>OW679200.1:16653302-16825118 GCA_940337035.1 Agriotes lineatus
GTGTATATCCTGAAAGCCTTCAGCGAAACAGTAATCTTCTCTCCAAATCACCTTTAAAATAAGCATGTACACAAGGTTAAACGCTTTACATTGTTTTTATTTTCGCTCGAGTTTCCCTTTTAAAATCTATGTAGCGCTAAAGCAGCTAGATGAAGTCACCTGGATAGAAAATCAAAGTTTAGTAAGCTCATTCAATATTGGACTGCGACAATTAAACATATTTCAATGTTTCCGTAAAGACTCACAGGGGTTTGAGCTCGATGCTTACGTTTCTATTTAAAATTTAAAAAACCGAACTCCAATGCGTAACTTTCGCCCTTGCCAAAGGATCTCTTGCAGCTTTTTTTGGTAATAGTCGCTCTGCTTTCGCTTTTCACATGGGGAGATTACAAGCGCAAATGCGAAGATCGGAGAAAACGAGTATGGTAACGAATGGAAATGCGAATAGGTTCGAATAAATTCCTTGCATTCTTCCTGTGCAGACGTCTCGAGTACGCTTTTATACTTGGAAATGCGCTTGTAGCTTACCACTAACTCAGCCCTTCTAATGAAACTTCTGCTCCTGCCTCAGTTGCAGTTTCCCTTCTGTGCTTACCTGCAAACAAAAATCTTGTATTAGCTAGAGGTATTTACAACTGCTGACATATCAGTAAATCGCAATTTGAACCTTGCAAGAGCGCAATTTTAGTCTCGAAAAGATGCGACAAAATTACAGAAACTTTAAGTTCACGTTTTATTATTATTACTATTATTATTCAATGAGATAGAAATCTCAATAACAACTCTTTCTTCTGCAATTCCTCGAAACTTCTAAATAACTAAAAAATATGGACACGAATTAACCAGCGAATCTTGAGCAGAAAGTAAAACGGTCTTGTGAACTTATCTGACCTGTGTTCTCATACTATTGTTATAAGCAATTTCAAACAAAGCTTTGAAGCAGAATAGTGGTTAAGAAAACGCGGTTGGATGTGCATAAGTTGAGTGTATCCATTTTATTTTGAGACCCGAAATACGCTGGCAATATAAACCGTTAGTGATGGCATCACTAATCACTCTCTTAACAGTTCAAAGTATCTTGCAGGTCCTATGAATGTGTATTTAGTAACTGTTATATATTACTTGATTAGATCTCCGTTTTCAAAGCACAATTAGCGTATGTATTTCCTTACTTTTGAACTACCAAATCGTTCCCATTCCGTTACTATAGACATATGCATTTTTAGCTTATTGCTTCATTCATTTCCTTAAATAAATAGACGTTATGAGCAAATTTTAAACTAATTTAGTAATAAAACGTATAAATTTTTTTGTGCTAACACGACTACCGACTCTTAGCTGCCCAGACAATGACAGTTCTGAAGGTCGACATTTACTGAGATTACGATACTTTTTGGTAAACTTTTGTTGTATACTATTTAACATATTAACCCCTACAATAGGGATGTTGACAACATGAGTGGCAACATTCTGAAGCATACTGAAAATAGAATATTTACAAACATTGTGATGAAACACTCGTTTGGTTAAAATCACGAGACAAAAAATATGGAAAAAAGTTATAATTTTTGGAAATGCTATTAAGATAAGTTATTGAACTTGGTGAGTTCTTCCACATGTTGAAAATAATACACGTATCTCTGATACACTCTGTACTTAAACTTTGCCATGGTTTAGTCTTCGGCTATTCGCAAAGTGATCGCTGTTAAACCAAATTAAAAGTTATATTTCATATATATTTCGATGGAAATTATCGGGTCCACGACAACTTAAGAAATGCTGTGAACAATATTTACTTTAATTATTTTGTATGAATTGCTTATACGCATTGCAATACGAGGTATAAGGTTGACATGGACTTTTCGAATTTCCGACTTTTAATAACGAACTACAGCTCAATTTAATTCGGATTAATAAAGGCATTTAAATAGCTAACAGTTACCAGATAGTTTAGGTAAACAACGAGAGTTGTGTAGAACATGTCTAAGTGATGCATCAATACCACCTAAATAGTAAGGCCGCAGGTTCCCCGGCGTGACTTCAGCATAGAATGTCGGTTAAATAACATTTAAAAATTAGGCATTCCTGTTGAAACGAAATTACCAGTCATCAAGTGAGCCCTTAATAATATCCTACTAGCTTTTTGTAATAGAAAAACAATTGCTAAGCAAAAACTATAATTTTCAATGCCCAACTGTAGCGTTGTGATGTTTCGCATGCATACAAATTGTTTTACAACGTTTTAGTTGCCGTTATCAGTTTGTAGGCGCTATCACAGTCACAAGAACGCGTGACTTGCGAACCGATATAAACCGGCGATTGCGCATCCCTACTTTCCGTCCGCACCGAAGTATCACGTTCAGCCCCATTTAGATTTCCTAAGTAAATGATGTGGAAAAAGATCACGATGTATAGAGAGCGATGCCCGCTCAGTCCAGAAAGAGCTCTAACCCGTTCCTTTCAGAATCCAGACAAGAACTTGAGCCTCAGCCGGGGGTTAACTTTAACCCTAGAACCAAGGGCTTCACCAGTAACCGTCGGTCCAGATACCTGTCCATTAAAGCCAGAATCTAGTCCCGAACTACCTGTTCTTTCCATCATGTAGTTCAATTCCCAGCTTCCTTCACACTCTTAAACCTGACCTGAATCCTCTCTCGCTTGGGTTAGTCGAACTGCCTGTATACATAAAACCACTCTGTCCTTCTAATCTTCGAACGTAACGCAACAACATCTTGTCGCTCAGATTAACCCCAAACCTACCCTTTGCTGTTAATCTTAGAGCGTAATGGAACAACATCTTGCTGCTCAGATTTACTGACTTTCTGGTCCAGTAACCCGTGCAACCACCCTTCTAATAAACAATTCCTCCCGACAGCTCTCTGCCAAGACTGGCCAGCCCGAGGTTCACAAGCCGTCGAAATCCAGTTCAAATCCGCAAACGTGAGCTCCCTTAAATTGCCTTAAACTTCAATACACATTTAGATGATGAAATTCATCATACTCATTTTATTGCATTCCTTTTTTGTTCATCAATATCATCTTTTAACATGATTCGTGTCACCTTGCTTCTACTGAAACGCTTTTAATACAATTAATACATGCGATAGTACAAGAAACACTTTAGCTTGAAAATCATTATACGAGCTAGAACTACTTTCAAATACAATACTGACATATGAGCCCTGTCTCATAGACGATGTGCTTCTTAGTTTCGGTTGAAAATAGAAAATTAAAATAAACTACAAAACATGCTTTCCAACAAAAACGGATTGGATACAAAGCCTTATGGCAACTTCTAGCGAAAGCAATTAAAAACTAATGACGGTACAGCTGAAAAGTTGGTTCGATTTTAAATTACTTTATTAAAGTGCTACAATGGCAACAACAGAATAGGAACAAAATATTCCCAGGATAAGATTTACCAAAAAAAGCTAGAATAATTACTACACCAATAATGGAATTGAATGGACTTTACACAGGCTTAAGTAATTCGCAAAATTACTCTACACGTAGGAACTATTGATTCTAATTAAGTAAAATCGATATGTGGCTCTTATAGGAGCTCGCATAGAAATTAATTGTACAGCACCTAAGCAGCGATTGTTTTATAATGTAACATTAAACCTGTTTTTTCCTGCAATAATCCAAAACGGCATTTAATTCGATTAAGGTAACTACTGAGCGTACAAACTTTGCGGCACCTTAATCCTTTAGCTTAGTTATTGCGTATCAGCTTACATAGCATTACATTATGCTGTGACCTAATTTTAGTGCATAATATATGGTACTGTTGGTCGCAGATTAAATAAATTATTAAATAAATAAATCATTTCTGTCGATAAGCAGGGCTAAAAAGGTAACCTATCTCTAAATAATCGTTTTCTTCAGAACAGCCTTCGGTCCTAAAGTGTACGTTTGTGTGTGAATGGCGTAGTTTTATAAACTACTTCTGCTTTTATTTTCCAAACGACTCCCTGGGTTGCATTGCTTCTAATGTTTATATACCATGTAAGAAATGCTAAGTAAAGTTCGGAACTGTACGATTCACTCGCGTGCTTGTAGCACATTTATATTCCAGCACAGGACAATGATTAGTTCCACTTCAGTTCTACTTAATGTTACCCTCGACTAGTCCCCACATGGAAGCCGATACTGAGAAAGCCAGTGACGTTGAGGTAATTAGATCATTTGTAAGAGGGCGACATAAACAGGACATGCAGCCAGATACAAATAGTCAAAATGGAAACAGGATAACGGCTACTTGCTTGTAGTGCTCAGAATATTACAAATGTGGATAGAGTGTAATATCTCAACTTCAGTTTAAAAATGAAAAGAACAGAAACATGCTACACATCTCGAATTGACAAAATGCCTCATACAAATTGAAAATTTAATATGTTATACCTAATAAACGAATTATGAGACTGTTTTACGTCTACCGTAATATCATTACGAAATCAAAGTTATTCGGAAATCTCAGCTCTCGCAAACCTTTAAGGATCTTCCTTTGTCCCCAAGACTATTGCTTTTCGTTAAAAATTTAACGCTTCCTGGTATATTTATTTAATAATAGCATTAATTAATTTTGCCCTTATAAATGGCAGCTCGGAATAGAGCCGATCCGCTTTATATTTATACCTTGACTGATTTAAAGAATACCAAATAACAGAAATTACATTTATTCAACACTATGTCAATATCAAACCTTAATTCTAAAAATAAATCAATATATGAATTATTCAAATCGTAAGTATAAAATAAAATTAATTCGATTCCCGTTATGGTCAGGCACCTAAATGGCAGGGGCGGTCTCGGCTCTCAACTGTTGGTAGGCGCTGGAACTTTCCAGGATGATTGCAGAGGTTGGCTGTAAACAAATGTCAGTTCCTTAAATCAATAAAGCACGATGTTATCAGTGATTTTATTTAATGAAAGCAAATAAGTTTTCAAATACCACCTGGACGGACTTTCTCGTATGTCCCACCTGTGCGACCGCAGAGTGTGACTTGTTGATATCAATATATGATGAAGACTATCGGGTTTTGATAACAGATAGATCGCGCGTGCCAAGGTCAAATAACCACTAGGCTTGAAGGTATGTGAATTTTGACCTGGGGAGAAATTTTACTGCGGCGCCGAGTTCCGTGCACCTGCTTATAACGGCGGCAAAGCTATGGAATTTTGACCTGGGCGAATTTACTATCATGCCAGAAATTCTACTGCGGCGCCGAGTTCCGGGCACCTGCTTATACCGGCAGCGAAGCTATGTGGAATTTCCGGGACCTCGAATGATTTACAATAATACAACCCGATCTTAAGTTTGCTTTGTTTTGGATTCATAAATTATGGAAGCTTCGGAAATGGGAATCTAAAAAACACAGCCCGATCTCAGGTTGGTGTTATTTCCAACTAGTAAATTGGAAACGCTACGGAACTTTGAATTATTTCAAACTGGATTATTTTAAATCGCGCAGCCTGATCGCAGGTGTGCGCTATTTGAAACGAATAAGCTATAGGCCTTTGAATAAATTCAACTTAGCGTAGCCCGATCTCAGGTGTACGCTATTTGAAATTAACAAAGTGTTGCGGCTTCGTGAAGATGAGCTAGCTCTTGGGCAAGCCAGACTTTCAGATGCGTACTCAGTCCTAGGAGACAAGGTCGAGTAACCACCTGAAAGTCTGACCTGAAACTTACCAATGGCAATGGCCGCGCTGGGGCCCCATACTGATTTACAACTTCCAACGTAAGTAGATTTTATACAAGGAAAAGGGGGTATTGGGGAACAATTACCGCCGTAATTCAGCAAAAGATCTACTTACGTGGGGAAGAGCTCAGTGTCAGCCAAGGAAGAGTTCCCACTATATCTCAAGTTGGAATTATGGTACATAGGAAACCAGAACCGAAATGTAACGTGCAGTTCTGCACCGAATCTTATCCTTCATAATTACAAAAGCTGCCGCTATGGAGTTCAGCGCTGTTTGGTGAGCTCGCCGTCTAAGTCTAATGTATTCTGAATCTATTCATTCGAGATAAATAACGAGCTCTGACTTATTGACTACCCCTAGGGAAATATTTAAAAAAGGTAATTGAATTAAAAGAGCCAGACTAGAGCATTACACTACAGTCGCTTAAGGGTCTCATTCGAACACCCTCTTTCTCTGCTAATCGTGATGTGTCCCGCCTCATCTTCATTTTAATTCTGCTCTTTCTTTTATTATGTCGTATACTTCTGCTTGCTTTCATATGCCAGTAATTCCCTTCTTGTCTTTTATCGGAATTTCCAAAATTGTCTTTTCCATATTATGTTGCATTACTGCTAATTTGTTTAGAACACTTACTGTACTTGTACAAGTTTAGAGCACTAGAAAAAAACCGGTGGCAAACTTTTTTAAACAGATTACAGTGTTATCCTTGATTGCATATAAAGCGAGCGCGCAACCGGAAGGTAAAACATCTGAGCATGTAAACGGCGGGTAGTGAGTTCAAACCTCATGCTTTCCGGCCACGGTGCCAGGCGAGCTACCTATCCAGATGAAGTCGAAGAAAGCTTGTGGCACGATAGACATTCGTAACAGACTACGTTCACTCCTCGTTCTACTACTAATATTTGCATTATAGGTTTCCCCTAAGGGATGGGGTTTTGCAAGTTCATACCTAATCAATCTCATAAAATTCTATGACGATATATCAGTATTTCCATCTACTCTTGTTGCAGTGGACATGGCTTCGAAAATGCGTCTCAATGAGCTATAGTACTGAGAAAGGGAATAGAAAAATGTAGTTTCTACCTACTTAAAATAATAAAGAAAGTATAATCGTAGTGCAGCAGAAATGACGGCACTCTTTCATCCAGCTAACACAGAAAGTGGCCAATATGGAGTGGAAATGAATAAATCAAGAACTAAGATATGATTGCACATCGATATAATACATTCTAAGCCTTTTGGCTTATTTTGGATCCACAGTTAGCAGTAGTGGTAGATGTGAACCAGAAGTGAGCGCAAAATTGGATTGGTGAAGTATGCCTTGATCAGACTTACGAAAATATGAAAATTTGGATTCATAGCTATAAAAAGGAAGATAACTCAATTCGCATTATAATCTTTTCCATATTTTCCTATGACATCAATACTTGAACTCTGCGCAAGGAGACAGATATGTGCTGGAGGAAAATAATTCATGTACCACGCATATCACATAAAACCCGCATATCACATAAAACCTAGCGTAACATTAGAACAAGGATGTCGATGCTTTTAGGATATATTGCCCTCGGGAGGGGGGGGGGGGACATCCAGCTATTCATTTTTACAGGTGACGTTTAAGGTAAAATCAGTCAACATTAACTACATTAATTTCTGTAATACATTAACCAGAGCACATGACAGACGTCATGGACGGAGCTCATGAGGAAATAACATGAGACCCAGTGAGAGGTGACAAAAATTCAACATTTAACTCGAGAAAAACATGATTTATGTAATCCCTTACCTCTAGGGCAAGATAAACGTTATCGTGCATAAAGTATGACATATGGGACTCATATTTATTTGAAGGAGATTTTATTTTCGCAGATTCAGATAATGTTGTCCATTAAAAATACGGTAAAAGGGAGTAACATAAATTATTAACTTGAAAGAGCGAAAAGAGCGGTCGACATTGGTTCTGCGTTATTAAGCAATGTATGGTTCATATTTGGCTCAATGCTAAAGTTTGTTGTTTGTCATTAATAGTGTCCACACATGAGATTTACTCTGCTTGATTAAATGCTATTAGACCTCACACTAGTATATGTCACGCTGTGTTCGTTTAGCAACGACATGTACTTTCTTTATCTGTGAACTGTATCTAGTTAATCTATAATTATTGTCTAGTTGATCAAATCTGTTTCATTGATTGTAGGTCGGCAGGTTTAATTGATCAACTTTAGTCCCCCCCCCCCTTTCCGCGATTACGTAACGCAAAATGCAGGCAATTTAATTTCATTATTGAGTATCTTTTATTTAAAATTAGAGATAATGGGTGTAAAAGCATCCCCGGGGCACAGCGCTGGGGTGAAGCGTTTGCAAAAGGAAAATATGCGTGAGAGCAAAACATTCGTTTCGTGAATGAACACGCCGCCTAGTGAGGATACAAATAAAGAAAAGTTACGATGTAGTGCCTCTGACTGCATAATGGAATAAGCCGAAAGTTTCGCCGACACTTCTCTCCTCAGTCCTAGAAGGGATGAGGTTGTTTCCCCATAGTCATTTGCTGAGCTGTCAGCTGTAAAAAATCGAATAGTTGGGAAAGATTTACTTTTCCATATGACAGAGCAAATCCAGCAGCTTGGTTGTTTCTTGCAGACGCTTTGTTTCGGGGCGAAATGAGGTTCGAATTGAAGCATCAAACTCCCACCTAAAGTGATAAATAGGGCCGATTTTCGCGTCAAGTTACCTATCAAGGGAGATCCGTCTAAACGCGCCTTCTTCTCTAAGTGAATAGTCTGCCACGTGAGTAAGGCGCTGAAATGTTCACAAGGCATCCCTCGCGGTTTTACATAATAAATACGGAGTGGTGTGTCCCCGCAAGCCCGAGAATTTATTGAGCGCAGTGCATTAAACATTGGGTATTTGTACAATAGACACCCTCGTCTAGCTGGAGTGTTTTATAGCCTGTCAAACAAGGGGACGGCGACGTGACAGACGCCGCCATTCCATACCATAATTATTCAAATGCACCGGCTTACGAATCCGAGGGACGCGGATTACAACGGCGAGAAGATTTCAAAACACAGACCGACATTGATATGCGAATTTTGCTTACACAAAGCTGTCGGTTTTAATACATTACGGAATCATCCAGTTGGGCATCTGGAGAGCGTTTGCCAACTGTAGGTTTTTAAAGAAAATCGATTTGTGTTAATGTGTGGCACTTGATCGATTCTACGATATTAGCATTTAACTACTTGAAGATTAGTATGGGGCGCAGAAACGCCATAAATCGTGAATGTCAGGTGTAGCCGATAATGGGCAAAAAATGATCAATTGCCAGTTCAACGATGAAATGGAATGGACTATAAATTCTAAAATATTAGACGCGTATGAACAGGAACAATACGAACTATAGAAGAATTTACGATTAGTGGGATATGTTTAAATGTAGCAACAGTAACAATCTTTAATTGAGAAGGTATTTCAGTCGAAAACGGCATTTAATGTTTCTTTTCCGGATAATGTTGTGTATTTTACTACTGAAATAAACAACTGTATTTTATAAGGTAGAAAAGAACATTAGTTCTACCTTTAGTTCTTTCAATAAACATTCTCGTGAATTGTTACTTTATTGAGCTGAGTGCGTTTCGTAACGTTTATGGACATAATAATTCTTCTATACTTAACAAGGAGTGACCTCGCACCGAACTTACCCATTGTATGTGCCTTGCTAACGTAATATGTCACTTACGAAGTCAGTAGTAGAATGTGAGTTACCACAAAACTGGAGTCGGCAATATTTAACATTTCCCATATTTGAGTACAATATACGCCACTTCTTCGTTAATTATTCTTCTTTGTGATCGGGCTGATAGTTTTCATATCCGTATTCAAATGTTCGAAATACCCATATAAGCTTATAAAAAAGATATAAAATTAAATCACAATCCACATACGAAGCTACCCTTGTTGTGATAGATTTAATAGGTTTTAGTTAGAACAAGTATTTTCTCGTAGCACCATTGAATGTGATTAACAAGTATGCAATAAAGGACAAAGACCTTTATGTTTAGTTTGAAAAGCTGTAGATAATATTTCTGAATTTGTGGTTTTCCGCTATAGTAGAAGCGAAATATGATTTATTTGTCACCATCTTCTGCAAAAAAGACTCGCATGGAGTGCTATGAATCGAATATTATATGAAAAATATTAACATTTCTGTAACTTCTGAATGATAAAGATTGTGGGTGCTGCTCCATACGGGTGCTGATGATGACAATTTGTGGAAAACAACAACTACATATTTATTTTATCAGAATTAATTATTAATGATCACACACTTATATACATACATGCAGCAAGATATACAAATACACATGTAGAGTGCGCGGTTAAAACACCTTTTTATTGGATGCTGCTCAGGACTAATGGATTGAAAGTTACGCGGTCCAACACATGCCAGACGACTATTCTAGAAACGAAGTGCCGCAGATTGTAAAATAATTACATGACTGAAATGGTGGCGCTACTGTACTCGTCCATATATAACTTCCCTGTTGTTGCAGTTGTAGATATGTTGACGTAGTCAAGGTACTTTAAAAACAATCAGTTGTTATTAATAATAAAAAATACATTATCTGACAGTGAGTGTTCTCAGTTTTTATATCCGAAATCTACCCAATTCTCGACATTTGGCGCCCAGACGTGGAACAGCACGATTTGTAGTTACAATAGAGACTGTGGAGAAGATTAATATGGATAAGATTAAAAAATCAAGAAAGGTAATCAGAGGCTCACTTTCGAGATATGTCAACACGCTGAATGAATTATTAGCAGCAGAAGTTCCTAATTTTGCTGAAATACGTGCCTTAATGAATACGGTTGAAGCAGTTTGGAGAGATCTCTGGGAAAAAGATGCAGAAATATTCGATTTAATGCTCGACATGGAAGTAGAAGATGACATTCTTGAAGCAGAGTCGGTTAGCAAGGACGAATATCGCAGAAAGTACGAAAAAGTAAAGGTTATATTCTCTGATCTCGAATGTAAAGTGAATTATAATAAACAAGATGAGGGCAATAATGCTTTAGAATCCTCATACAAACACGCCTTTTATCGAAAGTTTAAACTTCCTACCATTGAATTTCGAAAGCTGAATGGTGATTTAAAGGAATGGCTGCCTTTCTGGAGCCAGTTTAAACAAATAGACGATGACGAGAGCATAGCACCCGAGGATAAGTTTAATTATTTGTTTCAAGCAACAGTTCCTGGGTCCCGAGCTAGGCAAGTTATGGAAAGTTTTCCACCTTCAGGAAAAAATTATACGTTAGCTAAACAGGCACTCCAGGCACGGTTTGGGAGAGAAGATCTTCTTATTGAAGTTTATATTAGAGAACTTTTAGGCTTGATTTTGGACAATTCTAGATCCTCTAAGTGTTCCTTGTCTCAGTTATATGATAAGTTAGAGTGTCACTTGCATGCCTTAGAAACATTAGATGTAACGACGGGGAAATGTGCATCTATTTTGTGCCCGTTGATAGAATCGTGTATGACAGAAGATTTTCTCCGAGTTTGGCAGAGAAGTTCATCTTCGAACGATATGGAAAAGGCAGAAGTTCGTCTTACTGGGCTGATGGAGTTCACGAAACAAGAAGTACAGAACGAAGAACGTATTTCTGTAGCGAAGGCAGGTTTTGGGATGGTTCAAGGGAAACTGAATAAGAAGAGAGAAAACTTAAGATTCTCATCTGAGTTGGATATACCCACTGCAATGGATCTTCTTACTACTCAAGAAAATAAACCAAGTTGCATTTTTTGTATATCGGGAAAGCATTCCAGTGTAGACTGTTTCAGAGCTAGAAATATGTCGTTAGATGAAAAGATGCAGATTATAAGAGAAAAAAGGTGCTGTTTCATTTGTTTGAAAGCCATGACGCCGACCCATAACTCCAGGAGATGCCGATACAGGCCAAAGTGTGCAATATGCAATAAAAAGCATATTTTGTTGCTATGTCCTGATTATCAGAAAACTAAAACTTTCAAATCTGTTTCAGAAAAATCAAACGTTGAAGACAGTGTACCTAATGACAATGTTTTGGCCAATGTTACATGCGATACTGGTGTACTTCTCCCTACTCTTGTTGTTTTGTTGAAAGGAAATGACTGCCAACGTCCGGTAAGAGCCGTCATAGATACCGGATCTCAGCGATCCTACATCTTGAAACGAACTGCTGAGGAAATGAAATACCATTCAGTCGATCAGGAAGCAGTGGTTCATTCGTTATTTGGAGGAGAAAAGACAAGTATCTGCATGCACAATAAATTCAGGATTCACATCGCTAATTTAGATGATAGTTATCGTTGCAATTTTGAGGCTATGGACCAAGTGAATATTTGTGGGAATTTACCTCATGTACTTAAGGGAACTTGGATGAAAGAACTTGCAGGTACCAACATTATTTTTTCTGATGTTTCCGAAGATGCTGGACCAATAGAGATATTAATCGGTGCTAATGTTGCTGGAAAATTCTACACAGGTAACCGGAAGGAGTTATCCTGCGGACTCGTTGCAGTAGAGACTCAATTAGGTTGGACGATTATGGGAAAAGTTCCTAAGTGTACGTCTAAGAGTACTATAGCTATGGTGGTTACGAATATGCTTGTTAATGATATTAATATTGCTGACTTTTGGAAACTTGAATTAATCGGCATTACTGATTCTTCAGAAAAGAAGACAAATATGGAGTTACATACTGCAGCTTTACGACATTTTTCAGAAACAGTGACAGTAAATTCTGAGGGCAGATATGAAGTGAATATGCCTTGGAAGGAAGGTCATCCTCCTCTGCCTACTAATTATGAAATGGCTCTTAGGAGATTAAGTGCAACTGTCAGAAAATTGAAGACTGATGGCTGTTACGATGAGTACCAGCAGGTCCTAGATGAATGGTTGGAAGAAGGAGTTATCGAGAGAGTGTGGGAAACCGACGAAGGCGGACACTACTTGCCTCATAGGCATGTAGTAAAAGAAAATAGTACAACCAGAATTCGACCCGTCTTTGATGCTTCAGCGCATGAGAAGAATTCTCCGGCATTGAACGACTGTTTGGATAAGGGGGTGAACTTGATAGAACAGATACCTCAGTTGTTGCTTCGGTTTAGGATGAAAAGAATTGGCGTGGTGTCTGATATTAGAAGAGCTTTTTTACAGATCAGCTTGCAGCAAACCGACCGAGATTGGGACGATAAGGAGGATAACTTGATTGTTTTCCGACACAAGCGAGTTGTTTTTGGTGTTGTCTGTAGCCCATTTTTACTTGGAGCAGTAATCCGCCATCATTTAACATCCGAGAAGACTAAGCATCAGCAACGTAGCAGTAAATATTCCCTGGCTATAATTGATATACTTCTAAACAGTTTTTATGTAGACAATTTGGTGACAAGCCTGGACTATGAATCTGATGTGAAACAACTTATTAGTGAAGCTAGTTCTTTAATGAATGAAGTAAAATTCGAATTAAGGGGATGGGAGTGCACAGAAATGGACAGCACTCAAAATAATAGAGAGTAAAGTAACTAAAAGAATTATTTTATCCATGGCTCATAAGATTTTTGACCCGATAGGTTTCACATGTCCAGTCACTCTATGTCCAAAACTTCTTCTGCGAGAAATGTGGGAATCAAAAATTGGTTGGGATGACGAAGTTGATAACCAGATTACATATAAGTTTTTACAGTGGGCTGAGAAATTGCATTATTTACATGATGTTAAAATTCCCCGGTGGCTTCCAAAGATTATTGGACCAGCTGAATGGACTCTTCACACGTTCTGTGATGCCAGCGAGTCTGCTTATGAGTGTGCAATTTTCTTGCGAATAGAAAGCGACTCTGGGATCAATGTTCAGTTGATACAAGCCAAAACAAGGATTTCACCTAGGAAAACGGTAACAATTCCACGCCTGGAGCTACTTGCAGCGACTATAGGAGCTAGACTATATTCAAGTGTAGTTGAAACATTGCCTGAAAAGTGTGTGCCATACTTTTGGACTGATTCTTCCACTGTATTAGCATGGATTCTAAGGGAAGATAAATGGGCAACGTTCGTGTGGAATCGTGTAGAGGAGATCAGAAAAAAGACAAAAGTAGATCAATGGCATCATGTTCCTGGTGCGCAGAATCCAGCTGATTTACCCTCTAGAGGTTGCTCAGGAAAACAACTTTTGCAATCCTCATGGTGGGAGGGACCCGACTGGTTACGAAAAACTTTAGATAAATGGTCCTCAGTGGAGAGTGTCTTTGATGAAGAGACTATTATGAAAGAGAAGAGAAAGTCGGTGATTTCTTCTTTGCTGTGTACTCGTAAAATGCCATTACAGAAAGACTGGTATTATAGATACTTTTCCAAATTTGAAAAAATCAACCGAATGATAGCTTGGATTTACAGATTTCTTAATAATTGCAGGGTTTTTAATGTAAATCACGTTATGAAGAAGACAGGGCCACTTTCTGTTGATGAAATAAAAGATGCGGAAATGAAGGTGTTAAAGTACATTCAGGAAGAATGTTTTAGTGGAGTTACTGATAAAAATATTGTCTGCCTGCAACCGTTTAAGGATCACGGTGGAGTCATCCGTCTTAAGACAAACATTTCTCACAGACCTGATAGCCATGACTTTAGATTTCCAGTTCTTCTACCTAAAGGGCATCCAGTGGTTAAACTTATTATAAGACAGATGCATGAACACAATTGCCATGTGGGAGTTCAAGGTTTACTTGCCATATTGAGATTTGAATCTCCTGCCATCCCTCTTCCTGTTGAACGTGTCCGTGATGCAGCAGCTTTCGAAGTTACGGGTATTGATCTGGCAGGACCTATTTTTCTTAAGAACAGACAAAAAGCTTGGATTTGTTTATTTACATGTGCTGTAGTACGTGCTGTTCATCTTAAGCTGGTTGTGTCATTGAGCACTAATGAATTCCTTCAAGCTTTGCGCCGATTCATCGCAAGGAGAGGTCGCCCTTCGGTTATATTTAGCGATTGCGGTAGCAACTTTATAGGTACCTGTAATGCATTCTCAAAGGTAGACTGGAAAAAGGTGTTGGAATATTGCAGTGTACAGCGAATCATATGGAAGTTTAACCCTCCAACAGCATCCTGGTGGGGTGGCTGGTGGGAGAGACTAATTGGTCTTATGAAACATCTACTGAAAAGAGTATTAGGGAGGTCTTCTCTAAACCATATTGAAATGGAGACTATTCTTTGTGATTGCGAGAGCGTGTTAAATTCTAGACCACTAACTTATATATCTGATAATACTCCTGAGCCTACACCTATTACACCAGCCATGTTTATTCAGGACATACGAGAAAATGGAATACCTGAATGTGACGTGCTTGAAGCAAGTGATCTGGACAAGAAGACTAAAAGACGCTTTAAGTTGAAAGAAGATTTACGAAGCCGTTTTAGAAATGAGTATCTCGGTCAGCTGAAGCAACAGGCTGTAAAGAAGAAAATCGACAGAATTGAACTGGGTCAAGTTGTCTTAATCGGTTCTGAGCAAAATAAAAGACTGGATTGGCCTCTCGCAAAAGTTGTTGAGTTAATCCCAGGAAAAGATGGTGTTACGAGAGTCGTACGTTTAAGAACATCTTCTGGTGAAGTTTTGCGACCTATACAAAGACTCTATCCTCTGCTGGAAGCACAAGATAGCTTAAATTCTGCTTGTGAAGAAAAAATGATACTGGAGAGAATTTCCAAGCAAGATATAAAGGCTCGCCAACCAGAAGTCAAAACTAGAAGCGGAAGAGTAATTAATATTCCTAGTAAATTCTTAGATTAATGAATTTGTAAAATTGTATTGTTGTATTGTTTTAGCTTAAGTTAACTCCAAGTGTTCTGTTAACTTAGGTGGGAGGATGTTGCAGTTGTAGATATGTTGACGTAGTCAAGGTACTTTAAAAACAATCAGTTGTTATTAATAATAAAAAATACATTATCTGACAGTGAGTGTTCTCAGTTTTTATATCCGAAATCTACCCAATTCTCGACACCTGTTGCGTAGGTGGCGGGTTGATTATTGCTTGCCGATGGACTCGTAGAATCTGCGTTTTCGCTAAAGTGCTTTATTATCCTTCTGCTGCACTGCTGCAACCGGATGTTTCTCGGCCAAGGTGTTAGGGGTCTTTTGTTCGAACGCTTGCGTCGCTTGGGGGTTTTATTTACTCGAAAGTCTTATCCAAGGGCGATCAATGGGGTTGCCCCGAATCTTGCGCAGCCGGCAGTTTGCTCAGAAGAGTTGAGCGCCACCTGCTGTTTGATCCTGGATTCCGTGCAGTTCACGACATACTCCAACATTTTAAAATCTTGGACCACGAAAGTAAAGCCTATATAAGGCATGTTATCATATATGTTCTTTTGTCCTATTTTATAAAAAAAATAATGTGCTTATGAAGCTAACAAAGAATTAGCGAAACGTTCTCGTCTATATATTTTTAATAAAGGTAATTTTAATCATGTGTTTTGACAAACACGAATTTATTACTCACGTTGTTAAATGTTAACTTAGCTGATATTATCTCTCAGATTGTAGAGTAAAGGATTCTGGTGGAGAGGGTAGACCCATTAGGGCAAACATAATCTTTTCCAGTATCTTCGTCTGCTTTGTAAGTTTATAGATAGCGTAATGTTCCGGAGATCTGATTGTTAAATTCTGCACTTGTTACATTAAAATTGCGGATGTGATTCGTCACATGCGACACTAATTACTCGCTTATAACACTATTCACTTAATTGCTCGTAAATTAGTTGCCGGTTGATTTAGGCTGCTCAGCTTGTGGTTATGAATTTTTAACTTTTATGATTGCCTGCGCTGCTTTGTAGGTCTATTTCGGGGTGATTTATGAACGTTATACGTGGCCATGTACCACTACAAGATAAATAAAAGTGCTTATTCTCATTATTAGCATAAGACATAAAACGATATATTGCAATGGTATGTCTAATTAGTGTTGTAATATGTTATGAATTTAATTTTTAAATAAGGGTACCACGCAAATATTTTTCGTATTCGTGTTATCAAATCTTAGGTTGATTAAAAGTTACTTGTACATTGATAGATAAAAATAAATAGTTGTATGCCCTTTATAATATTTTATTTATCTGCAATTAATCCAATAATAAGCTAGCTCAAATCGATAAAGCACAGAATCATCTCGGTAAGGGTCCAATCTGAATGCATAATTTATTAAAATTATTAAATACGGATCTGTTTCCGCATAAGCTCAAACGCGCACAATCGAAACTGAAATTAGGTCAAATATAAGCCAAGATGGACGCCTTTTACAAGATCGCGTCAAATTGAATAAACAAAACAAGCAAAATCGATCACAGTTCTATTGGTGACTATTTAAATTAGTTGGTTTTCGCGGCATTGATCCTCATTGCTTTCTAGAATTTGTTAATGGGGCCCGCTTCTATTTCCCAATTATTTATTTTGGAGTCGGTCTGAATCTCACCAACGGATAACCTTAAATAATGGAGTTTGGGCTTTTTGGCATACTGCAATCACTCGTACGGCGATGGAACTGGCTTGGATTGCCTTGAGTATTAGTCTTCTTATGCATGCATGAATTTCCCGGCGCTCACTTAATTAGTTTTAGAATGAACAGTACCTGCACTAGTCGTTCTCAAATTTGAGGGCTCGTAGCTACTCTGACCTTGTTGCGGGGCTGCTATGGGTCGGATCCTGCTGTTGGGCACAGGCACGTACCCCACGGGTTGCTAAGTGGAACTGATGTCTTCCCCAATGTGCTGGCTGGACTGGTCGACCTCCTCGTAGCTGTCGTAACTAAGGCTGCTTCGGATCGAGGTTATGTCACACAACATCGGAGACCTCAACAATTTTTCGTGGCGGATTTTGATAAAAATAATACCACATGGACACAAAAATTTGTTCAACACACTGGTAAAGTTTCAGACATGTGTTTTTATTTTTAATATCAAAAATCCAAAATTTTAGATTTAATACAGAGCACAATTTCACACGTCAAGCCATTAATTTATTCATTTTTCTTCTCCCTTTTCTTTGTTATAAACAAAAACTAGTTTAAAATTAATTACGGATGTTAACATGGTTCAAAATACTGACTTTTAACAACAAATTCTACTTAAAACTCGGATTTTGTACACTAATATTACATCTAAAATAATTGTTTACATTTATACTAACTTTGCGTGTCTATTTGTCACTGCACGTCCTTTTAATTTGCGTTTAAATATTCACATGTCACTGCACTGATTAGAGTATTTAATTGGCGCATTTCCTGCACTGGCTTCCTTTGAATTCAATGATTTATTTTCCACACATTTTAAAGTTCATATGCTGTCCCCTTTTCTGCACTTTCTATAACCCTTGCCTTTTGATTCTTACGGTTTTCTTCAAATGCTTTAATGCCTTCATTCTTATCTGCTCGTTGCATGTTGATAAGCTTATCTATCTTTCAATTACCTTTCTTATAAAACCCTGACTGGATTTCACTATTAAACTGTACCTGAATTCTACGCTTCATTCCCTTGCGTTTGCGATCCATCTTGTGATTATTAAATTTCATTCGGCTTGGCATTTACTTTAGCACAAACCTAATCAATTAACTGAACTTACATTCAACTTAGATCCCTGTTCAAATTGAGCTTTGCTTAATGCGTTCATTAATTAATTGCAATTACTGGCATCTCATTACAAATGTATTCATTCTGGCAAATTCAAGTTTTAGTTTTGCAGTTATATAAAATATCTCACTCTGAGTTTTCATGAAATGTCCATTAATTTGGCAATGCTAACAGAGTTGATTAGTAGGGCTTAAAACCATAGCAATATGTCAGTACTGGAGGAGGTTCAGATGTATAAGTCACTGATTCTGGACCAGAAAATCTGAGTTCAAACCCAGCACCTCCAACACGTTTTACTGTAATTGTACAATACTCCAATAGCTGTGTCATGTTTGTCATATGTGTTTGCTATCTATTTTTCACTTCCATAGTATAACATGGAATCTACTCCGGTTTTTATGTATACAAAACCCTGTTTATGTGTATCTTGATTTGAAAGTCGTTTGTAGAGCGAAGTATGTAAATTATTGTTGGCATTAACGTTGTTATTGTCATTTCCACCCAATTACTACCATCATTAGCTATATTGTTATACGAGAGTGTTCCAGTAGTTTCTCCACTTATTCTACAAAATAATGAATAGTTACCCAAAAATAACAGTGCCTCAATTTCCTTGGAAAATCCCAGCTTTACTCTAGAGCACTTCCTGCTTCTCTCCGCAACTTTTATAGTCAGTATTTGGAAATGCTTTTGGTTGCTTCGGCTTATTCTCCTTGATCTTCTCCACATCCTCAAACTTCTTTCGAGGGCTATTCCAATTCTGGAAACGAATGCTGGCAGATTTGAGTAATCAGGTATTTGGCTAAAATATCCTGCATAATCTCTTCAAAACTCTCAGGTAGTATTCTATGTTCCGACCTTAACAAGGGTACCCATAATGAACCACGCTTTCCTGATAAAAAAATTTTAGGATCATGTTTACATTGCTTTGACTTTCATACTCTTTCTTCTTATCTGTTTCATCGCCTGCGTACGATTGTCCAAGTTTCTAAAAAAATATGTTCGGTCTTTCCGAATAATTCTAAAATGCAACGGACACAGATGGCTGTGCAACATCAAGGTTTTCTTTAATAACCCCTAAATTTCGTTGCAATGTCAGAACCAGTTGGAGAGATATTATATGAACCTGATCTTTATAGTACAAAACTTGTACAAAACAGAACACAAGCTGAGTATTAAGAATTGAGTTTGAAGCATTTTAGGAGCAAGACAATCACGACATAGATGTAATAAACGATAAAATAGTGAATATTATAAAAGATTCGGCAAAGAAATACATAAAACCAAAATCTGCAAAAAACGATAAATTAGACCAAGAAACAAAGCAGATGTTAGAAAAACGGAGACTATTAATAACAAAAGACAAGCGAAACACGGTCGAATGTGCGAAAGTTAACAAAACAGCCAGAAAAAATGGAAAATACAGACATTCTGAAGTACAAAATGCAACTAACGCAAAATATATTAGAGCAGCGCAAGAGTGTGAAAATATTCCGAAAAAAAATACCTGATAGAAATCAGATAATAAAATTAACAAAAAAGGCCAAATCCTAAAAGAACTATACAGATCTATAACAGAGAATGATACAAAAGAGAAGGAATGTAAAAGAATAGCAATAAATGTAGATTCTGAAGAAATTCCATGCATCAGTAATGAAGAAATTGAAAGGGGTTTAAAAGAAATCAAACATTAAGTAGCTGATGAACACGATGATGTAATGGTAGAAATATTGAAAAATGGTGGGGAAGTAATAGTAGAAAAGGTGACGGAATACCACATCCCAATAATGGTGGCAGTTCTTGATTATAAGAATGCGTTTGGCACTGTTGAAATCTGGGCATTGCCCACTACAGACCCAACAGGCACTAAAAAACGTAAGAAATATAATAGATATAAGTACTATCTTTATTGAACAGTTTAGAAGAAAGTAACACTACAAAAACGATTATATAAAAAAAACTGAAAAGGCTAGTATTAAAAGAGGGGTGCAACAATGGGTTAATATGTGACCAAAACTATTTACAATACTGCTGGAAAACACCTATGAAGGAATACAATGGGGCGATAGGAGAATATGCATTGTTGGAGAACGTTTAAATTACCTACGATTTGCAGAGGATGTTGTACTGTTTGCGGAAATCAAAGGTGAATTGATAAGTAATGCTAATATGCTAATAGGTGTAGACGAATCTTCAATAAGAGTGGAACTGGAACTGAATTTAACAAAGTCAGAGTGTACGAGAGAGATCAGGAAGCGCGAGTACGAATAGTTAAAAGATGTATGTGAAATATACATACAGCTACAACTCAAGCGTCAATTGTATATGTAGTGGCATACGGAGGCCCCAGGTTTCCGGGTACTCACGAATGGTTGATAGCCCATCAGAGAACAATAAATAGGAAAATAATATGAGTATCACTGAAACACCATAAAACAAATACGCGGATAAGAGCAAGTAGAGGATATAATAACACGTGTTGTTTCACTTAAATGGAATTGGGCAGAACACGTGACCAGAGAAACTGAAAAGTGAAGTGGAACGGTTATCAGATGGCGACCGTGGGGGAAAGAAGAAATACGGGACGACGACACATGAGGTAGAGTGACAATATAAAAAGAACAGCGGGACTTAATTGGTGTAAGGAGGCGCAAAATGGAGAGCGGTGGAAGAGTATAAGGGAGGCAAATACTCGAAGAATAGAGAATGGCTAAATAATTAAGAAACTTTAGTTAAGTTAAATTACGTCTCGGTTTGCATAAGTTGCTTTGAATTAAATGTTTGAGTAATTTTTTCTGCTCTAGGATAATAAGCAGCTGTAAATACAAGCTTAAACCATCCCCAGCCGAGAGCTGTTAGAGAGGAATTCACTCTGTCAAGGAACGTTGCAAAGTCTGCCACAGGGGCAAAAACTTATATTTGTGTACCCACTCGCAATTAGTAAAGGTTGGTGGTCCTCCCGTTCGTAATATGTTAATTTAACAAATTGCACCACATTTTATCACCTCGCTTCCTAAATCGAAACACATTTTTGGGCTTGGCTTACAGACATCGTGGAGACTTGTGACGTCAAGCATGAACTCTCCGCACGGGTATCGAGTTGCCTTGCGCGATTCGGCGAAGTTGTATGGCAAAGTGACGCTTGCAGGACCGGCTTAAGGCAGTTACATGTTCGAGCATAGGGTACTTATTTTAGATTGTATAATTATAAATGTATGTTGGTTATATTGTTATTTTTGTTCCTTAACTGATAAATACATGTAGACATTGGCAAATTACCGTGGTTTTATATTATTAATTAGCTCCGTTTGGTTTAGCAATGCCATTGTTTTAGGTATAATGTTATGTGCTTTCTTGTTTTATTAATCCTGCTTGTGGAGTATATTGACTTTTATTTAAGTAGAAGCTTGGAGTCTACCTTTTAGCGTTTCGAGCTACTTTTAAAGCTTTGTTCCTGTCAGTATCCGTAACCCCGATGGATTGGAAAAAAGGGTAGGCATTATTTTGTTGAAAACTGTACTGCTAGCAGCAAAAGGAAAAATAAGTATACAAATTAAACACAACGACGGGGATAATAGAGTACCATTCCAAGTAGAACATCGTTCTTTGAAAGAGAAGAATAATTTTTATGATAATGCTCTGTTCCATAGGGCAAAGATAGTAGTAAACATTTCGCAATTTTGGGAGGTGATGCAAGAGTTTTTAACCAATGTAAATGAAAAAATGATAAATGTGTCCCCAGAAGACCTAATAAGAAAAAGGAAGATTTAGGGAAGGTGAACTCGGAAACTGTTGTTTAAACAACATTTTTAATTAAAGGCGTAGTATGTTCCGGGGCACCAGCTGCATTCCGCACTCCAATAAAACAGAAGTTTAGAATAATTCCAAAATCGTTTATGTAAACACGGAACAATTTATATGTCCTGGCCAGAATGAAGAGGTACGAGCATTATCGAAGTGAGATGCCATAGAAAGGTCAAATTCATTAGCCAGCCACCGTTCTGAATGCAGGGAATTCTACCACTGTGGAAATAACAAGCAAACAACACAGGATAAAACAGCGGGTAGCGTTTAGCATATGAAATAGACGCGATATATTTCTTCGAAAGGTTTACAGGATAAATTACCCTTTTTCCGTATTCGTTTAAATAATTTACAATGGATGGGTGGAATAGGTAATTCGAACAAGCAGCGACTCCGATGCCCGTCTATTTGTAACTGTACGGGGGCGGTTCACAATTTAAAAACTAAATAAATCTCCAACAAAGTCCGCAAATGATTAAACCTGCACTAAGCACGAAGGGCCGCAGTAATTGGCAGCTGAAAGGTAACAAATTTCGAATAAAGCTGTACGAATTTTTAATTTGTTTTGCCAACGCCCAACAAAAATTTAACTTCATTATGCAATTTAGCTTTGTTTTAAAATTGTCGCTTTCATATGAATTTGCATAATTCGAAGAGGCAACATGATTAAAATGTATCGCGCCAACAGAAGTGATAATACACTCCTCATTTACTTTCCAATATTTATCCTTTGCTCCACACATTACACACATTCTGACCTTGTTCAAAAATAATCATATTTATTTCTGTTTTTCAGCTAAATATTTATTTTTGAGCAGCCGTAGCGCAAGCAAGTCCATTACTTGCAGTTTGAAGCGTTAATCGATCGATGCCTTACGATACCGTCAATAAATTCCGGAGAATTCTAGGAAGAGGGATTGTAGGATTCATTTGCAGCGATTGATTGATTGACTGAGGAAAACTACTACATATTTGCAACCTCAATATCTTATCAGAAATTAGATAAATTAATGGATCGTTTATGATCATTGAACGCTACAAAGTCCAAGACGCTGAAATGGCAAAAAACGTGTTTTTTCATATCATTAATAGTTTTCTATTAAACTTAATTGAACCAATTTTTTATGCGTTACTAAAAAAGAGGCCGCGTTTGAATGGATTAAGGTTTGATTCCATGCCCTTAAAGTAACGTTATACCTCGCTTCACGTTCTGCAGACTGCGGCAGGAGCTTAGAATAAGTGCCAAGGAATAAAGAAACTTAGCAAAAGTTCGGTTTTTCTTGAGAAGTTAATCCATACTTTAAGACCCAAGATTAAACGAGCCTCCACTAAAGTGTAAGAAATGGGCAATAAAATATCAAAAATTTACTTCTGTCACGCCTATTTGATGTTTGAGCGAAAAGCTGCCGCAGAGGAGCTGAGTAATGCAAACGAAAGCGGCTCTTACATTAAACTAAGTGGAAATCAAAGAAAATAAGGAACTTTGGTATCTTCGAATAACCCAAGGGAATATTTGTAAACGATTGAAACAGATTTCCTTTTATTTCAGGCATACTGTTCTTGTACTATATTAAAGTATACATTTACCGCTGACAGAATGAATTAAATATTTCACGTTCACGTTGTATTTCGCCACGGGTTGCCTGAGAATGTTTTTTTGTGAATATAAAATTCTGAGGCACTGGAATATAATAGATATGTGTTTTTTTAACTAATAGTACCTATTTGTAGTGTGTAATGTGCTTTACAATCTCCCACTAAGAGATTAATACCAAATTTAATTCCCTGCATTTTACATTTCATGAGCTTTAAGCAAGCAATTTCGCCTGGGGAGTTAGGCAACTTGTTCATCTGCTTGTATAGTTTATTAGTTGATGCAGTAGCCGGTGTTAAATGTCACAGTTAGATGGCTGCAAGCAATTTCTGCACTTCCGCTTTTCTTGGCGTCGCTAATCAGAATATAGCGTGTTAAAAGTGAACTTTCGTTCTACCTCAATCATCCAAGCGTTATGAAGCAGTAACCTCTCGTTGGTGGTTGGATTGGATTCCTCAAGTGCTTGGGTATATGTCCACCTATTTATTTCAAGCCTGGAGATGGTTTGTGCTTTGGGCAAATTATAACCTACGAAGGCACATTTTTTGAGATTTGAAAGGCAGGAATAATTCTGGTAAGCGAACCATGTCAGCATGGATTATATTTCAAATTTTTGTGTCTGCTTTATGCAGCCTTTCAAGTACGGGTCAAAAGCTTTTAAATGCAGGCCGAAATCCACTGTTCGTCTGGGGATTCCTCGTTACTCTAACTATCGTAGCTGTGAAGCGGCTTCTCTCCCGTGCGCTGTGGTTTTCACACCTCCAATCACGTCGGAGGAAGGTGTAGCTAACGAAGTGACCTTCTAAGGCCCCGTTCGACTAGAGTGGCATCCTGTCCTCAACAATCTATCTTCGTCGGAGGAATCCGAAGAAGCTTATTGCCCCACATTCAGGTTTAGACACATAGGCTGTTAAAATAAATTGTGTTGCTGGCTTCACCAGCTAGAGTAGGATATCTTGTGTGTTGAAATTACCGAGGTAGTACTACATTTGATCTGCAATTCTTTCTCAGTTATATTAATGCAACGGCTTGTAAAGACGAGGCGTTTTTTTACCTCGCAGAGTTATAGCAAGCGATATAGAGATCTCTATTGTGCTCCGAACGATTCACTACAATATTTTGCACTGAAACTTTGTTGTATAACAGTGGCTCCGCAAGCGGACTGTTATACATTTAGTAGCATATTTTTTTTAAATAATTAATATATGATTTAGCTATAAATTTACCTGAGCTCAGCGAAGGAGACGAAGCACACCTTTGGTTCCTTATTCTAATCTGTGATACCTTGCGATATATATCTTTATTTATGTGTATTTATTTGCCTATGTGATTTAATTAATGACAGGGTGTTGTATTTGTTATTTGCCAATGAAGCCAGTAATTACAACCGTATTTCATATGTTAATTTTCCAACTTACTTTATTATAATACTCTATTATAATTTTGGGTTTTATTGTTATATTGTACGTTGCTGAAGTTTGAGCGAATTTAGTAGTTTATGAGTTCAACGATTCATACGAAGCTGTGCTCGGGTCCCAAATGCTTGGAGTCCCTACGGTTTACTGTTAGTTGGAAGGTAAGTTCGACCCAGCCTTCTCCTGTGTGCTAGTCCGAGGCCTGCTTCCGTTTACGAACGGCAATTGTTAATGTAACATTATAAATGCTTATAATACGAGTACTGTTACCGTTTAACTTCTCTACGAAATATTGATATAGTAAACGAATGAAATAGCAGGCAATGAACGTCATAAATGATGTACGTGAAACTAATCCATTTTATTAACTTTAGAAAAACAACCAAATACGTTTTCAACGAATTAAAACGAACTGTAGGCTTTCCCCTTCGAAACAAATATTTTTAATTATGTTGTAGGTATCAGGAAGTGGTAGTCGCAGGACAGTTTAAAAGATTCCACTGCCGCTGACTTTTGAATGCACACTAGAGGGCGCTCCGTAATTCGTCGCGTCGAACCTATATTCTCGCGGCAAGATTTCAGGCCGCAGCAAAACAGATTCCTTTAATGGTGGAATATCGCCGCTTGGAGAAGCTTTACGTTGCTAATTTTAGGTAAATTTTGACGATTGTTAGATATATTCACCTCCCCAAATCGCAGCCTACGCATTTTTTTCGTTTTCAAGCCACGAGCCTAGTTATTTGCGAGCCCGCCTTCATTGTACAACTTTTGCATTCTTCCGGAAATCGAACTGCTTTTCAGCTAAGTCAAATTTATGTTCATTACCTAATATCGCGTGTGTAATTTACTGTCAGTTGAAAATGCACTAGAATACAATTTTTCTGCGTGCAGATTTTTGAAGCGTTTTAGCAAGTAACTTACACGCTGTGAAATACGTTTTGGGGCATGTTTTACTTAGCAGCTTTACGCCCTTTGAAAACAAAGATTTTCTAGTTTTGCTTATAACGAGAAACATGCTGTAATTCGTCAACCAATGTTTTGAAACCCCCTGTTGTGACCACAGCTGCATCTTAGTAGAGTCTATAAATTTACGCTATGATGTTCATTTCCAAAGCGCAGTGTATTTTCGCATATTCTGCATTCAAGTATGCAGTTTCGAGATTTGCAAGGTGCAGATTGTCAAGCAAGAAGTTTCGATTATGTGAAGACAAAGGAACGGTGATGATGTACGAATGCACTCGAGTACCGGTAACAAGTTTGTACCACTGCGTATTCTGGTCATAGTCATAGCTGGATATAGAGCAGCGCCCACATTTTCCACCGCCCAGGTTTTTCATTTGCAGCGTTCATTAGTGGCATACAGCACACCATGGTAGCACCCTGAAATAACACAAATGTATCTCCGCATCTTCCAAGATACAATTACTTTGACTATTGTGTACGAGCTCTTATTTTATTTCAGCCTAGGAGCCGCCCCCACGCCGTTGAGCTGTGGACCACTTTTCACGTTGTTACATAACAAAAGTGTCATTGCAATACATATCGATGCAATAGGCTACATCAATTTTTGTAGTTGAGACATACGATAAGCGATGTCGAATAGTGTTTGATGTTATTGGTTGTTATTATATACGGAAAGATTAAAAATAAACTTGATCGCCGAAGCCATTGAAAACAATAAAACTTGCGTAGTTCGTTGACATAAAATTGTAAATTATTTTAAAGTTTAAAATTCCCTTTCAGCATCTTGTTTAATATATTCCATTGTTATTTTATTGTTATATTATATTTGGTTTAAATTACATATATTTTCATATTTTGTAGCCTATTAGATTGTGTTAAAGTCATATTAACTAACAATACAGTTAATTGTAGTTGAAATGTAGTTCCATAAAGTGCAGTGTAAACAGTTGTCATATTTTTCATGGGCTCCCGCGATCAGTTTTACTTTTGATCGCTCTGTAGGACTTAATTGTGTTGTGGCATCATTATTTGTTCATATGTCAGCTACAACTTAAAATAATGCAACGGTAGGTTTTCAGTATTTGCATAAAAAATTTATCGAATTCACGAATACCAAACATCTAAGTTCTAATAAATAAAATGTATGAATAACTGTTTGTTTAGAGCCTCGCTCCAGGGAAGCAATTACTGTATATTTCCTCCTCTCTAGTAAGTTACCCGAACAAACGCTGGGTGGTCGGTCCTTGCAAATATACATTTCCTGTCCCCTTTAATGGCCATTAAATTGCAGAAATGAGGAAGCATTTGAATTGAGGCAACAAACCCTAATTTCTGCATAAATAATATTACAAAAGATTAATCTCTTTGTTCCCGACTTTCCTCGCCAGAAAGACATTTATGAACTTATCTTAGTTTGAATTACCCCGATGTAGCTTCTTTCTTATGCAGATGTTTTGTGCCTGTTTGACCCAGTTTGCATATTTGCCGGAGCTAAATTCGTAAATATAAAGCAAATTTCGTTGGACGCCTAAATCAGCCTGTTTACGTAACAATGGCAGTTATGAAGTAAGAAATGTTGCGATATGTTTCGAAATTTATGCCGCAGCAAAGTTCTCCACAAAGATCCTGTCAAGCTTTGGGAAACAGCTATTATGGTGTCACGGCGTTTTCTTATAATAATGTAGCCATCATCTCAGAAAAAATGGAAAAGGTTTGTATTCAGTGCCCACGTTTTCACTGAAAGAAGCTAAGAAAAGAAAAAGCTGTGAAACATACCTTCCATAAAAAAAATTTAAATGATGCTGAAAATTGGCAGAATCTGCTTCTTCATCTATACTTTTTATCAATTCCTTAGTTTGAATTGGCTGATTTGCATAATGTTAGCTACAGCTTGTGGTGTAGCTAATAGACTTTTGCATAATTTAACTTTTAGATTCCTTAATTTGCCTTGCATAAAATACGCAAAACTTCTTGGAAATTTGAATCGAATTTGTTCCATCTTTATTTAAATTAATTTAATTGCCGAATACATAATATGTATATGAGGGTCTCTAAATTCAAATATTTGTAATAAACCATTTCTGATAAATTGGAATTATTCAAAATAGTGATCTGTAATAGAAGGGCATACCCACAGAAAACTTATAAGCTTGAAGTTTAGTGTCTCTGAAAAAACTTATATATAAATATAAATATTTTTTAGTACATATCACAATATGAAGAATAAGCTCAGAACATTTAAGAAATGGAAAGAACAACGAGCCTATAAGAAGAAAAGATGAAGAAGAAAATACCAGCATTGTTATTTGCGATAAAGTACTTTTTCTTCAAACGGCAGTCAAATATGGCATTATACTGCTGGATTGATGATGCTAAACTGTCATTTTATTGCCAAGCGGCAGATAATATTATCTGCCGCTGACAACTTTATCTGCCGCTCGTCAGCGGCAGATAATATTATCTGCCGCTGACGAGATCAAGTAATTTTCTTCGAATTTTGTTCACAAAGTTCTAAATAATTTGTTATAAAAACGTTTGAAGAAAAAATACTATATGTGATTCGGAGCAAAAGTATCTTTATGTGGCTCGGCTGTACTTATCTGCCTCGCAAGCTCGGCAGATAACCCGTCCAGCCTCGCCACATAAAATATAACTTTTGCTCCTAATAACATAATATACTATTACTTACTCTGTGCTAGAAATACCAACTTTATCTTCGTTCATCATTACCCTTATCACAAATGTCGCATGTTGTTTATAACATACATTGACTTCCAAAATCGCGCAAGTTTATCTTTTACTTTCCTATTTCTGGCGAACCTCCTCACTTTTCCCTACTCCTTCTCTTATTCCTTCGATACATGTTTTGTTTTGTCTTCCTTAGGTCTGCTGTTCTATCGGTCTCGCCCCGTATACTTTCATAGCTGTTCTTGCTTCTGGCATTTTTTCCACATTTCTATACTACTTTGTAACTTTCCCATCCTATAACACTTTTGCATAAATCGCTATCCAAAGTGGCTTAAATTCTCAGCAATTTGTAGTCGTGAACAGTAAGGATTAGGCAAGTGGCCATTCTATCTATAAAAAGAAACGAAACGGGCGTCAGCTAAAATCAATAACAACAATGAACTCTGTCCGACTAGCAGTTTAAACAAATTCCACCTACTGTTTACGGATTTTACCGTACACGAATCTAAACTAACAAACTAACAAGTATCGGCAGATGGTATAAAAGAAAATAACAGCAGTAAAATTTAAATACCAAGGCCTCAATAAAATTAATATTTATAGGGTACAACGTAGTGGGTTGAATATAACTAAAGCCTTTTGATAACTACTCGCATTAGAAAACTCAAAGTTTTATCAAAAAAATAACACTCCTCGCGCAACGCCTTGAGCGTGAAGGTTAAATGAGCCCTGTATACTTATTATTTCAACAAACTGTTGTACAATTGTACAACTGTACGTCGCCGAGATAGAATGGGGGTAAACTAGCGCACATATGCCTTAATACTTACCCTATTACACAGTCTGAAGGCGGATTAATACCTGTCAATTGGCCAAATTCTCCGAAAAACAGGAAGAAGATGTGTACCATCAACAATAACGCGATATGAATTTCCCCAAATTAAACATAGGCAAACCACTTCACTCAGGGGTGCTTACAGAAGAGAAGAGAGCTATTGCGAAAGAGCGAAAATAGCCAATTTTGGCTGGTACTCTCTTGTAACGTATTTTCTAATGATTTCTTTCTTAGAAAGCCATTTAATTTACTAAACATACTCTTTTTCATTCCTGGTCGAGGGTTTAAGGCGTCTGACTAGAAATCAAATTTCCTCTGAAAGCGTTCAAGTTCGAATATTACTAACTGCAAAATTTTTATCATTGGAACTCATTTAATTTGCATTGCTAAGTGATTATTTTTACTGTTTCAGTCTTAGTAGCCACTTCGTCTCGAATCGGACCTAGATCGTCCCAGACCAGGCTTGCTTCCTTCAGTGTCGTCTAACTGCAATAGCACAAACTTTACTGCTACGCGGCTACAAGATGCTGTGCCAAGGTAGAACGACTACTTACTCATTTCGTTATAGTAACTGATATTTCTAATACGATGGGTGGTGCAGAAAAGGGAGTGGATAAGGACCGGAAAAGTTTGTGCACCACACAGCCTAAAAGAAATAATTAAAGTAGTAAAATGAGAAGGGCTAAAGGTAGCAAAAAGAGGAAGACTAAAGGTTAGTGCTAAACGATATATAAGAAGAAAAACAAGGGTCACTATATACACTCGAATATTAGACCTTGTGATTCAACAATTGTACTGACAAAGGTGCAAACACAGAAAGCCAATTGTGAAGAGCGCTCTGTAGTGGTTTTTAACCTTAAGTAACGTTTTGAGGAGCCAGACCAATTCGCTTACAATTCTTTCCATACGAAAAGCACTATACAAGACTATGACAAAAAAGGCTAAAGAAGAATCTCCACCTCTGGAAGGCTTAGCATTTCTACCTTACGTTAGAGGCTCTACTGATAAGATAGGACGTGTCCTGCAACGATGCAACATCAAAACTGTGTTCACGAGCAATGAAACTTTGGGTAACGGCTTCAGAGCGATAAAAGACAAGATTCCAAGTTTAAAAACCGCTGGCGTATATCGCATACATTGGACAGACTGGTCGTTCCGTTGATCTCAGACTCCAAGAACATAAAGGCGATTGCAAACACAAACGCATCACAAAATCAGCCGTAGCTGAGCATACTTTTACAAATGGGCACACTTTAGAATTTGAGCATGCCAGAGTAATTGCCAGAATACCTCATTACTTCCCGCTAGTGATACGTGAAGCCATAGAAATAGAAAAACATCAAAATAACATTAACAGGGAAGATGGCTTTAAGCTTAGTAAAACGTGGACCCCTGTGATACACGATCTAAAGCATTACAACCACGGTGCGTCATACGGCCACGCCCCACGGATTACGTTGCACTCGGATGACCAACCAGCGTTACGCCACTCCGCGCGCCTGGCACAACGGGCTATAAATAGCTCCACACCGACCTTCGGTTCTGAGTGCGACTTTCACTCTGATGATGCAAGCTGCAAGGTCTTGCGAAACGTTAGTGAATATGGATGCACAAACAGCAAAACGGCCAAATCTGCCTAAGTATCCTCGTTCTCAAGATACTCAAACTACACGAGCCACCAGAGAGCATGGCCATCGCGGGGGTTTTTGCTCGACTTCACAAGGTGCAAGGCACATTAAGCCAGGAAATTCTGGGTATTCATATACAAATTCTACGAGGTCTAAGCCGAAATTCTATGCTAAGGAGAATAATTCGAGTAACCGCGAAAGCCTCAAACAGTACATAAGACCTAAATTGTCCACCAAATTGCCAAAAATGTTCAGAATCAGGATCCGAATTAACCCAGGAACCTAGTTTGCTCCATGAATCTACCTACACAGCTCCACCACAGCAAAAATCCAAACATACCTCGTTCGTAGTTACGTTACTTTAATACTCAATCCAAAGCATTCATTTGACGTCCGTTACAGCTTAGCACCAAGAATCCAGACCAGAAACAAGCCCCAAAAATACGCTCATTCTATCAAAGACTTCCCTGTGATTCTCGTCTTTTGTAAATTCTAGTTATCCAATTCAATCAATGCCAAATGTCAAATACAATCTTACAATAAATCCAATTCAGTAGCTCCCTCCTTTTATTTGCTTTTATAGGTTATAAATATTTTAGTTTAGTCTTCTCACCACATTCTTTATCTTCCTCCATATAGTCTACAAACCTTCCATTCTTTTAACACTTTATATTTTAGCCTTTTTTAACAGCACGCATATTTTATCTTAAACTTTTAACCCTTCTATATGCCAAAAATGTTTTTAAACTTTTAAAAGGGTTTAAATATTAATTTCTTATTACAAAAATTGGTTACATGCTTTTCGTTTCAAATTTTCTGTTAAGTATCAAGTTGATATGGCAACTGCGCCGTGCGCTTCCTTGAGTGCAGTCGAACGCACAATGCGTTTTTTTAAATTAGCACAAGTGTTCTAGCTCTCAACAGAACAAGAGCGTCCAGCGTGACGTTATGTATATTTAACAAATAAAGCATTTACAATGACCACGGCGGTGTTTTAAATGATTCCTTCAAAAGGATGACTACCCGCAAAATATCCATTTTCTATATCAATAAAAACAAACTCCTTGGCGATTTTACTTATTTTCTCCATCCAACACAATATAAAAGCTATTTATTTGATTACTACCTACTAAGTTCAATAGTCTATCTCGAAAAAGTATTTGTCATCAATTTCCAATTTCATTTTAGATATTAAATTAAGTTAGAATCCTTCTGTTTCTCAATCAGCTTCATTTTATTAAATTATAAATTCTATTTTCTTTTTTTACTAAATGCATCTTAATAATTTTAATACCAATTCATATCTAAATTGATCTTTATAATTTTTAATTATTATAATGTTTTAATTCTATTAACCTGATTTTTACCCCTGTACCAATATCATAACAATATATAAAAAAATGTATACGGTAATCAATATGTTTTTTACATATATGACGGTAATTTAACACTCGTTTCTTCCTGACAGAATTAAAATTGCGCCCTTTTGAACATTGCCTAAGCTGATAGTGGATACTAAAATCGATACTGATTTCCTACTCGTAGTAATTTGATTCAAATGTAAAATGTATGAAGTTCAACAAAATACATTTTGCTGATGAATGGACTGGCATCAATCTGTGAACAAAGGCAGTTAGGTACTTTTGAAGACCAAATAGCTCCACAGTTTCTATCCTCGATGGAGTTAGTATGAGATTCAGGTATCGGCTCTTAACGTTACTTCAGATACCCGCCTTCATAAAATATACATTTCATAGTCGAAGCCACTTCCTCTCCCTGACTGCAAAACACGTGCCAGAACCGAAATAGCAGATCATTATCGAATTTCCACATTATTACTTTCCAGTTAGAACGCACGTGCCTGCCATCAATCTAGCCGGGAGATTTAAAACAAAGGTGTTGAATGCCAGGCAATTTCCTGCAAACCCTTTGCTGTTCGGCGCAAGTTAACAAATGAAACGTGTAATAAACTCGTACGCAAGAATTTTATTGCAAATGGGGTCGTCAATGGCTGGAACGCCTCCCCGGTTGGTTATTTATGCTGCACTAGTGGAAATTACTGCGGAAGTAAATAGGACATTCTTCTCCAGAGCTCACTTTGGGCGGACTGTTACACCAATCATGCGGATTTAATGCTTGGCATTAATATCAGCATCAACCGGTGTGTAATTAGCTAGTTCCTGCTGCTGCATTTAGAGCCCTAGCGGAAAAGTGAATAAATGAGAAGAAATGTAAGATAAAATGGTGCTCTATAAATCAGGAATACTACCGATTAATTTGTATTTTCTTTATACACTTCTAGGAAGCAAATCTTGGAATGTATTTTCTAAGTTAATCAAAGTTAACTATCATCTTTAACAACTATTCAACTTGAGTATCGTGACAGTTTTCTATGTAAAATGATTTCGCTCTTCTTGTTATGTGGTGTGTGTATCGTTCAGTTTTCTTCTTTACCCAGTTCCTTTAATTCCGTTCCAAAAATTATTATTGTTTCTGATCTGTTCACAACCTTCAACTTTTATCAAATTTGTCTAAAATTCTAGTCTATATTGTATAATTCGGAGTCCATCTTTCTCTTTGAGTAACCAACATTGTAATGCATACAGGCACTCTGAGAAGACCAGACTTTTAACTATGATCCTTTTAGTCTCTAATGTGTTATTTTTCTGACCTTTTGATCTATGTATCTGTCTAACTTAATTTCTATTATTATGTGGTCTACCTACCCTCTTTCTTTCGCGTTCAGTAGTAAGCTCTTCATCCATTCCTCTGATTAAGTTAGTGGCGTTATATATTCTTGTTATTGTAACTCCTTTCTTCCCTCTGCAGCATCCATTGACTATGTTAGATGCTACGAATATAAATTAATGAAAAAACCACAATGAAGATCTATACGGGTTGCTAAAAATACTTCTAAAAGGTGTTCATATAGGGCACCGCTTTCAAAAAGATATGCATAAAATTGATTATAGGTAATTATTATGTGATAGGATGCGATCAAATATGGAATTAAATAAAATACGTCAGTACGAAATGCTAAAATATTTCTAGAAGACTCAGGAATTGACCATCAATTGATGGTCACACATATTGCAGTTTAAAATCATCAATTACAGAAGAAATAACAACTGAAACTACACCCATCCTTCCTCGAGCAGTTCTCTGTTAAAAGTTGAAGAAAGGTTGAGGATTAAATAGCCAAACGCCAATGATAATGCGGATACTGCTTGACCAAGACTGAAAACCAATGTTCAACATGCAGTGAAAAACTGCACAAGATGGGAAAAGAGTTTCAAAAATGAGAGGTACAGTGGATCAGGATAAATATGCTAGCCCTTTGTTGCAATAATAAGAATCAATAGACAATATGCGCCACGAGATCGATAACCACGGCTACTTGAGCAAGTCGAGAAATTTCTTGAATAAAGTAAACCGGCTCGCTAAGAAAGGGAACCATTTGAAATAACGGGTGTAAGGCCAATTCCTATACACTATACCAGGAGATGAACTCATGAAATCACCCTGAATTAATTAACAAAGAACCAGATATCCTAAAACGAGCGATATATGAGGCACTAAAATCCCTCAAACTTAGCAAATAACCCGTAAGTGACCATATTTCCGCTACAATAAAATGTGAACAGTAAGGCACATTGATACCTTTCAGAATATATATTTTTTTTATTCTCCTGGAATTTGAATGCTTTATTTTAGAGCAATTTTCCGATGAATGCTTAGATTGGCTAGACCTGATAATGGGAGGTGAGGCACTACCATCTGCAGAATAAGGCCAAAGGTCTCTAAGATCATAGGCTCGTGATGTAATTTAAAATAGGTACGTTAGTTAATTCAGATAACTGTTATGATAAATCATAAGAGCGAGTTTCTAATGCACGAATTCCATTTTCTTGCAACAGTAATTCTAAATATATTTTAGTATGAAAAACACATACAGTGAGTAATTTTTATCTCTGAACATACAAATTACCTGCATATAAAACTCCTATGTTCAAAAGTAAAAAATACATATCAAACACATTGACAAGTTATGCAACCAATCTTACACGACAGCATAATGTAACCACTGCGACCGAAAGCTAAATTGAGTACATCACAGCTTTGCATGTTCTGCAAAGTACAAAAGTGACCTTCATGTTAAAGTAGGATTAGAAAAAAGTGTTATTTAATAAATTGTATTTGTGTAATACAGGAGATGTTCAAAATGTCTTCGTTTTTGTTATAATAAGCGAGACGATCTCTAAAGGTCTCTACAATATTGCTTTAAAAAAATAAATTTATTTCATTACAGGCTGTAAGTATTCTCTGTTTTAATACTTCCACATTGTGTATAACAACGTTAGCATAAATTTTAGATTCCAAATAACCTCATAGAAAAAAGTCATTTGGGGATAAATCGGCTGACCCAGATGGCCAACGTATTACACCATATTTCGCAATCCAGCGACCTGGAAATGTTGCGTCAAGGAATCGTGCAACACGTCTGGTAGAATGGGGTGGTGCTCCATCCACTTGAAAAATCGTATTATTAATATTTAGTCTTTGGATATGCGGTATAATACGTTCTCAAAGAAATTCAAACATTTTTGTTTCATTGAGATTTCCCTCAATGAAAAAACGACCTACGAGGACACTGTCGACAATTCCTGCCCATACATTAACCTATGCGTTATACTGTGTGTGGGTTAAGTTTTGTACATGGTCATTTGTGCATGACCAGTACGTAGCTACAGAAATAAAAGGAAATAGGGTTAGTAAATAGGAAATAGGATAGCTTAAATGAGTAATGAAATGGATACAAACCGATAATTTTGAGAATTTACAGAGCCATTTATACAAAAAGTAGCTTCGTCTTTAAAAACTATTCTACGGAGAGGTTCCTAATTTTTATTTAATAAATTAACTAGTGTTTTACAAAAATCAGTTCTTCTGTTTTATCTTCTTCAAAAAGTTACTGGTGATTAGAAAATTTGCAGCGTTTGTATTTACATTTTTAAGGTCTTATGCACCGATGTAGTTAAAATTTCGAATTCATTAGCTAAACTACAAAAAGGTGTGATTGGGTTTTCTTCTACGTACCCCAAAAATATTTAACTTCACCTCTTCAGTTAAAACATTTCCATTTTTGTATACTTTGTTCAGATACCACTTAATGTGGTCTGTTCTTGATAACTAATGCTAATGCATAATGGTAAGGGGCCGCTTTCAATAATAAACATATTGACAATATGTTTAACATAACACGTCGAGTGTTTGTAAAACTACTACCAGCATGAAGATATACCCTGGAAAATTGTTAATAGCATAATTATCGCCTTTTAATTTACTGAAACTGATAATAAATTCTATTTCCAGCAGTATAAAATCTATCGATTGTCACAAGAGCTACAGCCTTAACTATCCGTTCTATCGCGCGGAAACTAGATATTCCTGCGCAAACTAGGGCTTCGGATGAAATTAGATCCAACTTCCTCACCTTGATGTATCTATTCTATTAGTATAATAATCGAACAGGGCGGAGTAAATCAGGAATTGAGAATTGAAGTGATTAATAATATTAAACTCCGTGGAATAGCAGTAGCGGGTTCGATGCCCCGACGTCTGCAAGGGAGTTACTCACAAATATGATGCCTTAAACTGGGATGATTTGAATATTTCAAATACATTTGCGGCAACGTATTTTAGGGGCGCAGTGAAATTCCCACTCTAGCCATTCTGAGAAATAAATATAAATATAACAGCATTCCTGACATGCTTTGATTAAAATAAGCTCAGGCAACGTTGCTAGTTACATCCCTTTCTAGTACGACCATTGTTTGTAGAAAACCACTATCGACCAGATGAAATAGTAGAATTATGAGTACACCTTGATTTAGAAAACCAAGAAAATATAATTATTTTACAGAAACTATTAAAAGGTAGACATCGTAGAGGAATATTTTTGTTAATTCAATTTCAAACAGTCAAAATAACTTTAATGTTCTTATTTGGGCAACGAACTTATTTAGTCGTTGTCTTCAGATTAAAATATTTCTGCAGTCTGTCGCATCTGCTCCAAAAACGTATTCTCTTTACATTAAAACTGTTAAAGCAAGAAAGGAATGTCACAGAAAAATTCAACGGACAGCACTTTGATTTGCACCTGAGCCGCATTTGACGTCACTTGTCAATGCACAACTGCAGGTGAAAGGCATAAAATAGCTTACGCGCTCGAAATAACTATTTGCGGTATCAATGTTACGCTAAAAATATCAATTAAAATGTTTCGAAAACAGAAGCGAGTTTGACTCTCGAGGAAAAAGTATAGATGTAACGAGCAGTGATTTTAAAACCAATTATCTTTCAAGCTTTAAACATACTCTAAGCATGGATGCATCCCAATAGTGTTCGTAATGAATTTCTGTGAGCTACAATTTGCGATTCATAAACCGTTTCCCTTCGCTTTCACTGCAATAACTTGGAGCGCAAAGGACGCGCCATACACAGCCCATCTTGTCCACCACAGGGGCTTAATTAGCAGCGGTATGACCATAGCTATTTCTGCGGAGACAAATCATCAAGAAGCCACCGTGCAACGTAGATGTAAATATTCCTCCACCATCACCATTTGGAATTTAGGTCATGGACGGTCCAAGGTCCCTATATTCAGATAGAAGAACAGCTATTACCTCTAAAGAACTGATGCGACATTAATATAGTGGGAATACGCAAAATAAGACTCCTGGGAGAAGGAAATATAAAAGAAGAACTGCCATTGAAAAAGATATCCGAAGGAAACTAACAACAAGATACACGGATTACGCCTCGCCTTTATAAACTCCACGAGCTACCTCAATCCCATAACTGAACAAGAATGCCTCACAGTGATAAGCGCATACGTCTCAATCTTGTATGTGAACGCCAAGGAAACGATCTACCAGTAACTGGAGAACATATTTGTTAGAATCCTTTTAAGAAACTTTAAAGCCCGAGTTGGAAAAAAGGACCTAATATGTCCCAAAACTATTGGACTACGTTGTTTGATCAACTACGCACAAAATTTAAAAATAATGTACTAGAATTTGAATTTGAACCAACGTTCGGTTTATAATCTTTGGCACAGAAGTCCACATAGCGCAACAACAAAAATTAATTCCTCGTTGAAGTATTGTGCACAGCTTTTTGAACTAAGATGTTCACCTTTATTGTCGTCTGAGCTGCATTTCAAGCACTTCGAAGGTGTCATGATTAATACCGAAGAAACGAGTTCTTCGATGTCAATCATGACACGGTCCAATCCCGAAAGTCGTTTGTTACTTAATGACAATGGCCGTGAAAGCCTCAGAAATCATCACTTCGAAAGTGGTTATGGACCTCGTTATGAACGGTACATGTTGTGATGCTTCCGATACAACAGTAACGCCGCTCTTCATTTAACAGTATTTCTAAGTATGCGTTAAGTGATAAAGGTATCAATATGTAACCCTGTTCGAAATTCTTCCTACAGTTAGTCTTCAATTCGAACTGTGATGTTCTGCTCGAGGTATAGTCTGGATATCCAGTTTTGGAAATGTATTCCAAAGGTTTAGTATATTGAACTTAGTCGAAGGTCTTTTCAGAGTCTACAAAGCACGCGAAATTATCACGATTGACGTCGCGTGCTCCATGTATTAGAACCTGAATTCTGAATAAATTTCTCCTAGTGTCGAAGCTGTCTCTGAATTCAAACTGAACGTCGCTGCTGTTGGCTTCTAGCTTTTTAAGTTAAGAAATATCTTTAGCAGATGATTCAATTAACTGATGATTGTGGTCTGAGTATCTGATTGGTATAAAGGACGAAAATAGCCACTCCAATTTTTAAGTGAATATTATTGCATAGATCGTTAACGAGCTTGGTCAAGATCTTCAATTATTCAAAGTTTTAAAAGTTATCCAGCTGTTTGATTTGAATCAGGTATTTTATTCTTTTAAGACGATTTATTTCCATGTGTATTTACTCTGTTATTATTTCGGTACCGGACTTACCACTCAACACAAGCCTGATTAGATCTTGTGGACTCCAAAGAGTTCTTGTATGCTGTAAAGACGCAGTTGTGGTAGTTGAGGTTACTCTATTTACAATGCGAGTACAATGTAACTCTTTATACAACAACCGCTACCCCGCTGGGATTTTCTGTGCATAGGTATCGAATAAATAAATAGGATTGTGAAAGTATCCACACATTATTGTAGTGACGCAATCGATGCATTGATGCATCTTGTAAATGCATATATGGGATACATCAACACAATCCATCTCTTCGATTAATCGATGTAAAGCTGTATACGGTAGTACACGGCAAATTTTTGTACACAAGAAAAGGTTACTAAAATGAAATAATCGGTATTACTTTGCAACACGATGGTCCAGGAACTGTTTCGTAGGGTAACAAATTTTGCAAGCTAGTTCCTGAGCAGGATTGAGGTGCGTTGTCCGAAAACACCACTGGTTCGAGATGGTCGAAACCGGAAACCTGCAGGTATCAGTGTAAATCCCTAAACCACATAGCTACTTCATAAAGAAAATAAATAGAGAAAAATGTAAGAAATTAATGTAACCTAACTGTCTCTTTACAGTATGTACATCTCTGCATAGTAGTCATGGGTGCAAAAACGAATCTGAGATGTTCTGTAGATTCTTAAGCTAGTCGTTGATTTATTAGTTTAGCTTAGGTGAGTAGTTTTAAATACTGTAACAAGCTAACATGGTTATTGTAATAAATGGAGTGAGGAAAGAACCCGTAATTTGGTCACCAGCACACGTAACTCAATTATCAAGTGACATAAAATAAAAGTGCAGCGATAGCGGATAATGCGAGGCAGTCGCAAAGATATCTAAATTATTTGAACCTGAAAACCAGGCCGATGGTACCATGCGCCCAAGGTATCTGACACTTTAATTGGTTTGTTTCAGCGTTTACCAGAGTTTTAATTTGGTCCATATTTCCTCGCACTGTTATTAGTTCTAAACTAAAACGTGATGGGACGTATTGCTGCGCGATCTGAATGCGACTAAAAACCGCAGAACAGAGCTGCCACTATAATACATATTAAGAGAACTAAACTAATTCTCACAACCAAACGCCCAAATTGAATACATTGCGGCAATAGAATTCTTAAATTCTCTGTACCATCGGCTACAAACTCGTCAGCACTAACCGTAGGTAAAACGCTTACAATTTCATATAAACTGCACGAATGGTAATTCAGAATTTGAAAGCTCAAACACGACAGTGTCATACACCGAAGGTACAAGGGGGAATATGGCAGGCATCGCCCATGCAGAAGCTATCCAGGGTTGTGGGCTAGAGCGGGGGGGGGGGGGGGGGGCGGAGGTTCCTGCTGAGAGGTCGTCCAAGCAAATGTGCAAAGTAGGGTGAAGTAGGCTTTTCTCCAGTTACAGCACAAGAGAGAAGCTGTGTGGGTTAGGTCTGGAAAGAAGCCACATGAATTTGAGGGTACAAAACCGCCTACAGGTTGGTGTTCCACGTCTTGTACAAAGCCCATAAGGAGACATATGCAGTGCGTGGCACATACGCGCCTCAAGGGGGTACGAGGAAGGCCTAAAATAACACCACATCGAAATCGATGTTCAAAACGGAACGATAGAAACGTCGCAAAATTGGAAGGCGGCCATTTATTTCCTAGTATAACCACCTTCATTTCAGCAACCTCACGTACAATTCCTGAAGGCTGATCAACTGTAACCACAATAATTTCGTGATTATAATATCCTCATGAAGTGAAAATTCAAGATCACATATACAGCCACTGAAGGAGAAAATCTTACCAGATCAGTAGAATCCCCTAAAGTTCAAGGATTGTCAAAATATCAAAAATAAAAAATGAGGGTAGGCAACCAAGCACAAAGTAATAATATTCATAAAACTAATTAAAAATACCTACCGTAATTTTTTAATTATATCCACAAATTGACAATGTTTGTTTTAAAATTATTTTGTTTTCGTAATTTGCAACATATTGGGGTCAACTTTTTTTTAATCAAGTGTGGCTATGAAAAGTTCTTACTTTTCTGTTTTCACTGATATCAGGTTTGCTACACTTATTTTCATCAGTAACTGAAATCTGCCCAAAAGCCACATTTTGATAGTAGGACGTAATCAAAACAAAAGAAAGCTCCAATTTTCACCTTGATTGGATTTCGATATGAATGTACACAGACAGCATAGTCAAAAGTAAAAATAATTTTAAATTAATTTGACTTAATATGATGCGTACACAGTAATAGTTGATCATTCAGTAATATGTTAATTTGGCTATATAAGGCAGTTGGTGCGCTACACTGTATATTTACCATTAGTACATAATTTTGTTATTGTTATAGTTACTAGAGTAGTACATAATTTTTTTCTTGTTCAATTTCATTAAGATGTATGTCCAACTATTCAATATTCGTTTTAAGGGTCTGGATACAGACTTTTTGTTACTTGTATTAAGTATGAAGTGTTACATCTTACACTTATTGAAGCTGCTATTTTCAATTCGTTTCAACGAAACTGTATAGAAAACATCAAATATATATTTCTTAGATTTTCCATTAGTGGCTAGGAATGACAGTTAATACACTTCATGTAGCAGGCGTATTTAACTCATTTAATGTACTTTATATATTATCTGAAAAGAAATTCCATGTAATCGATATAATCCATGTAGTCAACATATTTTATATGTGTGGTATTTTGTTATAATCTAGTTCAGCAATATGGTTCATATAATTATTCAATGTAGTCTATGTAATCCACGTATCCATATATTTGATGTAGTCGATTATTACATAATAGTCAATCGAAACATGTGGTCGGTATATCGCTTATATCGATATGACAAATTCAGATATTTATTCAATATTACCCCAGCTGATAAGTGTCGACCGCTCGACCAGCATAGCATTGATACAATATAAATGAAATAGCAATTTTCCAATAGATACAAATCGAAAGTAATAATCGCTTGTTTTACGCCAACCCATCTTCCTTCCCTATTCGGTTTTAAATTCGCCAGCATCACGTGCAATTTCAAAATTTAGAGAACAAGCGCAACCTGGAACGTTACATTCACTTATAAACTTTTCCGTCGTCAGACAAAGTTTCGCCCGTAAATTCATTGCATTAAACTTTCAAATAATAAATTACCAAAATATTGCTTCATAAAGTTCATTCCATTCTGCCTCTAACAAGCCAGCACCGGGAACTTCGAAAAAGGAAAATCTTGCGCAAACTTCGCTGTTCTGCTCGCTTCGTAAGTCCAATTTAAGGACTCGATACATTTGTTTATCCACGGGGCTGAGCACGTGTAGCTGGAGGAGGGTGCGAACGTGCACGAGAGTCGTAACTGTTCGCCCCGGGCCCCATCCGACAATGGAGGAGGAATTGCGCTCTGTAACTTCGTTTCGCGGGCCCCACGGCATATGCACATAATTGCTTTACAATAAAATTGTATTTTTCGCTGAAGGTGTGTTTGTAACTTCCGAGGCGTTCATATATGGCGATAATGCGTGCTTAGAATGTCAGCGGACGTCCCCGCGCACGTCCTGCCGTAAATGTCAACCTGGCGTTCACCGGGAATGGCAAATGTACTATCAGGAAGAAAAACCTCCACTTTCGATTTCCAAAAAAAAGCAATAGCCCCGAAATGTTTGCGCCTGAACCGTTTATAGACATCCGCTTCTGTGAATTGCTACTTACATTTCGCATGGGCCATACCCATTTATACATAAAATTTTATCTGTTCCAAAAGCAATTTCTTGTTAGTGTACTAAATCTTCCGACGAGTGGTGCTTAAAAATTTGGCACACATCCTCCGTCCTGAGGCTAAGCTCTAATTTTTGTAATACAACAGTGTTGGAAAGAGTTGTAGTAAAATCACTGCACAACACCATGTTTCTTATGAAGTAGCGTGGAAAATAATTACCTGAGATTATCATAAAATAGCACTTGAAATTATGAAACGCACTTACAAGTTGGCCTAGAATAGCCAAATAAAAACAGCACGTTGTCAAGTCGCATTTTTAGATTTTGCATGTTTTCACGTCAATCGCTTAATGAACCCACTCCAAGCATTTTCGGATACTTTTGAGATTGTTTGAAGTATACTGACATAACTCGCTTAAAAATTTGCGAATCTACTGTAGCGGAAGCATCACCACGTGTAGTGTCCATAAATGACCCCGAGAAAGGACTGGAATAAAAATAAAAATTTCGAAACGACAAGCTGTGCATCCTAAATTAGCGGGAAACTACTTTCAGACGTTAGTTACGCGCAACTAAGTGACCTCGGTAACATTACGTCATATGAAGACTACTGAAAACTCAAACCTTTTGGCCAACAAAAGGTCTGCTGCGCTGGAGGAATTCCAATTGACCGGCCGCAGACGAAGAGGCGGGTAATAAAACCATCGGGCATCGCAAGCCATCCGAACAATAGTGACATACGACTTCACCGAGGAGACCTCCTGTTGCACCAAAAGGGTAAAAACCAAATTCCGATGCCCTGGTTTAGAAACGCGTTACAATGGTTAAATTGTGTTTTGGAGAAAACGAAAGTTCGTAAGTCATAGATAACACACCATTTATGCAGCCGGGGAAGCTATATAAACAGATGCGATGGCACAGGCATGGTATTTTCGTTTAGCATTCGGTTTATCCTCATTCCGTTCAATCATCAACGTTCGGTTTACAACCTCCGGCACAGAATGTCTGCCTGTCGTTTGCCTCATTTTGAACTCGTGTCACTTGTAACCCGTTCGCTAACATAGCTTGTCGAAATACTAGACCAGGTAACTGTCAGTGATTAAAGTTGTTTTAATCACGCACTGTGCATGTATATTTGCATATCCTGCTATATATATTGTGATGATATGAATACAGGATTAAGGGATTACAGTAGTTGGATATTATAGGGATCAATTTGAATATGAATTGGGTATTTGAATAATTGGTATGTAATTAGAAAAGAAAATAGAATTTATAATTTAATAATATGAGGCTAATTGAGAAACAGAAGGATTTGAAATTGGAAAATAATGACAAATACTTAATCGAGATACGTATTTTACACAGCAAACTTATTCGACAAAATTTATAGGCAGTTGCGTAATATGCCTGTAACACCGTTATTAGAATGTTAGTCCCATATTAACTTTTTGGACTTTTTAGATATTCTTAAAAATATAATTTAGCGATTTCTCTTCTTATTAGAAACGTTTTAAATAAACGTTGTTGATTTTATTACAGATTGAAATTTTTATCAAACAATTATAAACAGTTACTAAAAACAGAAAATATTATATTTAAAATAGCATTTTCGGTTATCAGATTTTAGCTAAAGGTCACACGATGTTAGAAGAAAAGTATATATAAATTCTTTAGCCAATCGATTAAACTATCTGATTTATAGATAAGACATAGATAGGCTCGCATACTCGCAAACTGACAGACAGAAGATACTTCTACAACCACTTTCCCTGAATGAGATGATAATTAAACCAAGAAGTTGTAATTTCATGTCCATTCACTAAAAAATACGATAAACATGGATTAAAAATAATCAAAAAAGAAATAGTTCGAAAAAGTTTTGGAAATAAAATGAAGACATAACAATGCACATTTTCCTTAGGAGCGCAGATTCAATTCTTAGAAACTGCACTTCGTGCAAATTAATGCAATTCCTATTATCCGATGTTTTGTTTGGCTGGTATACATTTTAATACGAAGGCTGAACCATATAATCAATAAAGACAGACTGAAGAATTGGTCCAGAATGGATAGTTTAAAGTGGGAAACGAAAACTTGTCCCATAGCAAACTGAAATTGAGAAAATGAATGATATCTCATTGCTATTGAGCTAACTGACAATAAGGGATAACAAAAGCAAGTTATAAAAATAACGCACCCCAACCACAGCATTACAATAACGAAGGGGCTGCTAAAAGTATCATAATAATTTTAGTCCACAACGGTGGGGCTTGGTGTGTAGCAATACAATTTGGCCGCCAACATGGAGGCTTTTAAAATTCGATAGTTTTGTTCCCAACGTGGGGTTTCTTAAAAAAACCACTACAAGGGGAGACTGGAAATTGAGCCGCCAAGTGGATTGGCCACTCAGCCTACAAGAAACGTGTAAAGTAGTAGAAGTACGTCTAAATGTTGTAGAAAATGTACATGTGCGCAAAGAAAAGTGGAAAATTAAACACAGATACATAAACACACATAATGGGCATCGTACCTATAAAAAATTAACTAATGGAAAGCAAAAGAACAGTTCAATTATCCTACTCAATTTATCTAAATAATGTGGTATGGAAATGAAGAATTACCAAGCCATAAAATATTTTGATCCATTATACCCCTTTCTTCAACGATAAGAACCCATAGTAATATTTTTATAGACAAGTGTTGAATCAATTTACCAAAATCATCCACAAGAGCAACAGTGCAATAGGTATAAATGACCACATTTATATAACGGATATCAGAAGTCATTTGTAGAGATTAGCTTTAGAACACTCAAGGAGTTTTACCAATCGTTCATTAAGAAAATGTAAAATCAAATATCTGATCTTGATCTATACTAGATTGGGAAGTACAGGGCAACGAGAAAAACTACGATTGAATCCCAAAAAGTCAGAAATCATTAAGTAGGTACTAAAACCGAAAATTCTATATTTACTTGGTTCAAGTTTCCATCTAAGATGTTCTAATACTCTGTTAAATAAATAGCTTGGTGTATTCCCATGATTGTAGGTAATATACTTCTACCTTCTATTAACCTGGGTTCAATATTAATTTTCTGTAAAACGATGCGACATTTTTAGATGCTTTTACCTAATTACCAGTTAGTTTGCATTGTAGGTGCAAACAGTGTTCATAAATGAACATTAATTACCGTTACTATAATAAACTGCATTAACAGTGAAATGAAGTTGATGCATGCAATTTTCCTGATTTAATTACTGCCAGTGGTCGTAAAGGGAGAACAAAGAACATTTTTTTATAGTACGATTAATTGCTTTATATTGTAGCTTTTGATATTAAAACTTGATATGACTTGTGAATAATTCTAACCTGTCATATGACAGTTAAGGTCATTAATCGATTAAAATAACAAAAATGCATGGCTAAAGGATTTAGATTTAGTTTTTTGTGGTGCCAATAGTACGTGATTTTATACCACCAAAATATAAGTATGTGCTGGAGGGAAAGGTAAATGAATATCCGACCTATTGCCAACAGTCTAGTGATTATGGAGTGCACAAATTGTCAGAAATGGTAGTTTTAATTGGCTGAATTAACTATTTCGAATATAACACAGCATGAATATATTGTTGTTTTAAAGGGTGATACTATAGTCTGGTTTTGACACACTTGGTTTTTCAATTGTAGAAAGACGTTATATATTAGATTCAGTTATATATCCCCATAACCTCGCGAACTGTGAACTATATCTCAACTGCGAGGGATATTTTGATGGACTGCTTTACATCGATGCTTCTTAACATGACAGTACGATAAGATAGTGTGCAATAATAAGACATTTATGACACGGCTTATAGGCGTTCAAACTCTACATCGCTCATCATTTTACCATTTAAATCAGCCGATTGTTCTGAACCACTCAACGGGTGCTCTGATTAGAAGTTAGAAATAATGCGCGTTGTGCAAAGACTGAAATCATCTCGAAATCGAGGCATGTGCTTCCGCGGTTGAATGATTGGCTGAGATGTCGCTGAGTGCCTCTCTGTAGCAAACTTCTGGGTCCGCGGTGTAAATTCGGAATACCTAATTTGCAGGCTCCGCACTTTCCAGTCCACTAATCTTGCCCTCTCAGTTTGAAAATATAAGCAACCCTTTCGACAGGACAGAAACTTTCTATATCAATTCGAAAATGCAACTAACAGGTAAATTCTTCTTATAGGAAAAGCGTGTTAAAAGAACAAATTATAATCGTGATTGCTGAAATCATAAACCCTGAGAAAGCAAGGCAAAATAAATGATTAAGCAATCAAGAATTCAAATGGCGACTATACTCCGCCAAAGATTGCCAGAGCAGAGAGGGCTGTTAAAAAGAGTCACTACCTCAGTAGCAGAGAGAGTTCAATAAGAAAGTTTAGGTAACATGTAAATGGGAGAATAATATATACGCATTCATACCAACAACAAATATGAGCTCTGTGTAAAACATCAATGCCTATCGGAAAAATCCAGGCCAAATAAAGGACGAGAACAATCGGCTTGCCACATGTACTGCTAATATTGCTGATATTTGGTGAAGTAAGGTAAATAAAAGATCTGTTTGCGAGTTTCGGTACTGCTGGTCCACGGGGGTTTATGAAAGCACCTTGAGTAATAGAAATAGTTATAGAAAACAACATTTATCTAATTAAACATAATTTACTAACGATCACAGACACACATATATGTACATAAAGTAAGGACAAGAAATCAGACGACGTGCACCACCAAGCAAATTTTAGTGACGTCATAAATACCACCATTAGATTTACAAAACCGATATGTATTTTCTTCTTTACAGCTCATTTTAAATCATGCGTTTGGTTTAAGCTTAATCAATTACTATACTATGTTTATGACGTCATTACTCTTGATGACGTTTGTCGTCTGATTTCTTGTCCCTACTTTAGATTTAGCAAGATATACAAATCACCATATAGAGTGCTCGATTAAAAGAACAGTTACGTGTCCTAATATTTTAACAGGCTATGTACGAGCGGATTAAAAGTGACGTGTGTTCGACGCGTGACAGATGTAGATACGGAGTGCCGAAGGTTGCAAACCGAATGATTGGAACGGACGAACGAGATGCTGGTCCTTCCGTGTATGTCTTTATACAGCTTCACCAACTGCGCAGCTGGAGGGTTCTTTATTGCTCGTCGGTGGCTTTGTAGACCCTGCGTTTTCTCGAAAGTGTAATTAACCGTTGTGTTCCAGTTCTCGTGCAAGAGATCTGAAATTGATTAATTAGGTTTCCATTGCTTTTTGGTGCCGGATCTTTTCTAGTTCGCGGACGGCGTAATCTTTCCGAGATCGGAGTCTTAAAGCTCGTACCTTTTACACTCGAACTGTCGATGCAATATGTCGCTTGCGATAATAATTACAGTTCACGACAGTAATTACTTGCGCGTAGCGTAGCATCTAAAATTAGTTACTCGTACAGATCGTCATTCTGAAATTTATATTTTTATGATCCCCTGCACCGCTTTTGTAGGTGTTTCGCACGGTGGTGGATGCTGCACGTGACTATATATTCGCACACGAGGGACTTTTACCATTTCATCATTAATCTTAATAAGCCAAAAATGCATAGTAAAGGTTGTATCAGTTGTTTAAACACTCTGAGGTAATAGAACAGTAGTACCGAATGAAATACCTAACCAACTAAGGTAACGATCGAGGAAGATCGATGCAAGGCCTGCATTATTCCAGACTCCAATAACCATTTTATTGCACAAAGAAACCGTGAAAATAAAATTCTGCTACATGTACTTAATATCGATACATTACACAAGAGCAGCCGTTCGAAGTTAATGCACATACATATGAGTTGATTGAAATTACTTCAGGAATGTAATATATCTATGTATCCTTGCCTTGTAGATTACGGAATTGTCTTTGAACCTGGGATTCGATAAAACTATGAAATCGACTAAAATTAACCTGAGTACGATTATTCTGTGCATCAGAAAGATGGATTCTTTCTTAAACGAATTAGCCATTCGTGAAGTGATACATATAATTATTACCCAACGAATACTCAAATATTGGACACATAAGTAGACGTAGGGAAGACCTGGTGCTGTTGGTAACTGGGGAAAAATTGGACGGTCGTTTTCCACGTCGATCGAAGAATGTGGAGAAAGGAAATTTCAGTTCACGACTTAACTTACTATCGGAATCATTGACAAAAACTAATTACAACGATAGTTATTTCATCTCTGACAATAGGTACGAAATTAGGAATATATGTTCATTATTCTTATCTTTATTTGATAACCCTCAGTGCTCTTATGGCGTTTTTTTAAATCCATACATGTTAATACACACTTGCCTGCAACTTATTACTGAAGAATACGTTTCACATCAAGATTGTGAAATACATATAAAGCAACAGAGACAGAACACATATTTAAAAAAATAAATTAAACCAGAATTTGCATCCCGAGGAATCGCTTCGCATATAAGTAGTCATTTCATGATGTTGAAAATGTTGGTTTTAGAAATCACATATTCCCTATATAAGCCTAGGCAGGTCTTTGACAATATTTTACATAAATTTGCCTGTAATAAGTGACAGTCATAGGGTCTTCCTTTAATTTTACCAAATGATTTGGTATTTCATTTATATCCTGCGGAATAAAAAATAAATCTTTTAATGGTCTGGGTGAGATTAAAAACTGACACCGTCACTGCCTTTTTGTCAACGTGGAGAGTGCTTTAAAACGTTTCCATCTTCATACTGTCTAATGGGTATTTTGTAACCCTACAAATATTTTAGAGATTGTGTGTCTTCTTCCAGCAAGCTCAAGTTACCGCGTAAACAAGAGTCTGACAGCTCCAGGGTAGCAAAGAGGGTATGTGTGGTTTAAGTATTATCATTCCGTGCAATGTGGCAGTCATTTTAAAAATATTGGCCTCCCTTCAAGGCATGTTTAACGCCGTTGGATTTAATAATGGTTCTTATGCCGAATTCTACCAATCTGAAATTCCGTTTCATGTTTAGTTGCGGTGCAGTGGAATTTTATTTCGACTCCTGCTCGAATATTTCGAAGAACTTGCATCATCCCGCCACCAATTCGCAATCATCCTGTATAGAAATTTGAAGAACTGTCCACTTTTATTTCTACAATCCTGGGGCGCACACTTCTTGAGCCCCAGGTTTTCGACATGTCAAGCTGCTAGAACCCGCTTTCGCCGTCTAATTCTTTTTTAACGTGTTGTGACTTTCCTGGTTATTGCTGCATTTTGAGCTAAGTCGGGCATGTTCTGATAGTAAGCAGTGCGTGTTGTGAATTGCACTCATTATGAATATGTGATAAGTGGAGCATCTGGTATAATATTTAAAAATTGGCCTTTTAGGCGTACTCGAGTTTTGAGTGCATCTCTATTAGAAGAACAGTCACGCCTTTAACGAACAGGATCCCAACATTGTGGAATTGTACCACGAGCAAACATCTGGCCTACCGCACGGCATGACATGTTCTCAAGGATTGTTTTGGTGCACATTGTTTGTTCCAGTTCTAGCCTTCAGATGGGGCCCGATTTATTGTATTTCGTGTTATTTTAATGCCTTGAAGCTGAGGATATTCCCTATAGCCGAGAAGATTCTTCCCGGTGGGAACCCCACTCCCTCCCACAGATTGTTCACGTGGCGCCTAACATAAATTAAACGCCAGGGAATATTTTTTCCGCCTATAAGCTCCCTCTCTTTTCACTGAACTAATTCAAAGACGTTTCCGGTCTTGTTGTGGGTCGTAAACACGTTTTCACCTGTAGCAAATCATTAAGGCGTCTAATTGCCGTAATTATAACAGAAGTTCTTTATACTCCCATCCAACAAAAGATAGGAAAAGCGCTGTAAAGTCACTTTAAATACAACATGACGTTGGGTAAATTTGTTTCAAAGATCTTCCACATGTCGCTGATATAGTCTTGGATGCGTTTTTGCAAGAACAAATTTCTGAATAGTTCAAATTCTCTCTCAAACGCTAATACTTAACTGCTTTGTACTAGAGTATAAGAAAAACCCTCGATAATTGATAAGTTTCGCATTAGCTGCAATTCCACAGTGGAGACACTGTGTAGAATATGCTGCTTATACTAGGTTTTATAATGTAAATGCATCTACCGATCGTGGTCCTTAGTTATCAAGAATTGACTAAAAAGGGTAAGTTGGAGAAGTACATCTACTCTCACTTGTACTACGGTTTACATTTCAATTAGTCTTTTCTAATACTAATGGTGTGTCGTTTTATTATCCTGCACAATAGTCAACTGGGCATCCCTGACTATCATTGACCAAGTCATAATTATGCAATACCTTCAGTCAAAAAGATAGATATTTGATATGTTTATGTGTATACGAAGTACTTATAATGGGATTAGAGTTGATCACAAGAGCTACTTCTAGCGCGTCTACAAATAGAGATAATAAGAACAAATGACACAAAATTTTAAGTTTGAGAAATCCCGGTAACAATAGCAAGCGACATAAAACTAATTTCCTCGCACTTTGGAGAATTGGACAAACCTGTCTGCCTATTCAATTATTTGCATTTCCTGTACCTAAGTAGATATTACAGCAATTTCCTATTCGTCTGAGTTCAACTCGCAGTGTCTACAAAAAGCGCAGACGTCTAATGTAATATCAAACCCTATTAAAAGTTAAAATGAAATTCTTTAAAGTTATTTGAGATTAAAAAGTTAGTTTGTTCCTGTTGCGACAAAAATGTATTCTCTCGCATATCGGCGTCATTAAAACTTCTGCTCGACGAACAGGTGCGTTATGCGCTGCATCTATATGATATACGTCAGATGTTAAATTGCTTTTCAACCTAATTCTACAGGGAAGCGATTACAAAAGCCACCATAGAAATTGCTTTTCATATATGCATTTAGTTGGAAACTATTCCTCGCATATTATAATGCCGAAGACAAAATTTCACATTGAGCAAGGTATCTCTTTTCCAAAGTTTTAAAGTTGTTATTTTACATGAAGGTAAAGATAAATAAAGAGTAAGTTTGAAGGAAAATTAAACGAATTGTGGAACAGGATGGAACCGAAACTTTAGAAGAATATATAACCGACCTCTTATGATACCACATATTAACTATGTTGCCTCGCCTGGTTGAAAATATATCTAATATCAAGCGCTTTTGACTGTTTTAATTTCGCTCAGAGAAAGAATGTAAAGTGGGTCATTGAATAGGGATGTTGGTTACACACAAACTATATTATGGGCTTCTAGCTTACATTTACAAAACATTGTCAAATTTCGTTGATATGAACTTCAAAAATACAGAACATTACTAACTTCAAAGGCAAATTAAATTCCTGTAGGTTAGTAAACGTTCCATATTTTTGTATACCGTACATAAAAATTTAATGCATATTTTAAACCTATATGCTATATATGGCTAGAAGACCTAGTGACCGTCAAAAGTGAAAAAATAATAAAGGTATAATAGACAGAAATGGATATCAACTAAATATTTACTTAATAACAAGTAAATAAACAATTCCATAAGAGAAAACTATACAACACGTATATTAAAATGACAGAGATATATAAGTATGATGCAAAGCAATACCCAAGACCACCAACTATGACATCTTTCCAGGACTGGAATCAGTGGAAAAACTACACTAACGAGAAACATTTTTCTTTAATGCTTTCATACTTGCTTGTATTGCAACTTCTGCTACTAGATACTGTTACGCTTTTGCTTAAGAAAAATAAGTTTATCACCACAACAACCTGTTAAACACTGCTGTTTCTACGGTATTTTTGGGTAGTAAGTAACAACATATGCTTAATTTAATTGCTTCCTACATTAACCGCAATATCAGATTGAGATTTCTCTAGCTTTGATGGGTTGCAAATAAAAAACGGCGAATCTCTGTGATGGAAAAACTTAAAATTTAGTATTTAAATCGCTCTCGAGTCCGCCCAAAGTGATCCTAGAGTCTAGTACATGCATACTTCTCATAACCGGAAAAAACTCTAAAAGCGTTACGTGCATATATTTAGCTAATCGTGATTGGCTAGAAATACAAACAAAGCCACTCGGCGTCGCCATTAGATGCTCTAATTACAGAAACCGCCGCTCCACCTTGCAGCGCCGAGTTGAAGATTCCTTGACGAAGCCAGTACCTATGTCTGCATGCATATCCTGAATGCGCTCAACGTGCAGCTAGCAAATCGAATTTACTTTTTGTATTGCGTACATTATAAATATATTTTTGTAATTAAATGTTGAATTTGTAATTTTGACATATATCAAGTCGAACGATAGACATAATCGTAATGAAAGTGTTTTTGATCTATTTATTTGGGAGCAATAATTAAACTCTGGCTACTATAATTTACTAAAATTATTCAGACCAGGGTATACGTTACAGTAAGGTGTACGACTAAAACTTTATGAGTAATGGCTGTGTAACTGACACTCTAGGCTGCCACACGTTTTGTGCAAGGTGAGAACCAAGAAATTCATGAGTTTATAGAGATTCGCTTGACCAACAACCAATAGCCTGAATGCACCGAGTAATTATGATTAGTTTGAATATATGAAGGTGTGGTTGAAACGCTGTGATTCGAAGACAACGACGAGCTGATGAGCAGTGTTGAGTACCCATACGCCATCATGTTTTGATGACGATCTACAAAAATATGTGCCGCGCTAAGAGAGGTGCTGCAATTTATGTGGTAATTATGTTGAAGAGTAGTATATTTATATACATATGTATGTTAAGAACTTTGATTACATATAATTTTAAAGAAATGCCTCTTCGTTGTCGTTCCTATGGGCTTAAGTTTTCGGATAGCCCTCGTATTATATATCAGAGAGTAGAATACAACAACAGTTAGAAACAATTCTTCACATGATACAAAGTTATCCTTAAATTAGTGAAAATAGATTTATATAGTTCTATTGGAACGTTTGCGAAACTGAATACTTTAATAAATTACAGTGTCTGATATTGACGTCGAAGAATCGGAATCGGACCACTACTTGAGTGAATGGAAAAAGTTACGACCTTTTTTGTCTGCGAGATGGTTTCTTAAGGGCTACTACATGGCATCTACTAAGTGGCTTTTGTGTTCGCCAGCTTGATACATATAAAAGTAGGCCTCAGTTTTTTATGCATAGGATGAAAGACGTCGTAATAAAAGTCGAGTGATTTTAGGTAGGGATTAGGAGGGTCTGCAATGTCAGCCATTCATTATAACTATTCCTGTGCAAACTAAGGTGAGGTACTTTTACAAAGCCGTATATCGGGATGGCGAAAGCTGGCATTGACTTTTCTGGCTTTCATATGTAATTCAATTTCCTTAGCCCCAAGGCGGCGAGATGTATTTTGATGCATTCGAAACGGCGCTTTCCGATTCAGTTATCATGTTGTTTATTGTTAACTGTTATCTGCCACGTTTATTTGCTGGTCGTGACGTGGCCGTCAGGTCTTCAGGCCAACTGACAACCCTGGCAGCGGGGTTCCACGTTAAATTTAGACAAGTTGAGCGGGACTGCTCCTGACATAACGGGACTAATTTCCGGTACGCAGGCTGCCTCGGAATTAAATTGTAAATTCAATTCTCCCTGCCTTCTGATGTACTCATTATCTTGTTTCCTTTAAGTAAGGATATTGGGTACGCAGGCAGACACTAATGGAAACCGTTTGCAAAACTTTCGAATGATGTTACGGCTCGGGTTTCGGGAATTTCGCGGCGGCGACGTATTTACTTTTCTTACTTTGATTTCCTTTGCAAAGTATCTAACGGTGTTTATTTTTGAATAATCATGGTTAGAGAATTTTCCGAGACAAAATTTAATTTAGTTGCGTTAAAAGAGACCACCGAGAGAAAGTTTGGATGCTTCCACCAACTTTATTGCTATATAGAACTACACTGTCAGATGTATAAGATCAAGTAGACATACTTTGATTTTCTGTATTACAAATCCTTTTACTGCATTCTTTTGATTTTATAGTAGTAATAGTTTCTATCAATATTACACGGCTTAAAGCATATTTCAAAAACCGTAAAATAATTATGTTTAGCATTCTAATCTGTACAAGTACTAAAATGACCTGCTGTATACATTTCTTCAACACAGGTAGCAAATATGAGCTCCCTGTCGCAATCTCTTGGATAAAAGCCACATCGATGAGTTCCTTTCTAAGGGTTACCCGGACACGTTTGCGCATAATATACACAATAAACACGTATAAATTGATTTGTGTTCGTTATTTTCCCTTTTCACCACGTCCATCCCTACCAATGCTACAACGTGTCAAATCAAAAAGCTTTTCTGAATTTATTTCAGAGGAATCGAATAATTAGTGATTAAAAAAAATGCATAAATACTATCTTTCATTGTTTTCTTCAGGAATGTCAGAGCTGTTCAGACGAGTTTTACCTCTTACACCTTTCTTGAGTTGTAAAATAGTATTATTGCAAGTTAACCGGTAGCTATATTCAACACCGTCTTAAAACACATTTTTTATTGGACTTTTTCAACTATCCATGCTGACATTCCAATTTTTCACTTGAATAATTTGAGTTAGTTATAAATATATTTGCAAAGAGAACCAGTCTGAGCTAGCAGCTCATCAAGGAAGCTGCCACAAAGATAAGTCAAGGAACTGCGAGCAAGTTTTGTAAGCTGCCCCAGTTCACAGCACAAGTTGGGGAAATAAAAGCGAAGAGCAGCAAAATAGCAGCCGATAAGCGACATAGAGCTCGTCGAAGTCAAGTATACATTTCAATTTAGCGATTTGCAACCAGGAAGTCGAAAAAAGCGGCAGCGTTGTCGAGTGACGCGAAAAAGAGTCCGGATATTGCGCAACCGGTATCTGTTACTCATTACTGCAGGTAGGTAGCTTAATACCTTATTTGGGCTCGTTGAAATAGCGGACAGAGTGATTTGATGTGATTGTGTGGTGCGCCAGTGGGGTGATGTAAGCGCCATGAAGTAATAGCATAAACAAGACATCGAAAAAGCTGTCACCTGTATAATCAGTATTAATACAAGTGTGTAGTAAATACAGATTTTTGCTTAGTTAATGGTGAAATAAATGCGAACTAGATACAGCTATCTGTTAAATAATTTAGTATGTAGATATATTATGGGCAAGCGTATTGTTTTACAAGAAAATATAGCGATTTGTTTTTGATTTACCTAAAAATAGATTGGCTATTCTTTGGGTAAATTTTTAAAGCTAATATTTTTAGCTTAATGCAAGTACAGTTCAACTTTTGGTTCATTTCAATAAGTGATTTGCTTAATCACGACTGAAGTAAATAAGGTAAAAGCGATCGCCTTCCTATTGAGGTGGCTGGAAATGTGAGAGGGAAAATGTAGGTAATAAGAACGTAGGGGACTCCCTGCCCTGTTGCAAAAGGTATTGCAGCTATGAGGTCCACAGGACTCAATGCTATAATGCCCGCATAATACTTTTATTTAAGACGTTCTTCTATTTTTGGATTAATAGTTATTTTCAGTCTTTTGAAAGTACTGTGCGTGCAATAAGACTAAAAATAGTTAATTAACATTCACGGAAATGTTATCAAACGCTTAGAATATATTCGTTTAAAATGTTTACGGTACATGTATTCTATTATTATATTAATAGCCTACAGGTACATTCAGTACTTTTGTATTATATAATAATAATGGTGAGGCACTGACACCCCATGAAGGAGCTTGGCCTGCAAGGCGGAAGGTTAGAGCTTCCGTATCCTCGCTCTCACACCCGGCTGTCGCGTGTCAAATTCATGACACGTGGTGATGTGGTGAGCACCACGCATTAGACAACCGCATTATTACCCCTTGTTCTTTCGAACGCAGGTTCCCAATTATTTAAAGCGACTGGGTAGGCCGCCCGCCAGGCATCGATCTGGGATTTGAACTCCAGACTTCCGCGCCGCAGTCCGATGCTCTAACCATCCGAGCCACGCTGGCGTTGTTATCAAACGCTTAGAATATATTCGTTTAAAATGTTTACGGTACATGTATTCTATTATTATATTAATAGCCTACAGGTACATTCAGTACTTTTGTATTATATACATATACATATGTCCATTCGACATGAAATCTGTATTTAACAATTGCTATGTTTTCATTGAACTGTTTATAATTATTACAAGCTCTAATTACACGTTTTATGTCTTATTAAAACTTACTCCAGTAATTGAATATTTAATTTTGTTGAAACTTACCTACATGGTTAATTTTTATGCTTCCTAATACATTAGCTTACACGGTTGGTGTTATTTAATTATGAACTGTAATGCAATGAAGACGGCCGCTACATTCAACGCTTAAATAAAAAAATATCTGGTGTGCTTATTTTGTCAAGGGTTTGTGCGTTTTCATAAAATAAACTAGTATTTTTCTTAGATAAATTACATAGTTATAACAACATCTGCAATTACACAAACCTTATTTGATTTTTGCAACTCGTGTTTATTAACCTTTGTTTTGCGTTTGAAAATTTTAAGGTTGTGCAAATCTTTGTATTGTGCAGTGTGTCCTATTTCTTCTGCTTTATGGTGTATAGATTCTAACCGACAAACCTGCATATCGTTGGAAGAACAACTTCTAGTTCTAGTTGAAAACGTCTTTAAGCTGTGGATTAGGCAATAAGGATGATGCAACGTATGCTAGCTTCTAAATCAAATTATTTGAATGAATTGTCAAGAAGCATATCAATATGTCTATATGCCGCACTTGTTCGAGACATACTCAGAAAGAAGCTTCTCGGGTTGTTTCCTAGCAATTTATCGTTAGCACAGCAACAATTATCTCAGCAAAATTATGTTAACACCAGCTCTGCCCTTAGATAAACCAGCGATCATGTTGTGTAATATAAACATAGGACGTTGAGTTAATTTAACTTAAGCGCCGAACAACTTCATATATCCCAAAGCTCTGTACCAAATAAGGTAAACTACAATACCAATTTGTGTAGACTGCTGATTGCATGTAGTTTCTTGTTTGTATGAAGTAACCCTTTTTAATGTCTTTGTTTATGAAACCACACACACTGCACCTCAATCTATGTATGACGAACAACATTAAAAATTGAAATTAGTAAGCCCCACTTTAATAGAATCGCTTTAAACGATTAAGAATAACAATTAGCTAAATAAACAGAAAGGAATTTAAGTCTTGGGATTTGTGTGTTAAGTATGTATGGTTGCCGAAAAATCACGTAATATGCCTTCTGACCGATAAAAACGAACAAAAAGGAGTTAACGTTTACAAATAGATGCTGAATGAATGTTCCGATAAAGATATATCTAGATAAAGACAGATCAATTTTAGTCACATTTCTACTTCCCGATCCTCAACTATAATAACTCTGATGTACGCGAAGTGATTTTGTTTTAGTTTGAAGTGTTTTAAACTGAACTAGGGTATGTAGCTGGTAAATTGTTTGCTGCTCATTTTCTATCATACGACAAGGTACCCACCCAGATTCTGCTCATCTTGGGAGAATATACATATACATTGTTTGAGGCTTTTGCGTTTATGCGAAATTATATCTTAACATTTAATTTCTGCTTAGACGGGATTACCTGTTAGATAGACACCCTATTTTAGCGTTACGTGCCTTATCGCTGTGAACCCATACAAGATTTTGCTTAAATAATTACGTTTGTTGCAAACCTCACATGATGTGACTAGTGTTGTTTGAGTAACTTGTGAACAACCACAGCTCTTCAACCGATCATGCACCACCAACTCTACGTGTACTGAACTATAAATCAGTGTCGTTTCGGCTGAAACAGATGGTGTTAAATACCACACCCACCCCTAGCGCTAAAAACAACTTTGACTCTGATGATCAGCGAACAAGCAAGTATTTTGATTCGCACGGTGTAAGACACATAAATCCAATAATAGTGGGTGTTTATCTAGAAAGACGATGAGGTCTAACCTGAAATTTAAATATAACAGAGAAAATAAATTTTTTATTAGTATTTGAAAAAGGCATGGTATCTACAAAAGCTGAATTGAAACAATCTTCAGAAGAATAGCGGAGAATAATTTTACTAATCTTACTAATCGAGGTTACTATGAGGACCATCCAGGAAGAGTTTATTAAAGAAAACAATTTCTGCAATAAAATTATTTTTTCTACAACCACTACTAAAAGTAGGCCTTTTAGCACTAGCATGTCAACGTTTTATACATCAGCGTGCTAAAAGTGAAATCAGCTGTTTACGTTTAGCACATGTGCTAAAAGTAAACAGCTAGTTTTGAATTTAGCATTTTAAACTGGAAGTGAGGTTATAAAGTTATTCCAGTTACTTCTTTCGTTAGAGGTAAAGCGTATTTTTAAATAATTAAAGCATAATGGAATGAATAAAGTAAAATGTGTACTATTATCACGTTTGATAACTAACGTTGACAACTACAAGCTGCAGAAACGGTCATATGCGCCGGTCACGGCCATCTCTTTACTATGACATCATTTATAACTGTCAAAAATGCAAACCTTTGTTACATCGACGTTTATGGATTAATAACAGTAAATTTAAGGTCATAGAAAAAATATTGTATGCAAACACGTGCTAAAAGTGTTATTACACTTGACATGTTATGAAACTCAGCCTACGGCTTCGTTTCATGATTTTCATGCCTCGTGCATAAACATTCACTTTTAGCACTTGTTGCACAAACACCTATTAAACAACCACTGAAATAAGGAGCCTAATAAAACGTGTCATTAGCTAGTGCCAAAGTCAATTATGTGTGTATTTTATTTTTTATTATTTTACGAAAGGCGCTAATAAAGTGAAATTTCGGGATGCAGCAGTAGTGCGTGTGCATTTTAGAAGTCATTTTAATGTCAAGTTTGATTGTTGACGTCGCCCAAAGAATGTAAACGAACTTTCCCAAAACGTCGGACGACAGTTGTCTCAACAGCAAGTATTCCGTATTAATACAGTGGGGCCGCCATCTACCCTTTTGCCTCATGGACCAGAGGAGAATAAGAGCAAACCCTTTCCCGACGAACAGGGGATCGTAAATCCCAACCAAAAAGATGGGATTCCTTTGCGAGGGGTTATAGCTCGTGCCCGGGCTGGACAATACTATCGTATCAAATGAGTGAGGAATAGCGCTGGTCAGATTCCTCAGCCTCTAATTAGCTAGTTAGATTTCGGGGTTCGTTATGCGTAATTCGCTATTAGTACTTGTATTTTAAAATATATTGTTAGGTTAAGTGAAAGAACAACATCAGTTGAACTTTGTATATTTTCTATATCCGAGAAAATAAAGCCATTTATTATTATTATCATTATTATTATTATTATTATTAACAACTAATTTGTCACCTAATTTTACTTGACATTTAAAGATATAAAGTCTTTGTTCAGACTGGTTGAGATTGTCGTATACTTGAAATGTATTCTTATCTATCTAATCAGTACATTAAGACTGTAAAGTTAATTCTTAAACATACCTGTTTTTTTTTTAATTCGATAGTGGCAGGACAAATCTATACGTATACGATTATAAGGATTAAGATTCAACTCTTCTTTGCTTAATAACTAAAACATATCCGAGTTTACTACATCATTTGCATAATCCACGAATGGTTTTAGGACAACCACGTTAATTCCTAATGACCTCTAAAGTTCGTCTTCTAACTCCTAAAATAATTACATCATCATCGCGCCAGCTTTAAGTTTCTTATTAAAAATACGTTCAGCAGCAGTTCGTAACCCCTACACTGAAGCTTTTATTAATATATTCATTTTTAGCGCGCAATCAATTACCTACAAGTAAACAACCCTTTTCAGTAATTTATCAAAAGCGAGCCTTATTAATTCACACTTTCCGCGTCCCGTGCTTATCATTTTATTTATGTAAGGGGGCATAATAATATTTTTTAGTATTATATACACCACGTCAAACAAGTTTAATGGATATTAGCACGCAAAAACGGGCTTAGGTAATATTTTCCAGTAACACAAAAAATTTAATATTTTCGGTATGCGCGCCAATACTGCATGCAAACCTTTGGCGTGCCTCGTCGATCACTTTCGACTTGTATGAATGGAAAATAATAACTTATGAAACTATTCTTAGAGCGTGATTTCAATCGACAAGCAATTTTCTTAGGGCTAACCTGGCACCGACACTGTTTCTCGGTACTCATATTTTCAGAATACACCTATTGCTGAATTGCGGGAATCGTGTGGTTGCTACTATGACGCACGAACTTCTTTCAGGCAATATTTGGCGAAAAATCCGTAGCTTGTTGCTTTAACCACAACAAGCTGTGACGAGAAACAACGTAGGCACAGTTATTTAAGAATTAATGCGATAGAAATTGCAGCACGAATCTTTATAAAATATAATTACAACACAAATCCTTTTCAAATTGCTCTTAGAACCTTCCCGAGCTTCAAGATTTAATAAATCAGTGTCACTTCCTTCCTTTCCCTTTAAATATATCATTATCGATTCAGCTTTGGGACAAAATTACGTATTTACGTAATCTCCGGGCCCCTTGCAGAATAGATTTAATTTAAACTTCTTTTGCTACCTGGCACCCTTAGCTTCTTAAATAAGCACCATTACATGGAAAATTACACCTACACCAGTTCAGGGTTATTAAATTCGATAGTGTTCGAACTCCATTAATTATAACCCTTATATTCCTAATACGTTGTATCCTCCATTTGTTAGTTTTTGCACTTGTAAATTAACGACGCGCAGCTTGGGTTGTTTACTCCCAAAATGAATGTTTGAGCACAATTTTATCAGATGGATCGTTCCTAGTTCCTACCTCTCATATTCGCGACGTGTAGCAGATTAAATTTCTAATGAGTCTTCCCAAGCGTAGAAATTCGAAAAAGCCCGTGTAAAATGCGAGTGAAGGCTGCAACGTAATCAGGCTGGGCTGACGGGTTAAGACTCATATTTTCAACGAAAGAATGGAACTTCGAACTTTTTGCAAGTTTTTAGTGTTTTCCGATGCCAGGGTCAGGCAGATGCTCGGGATTAAAAGTTGCTCTCAAATGTGTTAGTTCGTGAAACAACTGTTCCTCGAGGATGCAAACATATCTTAGGTGGGTTCATGTCTATGCATTTTTCAACTGGAATTCTGGGGACTGAATCGCATCATGCTCCATTCATAATAAATTTTCTGCTGACAACGTTTCCTAGTATATTTTGTTTCATTTGGATCCATATTTTACACGTATTTTATTCTTCATATAATATTTTCATATCTTAACCATTTACTAAATATAACAAATCCAAGAATGCACACGGCTAGCTTCAGTAGGCCATGAGCAGTATTCTATTCTGAAAGCATAGGTGTTAGAGTCTAAAAGTCAATTTGATAAAGACATATACGGTGTTCACAACTGTTGGTAGGGCACCACTTACTCGATTGTTCTAGTCTAAAACACATATAAACACAAGAGAAAATTGATACGTTATATTTAACGCACCAAAGTACAGATAAAAAATCAGTGGGCATCCAGCGCTGATGTGTTTCTACGTGAAAACCGGGAATGTCCCAAAGGTGATGTCACGGTATCACATGCTGCAGTAAGACAATTTATTAGACTAGCCGCAATCCAGTAGTCGATGTATTGAAAAAGCTTTTAGCCTGCCCATAATGGGAAAAGCTCAAAACTTGTGTCCGTTACACGAACACTTAAAAGTAAATACTAAAAAGGAACGGTATAAATTCCAATTACTAATTAAAAGGGGCATAAATATTGTATCTACGAGGAAAGATGATAAACATGCAGGAACCACAAAGAGTAAATGAAGCTTGTATTAGCGAGGCTTGGAGCCTTAGCTCCAGAAAGGTAACCGGAGGCTTTTGAAATGCTCGCCAATCAGAGAGGTAATCGGTGTTGCTGAAATCTACCTGAGGATAGCCTCTAAGTTGTTCAAATCGCTACTTCGAATAGGTTTTAAGAGTAATTTTCTAAATTTTCAGCCTTCGCAGCTGGTCCGATGAGAATTGTTGTAGGTTCAAACTTTTTCAATTTATTGTGAAGCAAAATGCAGTACACGTTTGTAGGAAAGTAAAATGCAGTTTGTCTCAGAGATATTTTATTTAATGCCGTGTACGTGCAGAAAAATTACATAAATGATTTAGAATGTTTCCCCCACTGACAAGGAAAACAGATGCAATACAAGTTTAGATCATTTAGGGAGTCCTGAGACAGTTTGCAGCTTCTTTCAGAAAAAATAAGGGCCAGATACGTCAATCTTCGCGCGAATTGAGCACGCATATCTGCGGACGCCCTGAAGAAAATTTTTCATAGCGAAATCTCCGCATGTCTCCGGCTAATAATTACCATGGTGGTGTACTAAATAATAATACGAATTATCTCCCCCTTCTTTCTAAATTGACTATTGTGAGCGAGCACAAGCTCTTCCTATTGATGACCCGTCTCTCCCACGAACTAGCCCAGCAACGTCCGTGGCATATTGCAGATCACAACCTGGGAATTAACGGTAACACACTTTTACGTGTTCACCTCGATTCCCTGCGACTTAATAGACTGTTTGTTTAGACAAAGATGAGAATATCTGTCTAAAAAAAGAATTTTCGGGAAGTTGGTGAAATATGTATTTAAGTGCAAATAGAATTTTTTCAAGGACAAATTAAAGCCCGGTTGGCAGAGTAAAAATGTCTTTCAATTATAGAACCGTAAAGTAATGTATTTTTCTTCTAACTCAATGGATTTACGGGTTCGTCTTCGTAATAGCTGTAAACTAGAAATCTTTTGAAGTATCCAGTTAGATTTGCACCATATTCTTCACTGGGATCTCATCTTTAAATCTCGTAGTCCACAAAGGTGGTGTAAGGGCATAGCGATAAATCCAGTTTGGAGGTACAGTAATATTTCCATTTTCAATTCGACGCATGTAATATGAACCAAACCAGCGGTATGAGGCTTAGCATTGCCATGCATGAATCGTATCCAATGAATTTGGCGCTTAGTTCGGTACACGATCTCCACTATCTCCCTTACATCGAAAAATGTACTTAAATAGTTCGTGCCTGTGAAAGAAAATGGTTCACCAAAAATTTCACAATTGATTCTTTTCATTCAAATCGAAACTGTACTCTATGCCTGATCAAAAGTTCAGCCACCTTCGGGTTTCTATTGACCAGATATTTAATTAGCACTCTTTGTGCATTAGAAAAGTGAACTATGTTAACATAAGATTACTAGATAAACAGTTTACTATAGTTAACCTAAATTTTATAAATAAATTCTGGTACATACCTCTATGTCACCATCAACAAATTTAACTACGAATATAATAAAAAAATAATAATACAGTTTACTGACAACTACAGAAAAATAACTAACACGCTACCAAATAAGGACTGATTTAAACGCGTAAACTTACTAATCGGATTTGTCTACAGAGTCTCCGCTCATAAGCATCTTGTATCATGGTGATTTATCTAAAGCTTTCAACGTCATTCAAGACGGCAAAGTCACGAAATAGGGACATCACGACATACGAAATATCAACCCAGCTCTGCTTTGCTGTGCAGTGCTAAATCAGTACGAGACTCTTAATTGCAATCTTTAGAACTCATTTTGGATTAATTTTCGTGGAGTAATCCGAATAATTCTCCAGACGACTTGCAATGCACAATAATCTAGTATGCAAATGAAAAGTGCAGAAGCTGCAAAAGCGAGAAATCTAATTAGTGTGCCACGGAAATATATTTATGTGGTAAAATTGGATTGTTGAAAACTATTAGACGAACTTAGAAAAATCAGCCTACCTGCCTTAAAACCAATTAGTGGAAAGGCAACTTTGATTTCATATATAAATAATATTTTATTAACTTAATCGTAGCTACTGACCAGGTAGCTGGTTTTTAGAAGTTATAATAGTGTCTTCCTTGTTCCATCCTTAAATTTGGATGTACACAGTCAATGTCAGCCACCGTATCAAACACTATTGAAAATCTGTACTCTAGTGTCTTCTACAAAATTTCCACCACGAAATATTGACCAAAATAGTAACAGTTTAATAATAGTAAGTCGAATACATCTTTTTATTCAGCAGGGCATATGGTTGTAGATATTTGAACAATACTTCTACTTTGCTAGAAATGGAGTCCAGCTATTAAAGGTCTCTGCAAATTCCACTAATACCGACTAGAATAAGAAGAATGAGAATGGAACAACATTAAATGGCTAGTTGTAAATGTGGGTTTAAATAAACCAAACAAAAACGAATTAAGTTGTCAGAATACTTGTAACCGATGGCATAATCGAAGGGTAAAGGATTAAAAATGTTTAAGAGTATAACTGTTTGGTATTTAGCTTTTAATCATGTTAGTTTAGTTTATTTCATTCGTAATTCTTAATACAAGTAAATAGCTGTACATAAATTTAGTGTAGTTTGTAATTCTACCTAGCGGTAAGTTTACCCACTATTGGTGGAACGTCGAGTTATGGGGCTTACTGTCCCCTCTCCTGCCACCCCTAAATGTTGGGTCAGTGGCCCACATTGCAAGAGATGCACCTAAGACGAGTTGGTGAACGGTCGGTCAACTGATCCCGTTTTTTGTTGTTTTGTGTAATCGCTCGTGTTTATCGTTTTGTGCTCCTGGAGTCACGGGTCAATCGACGTGCCACTTCCACATGTGAGCCTTCCTATATATATCCATCAAGGTAAGTCCCTATAAAAACTTCTACTTTGCGTGGGTATTATCGAGTCCTATGCTCTCCGTTTAGGTAGAATTAATTTAGATATTAATTGCCCTGGAGACAGATACAATAACATAATTTAAAGAATGTGCTTACACTTCTACTGCGTGAGTTACTATGCGATTTTTCCATTCTGGTGCGATGTAATCTGAAACACTCGGATCTAACCCAATTCGTTGTATTTAATTTCCACCTAACAACATATATTTTCTGTATTACATAGATTGATTAAAATTGAATCTGGTCAGCTTGATTACAGGCTTGATGTATATACAATATATAAGTTATTAATGCAAAAATAACGAAAACTCCACATCTGTTATTATAAAATACCACATATTGGGCCAGGTAAAATTTTGGGGCCGCCAATGTCCACTTGTGCATGCGGAGAGAGATTGGGAAATCGTCGAACTTCTTTCGAGAGGCCAACTTAGCGAGAACGACAAATAAACAGGGTTGCCGCGTTTTAAATGCATCGCTACATGCGGTGAGACAGTCATTTTAGGAGAATTGATCGTTTGTATTGTTCCACACACTCTATAGATCGACATTCTGGCCTGACGCAACCATTGAAATTCTTTCGTTACAACGTGCGTAGCTTAACGCCAATGTAGCCGTTTTCCATTCTTCAATCGACTAGCGGACGCAGTTTCCAAAAACGTATTTTTCTTCGAGGCGCGTTCCGTTGATTTGAGCTGCAGTTGCAGCTTGCATCATCATGCAAGGTTTTTCGACAAATATAGCGACCACAGCAAGTCTGCGACTGGTTTACATCACTCAGCCCGGTGGGTTTTACTTTAATTTAATTCTTGAATCCACTGCGGTAGTTAATTACAGCTTCTCGCTAAGGTACAACTGTTTCATTAGTTAAGTAATGCATGCGGTGAATTACCGACAATTTCTAATAATCTATTACGTTTCGAATGCATCCGCGTAGGAGTGCACTGGATCATCGATACTCCTTTTTCTATAGCTGCTAAACGGCGGACAGGTTTAACTGACTTGTGCAATGCGTGTGACGTTACAACGGCTGGTAGAATAATTTATCGTGGTTTCAACATGCAGCTATGACCGGTGAGAAATGCACTTTGCAAAAATTGCGACGCAAGGTAAGTCATATCTTCGAAGCCAAGCATCTCTTTTGGAGCAATCTGTTTGGTGGTGTCTATGACCTCTCTTCTCACTGACCTAAATTGTGCAATTATAAGGCTTGTTAGTTGTGGTAAACGTACTTTCCGCTTAACATATATTTGAAAACTAATGTCATAGAAATAGGCAACATATCTCTTTGTGCAAGTACCCCCTGGGACACTATCTGCCTCCAGTCCGCCAACAACCGTCTAGAACAATAGCTTGACGTTGACGTAGTCACAAAAAAACATTAATCAGAAAAAAGGGACTGCATGGGAATGAAGGTGACTGTATGAATAAATGAATATGAACTAAATGTGGATTTCTCTAGTTTACACTCTCTTATAAAGTATATTTAATTGACTCAGGAAACATGCTTTTCAACTACTTTAATGCGATATTAGAAACTATAATATTACCAGCTCCACTATTTGGATTCGCGGATTTACTAAGATGGTGTTGTACTTTGGCACGCTTGGGGAAGTTACCTGTTAATTGCAGATGTTGTAGAACTTCGTAGCAGCCTGTGTTTAGTAAGAGTTCTATGATGACAATGTGCTGAAACTAAGCTCAATCGACATAGGTATTGAAGTTAGTAGTAACTTATAACAATGGCGTTAGCATTAAGTCGGGGATGTTTTTCGAAAGTTCAGGTATTAAGAGCACTACAACTTTTTTAACACTGTAAACTTTTCTTGGCTAGAGTTTTTCAGCATTTAAAATAGGAAAACTTGTTGAAATGGCGAATCACATCTCCAATAAATTATCAAAGACCAACTTCTCAAAAAAGTTAAAATGTTCAAGCGGCAGTAAATATTCCTTCAATCAAAACTAATGAATTCGAATTAGACACGCTCTGCTTCAGCTCCAATACGTCATGTAATCGTAGAAGTGGTACTAATTTAAAGTGATGCTTGTACATTCAATCACATTTGCATTCAAGAGCATATCCGTAACTTATTGGATCCTGAGCAATTCGAACTCTAACTTTGCAAGTGAAATTGAACTAAACTGTTCGTGTACATTCCGTGCCAGGAAAATTCTGAACTTAGTCTGACAAGTCTCCTCAAAGGGAGAACAAACGCTTTTTTAAGACTAAAGCTGTGCTTTCCATCACCTCCGGCGAGTGCAGTTAAACTAAATTGTAAGTTTTCAGTGGCTCTGAAAGACAACAAGATTTCATAGCAGCCCTCTGATCTCGTCTTTGATAAAGCACATTCGCAATATAGAAATGACAGATACTAGATCCTAAAAAATGAGAATGTGTTCGCATATTTATTTATACGCTAGCCTCGGAAAAGAAATAATAAACGTAGGCGACACTGCTGCCGATATTACACTGTCGCAGGATTTATGTGACAAAGACAATTCACAATGTCACATAAATCTGGGTTAACAAAAAACCAGGATAGGTCAAATTTGAGGCTCGAGATATGTGCGGCCAACGCCGACAAAAGCTCTAGGTCAATGCTGTTTCCTTAATTAAAAATTGTTCCGAACTCGTTGCAATCTACTGCGCGTTATGATGTTGAATGCGCACTCAGAAATAATTCCAATTGGCATAGTGATTATTGCGTAGTATATAATCAAAACGGAATCAGCAGCTCCGAGCAAGAATTGTAGCACGTGTCCTAAACCTTTCGAAGTTACAAGCTCTTAAATTTACCGGGAATACATAAACTGCGCATAAATCGAAAATAATAGTTTATAGCCTACCCTTTTTCGCCTGAAAACCGTTTTCAAGAAATTTGTACGCTGCTTGATCTCAACTTTATTGGAGTACATTACGATTTCTGAATGAAACAGTTGCTGAAGCTACTTATATCGTATACTTCATGAGATTGCAAAATATAGAAATTAATAACTTGTAACTAACTCAGGCATAATTATTATTTTTGAATACACATGAACATACAGGAACTGATTGTTTTTCTATATTACACTTGCTTCTAAGTAGAAAATAGATAGCACACGAAGTAGTGTGTAACAATTACAGCTTTGAGGAGTAAATACATTAATCTCAGCTATATACAAATCGTCATGTATTCCTACATACTGATTTTGAATATCGGCTAGAGGTTGTCGCGATGCGCCTAAAATCGGGGTAACTGGCAATCCTTTTAATTAAAATACAATTCTACACGTAGACTAGAGCTACTGCTGCGAGAATAATAGGAACACTTTACAAATATTTTTATTTTCTGCTGTTTAGAGATCAACTTAAATATAACACCGTTATTTATTAACTTTTCTTATTAACTAACTAAATTCTAAGCCCAGTTTAACCTACAAAACTCGGTAGGCGTTTACAAATTTTCAAATAAGCCTTACAGAGCAGTTCTAAATTTTGGACTTTTGTCACGTCAGGCGTACATGACAATTCATAATAGTTCTATTAATTCTACAAACTTAAAAGGTTTCACACGGTAAAATTTGTCAAGCGGTCGACACCTCGCAAAATTATCGCTAATAAAGTTGTACAATTCTACTAAAAGAATTTGCTCCAGCCGGCACGTAATTTTTATGACCGAGTTGCAACAGTTGCACTTCTTATCACGCACTAAACATCCTAGCTTTGCCTAATTTTTCGGCTTACGAGGTAAACCCTACAAAAAGTTGCCCTTAACCATTCCGTGAGATTTGAATATTTCCAATCTTCCCAGAGAAAGTCACGTTTCTAAAGACCGGCTGTTGTAACTTTAATATGAACATTTTTCCTACGAAATTCAACCTTAAAATATTTATGGTATGAATTTCTTATGGCTAACTAAAGTACATTCTATTCGTAGAACCGCGTATAGTTCATTTTCACACAAGAACGCAAATCGTAATAAGTTGGTGCATAAACCAAAGTAAGCTCATTGTGCTGGCTACAAATACTTTTTATGACATTTGTGTGTGTACTCTTGTTACGTTTAGTCACGCACCATTCTTCAGAAAATACAGACGTTAATTGAACCCAACGTAGATTTATTAACAAATATTAGCAAATTAGTGAACCTGAGTTTTAGAATACATTTATAAACGATGAAAAGATTATACGTTGAAATTTTATATTTAATAATTCCTAAGGCATGGCCTACCATTCTGAAATTCCGTTTCCAATATCGCTGTCGAACAGTAAAGTCTGGTCGAATTTTTGAAGAAACTTCGGTCATCCCGCCATTAATGGTTTTGAAAAACTCCTATACAACGTCGTTCAACGCCGGCGAAAATCTAAAAAAACATCCTGTATATCTACGTCCGTTACTAACGCTTCGAACAACAGCTGTTTATTTCTGTTTCGTCCAGGCCGGCCGCAAGCTTGAGCCCGAGGGCTTGGTCAATCTACTACAGATAGCAGACTCATCTCGGTTCGGACATTTATTACCGGCAGTTAGTTACGATATCCAGCTAAGTCAAACCTTATTTATTAATTAAGCACTGCATGCTGTAAATTACCGCCAATTTACTTAAGGTAAGCCATGTAAAAACTGACCGTTTCTGCGGACTTAACGTTTTGGTGAATTTCAATTGGTACTACACTATGCCTTTAGCATATTGACGCGCGCCTGTCATCACGCACAAAATCACTTCGCGCATGTAATACAAACAATATTTTTCTACAACCGTCAAATAAGAATATCAATATTATTTCGCGATGTAGTGCGCGAACATTTTTGGAACTCTAGTGGGCGAAATTCATTTTTTCACGTTGTCAATGGTAACGTAAATAAACATCCCATTTTTTAAAACGTTAAAAAATGACAAACTTTGCGCGTTGATAGCGATGCTTTTTCACGGTTGTCGAAAAACGTATTTTATGTATGTTAGCTTAACTTCGCTCTCAAACTTAATGCTGAGTAAGTTATTTGTGAAGCGAAATGCAGTTACTTGACTTCTTAAAGTAAGAATAGCATTTCAGTAGTTACGTACTACATAAGAAATCTTGTATCTTGGTGCTGAGTTTTCCTTTTTGTCTCTGACAAACACATCAGATGAAGCCCATATAAATTACAGGAATTTGTCCATGTCCATGGTACATTTGGTATTAACTATCGTAAACCAGCATTTTGATCGTTATCTCCAAATATGTACGTCATTAGAAAGGGCTTTTTTCACTAATATATTTTCGGCAATTACTATTCGAATATGCAGATTTTGTTCCTAGACTATATTTATCATAAATAGCACATAGTCAGGTACCAATATTTTCCAGCTCCGGCAAATTTACAAAAAGGAATAGAGATCCATAGAGCCATTTCCTGATATGGTACTGTACGAATAGCGACATATGGTTGCAATTCGTATCAAACAATGTCAAATGAAACAGTCTTGTAATTGACTGTCCTAGTAGCAACTGCCAATAATGCAACGAGAGTTATTCTGGCAAAACTCCATAAGCCAGTAAAACAGAAAAGAAGATTTAATGTGTTATTAACTGTAATTTATGTTAATTACCCGTAAATGATTACAAGAGATTACGAGCAAGACAAAATATTTCTTGCTGCTAAGAAATTCTAATCTTTGAACCACCTGCTCCGTGTGTTTTAAGAATGAAGTATAGGGGAAATTATAATGGATGTACTTTAAGCTGAAGCACTTCGGCTAAGTATACATAAATTAGACAACCATTTTTATCCGGTACCTTCGCTTAGAACGTTTCAGCCTAGAACTGTAATCGTTTTTGTGTCTCAATTCTGCTGTACTAATTTTAAAAACTTAGATTGTAGTTTCTGATCTTTAAATAGTCGTTAACAGTTGTGTACCAACGTGTATGTTTAGGTTCCTAGCGAATTTCATTTGAAGTGGAGTGCTGAAAATAGCTCGTGTTGTTTTATGCTAGCAAATTTCATTCAGGCGACTTGCTAATGGAGACACATGCAACTGCACTAAATAAGTGGAAGCTCTAGAAAATGCAGCATAGTTTTGAGAAGTAAAGGGGGCACGTCTACTTAAACGTCATTAGCTGTACAGAGCGTGACTTAATTAAGACTTGCTGCTTCATTACCACTTTGATTTAATACTTTAAACGGAACGAATTGTTTTGAACGCTGGCAGATGGCGAGCACTTCTAACTTCATCTGCGATACACGTTTGCGCTGCTGGAATAAATTTGCCTTTACTTTATGTTTCGACGTTGTTTTGTGTAACTTGTGCTTTGTAAACGAACATTATTTTCCTGTAATTTGCTGCTTTAGCTAAGATCTTACATTTCGAATTAAAGTATCAACATCTTTGCAAGTCATCAGTATCGAATATAACGATTTGAACATTCAGAATTCACCTCTCTTAGGCACCTCTTACAAAAGTGTGATGACGGCGTATCTTAATATATAAATTATCTAAACTGCAATTTGCTCTGCAAGTGACTACCATACAGCAAATTCAAGAACTGATACATACATAAAAATTCATGTACGTGAGCGTCAGAGAAACCATGGTAACAAACAATCTCTAAGGTTTACTATTTAGTGGTAATCTTACGTCGCGTAATATACAAAATCACTCACGTGTTCGACTGTTGGGAAGAAATTCCACAGGGAAAAACGCTTTTGATATACTGGCGTAGAACGCTTAAGGCATTACTGCACTTCTAACGGGGGTACGCCCCAAAACATATTACCCAACTGTTACCTTACGTATAAAACAACCACATTCACGGTAAGATAACACTTACAGACTCACAAACTTTCTGCTCGATGAGATCGCTGTCCTACTGATGATCGGATCCCCCCTGAACTTAACTTGAAACGAGTTTCGCAGTCGCCTTGCCCCCACCGCGTTTATGAAAACAGTGGCGGTGTGAATTTCAAACGAACCTAATATCATTTCAAGGTCTTCGTAGACATTTCGGTCCCATGGAGTATCATATTCTGTGATGCTATATACATTGTGCATATCTGGTCTCCCCTTAACGTTTTATTTATGTCACCACATTCTATTTAATATATTTTTGTTACATTCCGTATCAGATATCTAATACTGCTGTTAGAAGTTGCTGCTCTACTTCCTATCGATTGCAGGCAGCGACGAATCTAATGTTTGCATAATATATTAATAACAGTTATTTATGTATTAAGGTTATAACCAATAGCTTACAACACAAGAGACTCTTTAATAGTGAATTAAATTGAGGAATCCCAGAAGACAATAAAATGTGCGCAGCCGTGTTCCTAGATATACAACAAGCTTTTGATAGTCTGGCGTATTATAGAAGATAAAGACAAAACTACCTATCGTACATATATGATTTTAAGGAGGATATAATGGATATCGATATCCTCCTTAAAATCGTATATGTACGATATGTACTTCCAAGTAAAACTTAACAGAGCTCTGTCTACCTACCGTTCTATAAAATCAGGAGTACCCTAGGGTAGCGTACTGGAACCATACCTTTACCTAATCTATACAGTTTACTTACCACTAACAGATTATACCATGGCTGCTACCTTTCTTGATGACATAGCGATATTGTAGATAGACTTCAATCCTGAAAGAGCCTTTGAGAAATTGTAAGTCCACTAAGACATACTACAGAACTGGTTAAAGTGACGGAGAATCAAAATTAATACTGATAAATTCAAGCAAGTTGCCTTTACCACAAAACCTAGTTCCTATCTACCAGCAACTAGAAATGATACTCCCATATCAATTTAAAAAGAAATTAAATACCTTGGACTTGAGCTGGACGAAAAACTGATTTGGAAAGCACACATCACAGCAAAGAAGCAAAAAATAACCTTAAAATTTAGACAACTGTATTGGTTATTATGAAAAAGTCGCAGCTGTCACAAGAAAATAAACTGATTATATATAAAACTATAGTAAAACCGATATGGACATACGGGATAGAGTCACGTGGATGTAGTAAACCATCTTCTTCATCTTCAGCTAAAACCCTGGTACCCTAATCGGGTCGTAAACCATCAAATACCAAAATATCAAAAACAGTAAAATGCAAAATACTCCCCATGGATAACAAATTCTTCTTGGTATACGGTACATGCTATCAAGTATATATAACGCAATAGAGGACACAGAAACCAACTAATCAGTGATGTAGCCAGGGAAGAATCACGAGGGACTAAAGCCCCCTCCGCGATCTACAGTTTTATAAATGTTTTATTATAAGTGAACGTGCCCCAATAAGTAGTAGTCAAACTGGTATAAGTCTGGAGACCACCGCCTGTCACCACTATTTGCATTTACCTGATTAGAAAACATTTCTGACAAATAATCTATTACTCTTCTGGAATTATGCGTCTTGTTGAAACCACAAATCATTGAGGTGGTGGAAAAAAATATTGCTGTGGGTGTAATCGAAAATAATGTATTTATTAAACAAGACAACTATCCGCAGTCAAATTCTTTTCATAAATGTATGGGCCAATAACTTTTTCTCCCAATAAACCGACCCATACATTTGCTCTCCGCTATAGAGGGCCAATAAACTAGATTATGGTTCCAAAATAAATTAAAGCTCTTATGATAGTTAAGAAATTGACACTTCCACTGCTTTTTTATGAACGCAGACAATGGATTGAGGACGCTTCTAAACTCTTCGTCCGGGCACAAGTTGGCGCGGGGACAATCAGAAAAAAAGAGTGGGTGTGGTTTTATGTTATCGTTTTGTACAATGAGGCAGCAATTTTGGGAGCATTGACAGCTAGTCGAGGTATTTTCGACATCACCAGATTTAATTGTTCCCGAGGCACAACCTATCAATCTGAAATCGCGATTCAGGTCTCGTTTCTGTGCAGTGGAGTTTTATATCAACTCCTGGTCAGATATTTGAGGAAGTGCGATTGTCCCTCTAGAAATCGCGCCTCCCTCCTCCCCAATCGTGTATAGTGATGCATACGCTGTCGAAGGCTTGAAAAGCTTCATCTCCATTGATTCGAAGCGTTGTTATCTATTGATTATTCGACGAGCCCGAAGCGGCCTCCAATCAATTGAGTATGACATCTTTAGTTTCTGCATTTTGAGCTACATTCAATGTGTTACGTTACTAAATAAGGCATGTTTTAAATTATTGACATTCTGCGTTCAGCTTTATGCGTTAAGGGCTGCATGCTGTGAAATATGTGAGAATTGGCCGCTTTAGATAGACATAAGTTTTGTATGCATGCCTGTTGGGGGGCAGTACTTCTTAACGAAAAATTATCAAGATATTTTCTCTGTGGAATTGCACTACAGGTGAACACCTACTCAGAGTTTTTCTTATCGGGCAATGTGACGTCACGAGCGAGCAGGTAAAATTCTTAGGGATTGTTGTGATTCTAAAATCCAGCTGTGGCTCCTCGCCCAGTGTATTTCACACGTTCATGTGCTGGTTATAAAACTGCATGATGTATAATATATTTATAAAGCTAACTGCAGGTACACAAAATCTTCAAGTAAGCTAGGCATAACAGAAAGTTGCAAAGCAAACTAAGTCATATCTTAGAGCTGAGCACAATTACCGTCGACGATGGATATCTTTCTGGTGGCAACCCCATTCCATTATCGCAAAATATATAAGGTGGTGCTCAAGTAAACTATACGGATAACATCGCCTTCCTCCACAGTACACTTTGACTTTGACTCTCATAAATTAACCCCTTCTTCCATCCAACAACCCCCCCCCCCTTGTATTAGAGCACCATTTTGAATAAGTTGCTGGTTGTAAACTAGTACTCTTCCGTAACCAGGCTATGACTAATTTACTCCATCTAAAACTACCAATAGTTATATACCTGTCTGTTTTTTATTTATGTGTCTCTTTTATACGCCACATTTACACTTATATTACTCACAGGTCATAATCTACACCTTCCTTAAATTTTGAGTAAGATGTTCAGAGATGCGATTCTTCCATATTTTGGATAATCAGTTATTTATTGCTTTCTTAAATAGACTCTTTAGCTACGTACTCTCTAATCTGCAGGTACCCTTCGAAATTAATTCGATGTTACGTTTTTGAGTCTCACACACTTTTTTCTTGTTCTCGTCCTTCCACCTCGATTTTTACGTTTCTTTTATACTTCTTTGTAGGAACAGTTAGCGTAAGGGTATCGTCGGAATTCGTATATGAGAATGTAAACCTTACCTAATAAGTTTGGTATAGTGTAGAGCTAATTCATCCTTTTGTGAATCGAACAACGGCTTACGTCTCTATCTATAGTACCGTAGCAGCTTGTCAGGCAGTTGGCAAGTAAAAGTTGCTAGGGGATTATTTAATTTTCATATTTTCTTAATTATATCACATTGCATCCTACCATACTGATTTCTCCTAGACCGATAATGTCGAAATTGCTTCAAGGCTCCCAAAATGCCAAATCGCAAGGCACGATCACGCTTAAATCACGCATGTCCTGTTGGCTTAACAGAATCTGCCTGACTACCACGCTAACTTCAGCCCGCCCGCCTGAAGAAGTTGGATGAATTGCGAACCCCACTCTGCATGCATAAAAATACAGTGGCGGCAGCAATCTTTAACCAGGCCTCACAAAAGGCTTCTCAATAACTTAGCAGGCTTTCTATTCTTTTACAAAAGTAAATATTGCTAGAAACGCTCAGTATCTCTACGTGTTCATTATTTAGTGGAGTCGATCGTTAGCAGCGTAGAAAAGGAGACTCATAGTACCACATGTTCATTATAAAAGTTCATAAGGGATAGATGTGGAAATTCAAACCTATGAATAATATGTTGGTGGCACTGTGAGTCTATGTCAAATTCGAGGTTATCAGGTTAGGTTTGCCTTCAGTTTTGACACAGACTGACGCAAAACCTAACTTTCTAACCTCGAATTTGACATAAGGCTTCCAGTGCCACCAACATATTATTCATACGTTTGAATTTCCACATCCACCCCATATGAACTTTTTTAATGAATTGCTCAACCTTTCTTGCTGAATACAAGAACTAGTGCATCACCTGACCCTGAGCTGCTCTACAGAATACGTCCCGAAACTTCAAACGACAAATTCGCAACCAAGTACTACCACGGAAAATAATTTCAAAGCCACTATTTATGTCACAAAGCACTCTCGCTACAGCTTCCAACAAGTTTCACTTTATTAAATTGACAGGTCCGCAGGGGATTTGCGCGAAACATAAGAGATTCAGTGCGATTTATCGAAGCGTTAAGATCTCAAAATAAACAGGAAAGCCTACTATTCACAGAAAATTTGCTGAAAGAAACGACTAAACTGGAGTTTTAACGTGGGAGAGGCTTAGGTCAGTGAATCAAAATAGCAAGAACAAAGCACTTGACGCAAATTGTGTTACTTCAATTTCTTAAAAAGGCGGTGAAACATCGGCTGCTTCAGTAGTTATGTTGTGGTGCAGTAGTTTCTGTGCGACTGGAATGGACGAGTCAAGAGGAATAATCGGCAATGTCCTTTCGGCTATAATATTGCTGAAGTAAGGTTGTTTTCAAGCCAAATATATTTTCGCTTTTCCTCTAAATCACCAGATCGACCGAAGCACATGCTCATCAATTTCGATATCCCATTAAGTAGATATTTATTTGTCAAAGATATTTGAACTAATATTCTACAAAATGATGAGCTTTTCATGTCATATATGCCAAACCCTTCTTAGGGAGGTAAGGTCGAAACGTAACGGTCAGGGCATTTCTCTACAGAGAAAAATAACCTTCGGTTTACCTTAGTTTAAAATTTATGCCTCCGTACAGGTACAAGGATAGATTACTACGGTCGAAATCTAATCTTAGTAACGTCAAGTGAATGGCAAAGTTATTGCGCTACTTCGCAACGTGGTCCTTTGAACATCTTAAGATTTAAATAAAATGCTACTCGAGCATTGCAACTGCATAATAAGACATTTATTTTGCTGGTGACGACTGTTGTTGCTATGTGCTCTTCCTTACAATTGAAAACGGGCAGCTCGAGGTGAAAATCGAGTTTCTCCGGTCACATATTTAAATTGTATTACAAATTCTTCTTGAAAATTTATTATTAGATAAATTCTAGGTATTACGATTTCTTGTTTTTCTAATTTAGCTTCAGGTTGTCAATTGAACAGTTTACCGCAGTAAATCCAGTGTAATACCTAATAACAAACATAAAGGGAATTCAAAACAATATATAGAAAGACGTGATGTACAAAAGAAGGCAGGATATCTACATCGAAATGTTGTAAAGCAACATACACGTGCATGTATTTTAAAATGTTTCATTTTAGTCCAATTGGTTTAAATAGATTTTAATGAGTAAAAAAGTGGGCAATAACCGGTGGAAATAGGTTAGTTACACAAGTTCAAGTTTTAGTAAGGGTAAATATATAGTTACAAAAAAAAACTAAAATTTCTTGGTATATAGCTTGAATGATTGTAGATAACATTCAAGCGTTTCATAGATTTAATATAGTACATTGTACATTGTATTGGTAGGAAAAACAAAGCTGTATACAGTCAGAGTAGGATCCATATAAAAGAGTTTTTTTATATTAGAATCAGAGCTTACTGAAGTGTTACTAGAGTGTTCTCCTCGTAAAAGCTATTGGTCCCTGTAAGCCAAAGTTTAAGAATTACCGAAAGTAAGTGAGAGGTTTGAGAAAGCAGTATTTCGCTAAAAACCACGCAAGAACATTAAATCTTCAAAGCAGAGTAGAACTTAAAAGGCGTTCAAGGAATTCAAGTTAACGAAGACTGCAGAGTAAACTGTCAGTGACATATGTCCAGAGCTGGGCATTAACTAATTACTTTGTAATTAAGTTACTAATTAAATTCCTTTTTGTTGATTTGTCTTGTAATTGAATTACATTTAAAAATACGGCAATTGTAATTGGTAATTGCCATTTTTGTTAAAAAGTACTTGACCATTGCTTCTTTAAAGTAATTAATTACTACATTTAATTACTCAATGATTTTTGAGTAATTAAAGTATCCTAAGGTATTTAAATTACTTTAGAAGTATTTGAATTACTTGAAATAATTAAAAGTAAGAATGTTTGCATATGAGATGCGCATGTGATGTGTCTTGTGTAGCGTAGGCTGTACAGGATGTAGCATTGTAGTTAGCTATTAATTATTGTGTAAGAAGCGGAAAATATGTCTGCGGTAAGTACAGACTACAAAGTAAAGTACATTTTTTTCCATAACAATACTGAAAATGAATAATTTAATACTTGTTTACTTTAAAACGAAGTACTGCCGCTTTGCTATTTAAATGCAACTAAAAACAAATATACGAGGACAATTTCTAGTAAAAGTAATTGAAAAACTGTTAAATCAAATACTCCATTGGGCGGTAATTGTTAATTCGTAATTAATTGCTTTTTTAAGTAATATTCTCAGCTCTAAATCTAAATAGAAATCTATCTTGACGTATGCATTGGAAATGCGTTGACTTGACATAATTAATAAATTTGGTTAAGACGTACAATGTATAACGATTTACTGCTTACAATGTTTGTGTAATTTATATAGGTAGCAAGAAGTAGGTATTTGCTAAATTGTATAATAATTCGGATACCTTTGAGATTTTGTGATGTATTTAATATGTGAACTTTCCATTTTACATTTTGTGTCAGTAATTTAGATAAGAATTTGTGTATCTTTTTTTAATATTTTATATTTAATTTGTGTATCATTGAATTTAATTGTACATATTGAGTCATACTTAATTCATATACAGGGTGACACAGCGAACATGTAACAGCCCATAACATTTTTATTTATTAGAATTAAATTCTGAAATTTGGGTGATGCATTTATCATAAGGGCAACCTTTTGATGACTGAATAAAACTAATTTGTCCACTTCCGGTTTAACCGGAAGTAACCCTGAATTTTAAATTTTAAATAGCACCCTGAATATATTTTTAGCCTACCTGAACCGCTAAACAATTCCCTTTTCAACCGTGTGTCACAACGTGACATTTGATTTCAAAATGACTGCCAAAATCAATTTTTTTTCCCAAACTCTTAGTTGTCCATGACATGACACTTGCAAATTATCAGCATGTAAAGGACGTTAAGATGTAAAAATGAAGGTGTAAAAATATTTGTGATTTTGATACTTTTTATCTAATTAATAAGAGTTACGAATAAAGAATCATTTTTCAAATTTTAGAAATGTCAAAATCCAGAATAGACAACTATAATTTTTATTTTATAGAAATGCAAAATGAACATGTATGTTTTCATACAATTTATTAAAGTTCGTATGAACAACTGACTTTTTGACTAAAAACGCAAAATTACACGTATCTACAATGATCCGTAAATACTTATAATAGGTATAAGTAATTGTAACAATAATGCCCCAAGTAGGCATAGTAATACCCCACCATAGGGATAACAAAAGTGTAATAGCTATTAACATATCTAGGAATGTTATGAGTATCATAACTGCCGCAGATGTTGTATCGAAATCCGAGCTCGCAGAGCGAGGATTTTAAAACATCTGAGGCTGTTATGATTCATAACATCCGTGATTTGTTCAATAGTTTATCGGTTGCTGTATGGTTATGGTTGTCATGTACAGTAATGGACTATTACCGTACAGATCAGTTATGATTTAGTTACCAGCCTACTTTTGTATATGTAAACAAGGATTTAATATCCTGCAACCGATAAAACATATTTAGAGATAAAGGGTGTTTTTTTAGAGGCGAAGAACTTTAAATTGAAATAAAACACAGAAAAGTGTTTTTAATATCCATGAAATTGGCTTTATTTGAAAGATAATTTTATGGCATTTATGTTTGAATATGATTTCGGGCATTTCGCACGAAAGAGATGGCCAGTTAACAGATCGACGAAATGGATCTGTTAACTGGCCACCTCTTTCGTGCGATTTGACGCCATTAGATTATTTTCTTTGAGGATATGTAAAGTGGCATGTCTACGTCGATAAACCGGAAACAATTAAGCACTTGGAAGCCAACATTCGAGGCGTTATTGAGATTTACTGATTTACTGCGAAGAGTGTGTGAAAATTGGACCTCCAGATTACGTCATGTACACGCCAGCCGCGGCGATCACATGCTCGAAACCATATTCAAACATAAATGCCATAAAATTATCTTTCAAATAAAGCCAATTTCATGGATATTAAAAACACTTTTCTGTGTTTTATTTCAATTTAAAGTTTTCCGCCTCTAAAAAAACACCCTTTATATGAAATGAAAAGACAATTTTTCGGTACAACACAAAGAAATTTAATTAAAAATTTAATCTGCTATAACACAAAGCTGAACTAAACAATAATCATACAAAAAAAATTACAGTAAATGTTCAAAATGTTGTCCGCTGTTATCTCTACATAGACGAGTTCTCTAACCGTTGCTAAAAGCACGTTTTCAAGTTGCTGTTGTGTTATATTATTAATGGCTCTCCTAACTCTTAATTCTAGGTCTTCTCGATCTACTACTGGAGTTCTATAATATAACACAACAGCAACTAGAAAATGTGCTTTTAGCAACGGTTAGAAGAACTTGTCTATGTAGAGATAACAACCGACAACATTTTAAACATTTACTGTACTTTTTTTCTATGATTATTGTTTAGTTCAGCTTTGTGTTATAGTAGGTTAAATTTTTAATTAAATTTATTTGTGTTGTACCGAAAACTTTTGTCTTTTCATTCCATGGATCTCTAGATATGTTTTACACTTTTGTTATGCCTACGGTGGGGTATTACTATGCCAACTTAGGGCATTATTGTTACATGTACTTATACCTATTATAAATATTTATGGATAATTTGTAGATACGTGTAATTTTGCGTTTTTAGTCAAAAAGTCAGTTGTTCATACAAACTTTAATAAATTGTATGAAAATGTACATGTTTATTTTACATTTCTATAAAATAAAAATTATAGTTTTCTATTCTGGATTTTGAGATATTAAGCGTGAAACAAATGCATTTCTAAAGTTTGAAAAATGGTCTTTTATTCCCAACTCTTATTAATTAGATAAAAAGTATCAAAATCACAAATATTTTTACACCTTTGAAATATACTTCAAACATTAATATAAAACATGTACTATATAAAATATAAAGAAAATATTTGGATACTTAATAATTTCTAATGTACCTACAAAGTATATTGCAAAAGACAAGGCATATTAAAATACTAAAAAAGGAAAACCTGCATTGTACCCTAGCATTTTCTCTACTACATATCCAACAGAAGAAGCCGAAATAAAGGGATTGAAGAACATAATCGAAAATAAAAGAACTAGGCAAGCAAGGATTAGAATGTTAAAAAGCATTTGATGGTACGCAAAGATCATAAAGAAAAGTGAAATCGTAATACATATATCAGTAGTGGATGCTGCAATGGAAACCAGGCTACAAAGAGATAAATAATACCCAGGAAAAACAACGACTACTAGTTTCAAACTTCAACAATATCGATTAACAATCAACTCAACTGAAAAGCATTACTGGGCACCACGTTAATGAATAAAAAATGAATCCAGAATAAAAATTGTTAACATATACACTGGGGCAGTGCAAGCAATTTGATATGATTTAACAATAGCTCATGGAATCGATTCAGCGAAGTAGTAAGGGCCTAATTGAAGTGATGTTTATCGCTCCAAAAACTATTCAAATGATACAATTACGCATGGCTTCTCATGACAAATCCTGATAAAGAAACGATACCATTTTATTACATGCATAGACAAATTCTTTGCATAGTCGCCGGATGGCGCGCATACAACCGTAAAATTCTACATTTACTATTTTTAACAAACAACAGGACAAAGTATAAAATCATTAAACACACAAAGCAGTGACATTTGGTAAACAATCGTTGGCATGCTTCAATAAACCATGCATTCCCCTATTAAAAGAAGCGTGGTATCCGATAACAGGAGCGCGAAGTGTTGAAACAATTGAAAAAACTGGAATTTAATGGCTGTGATGCGTGTTGGAATATTCAGGATAAGTCCGTCGGGATGGAGTGGACAGCAAGCATTCGGCTTTTCCCAGCATAAAATTAGTCATCCAACAAGCGGGTAGGACAGCACGCAGTTACAGGTTGTCGATAGGTAGGTCGGTGAGACCCACAAATTGCGATGATTTTGAAAAGAGAAAAAAAAAATAAAAAAAGAAAAAGCCCTTCGTTTGCGGGCGACCAATTAATTTTCACTTCCGAATACTATCCCCCCATCCTCGAGGCAACCAAATGGGTACAGCAATTCACTAAATTTATCCCATAGCATGGCTGACATCTTCGAGAGAAAATTCCCTTACAAAGCGTTAGTAGAAAAAGATCCCATATAAACATGTCGCATAGCTTCGAAACTAATATTGAGAGTTTTCTAAATTTTCGATGAGGAAAATAGTCCACCCTAAAACTGGGGCAAAAAAGTTCTAGAAAAAGGAACGCTAGCAGAGTATCCTGAGTCACTAAAAACTATTTAAGCAACTTGGGGTTTCCTACGGTGTTTTAAGTTGGCGGACCTACAGCAAAATCCGATGGAAATTCAAAGCCACAACTGGGACTGTAATACATCAGAACAAAACACGCTACAACAAGAATGAAAATCCTTTTTTAGACGACCACATATCAAAGTAACATTATAGCGACAGCAGTCTACTACAAAAAGTTGACGATCTCATACACTAGCACGATATTATATCATACTAGTCATATCGTAACGGCACAAAGTTATTCAAATCACGGCCTGCTTAATTGTGTGACAAACGTCACTTTGACGTTTGTCACACAATTCAGCAAACCGTGATTCAAATAATCCAGACGCTTTTGCTTTATTCGTCGCTATGGTTACGTTGAATTACATTTTTACAAACAAACAGTTGTTGTTTGCTTTCAACATTTAAATCGTTTTAAATGTGAATGTATTTCCTTGTGTATCAATTTAAACAATTAATTGAAGTGTAAATAGTGAATATGATGGAAAGTAATGATGAAGGTTATTCAAATTTGGACTGCACGCCGCCAGAAATTTTAAAAGCTGGAGAAGAAAACACCTTAGAACTTTTACCACCGAAATCAAAGGAACTTTATGAATTTGCGTACAGTAAGTTTATGAACTGGCGCAAGCAAAAGGGAATTAATTCGTCATTTTCTGAAAATGTCTTCATGGCATATTTTAGCGAACACATTATGGACCCAGTATTCAATGCTGAAAAGCACTATTAATATTCACCAGGATGTAGACATAACACAATACGTTAGGTTAAGAGCTTATTTAAACCGTAAATAAGATGGATACAAACTCAAAAAATCAAAAACTTTGACAACTGAAGAAATAAATAGATACCTTCATGAAGCACCAAATAACACACATCTCTTACAAAAGGTAAGTTGATAATTATTTCCACTTCTATCTCTTGTTCAGCAACGACTGTGTGTTTAGATTCATTTTTAATATTGGCGATTTTTATATTCCATTTTATTATTCTTGTTCCAGGTGCTGTTAGTAGTTGGAATTTGTGGCGCATGTCGAAAACATCAATTGGTACAACTAACGGTCGATAATATAGACGATCTAGGCTCTGCTGTGCTCATCAAAATATCTGACACCAAAATGAAAAGAGAGCGGACTTTCACTATTACTGGGGAATTTTACAAATTCTACAAGAAATATACGGTTCTTAGACCATTAAACCTAACTGAAAAGCGTTTTTTTTAACTATCAAAATAAAAAATGCACCAAAGCAGTCGTTGGAAAACAAAATTGCCAATACTCCTAGATACATCGCTACCTACATCGGCTTGCAAGAACCAGAGCTATATACCGGTTATTGTTATAAACGCTCATCTGCTACGATTCTGTTAGATGCTGGAGGTGATATCACCACCCTTAAACGTCATGGGGGCTGGAAGCCTACTTCTGTAGCCGAGGGCTACATTTAAGAGTAGTTGCAGAAGAAAATAAAGATAGCTGATACCATCTTGAACTCAATAGAGGATTCTGCGTCTTCATCATCTACGTCGGTGAGCATGGTGGAACATTTTGTAACACCATAACTTCAATTAAATACAGATGCCACACCATCAGCATTAGCATCAGAAAGAACAGCGTCAAAAAAGAAAATGGAACAAACTCTTCAAGCTTCCCAACAACTCCTAATTTTTTATAATTGTACTAATAACAACATAACTATAAATTTTTTAAATGAAATAAATAAAAACAATTCTTAAAAATAGAATTTACTTTGTGTGGTCGTCTAAAAAATAGTATTCATAACTCGCTCGAAAGTGCAAATATCTGTACTCGTGTTTTAGATCCACTCGGGCTTCGCTACGCTACGCCCTCGGTTGTCTAATCAACACTCGCACGATATTTGCCACTTTCGACGCTTGTAATGAAAATAACTATAGTGTACTAGCTTAATAATTTTTGTACCACATCGAAGATAGGGGCATAATCATTTTATCCAACATATTTCTGAGAAATATTAGTAATACTTCCAGGAGTAAATATCTATAGCACCAAGATACACAACATCATATCACAAACCTCTAAATACGCTTACAATTTTTTTCTCCCATCGAGATTTTACTTTTTTACGTTTATTGTATTCGACAAAATGAAGACCACCATTAGATTATAGTAAAGTTGCATTGTACGAATATGCAAATAAAAAACGCACTTAGCGTACTGTCAGCATTAATAATTAAAATCTGACCGCTTACTTTGTTTGGTCGTTTTACAATTACATTTGGATAATCGTTATTCTAATATTTGAATACTAAACATTAAGGTTTGACTAGCTCAACGCCAAAATGCAATTTTTAATTATTCGCAACTCTATATTATCATCCAGATAGGGTAGAAATATTTAAAACCCCACCTTTTTAGAAGTTTACTGAAACTCCCGTCTTTTTTAGCTTCTAAAAAGCGTTGGAAAACATATTGCACCATTTACGTTCTATCGCGCGCTCGAATCTGCAGCGAAATAAAATTTAAACTGGAAAGCAAAAATGACAAATGAAATGTCTGCTTTCGGGCCTCCGGACCAATGCATTGTCACATAAATATAACAATAACACTCCACCGAGGCCCATGCCCCTTTAATAACTGAATTCTGCTATCCGCACCGTTCACATTAACTCCGGCCTGGCTACCATTTCAGCGAAATTAGGTTAGACCTGACAGTAATAGAAATAAGTTGACAATAATTCGTTGCATATTGCGTCTAATGTATGAGATACTTCCGAATGATCCAATTGCGTCGGGCGGGATAATTTATATCGCAGGTTGAAGGTTTAATAACCTGTGATTACATACTACAAATTTACAATATGTCTCGCAACCTTTCAGTTAATTACACCCAACCCAAACTTGTATGAGAGGTCTTGTAAAACTACATACCTTTTCTGTAGACCACTTCGGCATGAAAGGAAAGTCACCCCAGATGAATGTAACGCCATAACTCGAGAATGACAACCGATCAGAATGATTTCTTCGCCAGTTTTTGTGGAATATTGCTGCAAAGAACTGAAAAGCTTGTGAGCGAAACTAGTTGCTTTCCTTTGTACGTGCTTGTCAATTTATATACGTGTTACCAGTAATAGGCATTAAGCGATCAAGTAACTACGCCGGGATGACAATTACTCACAACCGCCAGATATATTTGTTAAAAGTTATCAACACATGGTGTTGGAAACATATATCTCTTGTCACCTTTAAATTTGAAATGGCACAGTATCGGTACTCTCTACTCTCTACCCAGTTGCAAAATTACTGACTCGTTTTTTAACCGATTTCTTCCGCCTAGATTTTGCGGTCATTATTAGTTCCCGCGTCTTTTGCGAATTCTCTGTAGCCGAAGTCGTCACACATAATGTGTATCACAATATGTATGTACATAGGATAATGACATAACACACCTAAAGCACCGATTCTACAGAAGCAAGAATCAAGGGTACAGTTGCTCAAATATTTCCCTCATGCATGCCAGCTTCACAGCTTTCTTCCTGTTCCCTCCTATCATTAGCCAGAATATATTGTGATAGATACCTTCTTGTTTTCACGTATTCAAGACCTACACGCGCTTCTAAATTTGAAAATCCTCACTACTGTTAATACAGAAAATACGGTTTGATACAATTCTGCTAATGTATGTGTACCTATTTTAGATGTCCTAGAGGATACTTAAAACAGAAGAATGCTCATTCAAGTAAGTTTTCATATTGTGGCGATTTTATTGATATACATTCTAGTTCCCTGCGCAGAATACGATTGTCTGTGCTTTTTATTTGCTAGATGTAGTGACCAACGAGCATACGTATCGACTGGATTTCTGAGGCGTAAAAATATTTATGGCCGTTGCTCCGGAGTTGCAAGGTATCAAGCAAACCGTGTGAATTTCCGGCCGTTGTCCAAGTCTTATACCGAAAGGAACTGCAACAACGATAGCATTTTACATTTAAAGTAATACATAGCAAAGGGATGCGAATGGGCTATAATCGGCTTTATATAGACTATGATAATTCCCATTTAAAACAATGGCTATTTGGTTAGGATATTCATTCCATAATAAGATAAATACAGATAATATTTCATAATTGTTTTGCACCAACAATGCCCGTTCATGTGGTTCAATATATCCTGCCGTAACTAAATATTAATGCCTTAAAAGCACAGAGAGTAGTACAATCTGAAAACGGAAACAAAAGGTCTACTCAATGCGCTCCCACTAATGATTTTAGAGCATTACTGCTTAAATGCACTTAATGTAGTAACAACCGACCAGGCAAAAATACTGGTCTAAAAGTTCCAACACGACCGCAGAAGTATTGGACGCAAATCTATACAAGTGAATAAATTGAGAAACGAGTACACACTATCATATACATCCTTCTAATAGCGAGTCAAGCTGCTTGCGTGCGTCACGCTGCATCATAAGCGATCAGACTTAATACATAACCAATCGGATACTTTATCCACAATCGAGCCTGCTTCTTTCAGCGCCATGTAACGGCAACGGCAACGGCATAAGCATTGCTGCTACAGCATGCTATCTGTAACTGCTTTTGATCTATATGCGATTAATTAAGGATTTTCTGGTCACATAATCGTATACTTGTAGAACGACTATTTATTCATTTCAATACATTAAGTGATACAAATAATCAATAAAAACTGAAGAATTTGTCCAGGATGGGTGGTACAAAAGGAGAGGGGTAAATTACACGAAAAGTAGGTGCACTACCCAGCCTAGAAGACAGCCTTGAAGTGATAGAAAAAAGGCCAAAGAATTTACCACCCAAAAACAAAGGGTAGACACAGCCCTAGCTAGCTGTAACTCTCGGCAGAAAATATAGTGCGAGTAAGGACTAGGCAGCGATCCTTTGGGTTAAATACAATCTTTATCAAGCAACAACATTTTTGGCGCCTGTCGTTAAACCGGTTAAACACAACAAAAAACATATCTAGCTACCAAAATAAAGTACCACCTACCTTGCAAGCCTCTTACGTCAACCTAAATCTTAAAAAAATACTAACAAGTTCATGATGGATCGTAGTATAGTACAAAGAAAATATAAAACAATATCTAATACAATTTAATATTCAACACCAGTGTAACAAATATCCAGCATAAATAAAGCTAGAGGCTCAGTAAAGCCCAAAATGAGTAATTAACAAATAATTGTTGGAGTCACCCAAATCATAACACACAAACATTATGATTTATTACAATTCGACACACTGTAGAATACAACAAATTAAAAAAAGCTCACGCCAACATAACGTGGCAAACATTGACATCTGGATGACCTCAAGGACGCTTGAGGACGTAGGTACATACAACATACAACATTTCAGCCACTTTAACTGATGAAATAGTAACGCTTCAAGCGTTGCAAGCAAGCTAATATTTATCGCGTACAGTTTGATTCGTAGAACCGTTTAGTCTTCGGCAATACCCTTTTACCAAAAAAACTGAAAATCAATGCATGTACTTACGAAGCGTAACTGGAAGCACTATTTTGCGATCTTAAGGGAAGGTCCTGTGAGTCTCTCTATGGAAATGTTGGATTGGACCTCGAAGCGGATACAGGTGGCGGCTTTAGGCGGAAGAAAGACTATCCGTCGCCAAAACTGCTCGCATCTGGGATACACGCCACATAAACCGTTTGCTACGATTAAATCCCGCAACAGGAGCAAATCGCAAGGGAACTGCAATCATATCAGCTTGGTCCCAGGGAGCCGGCGGCTTGTAGTAAGGACATGGAAGCAGTAGGTATTGAAGTAGATCTAATTACCACAAAATTAGGACTCAAAAAAACTTATAAGGAATTCTCACCGCAGCTGGAAATGGACCTGAACGTGCTTAAAGAGACGCCGCTGTGAGGACTTCAATTGTTACAGAAACTCGGGGCTAAATTGTTTCGAGACTAGCCTTCCTTGAACATGGCTTACTATCCAAAGAAAGACCGTACCGAGACATTCTTCGCAGGTGTTCACTCGGACGTCGAGGGTTTCTTGGAGAAAATCTAATTCACGCAACGCCAAGAGCGGGAGCGCGGAAAAACCACATTCGGAAACAAACTGCCTCAAAGAACCATTTAATAACAATAAGGTTGATACAGTTGAGAATGATCGCTTTTCATTTTATCACTGGTATCTAAGCTAGTTTCCAACATTTACCATGTTCAGTATTAAATAACCGTTGTGCGGGCACGCTGGAAAATATTGTTTTCAAAACCCTAAAACCATCTATCTAACAACACACTACCCACATAAACCCAAAAGTAAATAAAGCGCATATATAGCAAACTTAAGTAAATATTCAATATGCCAACGTTCTAGATAATATTCAGTTGTTTAAGGTGTTTAAAATACCGTAACGCCATAAGCTGTCTTAAGTTCGCCGTCTGGCATGTCAGTAAACGTGCCTAATGTCAGTATGAGAAGTTTGGAGAGTTTCTCCAACGCTCATTATATCCTGACAATTCAGAATTTATTTGAAGGTTTAGTTATATAGTTTACAGAGCTATTGCAATAATGCTTCCCAAAAGTAAACCAGGGTGCCATATGAATTATTACTGAAAATCAAAGTATCGAACTGAGGAAGTATGAAAAACACCACACCTTGAAGTCTAGGATAATTATTGTGACAAATGAATGAAGAGAACTGCCCATCGAGATTCTACAGAGACAGCATTATTTAGCAAACAAATTACAGGATTGGACCATGACACTCAATGTGTCAACCATGCCAGAGGCAAAACTATTTTCGCAAGCGTATTGAATATAACAAAACAGTGAAACTTATCGAGACCATCTACAGAAATAGCAAACTGACCTTGATCATTTTTGTAATTATTTGTTAATTCATTCAGAACAATGTATCCACTTGTATTGGAAATACCTTCCAGTACCTGTTTGACGTCATTAATCGAGGTCTTCCAGGTCTATTTAAATAATGTGTATAATTTTGATCACTACCTACAATTTTATCTCCGAGTCGTTCCAGAGGCTAAAACCTACGAAATTCACCATATATGTATATAAAAGTACGTCACGCTACATCATCACCGATCGACCTCACCTGTTCCCGATCGGGTTTACTTATTTCGGCGGAATGCCATGATAATCTCGGAAACATTGCTGATACATAATGCGGCATGTAACTTTTTTTTGGTCTTCATGTGTTTAAATAAGTGGCTTAATATCACCAGATCATACAATAGCAGCACAATTATTTATCCCTTCTGATACAGAATCTAATAGAAATAATCAATTATGACTAGAGTCCGTCAAAATATTCCCGTATTTTTTCAAAATATAGCATAGCAAAATGGCATTTATTTTTTCAAAATATGGCATATAAAATGGCATTTATTTCAAAATAAAGCACAAAAAATGGCACGTATTTATTTCAAAAAGTTGTAATTTTAGAAAAAATTTCACCAGTTATATTAAAAATCCCATAACACAAATACAAAAAACAAAGTGATCTGATAAAAACCACGGGCACAAGGCAAATAAGTGGAACGTAGGTATCTGAGGTGCATTGAAAGGAAGGGGGAGAGCGTGGGGTTGTTGTTGACGAGTGAACGTAAAGGGATACTTACCTGAGCGTTGAGGCGCGCGACGAGTGGTCACCCACGCCCCGGGTCATCGACCTTAGTACCTGGCACTTACCAAAACTGCACGTCTATTTTGAAATTTGGAAGCCCTTTTGTAGTGAATTAGCCACATAATATTGATTTTGATTGAAATATAGCATTAAAATATGGCATTTATTCAAAATATAGCATTTATCATGAAAAAGGGCATTTTATAGCATTTATTATTATTATTATTAAAGAATAAAAGGGTAAGCGGCAAAGCCGATAATGACCCTTACAAATGATAAAAGTATACAGAACATTGTACATTTCGAATTAATTAAGGCTTACTCTACAAAAAGTTTAACTAACATATGGAACTGCATTCAAGTGTTCATCAAGCATATTTTTAAAAACATTTATGGCACCAACAAATGTGGTTCATTCCACCCCTTACTACGTGAAACGCCTAAATACGAAATCTGGCCCTAAAGGGGCCTACAGTAAGAAACATGGCAAAATGGCATTTGACGGACTCTAATTATGACCGAAGAATTGATCTAAGCTGGGTGGTGCAGAAGAGATTGGGAAGGTGCCAAAAATACATGCACCGCCCAGCCTAGCAGAAACACTTACGTGGTAGAATAAGAAAGGCTAAAGATGATAGAATACTGAATGTAGTCGAAAACCATTAAATTATAAATAATTGAGAATGGTTCCTTCCACTTGCGACTAATGATGAGCGCGTTAACTAAGTTTTGCGCTTCTTCTTCAGTAAATTTTCAGGGTCAGGTTTTTCATACCCCGCTTATAGTAATGGGTAAAATACGTTTATCCGCAAACGTCACAAAAGTGACAACTTATTTGTCTTTATTGACAAGGTAAAAGTGTTACTTTAACTGCCTAAGCAGACAAAATAGCGACTTTTGCGTACTTTATCTGCCTAAGCACACAAAATGGTTGCTCTCTTTCTTTCTTTCTATGTTTGTTCGCCATCTCCTCCGAAGATACTGGACCGATTAAATTGTATGATGGCTTAAAATTTTGCTAATTTTTAGAATTAGTTCGTAGGCCGGTTTTTATTTTCAAAAAAGTACGAAAAAGTTTTAATTTAAATAAAGCTTTAAGCAGCGGATCGGAGCATCTGTCGCCGTGGGTTATGGTGTGACAGCTGCTGTGGCCGTGTGCTATTAGCACGGGTGATTCAGTATGTTCATATATCATTACAGTTGCGCGTTATCTGAACAACAGAGGTTGGCGCAGGGGTACAGTGCTAGCCTGAAATTTACCTGAATACGTTTGCGGATAAAATAGTATATGTTATTCGGAGTAAAAGTGACTTTATGTGGCTTAGCTGAATTATTTGCCTCACTAACGTTCGGCTAAATAAACTTCAGCTTCGCCACATAAAGTATCACTTTTACTCCTAATAACATAATCTACTATTTTATTTAACATGCACGCAAAATAGTGCACATCAAACAGTACTTTTAATGATCATTCTCAATTTTTATCGTTGACGGTAATTAGAGCCATAACACGCCAGCATGTTTTGGAAAACAGCGACTTTTAACTTATTTAGCTTCTCATATTTTACCAAAATAAACATTCAGAACCCATCCCCTTTCCGTTTCGTATTGATGTAGTTTTATTAATACTTGGAAGCAGTGGACGAAGAATGATCCAACGTGGGTCTGTCAATTGAGTAAAAACTTTATTTTAACAGTTGTCGTCCTACTCCTATTATTTTTAATTAGTTGCGATGTACAGTTTTCTTAGTACTAAAGTTACACGGTAGGGTGTCGAGTGGCAACAATAGCAATCGGTACGACAACTAGCAGCTCGCTTAATTCAAGTCCAATGTGAGAAATACAATTTTGTATAAACAGCTCAATCTAGAGCTACTCACGTAGGGACAGTAATCCATCCCGCCGTGTTCGAACTAGCGCCTAGGAAATTCAATATTAAAGTGCACAGTGGAGAGCGTGTAAAAGGTAGACGAACTCATAACTGTCAAACGCTAAATACCTTCTCCTACGAGTGGAAATTACGGCCAATCCAAATTCGCGATATTTTCATAAGTTATGATGTTATGATACAGATTTATGTTTATATTACTGTACGAAGACCTTCGTCTGCAGCTTTTCTCGGGCGCGAATCCCCATTAACTGTGCATTCAGAAACGCAGATTTGAGCGAAGCAGCATTTAGACTGTAGTAAATTTTCCTAGAGCGCAATGTGGAACGTCAACTGAGACAGGATATTTGCTTTTATGTGACTTCCAACTACGAAATAGGACAGCGTAAAAATTGCCACCAAGTAACTTAGGAGCGTATCGGATTTTGTAGGAGACTGCGAAACCAGCGTTACCATTGAAATGTATTAATTAAAAATAAATGAAACTCTTTTGACATCACTGCTCTATAACAGCAAGCTGCAGATTTGGTTGTCTTGGTTCGGTGAATCACTGCACCCGTGTAGTTACATCAGTATTTGATAATATTTGGCAGTAAACACCTTCTGTTCGCCAGTAATCGCAGGTATGGGACTATTACTTCTGTGTTTACGCGCTTTCGAGTTTAGTCGAATTTATTTTGAGCTCTTTTGGCACTCATATATCTTAATAACCCCTAACGTTCGCCAATTTTGAAGAGATTGTCTGTTGCCGTTTGATTCATATGTTGTACTATAAATTTCTCACTGGGAAAACCACGCCACCTGGTAGCACATATCGATTGCGATTTCCACTGTCTTTTGGCACAAATTGACGATTAAAGGTCAGGATTCTTTATTTTACCCGTTTCCTGCTGCGACTGCATCCGCTCAGATTGACGACTCACGTTTGTTGTGGAGGTTACTTACGGTAAATTTTAAATTTATAATGGTTGACTAGTAAACTAGTAAACAACCAATTTACGATTAAATTCAGAAAATGTGTTAGAAATTACGCCCTCCAGCTTCGCTGTCGGGACATATTTTCATCGCAATGCAGCTGGTCGTGCAATCTGACCAGCATTATCGGCAAGTCACTATGCACTTAATACATTACTGTTGAATATATGATGAATAGCGAACATGTGATGTAACTTTATTAGTAAGTTTCCTAATAATATTTACTAGGTCTCTTCGATCGATAGAAGAGTTTTGTACAGGTGTGATTGACACGTTGATTTATCGTGCTCTTCTACTCCTTCCCATTGCAAAAGAGTTTCGCCTTTTTCATTTTATAGTGGCAATGACCGTGGCTCCGAAACTATCGTGTAACAAACTGCGTCTTCAGCCATCAAAAGCAAGCTGAGAAACCAATGTTGAAGTGGTAACCTGACCAAACACACCTGATCCTGTTAAAAAAAACATTTCAATATACAGCCGATATGTACACATCTATATTCATTATTGCTCAATTTTGTATGTTTATAATTGGCGCGCCAAAGTGTTTTGTGGATTTCGCTTTAAAATGTACCGGAAGAGATTTGGAGCCAAGACACTAACAAACGAATAGGTTGCCACTAAGTAAAATGTAGGTCATAGGGAACGAAACCAACAACTACCTGATGTAAACTGATGATCGTTCACTCCAATTTCAAAACACAATATTACAAAGCTGCTGTTCAAATCAAGAGCACTTCCAAAATCCAAAAGCACACAATAAGTAAAGTAAACTCCAAACCAACTCTTGAAAAAAGCAACCCTACCCATAAAATACGAAATCCCAGGAAACTACATGGAAAAAGGTACTGGGATCATGGCAGTACCTTACAAAGTCACCAAAGTACAAAAAAAGTAAATACTAGAACAAATATGCATTCAAAATAGGCGTCTCCGGCAAATTTCTCGAATGCATTTGCTCGAAATCAATTGCTCGAAAATCATATTGCTAGAATGTAACTTTTCTCGAAATACAAGTTCCTTGAACCGCAATTTCTCGAAAATGTTTTGCTCGAATTTATGTGGTCTTAACATCTAGAAATTTATTTCGGCATTAAAGAGGGAGCAGAGTTTGAACGAATTACGGATAGAACAATATATCAGCGGTCAACAACACACCATAAGTCGAAGAATATATCGTGATAGTGCACAGAGACTAGATTAATGAATAATTATCGACATGACAGAAATATTTATGATTATACAACTCATTATAAATTTGGCCAATAGTAATTGAGAATTTTACTTAGTTACAAGGTATAGATAAACGGATATACCCTTGACGACGTGGTATAATCACTTCGGTGTTTCGGTGGGTTCAACAAAGCAAAAATAATGAATAATAATAATCTAGAGCCATGATGTAATAACTGTCTATTGTAAATTCGAGGTTAGCAGGTTAGGTTTTGCGTCAGTTGTGACATAAACTGATGCAAAACCTAACCTGATAACGTCGAATTTGACATAGACTTACAGTGCCACCAACATAAACAGTGCCACTAACACAAACAGTGCCAACCTAGGAAATAAAATAATTTATTATTATCGGTCTATTCATTATATAATCGTAACGAATACCACTCGAGCAATCGAAAATAATGATTATTTTGTACTCGTAACTCGACGTAATCCTTAAAATACCACTCGAGCTGCGCTCTCGTGGTTTTTCGCAGATTACGTCTCGTTACTCGGAAAATAATCGATTATTTTCGATGCTCTTGTGATATTATAACTGATTATGTCCGTCGAATAGTACATAACATATATTAAAAACATAATATTTGGTTTTTATAATTTTTAACTTAATCACATACCTATACCTATTTTTTATTAATAAAGGTTATAATTTGTAATTTGCGTTTTTTTTTTACATTTTATATTAACTGATTCGAGTTAAGGCTATTTCACTTTATTTTTTTCGAGCAACAGATAATCGAGAAATTGCTGTTCGAGAAACTTGCAATTCGAGCAAAGTCACATTGGATCAATTAACTTTCGAGCAACTGATTTCGAGCAATTCGTTATCGAGCAATTGCATTCGAGCAATTTACCTAGAACCCAAAATAGGAGAGGAGATATTCAAATACAGGTCTGCTCTATCTACCATTAAAAACTACACCTAACAAATTGGCCATAGTAAATTCCAGTATACGTGTTTACTAGCTCTTCGACTGAACCGTTTGTTTTTAGAAATGTTCTGGAAAATAATGAACTCACATGCAAATGTCAATAGCATAAAGTTGATTGATATGTTCTTCCTTATAGAATATTTGTTTTAACGAAGTGTTTCTTCGTGTTTGGCGATGGATTTCAAATTGTAATTCTCGACAGCAAAGCTATACAGATCTACCTTTATAAACTGCAGCGATAGGGCGTAACTCTCTCAACGAACTTTAACATGTCTAATTTTATCCAAGTAGCAAAGCCTATTACCATAACCTCAAGTATTTATATAAAGCAATATAATAAAAATTTGCTGGGTTTATTTCATTCTATTTGAAAAAATAGATATAGAATTAACCTCACATATTATTCTATTTCCAGAAATAAATATATAGAAAATGTGGTTGTGTGGAAACCCGAATTCAAGCAAAAATTATGAGTTTAAATTGCTACTGCTTCTGATTAAACCGTAATGTAATAGCAAACAACGAATGTACTTACAGCTTTTTGATATCTTTCCTTTTCGCACTGAATTATATTTATAACGTTTAACACCTAACACAGATATGCAACTACATGCAGATTGAGATATCAAGCTTCACAAAGCAACTAAAAGTAAGCACTTTTTCAATGTTAGTATGCACCTGATAGCCAGCATGTGCAAACTTTCCGCATAAGTTCCATTGAGCCATATTTCATTTAGGAACAATTCCTTTCTGAAACAAATTTATCTAGAAGTTTGCTACTGGGAGGAAATACTTTGCAAATTTATCTGCCATTTCGTTCTCGGTTTGATAGTTATTGCCGTGCCGCATAGAATAGGAAAATCACGCTTTCCAACATTAGTTTTCCTAGAACTAACATTCTGAAACGAAGTGTAACTAACTCATTGTTAATGTCCTTTCGTAGCAGGTCGAAAATGCGGACGAGTTTAAATAAATTGCGCGCTATTTAGGAGGGTCAGTGACTTTGCCTAAAATTGAAGAATTTCAACTAACCCTTACTACTCAATGTACTATGTAGTCTCGTTACTAATTATTATATACAGTGTCTCCCTGCATTGACTTCGCGATAGATAAAATGAATCAAACATTTTTCCGTATAATTCTCATCCTTTGCAGGCTAGGTTTACTTGATCCATTATCTATTCTTACCAATCCAGAGTTCAATTGACAAAGGTGGCCGAATTAGCACAAGAATAATATAAATTATTGGTGAAGTGGTTTTTCTGTTAACTTTAAGCAAAATATTTGTTAAATACAATATTTCAGAGTAGAAATGTGAGCTGTATATCAAACAATTTATTGCAACCGCATATGCCGGGGTTATTCCTTAGTTCACAGTGTAGCAATCAATATTAGATATTTCTAATATTAAGTGCTTAGAAACGCGCCTCGCGCCTCCAAGGGAAATTCCTGGCCTACACAATTACACCCATTGGCGTAAACTATTGGACACGGGCTTTGTGCGTTGAATTACTATAAACGAAGTCAGTCGTTTACCGATTGGAATTAATTTTTCTTCTTTGCGTATCATATAAGCCTTTCGATTTTCTATTAAGTTTTCAATAACTCTAACAAGATCAGTAACCCGTTACCCTGCGTTGCACGGCTATTAAAACTAAGACTGTGCGTTAAAAATGACGGACAATATTATTTCTTCCACGTTCGAGACGACCACATGCCCTGGTCGGTTTACCTTATACTTTTTCTTGAGCGTTACTTGCAGTTTTTCTTTATTTAGCGCCTTTATAACTGCTCTTGACCGGTGCTGCATGCACTCATTCATAGCAGGTCGCTTCATCAAGTCATTTTATCGCTGGTCCGATCTCATCCAGACATGCAGATCCTTCTCCTGTCGAGCTATTTTATCGGCGGTGAAAACCGACCGGAAATACCATGAAACTCCCCCTTCCCCACCAAGACGATACTACCGTCCCCTACATCGAGTAGTAGACACCTGACGAAATCAGGACTTGCTCGATGGTAAAGGGGCCGTTTGATCACAGTCACCGCCGCATTGAAAAAAAGTTCGGCTTACGGGAGGAAGATCTTTCTCTCTCTCTCTCAGGAAACTGCAAGCTCCTACGATGCCTCCAGATGCAGCACCTGGCAGGACACCGGAAATTCGAGATGCAGAATAGCTACGAAACCCTCCAAACGCCCCTACCAACGTTCCTGCTCCTTCAGAGGTAAATTTTGCCCAGTACATATCCCGTCGGCTAAGGAGAATTTGCATTAGACGCCCCATTGCATTAGCACTACACCCTCCACACCTTAGAGAGCACTCCAAAGACACCCTCCACACCTTAGAGAGCACTCCAAAGGAGTGAAAACTGTTAAATAGCTACGCGTGGTCATTAGGACTGTAAAGTGGCATAGACGCGTCACGATTTAAAATTTTAGTACCAGTTTCAGAACTGAGGCGTTTGACCTACGGCTATTAACTCGAATCTCGGTAGGTTCTAAATTTGAGGGTAATTTTATAACTAATAAGCAGCCGTTAGTTGTTTGCCCATTTTATAGTTGCAAGCTGTATATCTAGTAAACAATCGCCAAGTGTGTATCACGTTTCATTTGTTTTCAATAAATTATACGGTATTATTCTATTTACTAAAAATAGTAAAGGTAAAGTAGCTGATATATACGCGCTATCTGGCGGTTGAGCGAAGAACTTGTTTTAATGCGATGTTAGTAACTATTTAGTAATTGTATCTGTGTACGAAGGCTTCGCTGTTTGGAGAATTACACGAATCAAACAGTTCTCTTCGGGAGATAGATGATGTTCGTTACAATTACGGTTCATAAACCTCGTCCCTATCCATTCCTAGCGTTTTTGTTTAGTCAAATAATTCTGTGCTTGCTAAGACACACAGTATATTATTTGTTTATAAAATCAATTATAAGTAATTATTTGGATGCACACTGTTTATCTGTACTGGCGCTTCAAGATTTTAGTAGGTTGTTAGCAACCTGATTTTTTCAATGCATCTAAGGCTGCATCTGGATGGTAATTCACCCCTGTATTAAATAGCCGAAGACCTTTTTATTAACGTTCTATATTAAACTAGCATTTTATCATTGACGTAAACCTTACCCTTTTGCATGTCGTCGGTCTACTACTTTGTCGCTCAATACAATAAATGCGAACTGCAAATCACACTTTAACCCACTATAGAAGATGGACGCAACAAATAATCTTTCAGCAGGAGAATCCATGGCAATGGTGCAGAGCGAAGAATTTCTGTTGCTACCAAAGTTACTTCTGATAACTAACGTATTCAGAGGACGGGATCCTCGGAGAGTGAGAAGACGCCGTCATTGCAGGTAAGAAATATTAAAGCGTTAAAGGATCAGAGAAGATGGTAATTCTTTTCCAGACTCTGCTTCCCATATTTTATGAACATATTTGCTGTACGTTAATAATTGTCTACGAATACAGTATCTAAATGGAAGAATTCAATGAAGAAATTAAATCACACAAAATAGTGCATATACTATAGAACCAAATCTATCTTACTCCCTCATATGAAGGATTACGAGAAAAGTTACCACCAAAGGATTGAGACATTTGGAAAAATAGTAGTGAAACTTTTTCTAAGTGGATAATAAGAACGTAACTGACATCTGCAAATAATCAATAAGTATAATTTACGGATTTTCTAGAAATTAGATGTTCTTTTTATTAATCTAAGATGTCTATTCTAGATTGCAGTGGATTTACTGCGTATAAAAAATATTTTTTTTAGTTTTTATCAACCGTTTTATTAAACAAGACCGACAAAAGAAGTCTAATTCTTTTTGCACACGAACGGCGGCGAAGCAGAAAAAATATTATTAGTATTGTAAGTAGCACTCCAAGTACTCAAATCTCCGAGTAGCAGGAAATCATTCCAACATTTTCCTTCTCCAAAAGCACCCTCGCCAAGCTTGCAAATAACCCATCTAGAATCAATACTTTGCGATGTTATGCTTCAGAGGTTATATTCATTGAAAAACTCTGTGCTGTTTTTACGATTGCCCAAATTTCCTGTTTAAATTCTCTCAGGCTATTCCGTGCTCCGTACTTCAAATACAATTTGGCAAAGTAGTTTACCGAATTCGGGAATGACATAAATTTCAATATTCATATCCGAGTGCTCTATATTTTATATTGCTTTGCGTTTTTATTATTTTATACCTACGCACGGGCTCCAAATTCGTTTACTTTTACGGTTCAAAACGCATTAACAGGGTGAAAAACAACAACGCCCGCCCATTTGCACAAGGTATTATTTTACTCTTGAAATGTTTTGTAGATGAAAGTCAGTTATTCGCTTCCAAAGAGAAATAGGTGCTCCGAACAATTTTGTTAAACCAATATTCGGAAAAATATAGCTTCCGGTTAATTTACTGAAGAGTTTTGATGAGATTCCTAAAAAAACTGAAATTGATCAATTATGTTAATTTGTTCAAAAGAAAATGTGTAATCATGATATACGAGGGTAATCCATTTTCTTGCTTTTAAGTATGCTGACAGATGATTGTTCTTTGTTATCTAACGTTGTCAAATAGTAATTCAGAACAATGTATTCACCACTGTTACTAGCACTAGTTCGGATTTTCATCAAAGTTTCACGGTTTTTTTGTATTCAGTGCTTTAGGATATTAAATTATTAACCTCAAAACACTTTGTGCATTAAATTATTCATACATTGTGTGTAAGTAATTTTACAGCAGCACTAAGAGGTCAAGGTATAAACACGGACAATAATCGATAAAAAACACCTGAGTTTCAAGGGAATGTGCGGTATCCAATTGTCTGGATTCAATTTCCTGTTCTTATTATAATTTATGGAAGCGCTGAAAATGCGAGCCCATTTGACTTTCACGGGAAAAGCGGGCGTTCTCGTTACTGATCAAAGGGAAAAACAACTAAAATGATATCGAATAAACGCATCGCCGATTGTACGATAAGAACGTTTGCAGAAATCTCAGAAGCACAGACGAAAGAAAATCTTCAAATCTGTAGTTAAAATTTTCTTCCACTGTATGAGATGTAGAGATCATCAGTTATATCTGAAATGATCAGTCTCCTGATTGACTGAATCATTTCACTAGCTTTTCCAACGCTTTTATCTGGAAATTAAGTCGAAAAGTGTCCAGACAGTTTCTTGTAGAAGAGTAGAGCTCTGTCTGATTCCTAGTTTAGGGTATTTTAGAGTCTTAAACTTAGTTACCGATGCCGTAAGGCGCTTTTTTAGGGGATTCCTTTAGTGGCCTTTTGTAGGAGGATTTATGCCGAAATATCGACATGAATCTGGTGCAGACTTAGTTTTATGGTTTTGCGGAATGCTGTACCAGTCTGACTAAATCAGGATTTGATCATATTTGGAAGTGAAATATCTGTTGGCTGTCCAAGATTACAGTACGAAACTGTTACCTCCTACCTTTACGTAGTCCAATGTTAAGTCGAATTTATTTCGCGACTTTTCTTCCCTTCTCTCTTTTTCTAAGCCAACCCATTATTGTTTAAGTTATTTGCCACTATTCAAATGTTAAAGGAACATTTCGATTTTATGTTTTCCATCTGTTGGGCTCTACATCTTTATTGAAAGAAATCATATCATCCAGGTAGCACGAGTATGTTCTGGCCGGCCCTTTCGGTATTTCAAAAAGGTAACAGTACAAATCGTTGTTTTAACCTTTCGTGTACTCGGCACTTTCTGCTGTGATTGAAAAACATAGGTTCTCGAATCATATTGAATATGTCAGTCAGTTGTTTACAAATTTTTTTTCAGTCGATTATGAAATTGTCTAAATTGCCACGAATAGTAGACGCTGATATATGCTCCCTATCCGGCGGTGAAACCAAAAGCTTAAGAGAGATGCAATACCTGTTTTTATGATTCCGTTTGTGCCAGGAAGCTTGGTCGTGTGTCGGAATACGCGAACCATTTTATCTAATAGTTCTTTTCGAGTACCAGGTTATGTTCGTTTCAGAGTTTTTAAACTTCGCGCAAATCGATTCCGAGCGCTCTTTTGGTACCTAGCATGATACTCGTATACTATTTGTTTGTGAAATATGTTACAGCTTTTTATATAATAATTATTTGGATACTAACTATTTATCTGTAGCGTGTGCTGAAACGCGATTTTTTTTTATATTCACAATAGTAATAATAATAATAATAATGGTCATTTATTGATGGATAGTATCCCAAGTAATATTCATCAATACAAAATATATAATAAAGAAAACCAGCAAAAGGGCGAAGTTCAGTTCTCCAATTGATAAGGTTATCAATCGGAGCCTACTCTAACACTTAACCCTTTTAAATTAAAATTAACTTAAATATAAAACATGGCGCCAAGAGTATAATGTTTTAAATTAATTGTTGATTGTGCATTCGTAATAAAAAAGATTATCATATGCTGTGTAGAAAAATACATTTATGACAAATAAATATTATTTTTGGCCTGTAAGCAAAATGTGAGTTAGCGTGCGTCTAAAAGAATTTATAGAATGAGAATTATACAGGCTACTAATAGTGTAAGAAAATTATCTTTGAAATAATTGCGACTTGTAGACTGGAGGTGTAATAAGGTTTTTTCTTCTAGAAGTCTTTCAGTTTGTAAAGTACACCGCGTCATAGATGCGCAGAACGCTAGAAACGTCCGGACGAGTCCATTACGCTCAACTAGGTGATTTTCACTGTTGTATTCAGTTCATTGCCGTTCGTCGTGTCATTTTGTTTACATGTTTCCATGACTATTAACCCGTTAATACTATCAAAAATTGGTTTGGGTGAGCACCTTACAGTCTGGTAGCTACGTGACTCATTGGGGTTAGTCAGTTATTGTCTGTAGCGCCATATTCGAACTTTCTCAGGTCGCACGCGTATTCAAGAGCTTTTGGCCTGCGCCCTCTGCCAGATTCCCAGCTGTTGTCTAAAATGCTGCCACGACCAAATGGCGAAGTTCTATGCACAGCTTTGGCAAAAATTCACAGCAAAACGGGCAAATTTAGTAATAATTCCTCGCGCGGAATGGAGCGGGTGACGCACGGCGAGTCCTTCCGCCGAGGAAAGCGTTTAGCGGAGGGCGGCCTCGCGAGCTTCTGGTAGAGCTTGTACTTCTTATGACATGCTAATTTATTTAGCATTCGAAAGCAAAAATAAATCAGCATGAAAAGTTTTCCTTTAAAATGGGAATTTTAATATGCCCCCCTAAAAATACCTATTACTACGCCACTGATACCGTCTATTGGCGCATAACTGTAGCCACGCCTATGTACTTCTTGCTTTGAAGCCACTCTAATATTTACATTATGCATGTTACATCTAAATTTAATTTTATTGAAAAGATAAGCAGGTTGCAAAGTTGTAATAATTTTATGAAATAAAACTGAGGTATGTAACTTTCTTCTATTACTCATATTTAACCAATTAGTATCAATAAGTTTATATTGAATATGTTCAGATTTTTTAATACCGTATATCAATCTCAGACAGGAGTTTTGCATACGCTGGATTCTCATGATGTTATAACTGCCGAAACAAGGGCCATAAACCACATCACAAAAATTAAAAAACATCATAATGTTCATGTAGTAGCTGCTTTTTAACATCTGAGTAGTGAGTTAGGAGAGATGTTACATTTAAATATGCTATTTTAATAACATCAGCCATCTAAAAATAAAAACAAATACAAAATCGAAAAGACCAAATATGCAATATAGTAAAGAAATAATAACATAGGATTGAATTTAAAATAACGCAAATGTAACATATTTATATAGCAGATAAAATTAATGTACATCAGGAAAATCAGAAACAGAATTAATTACAAAAACTTGGCTCTTATCCGACTTGCGCATCATAATTTTGCCATTTCCTTGCGAATTCTGCATTCTCCTTTAGTTATTTATTTATTGGTACTTATATATGTCTTAGTCTTTTATTTGAACCTATACATTCTTGTGGTCTTAGGATTCAGATTGTGGAGGACACCCTCGAGCGTAAGTTACTTTTGTTTAGGTTGTTGGTTAAACTGAGCTAGCTATTTTGGTACCGGTATCGTCTACATTGAATACGAGTGCGTCAAGTTTTTTTCCTTAAATAGGTTCTGACCTGATAATTTTTCTTTTCGCAGCTAAGGCTGGAGCTGGATGCAACTACGATATTTATCAGCTCCCAGCTCGCTATTTTGTTTAGTATTATAGTTAGAATTCCTTCTCATATAGCCAAAATTACCAAAATTTTTGAGTTTGCCGCTTTGGTACCTTTTTCCATTGTTGAACAAAAATTTGTTTTAGTTACACTATTGACCCAACTCATTTCGAGTACCCTACGATAGGTCTGTATCTTAAAGCTTTCAATTGTGCTGCACTTCCTGTACCGCCTCGGTCTATGGCACTGCACCATACAGTAGTGCCGTCATCAACTGAGAATTGTAGCTTTGAGCTAAACTAGCACCGAAATTAGTTTTATAATTATTACGGTATCTAAAGATGTGTTGGCCATGTCAATAAGATCTTAGAATTTGCCTTGCATTATAATCTTAATATAGGTATTGCAGAAAATATGATTTTAATTTATATTTTTAATTTATATCGCACTCAGCCAACAGCCGTTAGGCCAATTACAGGCGTCGCTGTGCATTTATGGGGACTTCCCAACCCACTAACGACTGTCATGATGTTGTTATGACCGCCGGGACCAACTATTTCCGTAACAGCCGTATCACGAGGCGCCGAGAGATGCAGCTGTGGAACTCCCATCCAAGTTCTACCCACAAAGAGCGTTGCTTAACTCTGCTGATCGAACGTGGACGCTTGTTCAAGCTACACCCCCCGGGACCCCTGAAGACCCCTGATGACAGAAGAAAGCAATGGCTGTACAACAGAAAAATATACCTTATGTACAGTGACATACCGACGACCCTAAAATGGCTCAGCAAGGTCATAATCCTTCAAAGAATTTGAACACCGGGCTGCTCAATTGCAATAATGGGCAGATAAACGCCTGCCAAATTCCAAGGAAATAAGGCAATAGATAGTACTGTAAAAAGGGTTTTCATCGACAGTTACCTACACGTTTACTGTGCTTGTTCTGTAATATACCAAGTAGCATTTTTGGCATCTTCAGGCACATTCTGGTCAAGTGGTGATTACATGACGAAAACGTGGGGCGTAGTATCCTCCATTTACACAAAACTTGGCTTTCTATTTGTCCCTTTTTGGGTTATGGCACTTGGTCTCTGTTTTACAAGCTATTTATAATAGCAGTATGTCTCATTCTCCTATAATTGCCTTGCATTTTCCCTTACTCGACGTTACTGTACAGTCTGGTATAGAGATACCCCTGTAAATAAATAATAACTAGGTATATTATTAATTATTACTCGTATTGGAATAAACTCGTGGGAATTACTTTATTTATTAATCTTAAGTTACATAAATCCAATAATTATACTTTTTTTTTTTTATTTTATCTAGTACTAAAGAGAAATAACATTTTAATAAGTAGCCCTTCCATCATTGGGAGCATCAATGTTATCCATAAACAAGGCTACTTTCTGGGAATATAACTTTGATGTGATTTTCTTCGAAATTTTCGTGTTTGCAGTATTTTTACTAGAGTGTAATGGCAGAAACTAAAAATTCTGTAAATATTCCACTTTCTAATCACTTTGACCAAGTATGTAGTAGCTGATACGTGGCAGCCATTGTGATGAGCAAATTCAAAGTGTTGTCTCGCGTAGCTCTTTCTGTGTACGTTGTGTAAATTTGTATAACCTCACATATAAAATACTGCCATTGCGGTATTCCATCAGTGGGAACAAAATGCCATATTATTTTGGTCAAATCACTTTACCCAGTTTCAAAAGCGAAATATTAAGGTGTAAGTAATTTTGTGCTCCTAATGATAATAATTCGTCGGATTTTTAGTGCATTTTGAAATTCAAAGATATAGAAAATTCTGGGGATGATCTAAAAATGTTTGTCATTGCCCATATTACAAAATCATGCACATCCCCTATTAAGCCAGTAATAAACTAAATTTCACCACATTGACATTTTCCTGTGTTATGAAGGACACGCAGTAAAGGACATTTTTCGGTAACGGTTACTTCATGGTATACCTTGCAGGTAGCAAGAACGTGGCGACCACCACTAGATAACACTAACAAGTTCCGCAACATTGAAAGTTTATTAGGGGTCCCCAAAACGTGGATGAAACTATCAAAACCATTTTAAAGTTGTCGCCACTTTTTAATCAATTTTAACAGTGTGGTGCAGGTCACCACTAATCATTCTGCACCATAAAGTTATAAAAACTTTAAAGTGATTTCTCTTAGTAACTATGAGGTGCTAAACACCTTAGACCTTAATAAAAAAAAGATATAAAGTTATGAAGAGACTACTAGCTGTGGAAATCACTATTTACGTATAATTTATTTTTATTCCAAAGATGAATTTAGTAGTAATTACAAATACAATACAGTGGTCCGTTGTCTCGTAGTGTAACAAATTTTTGCCAGCTAGTTCCTGAGCAGGACTGAAGGGGGGGGGGGAGGTCCAAACCAGAAACCTATAGGTGTCGGTGTAAATTCATAAACCACTTAGTTGTTTCATAAAAATAATAATCAATAAAAGAAATTAGGGTGGAACAGGCTCTTCCCCGGTTGTCACACAGGGGAAAGTCCGTGTGGACTCAGTTCTCGAAAGTAGCCACATGAATTGAGGAGCTTAGAACTGTGTAGGAGTTGGTCCCTCTAGGTCTTATAGCAGGCGACATCAGAGCTCAAGCTCATATGCAGTGTATGGCACTGAGCCACAAGAGACCAAAGTTTGAATGTGGCCACACACGAGGTGATTGCCGAAATAATTTCTTATCACAGTATAACCGGCTTTATTCTAGCAATTTCACACAGAATTTCTTAAGAGTGAGCAACGATTTACACCATAATTCTGGAGTTATGATCTGCATCAAGCAAAATTACAGAAATCACAGGCGAAAGCACCTAGAAACAATCTCGCGAAATTAATGCCATAACATGGCCGCCGGAAATCATACTAACGATCTATTTTGAAAATCCAGTAGAATCCCCTAAACGCCCAAAATTTTAAAATGAGGGTGCAACCAAATATACAGTTAGGAACATTTCCTGAACTTGTAATCTATATCTAAATAAAAAATTATACGTAACAACACGCTATCGGTTAGGTATCATAACTCAAATACAACGTAGTCTTACGGGATTGAATGGTGTCATTGTTGAGATAGAAGAATTCAACGTCTCTCTTGATGAAGCCTCTTATGAAAATAAGCGAAACGTTGAGTTCTTCTATCTGAACAATGATACGGTCTATTTCCGGAAGTCGTTTGTTACATAATGGCAATGGCTGTAGAAACCTGTAGTTTTGTTTTAAAAAAAAATTAACGTACGTCCTCAAAAACTACAGTAGCATAAAATGTATTAACTGGGTTATATTTTTGTTCCTCCTTGTTTGCAACGCTGCTGATATTTTCAGTTTCAAACTTAAATACAGCTTAGAGAATAGGAATTTATACTTGAACCGCCCCAACATATCGACTATAAAGCTAAAACCAAACGATTCCACCCCAAAATTCGTCAAGGGAAAAGATTTAAATGGACAGACAATTTATAATATTCTGACCACAGGAATACAATTTCAAGTACAGGAAAAGACGCTTTACTTCCTTTCTCAGTTTGAACTCATACAGCTGTATCAGATAGAGAAAAAATAATCTCTTGATATCGGTAGTTGACTTTTAATACAGTAAATCATGAATTTTCTACCAAGTATAGCTCTAGCCTGATATCCAGATCTCATATCCGCAGGGAAGATCAATTTCCTTACCGGTGCTAAACTTTCTCTTTCAAACATTTTTTCGAGACCGTGATTATATCGAGAATCTCATTAATTTGGAGGAACTAATAAAAGTTTCAAATTACCTATTAGGGGTTTTGTTCTTGACTACATAAAAAGGATATCCTCAACTTCCTAGTTAATTAAAGTTTCTTGTTTTAATTATTGTTCGTTAATAATGTGTGTTCCTATTTTTGCATGATGTTAGAACTGTTATTTACAACTAACCTAAAATAGAAATGTCTGCTGAAGTTTTCAACATTCTTGTCTCTGTCCGAAGTTAATGAAAAAACATGTGTTAATTAAAATGTATTAAAGGTGCAACAATTTCAGCTTAAATATAATGTAATGGAATTGTTAATTTCGGCGGAAACAACTTCGCTTCCAAATCTCATCCCTTACAAGTTGCAAACTTGGAAGAAGGCACGCTGAGTCAATATTTGCTGCTGATAAAGATACAGAAACACAAATATTGCTTTTCGTTAATAAATACTTTCTTGGAATAGAATGCTGGTAAAAGTAATGGGTAAAATTCAAGAACTGAACTGTTTACCCTTACCAAGAGGTTCAGATTTATATCTAGTGAACTCGTAATTAGCAAATGGAGATAGATCTGAGAACTTGCTCTTGGGCTTCAAATCGTGAATGAAAACTGTATACTGGAATTGTGAAATCAAAATTTAGTTTGGAGAAACAAAAAGTTTGTCACCTACGTAACAATATTGTCATTTCTTAATTTTTATTGAACACGCGGAATTTGATTTGATGTAATTCTGAACGATTGTTTGCACTTAAGACACTATTTACTTTCTTCTGCAAGGTATGGCCACAATTTCATTAAATAATGCACATGCGTTCGTCATTCGTGCTATATCTCATATATAGGTTTTGTCTGTTACTAAACGCTATAAGAGAGTGCCAAGTGCAACTTCGCAATCGAAGCGTATTACAGAAATGTAAAAATTACTTTTTACTTACATCAATTTAATGGCGTTAAAAAATTCACGTGTTAATAGCTTTGATTTAAAACAGGATCGGAGTGTAACGAATCTCACGAATATAGGAAGCTAAAACAACTTACCTCCATTCAGTACGCTTCACATACCAAGGTCCTCGAAGAGACTCACCTGAAATAGAAAAAAGAATATTATCGTCAAGCTCAGGCGATACAACAAAGAAATCAGGTTTACGCCAGTCCGTGACATTTCGGGAATATCAGGGGTTAAATACAATGTGCGACGGGCAACATCCTAATTCTATTTCAGCCCTGCGACAAAAACGCTATCAAGTGCCCTTCCCAGATCTCTAGATAGCGAACCACAAAACCAGAAAAGTTTTTTATTCGCAATAGCCGACACTAAACTTCGCTGGCATATAAACACTGATCTAAGAGATACATTTATGACCAAACTTTTAATTCCGGGGGTTAGATAAAGCGGCCTCATTCAAACGGAACGATTCATAAAACACAAAGATGGTTGGAGAAAGTAATATAAAATGCTGTACTCGTCTCAAGTTTTTAAGTTAGTATTGTAACGGTGGGTAAATATCTTACTCTGCTTTTAAAGTAATTTTCTAGATAATAATATATTTCAGAGACGAAATAAACTAACCCTTTGGAAGTAGGTAGTTCTAATAGGACGAGTAAAACTGTAGAGAAAATTTATAAGAGTTTAATCAGCAGACGGTCCATTCTAAGCTGCAAAAGAAGGCTAAATTATAAATCCCAGCGAAGGCACGCTTTGTTATAACCGAAAGCTTTTACGGAGCTTAAATAGTAAAACACGAGGACAATACAAGTATCATTAGGAGAAAAATAACAACTCAATACAATCTAGAAATTAGCTTTAAAGTTCTACAAATCGGAGGGACGGAAAACTGGAAGCAGGATAATAAAAGCTACGACTGGGCTGGGTTCAAAGCAATTACTTTAGTAATTCTAAAGTTGTATGTTAATATCTGCGTCTTAGATGGTAGACATTGCATCGTCCAATATTTATCTTTTCTAATAACTAAACTTTCCACATCGCCTTGTAATTTTAACATAATATTGTGCTACGTACATGAATAAGGATCCGTTAAGATCACCCGAGCAGCTTAAAATAATATTTGTAAGAAGTCTACAATATTATGAATTTTCCGGAAATCTAAGTTTACGTTACACCTTAAGAATTCATAAAATAGTTGGAAGAAATTCAGTGCGGTGCAGAAGTATGCACATATTAAATATTAAATATGAAGCTAAAATACCTCTCTCAGTGTAGCTTTCCACGACATAAGTACAAAGCACACAAGGAATATGTTGCAATGCGGTGCAATATGAATGCTGTAATGACATGTTCAAACCGGTATCTGCTAACAAAAGTGTATCCCCTGCTGCCTGTAGCACTCGAGGAGTCATACTATATTTAGGTTGTATCGAGAGTTCCAGAGGCAATTTAATACTTAAATACGACATCGCCCAAGATGCATTATTTCTCCACCAATAACAAAGGCGATGCAGTCGTACGAAACATGATAAAGTAAGAGAAATAATTGTAACATCGAAAGATAGAGGAGACTTTGGCAATTTTTGCATCTTCAAATGATCACATAAATGTTACAAAGGATTTGTTCTCTCTGGTTTTTTCATTCATTGATTGAAGAGCAAATGAGACAACCTACTGTTTGATGTCGTGAAATGTCGAGGAAGTATGAAAAGGAAGGTTCTCATAATACTAGTGGTATTATGACAGACGCTGAAACCCTACTTTATTTTGTAGAAGATGATCATGCGTGGGGTTGCAGACGCAAAGAATGGTCACTACTCAGTGGCAGTCCAGTTTGTCAGTTCAGTTCAAGCAGTTGAACAGCAAGCATGACGTTTATTTTTAATCTTGACCAAGAACAGTGAAATTAGGGATTACGTATTTATAACAATTGTCGAATCTATCCAGCCTCCACAAAACGCAGCCTAATTCATTCAAATTTGGGATCTTCGAAGTAACACAAATTTTCCTATCAGCCACTGATTGGGTTTAAAGCAACCATTGCCGCTCATCGACACCGCGTATCGTAGCCATTCCCAACGTAATGACTTCCCAGCAGAAGAACTGCCTACACCACACTTAAATTCCTGAATTTTTTTTATTTTGAATGTGCTATTTTCCGTTAATTTAAAGTATGTAATGACGTACTAAAATAAATTGGATTTGTTGAATTGTACGTGTAATTTCCGCCGTGAAAAATTTTTGGGTCATGTAGCCGTTGGAAGTGCAGTAATTCCTTTATCGCGGTGCACACGTATATTTATATTATTTTCCCCTGTTGCATTCTTCCACAGAACGTTGGCTGGTCTTCATGCTGTCTACCAGGTATAATTTATAGCAGTTGTTTTAGATTATACTTGCTAGGGTCACATATACTAGTCTGCCCCGCTTAAAATAGGTTATCCTAATAAACTTCTTTACCGCTTCCTTTAATATTTATATTTATAGAGCGCAGCGCAGCGCGTTTTGCAGCTAATAATAAGCAGTCAAAAATCCGGAGAGATCCAAATCCCCGATTTAAAGGTTGTTACATGCATTCTTTCCTGCATTTAAGTGTAAAAGGTTCTAGCTGTAAGAAATTACTTAAGGTAAGTTCCATCCAGGAGAGCGAAAGGAAGGATGTCGTTGTAGCAGTATCAACAACACACCTACGGGTGATTTTCTCTTTCCACTTTTAAGAAATCGCTCAGTATTAACATCAGAGAAGTGTTGGCGCTCAGGAATTTCATCCCTTTCCAAGTTATCGAGCGCTTGCTCTGTGTAACAAATAATCCCGAAATAAGTTACGCCCTCTCGATTAGCTGCCGGTAAACTTTTTTTATTGCCACCATTCCGAGCGGGCTAGGCTTCTAAACACCCAATATTGTCGAAATTTCGTTTTGTTGGGTTATAAGAATACAAATATTTACGAAGTTCACTTGACACTGGATACAGTTTTGTTAGAACATATATCCACCGTTTGTGAACCCCATGAAAGCCTTCTATATGTAGATATGTCGGAAAATGCTTAAGATGCCATGGTCCGATCACCCTCGTCATATATATGTATATTGTAACAGTACCCTCGCTTAAAATGGGGTTTTAAATAAAATATATAAAATTAATAATTATGGCAAGGAATACTACACTTTATAAATTGTGAAGTTTCAATTAAGAATTTGCCTGTCTAATTCAGGGAAAATTAAAAGAATGTAATAATAATTACCAAAAATAAATGGTGTATTGCTCTATCTTTATTTTATTTATTTGCAATAAATTAGGGCTTAACTCCAATGAACATGAAACAATTTTTAACTCTGGGGGTCGGTTCATAAAATTAAGTAGAAAACTTTGTATGACAAATAATTCGTTGTATGACAATTACTTTCTGATATTAGGACAAAAATGTACTGTTCTCAACTGACAGTTAAATAACCTCTAAATTTAGTGCAGTAAACAAGATGATCTGTCGTGCAAAAAAAGCGTAACGTTAAATCTTAAACACCAAAATGGCAAGAATGCATCAGGTAAATACGATTAATTCTGTGGCGTAGCAACGGCTAACCTCGTTTTGTTTCTAGTGTGACGTAAACCCACGCATGATTCCCTTTTGTTCAATTTCCGGCAAACACTCCAACTGCCGCCTCAATTCGCATCTTCTATGGACGCCAGCTAAATTACTCGAAGCTCAATAAATCTAGTACTCTGAAAACACGTTTAGCTTCTCGCAAAAGATATATTCTTGACGAACCCCAGTTTCTACGAGGCTGCTGCTCCTAGTTTTTGTGGAATCCTACCGCTGTTGGTTGACATACAGGAAGAACGGCACGGCAAATACTCGATTGGAAATGGGTTGCTGGTCCTAATTATTTTACCCAGGGATAGCTGTAGGCCTTCTCTACATGTAGCGCAAAAATATCTGCCTTCCGATGTCTGGAACTACCGCAAAATCTTCACCGACGTAGGCTACCACCCAACGACGCACCAGGTGGAAGCTTGTTCTCTTAATTGCACTCTCTTGGGTGCTCCTACACTTGGGAAAATTACATCCACAGTTGTCCAGCAACTTGGTGAATCACTTTAACACGAAACTGGTATCATAAATGACTTTTTATTCACTATACAGTATATGTAAAGCTCAATTTGCCCACAACATGAAAAATTAAGCTTGTTTGATTCCTTATGACAATTGACTGTCTCGTAACTAAGCGACTAGATTTACAATTGTTTAAAAGAAATTAGGTTTGATTACATGTTTGAACTTACAGACTACAGTTTTGAGGTTATGTCTGCATTTTCACTAAATTGCCCCTTTCTTGGGATAAATGTCACCACACTTTGCTCTGCACTAATTATGGTTGCCTTAATCTTTCCATTGCTCTTTACAATAATTATTTTGCACGCACTGTTTTTCCCTTACCTTTCAGTCAACTTGCCGCTTATAAACTTAGAAACTTTTAATACATAACGCTTATACAATTTCTGTACTTAACAAATCATTCTGTATCATTTTATTCACATGACGTTTGACGTTACTAAGCTCAAATCCGTTAGTTACAAATTAAATTGCATTGGCTCTTCCGAACATTTATTATATCTGAAACTCTGAACCTAACCCCTCTGAAACCAGCCTTATCTCATGCTAACTTTTATCCCTCCAATTATTAGTTACTGCTGCTCACATCAAGTGCAATTATTAATGTACAGTACTGATTATCTTGCAATAAATAAAATATTTAATTCTGCGCTCATTTTGACCTTATTCGTTTAGGTAATTACGCAATCAGAATTGCTGTAGGCAGTAAACCGTTACAATATATATAGTGAAGATAAATATGAATCCGTAATATTAATTGCGGTGGGAAAATAGAGGAAAAGAGGGTAGCGGATCGTTACAACGATTTCATTACAATGTATTATCATCAATTTCGGATGTAAATCTGAATATTGGTATATTCACTTGATTGGCTTAGGTCAGGATAGATCACTAAGTATGAACATAGCTTTGCTATGGTTTTATATATCTAATCATTTTTGATTGAAAGGAAAAGAGTGACTAATACTTCGGAAGAGATAATCCTCGGACTGTGTTCCAGCTATGATCAATTAATTAATGGATTATATATTTAGATACAACAGAAAGAGAACATTGCTAGGTCCGAATTTGTTCAAAACTGCTTCCCTAGTCCAAATCTGATCGTATGATGCAACTAACGTCATATTTATTAAATAAATATTAAGGGTGATTAATAAGATTATACCAAAACATTTACAGAAATTGACTTGAAAGCAGCCCAGCTTAACTACTATTCAATTTGAACCATAAGTTTATAGAAACAAACAAAGAAAGTGAACCTATTGTTGCTCTGCAGCGTGTGCTATAATCACAAACACACTTACTAAGTTTCTGACCAGGTAGCTGGATGGAAGACTAATCCAGTGTTCGCAACTCAAACTACGTAATAAGCTTTGACATTGCTTTGCCCGCAGGCGAATACGGGTTAATCGTACGTAATGCAAATTAGTGCAAATGCCTGCACGAGAACAGTTTGCATATTGCTGATATACAAAAGCTGCAATCGAGCTTAATTGCTGGTTTTGCAAATTGCACGAGTAGCCTTTGCGTGGAGGTAACGAACACCAAATTTAAACATATTTAGCTATTAAAGACGACTGTAATTAGGTGCATGTTGAGATCCTGCAATAACTGTGATATTTTATTATGCGATTCATGAGAGGTAATTTTTTTAAATTGATTCGAAGGGAATTCTCAGTGTGGGTTCAAAAAACGTTATAGATAGCGCATAAAGCGTCTAAGTGTCATCCTTGGTGTTCTCTTAAAAAGAAACGTCTAGAGGAAAACTGAGTTAATCAAACAGATAAAACGTTTCGAAAAACCTTTTTATAAACACATCCACCTACTACTCAACCTCTTCTAGAGATCAAGGAGGGAAAGCTGATATAAAGTACAAATATAAAATACATCAAGGACTAAGCGAAATGTTTCGTTTTGTTCGGCGTTTCTGTGAGGCGAGTCTACAAAGACGCTTCCGAATTTGAACAAAGGACAATGGTGCAAATTTCGCATTCTGCTTTAATAAGCAGCAGACTGTGTCTAAACGATTCGGCTAAACATGTATATTAAAGTAGTTCGCAGTTTGTTTGATTTGCAAATAACCCCGTTGTAACTTATTTAACAAGAGGTCTTTTATGCAAATACTATTTTTTTGTTTTAGATAAGAGTATCAGGTAGTTGAAGCACTACATGCTGTTCAAACAAATGGCGCAACGAAATAGTCTGAAAGTAAAAAAGCATTCCAGAAATGTTGACATTTATTTGTTCTGGCACAGTAACTCATTACCATGTCCCATGTGGAGTATTAAACAACTTAAGAAAATTTTATGCTGCTCACCATTATGCAAGCAGGTATTTCTCTCGTATACTCTATTGAAAGTACATTTTTAAACTCTCTAGGACTAACTACATTTATATTAGACACACATATATCAATAAACTTTCAATACATCTACTGGGAAATATCTGAGGTTCGTTATATTAAGGCGGTGAAAGCTCCACCATGTTGACAATATAATTGACGGTAAACCTAAAGTTATCCAGAATTATATGCTCCCATTAGCTGTTATACGTATTTGAAAATTCAAAAGCGGACAGAAATAGGGCGGCAACTAATTCAACAGACGCGTGTTAGAAAATTGTGATGCGAGAGGGACCTTGTGAATTTAAAATTGTTGAAATGAGTTTATTTGCTTCTAGTCACGAATAGAAATTTTCATGTCCAGTTCTAAAAATTAGTATATTTATTAAAAAACAACTATTTATTGATTTTATCGACATTTAATTTGATTACACACATACACATATGCATGCAGGCTGATACACAAATACACTGTTTTTGCTAACATTAAAAAGCGCTCTGGTATTTCAACAAGACTATGTAAACTAAAACTGGGTAACTACTGACGCAGACTTCGAAAATTACTAGACAACTAGACGACTTGTAGACATGCAGTGGCGAATGTCGTTAACCGAATGAATGCCACTGTCTGAACTTATATGGCTGCTCTTTAGTTGCCTAAACGGTGGGTTTATTGCTTCTCGGTGGCCGGATAGATTCCCGCTTTCTCGAAAGTACAATTGCGTATTGTTTCCCGTTTCTATGCAGGAGAATTTTATTGCTTTATTATCCCCATACTGAAGCCGGGCATCTTCGGTGAAAGTGTTAGGTCGCTATTGCTCGAAAGCGTTCTATCAACTAGAGGATATTATTACTCGTTTCTTTTTCTACGGACAGTTAATGGGATTCCTTCGTTCTTTGAGCAGTCGTCGCTAATATAGCAAAAGGGTTAAACGATTTCCTGCAGTTTACCCTCAAACTCCCGGCTATTCGTAAACGGATACATGATTATATAAATACAGGGTGGCCTTGACATAGTAGGGACCCTTTGGTCTCCTGTCCTTTTTTGCAGTATTTTGTTGACAACATTGCTTAGTTCATTACTCGCGGTAACGAAGCAGCCAGCTTCACTTTCTCCATAATTTGTTGTTATGGTACACAGCCTTTTAATAGCAGCTCTATTTTTATTGCTTTACGTAGCTCCAGAAAACCTAGTTTGCATCAAGGTACAACCATATTGCGCAATGCATGTAATAAAAGACAATGACACAAAATATTCCTCTTGTTTTCCCGTTGAAACTTCACAAATTCTTGTTGCATCGCCTTCCACTTCAGGAATCACCTCCTCTTTGATGTTCTCCATTTCTGCTCTTCTTAAATCTACTCTTCCTGTTTGCACACAAAACACAGGGATCACAGTCGGCCTACATAAATTATCAATTTGTTGCAGATGGTATGAATCAAAACAGGACTGACACTCGCCAATATATACAGTCTCGTTATTTAACTCTAATTAATCAAAGTAAGAACGCATATGATAGCTTATATATTATCTCGATTATTTCATGTAATTTTTAAAACTAAATTTAATGCAACAACATATCTGTGCAGTTAATCTAAACGCTTAAAACTGTTTACAAATTCTCTGGCCAACCAGCGAAGTGGGATGTAGCCGTTGGCTGTTTCTACTACACACGGTGGCGCTGCGCAGTGATGAATACTGAAACTAAAAACATTGACAGTGTTGTTTGTTGCTGTCCAGGAGGCGGCAACGAAGTCCAGCCGTTTACGGTCATGCAGTCGATCTTGCGTATAGAACTGTATTTCGCATAATTAGTCACCGGCGCAGTACGTACTAAAGTAAATGCATCTACGAATTTTTTAACGAACGCCGGCGCCCTGGCTAATTTGCTGCAAACCCTGGGGGATAATGTGGGACGATCCCGATGGCTAGACGGAGACATTGACCCACGTAAGTTATGCGTTTGATTGATTACGGAAGTGGAGAACCACGCTGGTGCCTAAGAGTTTCATTCTAACAGCATAATTACGAAGCCCTGAGTCGGCTGGTGTCAGGAGAGGGTGTGCTTCATTCAAATAACGAAAAGGGCGACCTGAAGATTACATTCAGGTTTATAAGTTCAGGAGAGTATTTTTAGTGCTGGAGGAGTTCTTCTGGCTGGTCCCTGGACGCAAGTAGCTGGACTGGCTGGCTTTTCGGGATGAAGCGAAACTGGCGGCGACTTTGGGTTGAAAGAGCTAGGCCCTCCAGTGCCTAGGGTGCTTCATGTTAGAGATCGAATCAAACGAAGTCGCCTGACCAGGCATCGTCTTCTGGGTCTCCTACTGTCTGGGCTATCTCCTGGGGGTTTCCAGGTAGAAATGCACCCTGGTTAGCTAATCGCAAACTCATGCACCGCTAGGCCGTATCGCCAAGTCGTCGAGCTGCAGCTCAAACGCCAATTGTGACTTACGATGGCGGCGCTGAAACTGGCACATTACTAATGTGTAAATGTGTAATGTCATTTTAATTTTATTTAGCTTCGATATTTTTCTTAGTACGGCCCTGTGGCCCCGAGATTATAATTCAATTTATTCCGGCAGGCATTGGAATGCCGCGACGTGCATATTCCTTTGGTAAACAATTCTTTAAAATACTGTATAGCTGATCGCTTGTACAAGGCCAAGTAACTTTCTTTCTTCGAAACTAGATTACAAAACAATACCCTCTTAGCTTCTCGAATTACGGCCCCCGAGCTCGCTGGAAACGTTTAAATTAACGGTCAAATGTTCTGGATTTATCCTTTACCAAATACATACGCAACAACTTAAGATCATTGTGGAATTTTCCTTTGTAAGCTGTGCCTTGTGCACGGTTGCGGTGACGTAATTCGATGTCGTTTCCTTATTGTTTGGTCGGGGTTTCCCCCGAGTTCTTTGCAAGATTTCTTTTTAGTGGTGCAATAATGGGACAGAAAATTTAGCTGGTTTTGGTGGAAGTGAGATTGATTCATTCCGACGCGGAGGGCCGTTATCAAGCCCCGTGCATTCAGAATTAATTGTCACCCAGCTCCCGAGTGCAACAGATGTGAATGAATTGTGACCGCCGGTCGCTGCAAAGGCGATCGGCGAGACTCGTTGACGAAATTAAAGTTTCGCGGTTTTCTTGTGACGGAATTATTGGTGCCTTTTTGACGATTTGGGCGGGCCGAATTATCAAGGAAGTTTACTGAAAGTTTTGGGGCTTAGTGTGACCGACGTAATAATTTCCGGGGCGAAGTGTTTATTTTCATTTTGGCGTTTTTGCTCACCTGCTTGTGGGAAAAACATTTTGTTTTAATGCACATTCAAAGAAGACACCTCTCGATTAAGCCTCGTAAGTTCTCGCACCTAGTGAGAAGAATTGCATCTGCAAATCCTGTTTGCGTCGTGCCACTCGTAACGCTGCCATTTTGACATCTCCTGTGAGGAACTTCTTCATTTCGGCCGAATTTCGACTTCAACCTTGTGGGTGCTGCCCTCGTCGCCGCTAAGCCTCATCAAGTCCGGCTCAGTCACCTGCCATCCCCTAAACAGTATGTGATCTGGCTGAAGGTAAATGTAAAATGTGTACTTTCCTTTATTAAATGTAACACGGGAGTGTTGCAAATATATAGTGTGCGTCGCATGTTGTGGAACTTTGCGCCGGCGAATTCATATCGCCTTATTTGTGTATAGTTGAGAAAAATATCCCTGTTATTTCTTTTCTTTGTGTACTAGTTTCTTGTTTGGTACCCTAGTAGGTAAGTTAATTTTGACTGGGATCCCCTTTACATTCAGTTACGGTGTAACATTTTTATGGCCGACTTGTGGCTTTGTTTGTGTGTGTTGGATTATTAAATATTAATATTGTCAGAATCAGTTTATTTATTTGATTTAATTCTGAAATCTGGTGTTTCAACCCGTACTGGCGAAGGCCGAGTGTAGTCAAATGTGAAGCTAGAACATGTGCTTTTACTGAACAAGCCTGAAAAATATCGGCTTGGGTGAATTTTCAAACCTTTCAAGAAGGTGGCCATAAGGTAAGTCTTTTGAGGCCACCTTGTAGAGTAATATACTATTGTTTATACTTTTTTGTAGTATCCATTATCGTTTTCCTAACTCATCCTAAATAAATATGTATGTCTGTAATTGATCAAAACAAAATGTAATTAGTGGAACTACTAACACAGCTGCTCTTCCTGCAAACAGTTTGGAATGTTCCACATTATTGGAAGTTTAATTGAATGTCCAATCTGTTTCTACAGCCGCTACACAATTTTGAAGCAAGGCTTAAATAACAATGCAGTATAATTTATCTTGAAATGTAATCGAATTTCCAACATAAATTACAATGGCATACCATTAATTTATATAAAAGTGAATGAATAAAAGCTGGCGTCCATAGTTTTTAATGTTTCAACATTGATTTTTATTTCTCATTTAAAAAGGTAATAGTTACTGCTGGAGTGATTTAAATTAAAATATGCATTTAGTTTTTCATAAAACTATTTACTGAGTACATCTCATTTCACAACGGAAAATCGGTAAGAACACTATGTAATCTTTGTTTGTTTAAGTTTGCACTCTCGAGAAATATACTTATGTTGTAACACCGACTATACCATATCCGTACATGTACTCTTTCTGAGTTCTCTATCTTAAATATCCTACTACATCAGAAGAGCTATAATTTCCATTACATCATTAAATATATGTAACCACATAAACAACAGCTAGCTGCTAGTTCCGTGTGTTTGATAACAGGAATTTATCGTTGCTTACGACGCAACGACAAACAACGGCGTCCATCCATTTCATTAAAATTTTAAAGAATACAAGGCAACGTGGCCATTATTTATTTACACTCTCGCCATGTCTTGCATCAAGAAAACGTGTCACTTTGAAGCAGATGTATTAAAGCAGGCGAAATTAATGCAGATTAACTTTGTTTCGACTCATAAATTACCCACCAACCCACAAAACGTCGCAATTCAAATTCTGGCAAATATCCTGCGGCGTGCCGAATAAACCGTTGCTGAAATATGTTCCTAATTAATTTTTGTCTTCAGCAGAACCTCTGGGTGACGGATCCACCATAACTAAAGCGAAACAAATGCTGGATGTACAAAGAAATGCAGCGTGAACGTATTACAAGCTCGGGTGCTTTTAGAAACATTTCCAAGAATTAATTAGCGGAAGCAAAGCAAACGTACACGTAATGTAGGTACTTTACTTTCAAACACAAAATAATGTAAAGTGTTTGGGTTACGGAAACATTAGTTACAGTACGTTTCGTTAATCTTGCTAGATTTTGTTATATTTATACCAAGTGAAACACAAATAATCTGTTTAACTTTAATTTCATTTTTGAACAAATTAATGTCAGGCACTACAATAATGTAGGGAATACGGTAAATTCTATTTTATTATTTCTTCTTAGGCCTTTTTCGTCGCAAATTATTGCACAAAGCTTCCTTTACAGTATCCAAAGTTCAAAGTAGTGTCTCTAGGCACGTCACCGCACCACGATGTTGGATTTGGCGTACCTTTTTCAGGCGATGTGAGTTAGACGTTTTCCATTGCGAACTCTGAAATTTAGTCTAAGTATCATCACCATATACCCAAGATTTTATCCCTCAGTCAAAGGGTTGGTATCTGAAGCCACACGACAATGCAATTCCGACGAAATAGAAAAAACTCTGTTACTTTGGATTGGTCTACAAAATGAGGAAAAGGAATTTTGCACTCACTCGCTTCATGTTTAAATCTCTACTTAACATTTGTTACACTCAATCAAATAAGATGTGGAGATCATCAGCTATTTTTCGAACGGTCAATCTCGTGCTCGAGCGAATAATTTTTTTGCATGACGGCCAAGTCCGTTGTGAATCGATTCACAACCTTTTCGAAATCGATCAGACCACTTGTAAACAGCAACCTACTTGTTAAAATCGTTTAGAAATTCAAGACCACAAACAAAGTATGATCAATAGTACTTTATGTAACTAGTCCTCAAAGCAAGGCTTTAGGGGACGAGTCGTAATGTTTCCGGACGAGGCGGAGAGAAGCGCAGCCGAGTCCGTAATATGAAGATGAGTCCTCTAAAGCCATTTGGGACGTGTTGCATAGAACGTTTTTTTGTATTAGCTCTCCAAACATTATAATATGAAGTTTCAATTACCATTAACGCGGCATTATATTAGGAGGCCGCGCGAAAATGTATTTTTCGCTCCCCAAACTGGTTACTTTGGAAACTGTCTAGGATCCTCAAAATGGCCATTTAGAGGCCTTGTACTTAAAGTCGTCATGGCAACATTTTAGCGGACTCAAACATTAGTTGCCATGACGACTTTAAGTACAAGGCCTCTAAATGGCCATTTTGAGGATCCTAGACAGTTTCCAAAGTAACCAGTTTGGGGAGCGAATACAAAAAAAATTATTTTCATCTAGTTTTCTCATTTATGAATGCAACTGCTTCTATACTTAAATGTCAAACCTGACATTTGATTTTTGAGTGAGATGGTTGCATTCGTAAATTAGGAAATATTTCACAACCATACTAGATGCAAATAATTTTTGGTTATATTATATTTGGGGCATACAAATAAAGGAGAGAGAGATTTGTTCGTTTCGATGAACGTTACGCTCAAATAATCGCGGGTCAGGACAGTTCAGTCTGAAGGTTGACGAGTGATCATCACCCACCAAGCCGGCATGTGAAATGACTTTCAAAGTTGACGAGAGACAGTCAAGTTAAGGGTAGTAGCTAGTTGGCGAAGCCTTGCCACTCCGCTTCTTCAAACGAAGCTATAGAAAGCTAATAGTTTAGCTTCAGTCTTACGAACTTGCAAATCCGCTCAATTTTGGCGGCACCTGAGCCGTCTGTCGGCTATTTTCCTGCTCAGCATTGGTCCAGGATTTCATATATGGTTCATTATATTATGCATATGTTAGTTACAGATAATTCTAAGTGTGTTATAATGTGATCAAATACTATTTTGTTGGCGTAAAATTTTATCAATTATTATCAGTTTTAGTAAATAAGTTCTGGAGCATATCCCCGTTCGTAGTGCAATAGCGCCTTCGGCGCTCTGAACTGTATATAAATATAACGTGCAGGTAAAATACATTTTTAGGAATCGTTTGGAATCCTTTGTTGCCATCACAGCAGCCAGGCTGGCCTGCCTAGATATAATACTATCAATTTTATCTAACTATAATTCTTTGAAGTCTCCATAACTATTTCATTTTGTAAATCGCAGTGCAGTTCAGTGTGATTTGCAGCTAGTTACGCATTCTTCCAAAGGTTTTAATATAAAAATCGTTATTGCTCTGGTATGTAATACTGAAAAAAATTATTGTCGAATTATAATTTCCATGAAATTAATTTAAGGATACGTTAGGCACAAAAAGGGTAAAAATATTAAACACCTTTTTAAATACACCACTAACAGCAACAACTTCTTACAAAAGCAACTACACCAATTTTATTAATACTAAAAAGAGTTTCTACAGAGCAAATCACATTTCTGTTACAATATAAATACTAAAATCTTATTTTTAGTATTTTAAGTGGCACATGCGTGTTGCTCTCCTCTTTGGTCGCTATCGTTTTCCGAAAGTTTTAGGGTCATGTTATCATGATTTTTCTCTCCATTAGCGATACCAAATAGTTTGCAACTGTAGTTATCTAGCCACCAAGTTTTTTCAAATTTACTGCGGAAAATTTGATAAACTTAGTAACTGGAAGCAAGCAGCTGGAAACCATTCCCTGTCGCCAATAGTAAAAATGAGTAACCGTACTCTGTTTCTGCAATGAGAGTTGCTACATCAATTATGTTAATTGCTACACCCCCATGGCATCCATATTTCCTTGTGTCGTTTTGTATCACTTATTCATTGTCAAAAAGAACAATAGAGGGCTTCGACTTTATTTTATTCTGTGTTATGTGTTTATATCTCTTATTATTTGAGCCATATCTTCATATCCTTTATATTTTCTGTATATTCGGCTTTTCTGTAGAGGTATCTTGCATATTTCCTTTTGGATTCGTATCCAGTTCCACGTCACAATATGATTATTTTATATGCTTTATTCTGCAATGAGCTGCGGTTATTTCTAAGATACAAGTTTCATTGTCTTTTAATTTTCTAGATCTTTTATAGGTTGCAGAGACACCTTATTGATTTGCAGTTATATTTTAAACCTTATTCGTGCTAAGGAGTCTTGGATTTTTGCAGTACTTTTCTTCTTGCAGCCTCGATTGTTGCCATTATTTTTTTTTTATTTCAGATCGCGGGCAATTATTTGTAATTACCTATTTGAAATAAACAATTAAAATATAGATATATTCAGAATTTAGAAAATCAACTGAAGACGTAGTCATAAAGATCCAACATTTTAGAAGTTGAAAGGGAATAAGACACTGACACTGACAGAATTGCATACGACGAACAGTACACGCAAATGATGTACCATTTGTCTTTATCTGCATTTATATACACATCGTATATTAGACTTTTTTGGATTTTATTATTGACAGTCTACATCTGCAGATTTTAGAAACTAAATGTGTGCATAACATAGGAATTTTTTTTTTAATATGAACAATTGTCACACCTTAGTTAATATACAAGTTTGGGATATACTAATCCAAATAACAAAATGGGTTAGAGCCTTTAATTTTTTTAAATGCCATTTGTACCATCTACTTCCCGGGGAACTTCATTACTCAAATTATTCTCTAGTAATCATAGCTAATAACTACGATTACCGGAAGATCAATGCGAATGCAAATGATAATAGTGAGCGTTCTTAAATAACTAAATAAAGGAATAGGTACAATATCTGACATCATCTTTGCGTTATACTTTTATTATTACAATTGACCTACTTTCTGGGTTAGTATCCGAACAAAACTTGAAGTCTCCAAAGAATTTAAATCCTCCACTAAGCCATCGAAGCGTCACTCTGTAACTAATTGCGTTGTATAATTACAAATTATAACGGATAATTACCAAGGGGGTTACGGTCTCCAACTTTGCGCTGTATCATTTCGAAGTTGCAAATAGTACCGAGTCTTACGAAAGCATTGCAGATATGGGAAGTGCTCAGAATGAATTGAAGATAGTTTCTATTTTTAGTTGACACAATTCGGTTCTGGTCTTTATTTTTCTCCCTCGTTAAGTCTAATGTGAATGGCTGATTCCGTGATTACAGACGTGGAACGCTACGTTCTAGTATGGATCTGAAGGGAAAATTTGCAGAGCCGATAAAAATTTCATTCTTGTCATGCTGATGCTAGAGCGAAGCGTTTTCTTTAGAAATCTCAAGGCGTCTCCTGTCGTTCGATTAGTAAAACATAAATTTGAAGCGACTTCAAAAGGGTGCAATACTTTTGAATGTAAATAGGACCATCGATAAAAAATATGTTGTAATGGAAGCCAGCTTGAAAATACATTTAGCTCTTGTAAAAGTCTAACTTTATTCCTATCGACAAGTTATTCCTAAGTAATAAATTTTCGTGTTTCAACTGGACTATTTGCTTTCATTAGAATACACAATTTAAAGCTTCATATAACAATATACCAGACTGGTTCACCTGAAAACCTTAGAGACGTTACGTTTTTAATAAAAATATTCACTTATAATACCATGAATAGTCAAAGTTATGTCGACTATTTTTGCGGTGGTGTCAGGAATGTCCATTGCGCTTTGGTGCGATTAGGACGAGTGCGCTAGCACGAGTTTTAATCCCAAGCGCAATGGACATAAGTAGTGATACCACCGCAAAAATAATCTACTTAACTTTAACTAAGAATGGTATTCGAGGGACTATTTAATGAACCAAACTACCTTTTCAAATTAGTTTTCAGTAAATCTAGCAACAAACTACGCAATTTCTATAGTAACGAACACTAATATTGACTTTTTCTAATAAAAATCACATTTGTTTAAAATAGTCACTTTTCATTGGTCACTTTGAGACAGATGACAGGTGAATTGAATAGTCATTACTATAAAAACACCACGATCACACAATTCTGAAATTTGCCTCATTTGCTCTCGTCTTCTCATAATTTTCTTGCATACCGATTTCACAACTCGACGTTGCCTAATGCGTTGCATATTTATGCCACTTCACAACAGAAATTTTCCATGAATATACCTCTGCATAAACACCAACCGTTCGCACATGGATATATCGAAGTGTACACTGTTTCATAGTTAAAAATTGTATCACAGATTCCTTAATATGCAAGTTGCTCATTAGTTAGCTTTTCATTGCAAGGCAATGTTTCCTGAACAAAAGATAACTTCTATATAGTATTCATATATACAATAATGCAACATCATGTGTCAGGCTCCACCAAGATACAGACAAATTTCCTATGAAACGAGGAGTTCGCCAAGGCAATAATATATCACCAAAACTCTTCACTACCCTGCTACAGTTTGCTTTCAAAAACACAATTGGGTAGCTTAGGGGTTAACATAGATGAGAATACCTAGACCACCTACGATTCGCGAATGATACCATACTCATCGCGAATCGTCTTGATGATGCTCAAAAAATGCTAGATTAATTAAATAATTCTACTAAACAAGTCAGAATAAACACCAATCTTTCAAAATTCCAATTTATGACAACCTAGTACCCAGCTCACGTATATCGGCAGAAGGTGTCCTATTAGAACAGGTTGTAATGTTACATGCAGTCTGCATGTTACATGTATTTATATAAAAGATATCCAGATAGTTAATTTAAAAAAGTTTGTGTACAGTCGTTGGGTTGTGAATGGTTACGGGTAACCAACAAGAAATAATAAACAGAATGATAAAAAAAGTTCAATTTGAAACTTGACTGGAGGCGGTCATATTAAAACCGATGGTGGTTCAATCCCAACCAATTGGTATTTTCAATTGAATTTAATTAAATGATCATTACACAGAAAGTATCTGGTAATGATACAAAGTAAATTTAGCAAATCAAACCGTCTATCAAGTCGACATAATTGAAGTGTTTTCAATTTCATATTGAAGTTATATTACCAAGTAAATAACTTACAATATAATTAAAGTAGAGTCAGTGTTTACGTGTGTGTTGTGCATTCAATTGAGAAGTGCTATCTGGAAGATAGCAACACATCCAAAGAGCTTTCTGAGGGGATTGGAAATTTCAACCAGCCAGTTACTGTTAGCTGTCCTGCTTCATTTGCAGAGGGGATTCTATAGGTTGCTGATCAGGTTACTCTAAAGCGACGCTAAGGTCAGTGTTTGTTTAATAACTTTTACGAACAACTTTTGGAATACTTCAAGAATATTTAAATTGTGTATTTAATATTAGTGAACTTGTATTTAGAACTAAGAATTATTATTAATTATCTAAAATTTAATAGTGTTCTGAGTACTCGGCGATTTTAGGCAATTATATTTAGAAATTATACCTTTTGGATTTAAACTAAGATTGGGAAATGTAAATTAGGGATTTTGGGTTTTAAATATTGATTAAAAGTTATCCAACACAAACTGGACTATCCTTACGTCATTGAAAAGTCAATAAATATATCTGAATGTCATTAAGATATTTAGAATATCAGTAAAAGACCTTAAAGTAACTGTAAAATTACTTTTTAGGATACTGCATTGGTAACTAGCGTTTACATAGTTACAAACGAGTCCGGTAGATAAAATTTACCGGCCTAGACCAGTAGTAGAACTACCGGCCGGTAAATTTATCTACCGGACTCGTATCCTAAAAAATCTTATAGGATACACGACCGGTAGCATTTTTATGGCCTGGCCAAACATACAGGTCTCGCCCTACGGGCTCAACCTGTAAAGTATTGGCGCGGCCATAAAAATGTTGCTACCGGTCTAATAACGTAAATAGCTATTATAGTAACCAAATATTTAAACAATCAGCTATACTTGTTATTACGAAGCACCGTTCAGCTGAGGATAAAGAGTATTCATTTAGTTGTACTGACTAGCCGGAGCAATATTTAAAATAATTAGAAAGATATACCATGACAACCTTGGTATGTCAAATATTGACATTTGTGAGGTAATTTATTATTTTATCATATAAATAAGTAATTCAACACCTCTCAAGTGGGGTTTTATATTATAATTGACGCGTCAACGTGGAGCGCGATAGGGCTTATAAAACAAGGAAACTTCTTAGTTCATGAATTTAAGGTCAGGTTTTAAAAAACCAGCAAGAAACCTTAATAAAATGGAAACAATTAGATCTGAACAAGGTGACAATGTAACAAATATGGAAGTCAATCCAATAGTAGAGGCTAGTACATCAGGGGTTAGTACAGGGAATAGTACCAGTGAAAATAATATGTTAAAATTAATGCAACAAATGATGACTCAAATGAGCGATATAAAAGGTGAAATGGCAAACAATAACCAAGAAATGAGGAATCAAATATCAAATAATAACCAGGAAATGATGACTAAAATGTCAACTAATAACCAGGAAAATTTAAATAAAGTTAGTCAGGAAATGTTGAACAGGGTAAATTCAGTAGAAAACACAATGTCAAACAAAATAGACACAATTGAGGCCAAATTGATGACGTTTCAAGAGGTAAATGAAATTAATATAAATAGAGTACAAGAACAGGTAGAAAACCAGTTAGTTAACAAAATAGAGCCAATTGAAAAGGAAATAGGTTTGGTTAAAGCAGGAATTGTTCGAAATAAAGCTCATTTGGATAATTTAGAAGCGAATTTTGACAGATTACAAAATAAAGTCGAACGTCAAATAGTAACTTTGCATGATGAAGTCAAAGAGTTAAATGAGGAAAGGCAAGTACATACAAATAGTGGTAATGTCAATTTTACGGGAGGAATAATAATGCCAACAAATAGTGAGAAACCAAAATTTGATGGGAACAGGCAGGTTTTACATCCCGTCAAATTTTTGAAAAAACTTGAAAATTATTTTACTACTATGCGAATTACAGGACGACAAAGATTAAATATCGCAGTAGAGTGTTTAGTAAATGAAATCAACATTTGGGCGGAGAGTCATATTAACGACTCTGCAAATTATGAAGCGTTTCGAACTGACTTCATTAATAGGTATTGGTCACAATATATTCAAGAGAAAGCTAGGGCCGAAATTCATATACCAAGGGTATATAATCCTAAGTTTGTTAGTTTCACTAAGCATGTATGGTACTGGATAGGAAGAGTGCAAAATATTAGGGATTTTGGGTTTTAAATATTGATTAAAAGTTATCCAAAACAAACTGGGCTATCCTTACGTCATTGAAAAGTCAATAAATATATCTGAATGTCATTAAGATATTTAGAATATCAGTAAAAGACCTGAAAGTAACTATAAAATTACTTTATAGTAACCAAATATTTAAACAATCAGCTATACTTGTTATTACGAAGCACCATTCAGCTGAGGATAAAGAGCATAGGCGCCGGAACCGCGGTGGCTCTGGGTGCTCAAGCACCCAAACAGAAGTTGCTTTGGGTGCAGAGCACCCAAAGCAATTTTGTTGTGTATGTATTGTTTTAAACTATTGTGATGTTTTCAAAACTCTGTTTTCTGGTTGTGGAGGCTATCGCAAGCTCGTTTTACGCAACCGCCGCTCCCTACAAACACATCATGATACTATTATATTGTAATAGTACTAGTAATCAATGTAATCATGCATGATGCTCACACAACACATCATCACATCAACCGCTCTCTGCTCTCTGTCGTCCTACTACACCGACACGGGCGACAGTGGCGACACCGTTGCGTCCGTAGTTACGTTACTAACTAGTTACTAGTATAACTTTATTCAACTGTTACGTTTGCGAACTGAAGATTCTACTGCACTTAAAGTATGGCTAAATAGAAATCACAACAAGTGGACATCACACGATGTAATCAACGAAATACTGGACATTTTAACCGACAATGTACGAGAAAATATTCTAGATAAAATTAAAAATAATATGTTTGCCATCGTCGCGGATGAAACCACTGATCTATCTAAAAAAAGAGCAACTCTCAGTTTGTTTTCGAGTAGTAACGGAGGACTTAGAAAAACACGAATATTTTATAGGACTGTATGAAACACCATTCACAGACGCACATAATGCTGTATAAAGTGGTAAAAGACGTTTTACTAAGATTCAAACCAAATATAAATTTGTTAATAGGTCAGTGCTACGATGGCGCGGCGAACGTAAGTGGTGCACCTACTGGTTTACAAAAACGAATCTTAAATGATGAACCACGAGCTCTATACATTCATTGCATGACACACTCCTTAAATGTAGTAGTTGAAGATGCGTTTAACGGAATGCCTAAAGTAAGAGACTTCTCACCAACTGCGAAAGATACTTTAAACTATATTAGAGACTCGGCAATGAGGGTTAAAATTTTAAAAAATATTAAAACGAATACTGAAGACTCTAGAGCATCGTCCTTAAGACTATTTTGTCCTACGAGGTGGTGTCTTTGAGTTGTCTCATTAAAGTCGATATTTGAGAACTATAAAGAAATTACCTAGTTCATGGAAAAGCCAAGTCAAGATAATAGTGAAGCTGGTGCCAAAGCAAGTGATTATTTGGATAAGTTGGTATCTTATAAATTTTTCTTTTTACTTAGAATTGTAGTAAATATCTTTGATAATATTGAAGAAGTAAACGCCAACATTCAGAAGGTTAAAAAAATTTAGCAGAAAAGTAAAAGCAGCCTTATCAAGTCTCTTGAACAACGCCGCAAATCATTTCCGACCCTTTGGAGGTCTATTTATGAAGACAGATGTAAATATGAAGTAGAAGAGCTTGGTCTACCAAGGAAGAGGAAAGTTCCCATAAAACTAGGTGGTTTTAAGAACCAAGATTTTGCGAACACTCCTGAAGATTTCTACAGAACTTTATATTTTGATATTATAGACATCTGCATGCAAAGTAATAAAATTCGTTTTGAGTCGGAAGGTATCAAAAGGGTAATCGAATTAGAAACTTTTTTGTTAAAAGAAGAGGATACCGATATAGTCAGAAAATATTACCTCGAAGATTTTGATCACGACAAATTACAGTTCCATACAAAAATTTTTTTTGATGTTACAAAAGATCATCCTTTGAAATCAGTATCAGAAATAATATTGTATTTCAATCAGAATACCCACCTAAAGAAATTCTTTTCAGAATCAACATCATGTACGTCAGAAAGGGGCTTTTCTGGCTTAATACGCCTAAAGACTTACCTGAAAACTACCATGACACAGTCACGTTTGAATAACATTGCTCTTTTAAACTTTTATAAAGATCTTGCTCGGGAAATTGATGACGAGCAAGTTGCCACCATATTTATTTTAAAAAACAGCCAAAGGCGACAAGTTTTTTATGTAACCGGCTGAGATTTTGTTCCTTTTACGTTTTTTCTTAAGTTATTTTTATAATTTTTGTGATATTAGAAACAAGAAACCAAAGTTTTGTTTAGTTAAGGTTTTGTTATATTTTTGTTATATTTTTCATATATATCTAATAAATATTGTTCGTCTTTACGTCTTTTGTGTTCTACCTATAACTTTATTTTGGTTCCATGATAAATAATTGAACATAAAATCCATTCCCACGTATCCATTGAAGGAGAGAGGTGGAAGGCAGAGCACCCAAAGCAATTTTGAAAAACCGGCGCCTATGATAAAGAGTATTCATTTAGTTGTACTGACTAGCCGGAGCAATATTTAAAATAATTAGAAAGATATACCATGACAATCTTGGTATGTCAAATATTGACATTTTTGAGGTAATTTATTATTTTAATTTACCATATAAATAAGTAATTCAACACCTCCAGCAGGGGGAGTAATATTACAAGGTGCCATCCTATAAGTAGCTAGGTCACGAGGTTTAGATTAATAGAGATAACCAAACCCACGAAATAGCCAGAAGAATAGGACTAGCATGGGCAACATTTGGTAAATTGGGCTACATATTTAGGTCAAATATTCCTGTATGTCTGAAAAGGAAGGTTTTTAACATGTGCATCCTAGCGGTATTGACCTATGGAGCAGAAATATTGGCATTGACAAAGAAGGCCGTCTCTAAAATACAAGTCACGCAAAGACGCATGGAGCGGTCAATGCTGGGTATATCTGTAATGGATAAGGTACCCAATATCGAAATACGACACAAAACAAAAGTGGAAGATGCCGTCAACAAAATCACCAAACTTAAGTGGAACTGGGCGGGCCACGTTGTTAGACTAACAGACCATAAATCAATAGATGGACTAAAACTATTGCAATGGCGACCAAGAGCAGGCGCCTACCGAAGCATAGGTCGATATAAGGCACATTCGAGGAAACTGGATGCAGGCGGCCAAAGATAGCGATAATTGGACTACAATACGGGAGGTCTACGTCCAGTAGTGGACAAACATATAGGCTGAACGATGATGGGTATTCATTTGATAGATACTTCTTTGTTTCTATTTTTCAGACTAACTGCGTATATAGATATGTTTACTGTACAGGAGTACTACCTAAATTAAACACTTAAGAAGACTACTTGTTGTGTTGAACACAAATTACATTCTATAATTTTTGACTAACATATTCACTTGGATTTTGCCATAGTTCCAATGGATATTCTTCTAGCTGGTTCTAGAACAATGTAAAACAAAAGTTCACGATGTGAATTTCATCCGATATTTCAAGCATAAAGTATCTTATTTTCAGTATTTCTAAACCTTGCCAATGTTAAGCCGTTAAACACACCCGTTGCCTATCAGAGAGAAAATAATAAGTTATATGAGTAGCGGTTCTATAAAGGGCGATTCAGCACAGAGTACGAGCCTAAGCTTAGAAGTTACGTAACCCAATATACCTACAATAAGATGCTGCAATACCTAACATTACCTAACTTAAGATATGATATTCATAATTCTCTTCTTCCTATATATTAGGTTACCTATCGCAACATCATATTGTAATTATATTGGGTTTCTTATTTTCTTAGCTCAGGCTCGTATTCTCTCATGAATCACCCGTATGGCAACATAAATCTACAACCCTCTATGCAGTTTTCTAATTCGGGGAGCGGGTGTAGGATTTTATTGCATACATTTTTCTTAAGGAAAAGAGACTGGAGGTAACAAAGCCCAAGAGCCTTTGCTTTTCATAATTATTTTCAAAAAAGTTGCTTTCTACTTCCCTCGTTTAAATACGAAGGAAGTATTTTAATCGCGACAAATCACCTTCCGATATTTCTCTAGATCTTCAAGTGTCAGATGACGTAAAACAGGTTTTCCACTTTGTAGTGTTTCTGTCTGCCTGTATATGTGTTGCCCGTATAGCTCAAAAACTATTTGTTGGAGGAACATGATATTTTGCAGGTAGATTATATGTCGACCTGTAGTTAAACCGATAAAATATTGGACAAATATATACAGGGTGAACACGTTAAAAATTAATGTTTGTTGAATAATGCAGACTGCCTAAAATAGTCAGCGAGTTGGTAGTGCTTGGTAACAGATCCAGGGGTAGACCTATGAAATCCGAAAATGCATAAGTTGCTAAGTGCTTCCTGAGGCGAAACCAAGCGTCTAGCACAAAATAGGAAGGCCTGGACACCACTTTGTTTTAACCCTACACTGCACTCGCGGTAGAAGAGGATGGATAAGTAAGTAGGTGCACTTGCAGTAGCAGGCGCTTACGTTCGAATCCCACTGCAGGTAATGTTTCTTTTTTTTAATTTAAAATTTGATATAATTCGCATTACCAAGTGTTTTGTTTCCTTTATTTTTATTTGATATTCTAAGTTGTTTATTGTAATAACGCCTACTTGCAAGGGAAGCCCTTTACAGATTTTTCTATTGGTTCGCTAATCGAAGTAAAACTTGATCACTGCTAATACCTGTCAAACTTAACCTAGCAGTGGAAATTTTTATCAACATTTTTATATATGGGAAATGTATTTAACTTCAAAGACAATAAAGATAGTTTGTACTGTCAAACTAATCAATTATACCATGCCTCTTGGCTTTACAGATGATCGCGTATTAAATTTAGAAAAATCAGCTTTACCACAAACATAAAAGGTGAAACACTATGGTGTGCACAGGGATTTGGATCAACTACACCTAAGTTCGATGATAGTAATCAATTTCAACATCAAGTTAATTCGTATTCTTGTGTATAGTGTAACGGTGCACACCCTTGTTACCTGTTGCTAGCTTATGGACCTACGTTGTGTAATTTTTTTATTGGTTTCCGCGGGTGATTCGGCGACAGTTACAGGTACTTCCACTAAGCTTCCGTGTTTACTGTTTTTGCTCAGTTCGTATAGGGGCTGGCGACCTCCAGCTCTTACACCAAAGAAAACAACAACATGGCAAACGATGGTTATTTATTAGGACAAAGTAAACAGTACATTACGTTTACAATTATTATGCGTTTCGCCAGCGGGCCGTCTCACGGCCGTAAACTTGTTACGAAGGGCCTGGTGGTGATAGTGAGATAGTAGAGAGACAAAGAGTTGTTACACAACGCCCACCTGCAAACAGGGCCCAAAGGGGCGGCCTTGCTGTGCCAGTTTGCGTGCTAACGAGTGAAATGAAAGATAAAGAGTTGTTACACAACACTCACTTGCAAACAAGGCCAAAGGGCGGCCCTGCAATGCTAGTTTGCGGGGTAACTAGTGGAGTAAAAGACAAAGAGTTGGTGTCTAACGTTCCGAGATTAACGAAAGTCCTAGCTGAACTTCGCAGTATCGGTTGGCGCTACACCAAATAGAGTAAGGTGTAAATTAAGTGCGGAGTTGTCGTGAAGTCGTTTTGTGTTAGGAGCCGAACTAGCATCGGCCCCAGGCTTGGTTCTTCTTCTGCTGTTCTTCCCTTCTATGCCGAGTGTTTTATGCAATCTTCCGCGGCCCCTCCATCCGGTGCCCTGGGCGCTCCGCCAATCAGAAGTAAAATCTGGATTTCGTGGTTATAAGGCGCGATTTTAATTGGTTATTTTCCTTCCAAAACTCACGACGGCCCTTAATCCTTTCTGTTGTGGTTTTAAATGCTTCTCACGACCCCCTTGACATGTGTTTCCTTTGACCAAAAACGTAAACTCATAAATTTCACGAACTAATTTAGTCGGCGGTTTCTAAGCTTTTTGACCCTTAAGTTTGCCTCGAACCCCGGGTCATAAATCTAATATAGGAATTTTCGATTATGGGCCCGGGGCGCGATCAACAGCTGTGTGGGTATTGGGTTACAACTTGGAAGCAAAAGAAACAAAGCGAAAGCTTCCGTTATATGATATCATTTTCCACTTATTTTATACACAAAACACATCTATAGCTACAGATTATCATTGCACTAAACTAAAACGCCTAAAATAAAACAAATGTATGCCCTAGGAATAAAAAATGCCTGAAATAAACAAATGTACGCCCTAGAAATAAAATGTCTGAAATAAACAAACGTCCTTCCTAAAATAAGCTAGATAAAATTTTAAATAAAGTGTCTGTAAATACGCGACCCTCACAATAGTAATACCTATGTGTAAGTAAATTTAGTTGAGCTTCGAAGTACCGCCAGTGTATGTTAGTTTCCGTCATCTATAAATAGAAATGTGTAGTGTGCTATCAGACGCTGGTCCGAGTCAGATTTCTCCGTAATTTTGCAGGCTCTGGGGTAATCGGGAGTTTTTTCTAGATAGAAGCTGCAAGACCCGCAGAGCGAAATTTACAAACAACGTGAAGCCAAGCGAGAAAGTCTGCCACAGGTGTTTGGGTACCCAAAGTCAGTTAGTAAAGGTTGGTAGCTTTCCCATTTGAAATTTGTGTAATTCGAAGATTGCACCACATCGCTATAGTATCCGATTACACCGCAAGACCCAGCGAAATACCTTGGCAGAACCGGCTTTCATGTAGGGACGGCTTTTATGTGATTGAGTACCATAATTATTGAAGTTTTAATAGACGGGCAAAGGAGTGTAGATATTAGCAAATGTTTATAGTTTCATATTATTAATGAATACCCTTGGGTTTAACCAAGGCTATTTATTTTGTCTGTAATTTTATTTGCTTTCTTATGTAGTAATATGTGTATTATCCAAAGTCAATATACCGATGCGGCCAAACTTATATATAACAGAAATGAGATAACATTAACAAAAAATAACACATTGTAGAAAATATTCGAGTAGGCTTGAGGCTCATTTTAATTATGACATATGTCAACTAAACATGCCTACTAAAATATTTTTTTCGTATAGTTATCTCTTTCTTACTCGAGCATTCTGTTTTGTTATTCATGTTATATACAGATTGCGGCAGGCAACTAGGACCATTGCAAAAGCAAGGAGAGTATGCACGTGGCCGTCGTGGTGTTTAACAAACGAACGATCAATGTGCGATAGCGGTAGGTCGTTAGGTTCATTATAAGTACAAGGTATATATTCGATTTTTTTAAATGTTAAATACAATTACGGCCACATGCAAAGTCTCCTTGATTTTGCTATGGTCCTAGTTGCCTGCCGCAGTCTGTATAATTATGGCCCCATCCGTATATTTGTGTTCCACTGATTGTGAACAGATTGGCTTTTATTTGATCAGAATATTGAAGCATATAATTTTAACTTTCCAGCCATATTGGGTTAACTTTCCGATCATGGTTGCATTGAGTTTCCATAATTTCGACTGGGAAAAATGATAAGAGTTTTCTTTCTGTAAACTGAAAATTAATACAGCGACGACGCTAATAAAAGTACCATTACCATTTTTTGTAACGAAGGGGCTAGAATCACAGCATGGCTAGAAGCACCGTTACAGGTATTGTGGTCGAAGCATTATTTCTGCAAAATCGATTTCGTCCTTTCAAAGCTTGTATTTCTATTTAGTAATAAATTCAAGTTCGTAGATAAGCTTGCGCAGGCTAGATAGTTATTTGATCGTTATATATTTACAGCGACATTAAAATAGATTGAAGTCACGTGACCAGTGACATTTTTGAGCTTTGACGATCGTGGGGTAGCTTTGAATTTATACGTTGCGTTAATTTAATAACTTACAACTAATTTGCTTTGCATCTACAACACTTTTATTCAGAGCTAAGTCACTTACCCTTGAATTGTTTCGGGTAAGCATTTTTCTATAGTAGTATAAAGTAGAACGCCGTTGCTACTTGTAGCATTTAGTTTTTTAAACGTTGCTGCCAACAGTGTTAAATGGCCTGTCTAATTTGCAGGCTCATGTGGTTTTAATTTTTTTCGGTATCTCTTTACAATCTTGTACCTGCAGTGTATAGAATGATGATTTCTATACTTAAAAGTTTCTCCTACTGCTAATTACATACATGCCAATAAATCTACTAAATTATACAATGTACTTCACGTGAGTTATGTGTTAAAATTGCACTTTATATTGTATATTTTCTTTTATTTTGTCGCCATTCCCCCTAGTTAAAAGAAACTGCCTACCTCGTTGCTCAGCTATGTAACCATAAAAAAGAAGTTTGTTTAAATATAATTTGCTTCTTTGACGGAAAAAGCATTTTGAGAATTAAAAATTTTTTATTTGATATAAGCTCTTGTTAATGTACTATTATTCCACAAAACTGAGACTCGATATAAGTGAAAAAAGTTTACATTAATACAGCAGTTAGTGAGTTTCCCTTATTTTTAGAAATAAATGCCAAAATAAAGTTGTTAAAGGAAGATATTACTATTTACTATCAATCATGACGTAGAAAATTTGATACTAAAAACAATGATTTTTATTCTATTGTGAATATTGCTTGCATCATACAAAATATTCATAAATACTTATCGTCCTCCAAATTGTCACTTCAGAAAGCAATACATCTTTACAACACCGACAAACTGTCTACCTTTGGCTTCTCCCCTGCCTTTCTCAGTTTTCTGTTTGAAACGAAAACTTGACCTGACTCACCTGAGTGTGTTAGGAACAAAAATAACATTTGGGTTTGCAGCCAGTTTGTACATATAAAAATGTACTACTTTCTCGTCGAGTTTAAGTAGTAGTTTTAGCAAACATTTCAAACCAATTAGATGTATGGATATCACTCCAAAGTGCATGCGCCTGCTGCGAGAGCATGCCGAGGAGCGGCGTTGATTGTGGCCAAGCGCGTCAGAAGCTTGCCGGTAGTAGGCGAAAAAAGTTTGATTGCGAGAGGCCCAAGTGACTTAGTTCTTTACCTGAACACTGCATCAACCAAAAGCAAAGTTCCTGTGAGTCTTATCAAACAAAAGCAAAGATCAACGAAGAAATGGCAGCCAGTAAGGGACACTGGGCGAATCGAAGTTTTGGTGATTGCGCAATTTGACGGGCTTGGACCGTGGAGAATTGCTGGAGCCCACAGTTCAGATGTTGCACAACCGGCAATCGCAAGGCATCACTGCAGGTGGGTGCTCTGACACCATTTTTAGACAGGTAAGTATAGTTCGCGGAGAAACTGAGTGCGTCATATCGTGCCAAGGCGTCATTAGGTGCGCTCTTCTTATGTTCTGTTTGCGCTGCACCTGCAATTATCTACCCAATGGTGAAACAACGGCCAGAGTGGTTTAATTTTAGGTGTGGCAGTGCCAATAAAGATGTGGAGTAGAATCAGATTTTCGCGAGTAGATTGACTCTGTTTGAAATAAATGCGGAGTAGAAACACTTATTGTTTTCGTGGGTTAGTATTTGTATGCAAAACAAATTACCTTTTATTTGGGTAACTTTTTGCAGCTAATATTTTTAGCTTAGCACCAGTGCACGTCAAATTCTGGTTCATTTCAACAGAAACTATTCTCTAAGCTCAACTGGGGTAAGTGAAGTAAAAGAGATTTCATTGCTATTGAAGTAGCTGGCAATAAAGAAAGGCAAACATTATTAATGAAAATATTGTTCCACAAAACTTACAGCCCCGTATTCTGTCTATCTCTAGCCATTTGTTTTCAGTTTCTAGTTCTTGATCCATTTTCATTTGACGTAGTCGTCTTCGGTAGAACAGTTCAATGTAAAGCTAGCACGTTGGTTTCAAATCAAAATATCTACCAAGAAACTTAAAATATATGGCAAAGTTTATACGGATACTGCGTTTGAGTCTCGTGCGATAACTCCCTTTTACTCATGGATTTTTTTTTATACTTGAGAATTCTTTCATCCATTGCCGTGTTCCGTATGGTTCGCAGATGGCTCCACACGCATTTAATATGTTCACATTACTTCATCTCCTCGTTAACAATTATGATGTTGAAGTGGTGCAGTATTTTCCTTTTCTCCTGTTGTCGTTGTTTTGGCCTTGCCTGCACTTATCTTCATCCAGCTCCCTTCAGTTCCTTGTTTAACACTTGAATATTATGTTGCGCCGTTTCCTATATAATTATGCCGTGTGCAAACATAATTTCCATAAAATTTAGCTGTTCCATATTGTAGTACCCTTAATTAGATATTTGTTCAACAAACAGTAAAATTTTTGAAAAAATTTATATTTAATCGAAAACTGTTACTTTTGAGTATTTATTGGAAATTTTCAAAATCTAGTAGCTTTTGGCAGTTATGAAAGCTATGTAAGTAGTAACAAAATGACAACTTCAAATGGTAGCTTACTATTTGTTCCTACACTGGTGCTGAAAGGACTCACTCTCCACACTTCAATGTAGGCGAAAAATGAGCATTTTAAATAAATGTCATAAATTGTATTGCTTGCGCCACTAGTAGAGATTAACATACAGTATTTTAATGACATAGTTATGTAATCAATTTATTTTGTAATATATTATCTATTTGGAATATGGCATAAACGGTACTGCATATACAATATGGAATTATGTGTATAAGAAGTGGAATACAATGCAGTGAAGAAAGACTAAATTCAAAGGTTTTTCTAGGAGAAATAGAGCGTAGTGGCAGCACAAAAGAAAATAAATATTAAGCAGGCACGATTGTGAATAGACTGCCCTGTACATATCTGCAAATCTAACAGTTCACACATCGGACCATAATTTGTTTCACTGATAAATTCACTTGCTTATGGACCAAGCAATAAATTGTAAATATAATTTCAAATGCAATTAAGGTACGGAATAATACTGAATCCTGGGTCTTCCAACTTCTAATTAATTCCTTCCAGTTTTGAAGTTAATATATCTTAAGAGCAGTGCCAAATAAATTGTCTTCACAAATTTCCCCTACAATAAAGCAAGTTTAGGATAATTATGTTGTAGTTCAACTCTCGTCAGCAGTTGCTGCTTCAGACCACGGGCTGAATATTTTTGAAATGAATGTAATTCAGACCATATAAAAAATATGGAGAAATACTATATTCCGAGCTGACGATTTCTACCTTGACGTTTTGATCTATATATAACTTGGGGGCAGTGTCAAATAAATTTTCTTACCAAATTTTCCCAACAGTAAAGGAAACTCAAGAAAGTTGCAATTTAACCCTCTAAACCAGTTGTTGCTTCGGAAAAGGTTTTAATTAAATAAATTAAAAATTAATTAAACTCTTCGTGGCACAGCCACTTGAGCGGGACTTCCAAAATTTTAATTAATCAATGCGTGCTACGTGTAGGCCACTTTTAAGCAGCGAGTTGCTCAGATTACCGCAGGCCTTCATCCCTTATTATTAGGTGGGAGTGTGCACTGTCACGATGATTAATGGTGTTAGCGTTCATAATGTTTTTCATATTTAAGGATCGCTTTCAATCAGTTTAATCTCTCATTAAGCGGCAGAATCTATGCAAATAGCACACGGCAGCCACGGGAAAAACTCGGTGGCAAAGATTAGACCGCATATCGCCGCAATCTTTTCAATACTTTCCCACAGTTCCGGCCCGAAATTGCCATTAATTCCAATTTCCGCTCACGTCGTTATTCCCGAGATAACACCAGATAATTTCTCAAAGTTATCCGCCGAGCAAATTCTTCACTTTCAGTTTAAGCGGCGTTGTCATCAATTAACATTAAGTTAACCCTTGGTGCTTGAACCCGTCTAGTTGAAGAAACACTCGTGGTCTGAGCACTTAGGAGACGGAAAAGATAAGCAAAGTGCCTAAGACGCGTACGTCATCCATCAGTATTAATTATGGCAAAGACTCTTCAGAGGAATTACTGACGGCTCGAGATAGCGCCAGATACAGGCAGATAGCGTCGGCCGTTTAAGGGCTCGATTCATCACGGCCCTTATTAATTTTTTGCTGCATTCGGGCCAGGATTGCAGTCGCAATTAGCCGGATGGAGGAAGTTGTTATGTTTATGGCGTAGGTGGGAATTGCTTCCCAGTTGCGAGCGGCGTTTGTATAAGTTTCGAATTTAAACAAGTGGTGTTTCCGAGTGAAACACATTAGGCGAACTTTTTTGTTTGTTACAACAGATAAAATGTTATTAAGGCGATTTGCACAGGAAAAGTGGAGAAGTTGTCTCCTACGACGACTTTCCTACCCTGTTTATTCTTTCGATCATCCTTGCAATTGCTCGCAAATACGTTAGGAATGGGTAGTTTACTTTATGCCCTTGTCCAGCAGTTGTAGTCGATCTTTTTAGAAGTGCAATTTGAAAGAAATAAAGAGGAAGTGACAGGTACATATAGTAGAAAAATACACAGCCGTAAGGTAAACTTTCACTCAGTGCTTTCACTTTCGGATAGCGATAAGCGCTAGAAAATTATTTGTCGAACTTTTCATAACAAATGCCTTAGTATAGTATTAAAAATGTGAGAAGATAAAGTTGTGGGAGTCCATAAGTAGAATGAGGCGAGAAACCCCCCACTCCTTTTAATTGATTCGCGGATTCGCGGTTTAATTCGCGGTTTTATTCGCGGATTGACCTAATTAATTTCGCGGATTGACCTAATTAATTTCGCGGTTTGATCTAATTAATTTCGCGGTTTGATCTAATTAATTTACATATGTGCTACTGATTAAATTACGCATTAGATTTTTTAATTTGCTTCTGGAATTACGCGTCGGCCTTCGGCGGCCATCTTGGATTTCTGGCGGGAATATTTGAAATTTGAATTTTTTCCGAATTTTTCTAAGTTCCCATATTTGAATTTGAATTTCGCGGTGTGTCGGCCATCTTGGTGCGCGCGCACTTCTCACGGCGGTTGTTTTTAATTTTGAATTTTCGCGGAAATATTTGAAATTCAAACTGGTGGATCTATCTCGCTCTTCGAAGCTGCTGTCTCTCTCTTGCATTCACTCGTGGAAATATTTAAATTTAAAAAATCTATTTGCGGCGGACCCGAGTGGGAATCGAACCCTAGTTTTCTGGTTAACAGCCTTAGCACCTTACCGTTGCGCTATCGAGGTCTGTTGAACATATAGGAATTGAACAAGCCGTCATTTCGCAGCTGTGCCGTCACACCGTTCGAGTTGAAACAAACTATTTTTCAAAAATTTATATTATGAGAATAGGGAATGTTTAACATATTGTGTTTACAGGCAGACACAATTTTTAAAAAAATTATATATGCAACAGCTTTGCTACTAATAATAATTTTATAATTTGCAATATAGTCGTTGTCCCAAGTTTCTGGTTAATTTCCATTCACTCAGTGGTTAATTTCCATTCGACCGCAGAAAATTTGAAAAGCTATATGAAATAATTACTTTATTTTATAATTAAAACAGCGAAATCCGCGAATAAATCAGCGAATCCGCTATAATTACTTCATTTTATATAGCGAAAGCTGATTCATAAATTTGACCGTTGTAAACTTTTAAAACAGGTCGAGACATGTGTTTTGTTCATTTAAACAACCTTGGTGACGAGGCTCCTTTGTTTGTTGCAGTGAAACGTAACGGTTTGCCCTCCAGCGCTTTCGCGAACCGCTTTCTCCTGCCTAAATCACTACAAGGCGAGCATACCTCGTTCATTCCGACACATTCCTCACCTGAAGACGCATCGTAGTGCAAGTGCCAGCTATCTTTTGAAAGCGCTAGTGTAAGTGCTATAGTGTGTGAATTGCTTTTTCATCTGCAACGATGAACACATCCGAGTTAACTGCCTACCAAATTCTTGATTATTTCAAGAACGGGCTATATACAAATGAGGAATTTGTTTTACTAGCCTTTAAAATAATTCAGCATAAACTAACTAACGAGGGCGTAGTTCTGGAACCGTCGTATTTTCATACTTATTTCGAATTGTGTCAAGCCGTAGGGAAAATTCGTGCCAAGCAGTCGTTTGCCTCCCTATCGGTAAGTAAAAATATATTTCCTATTTTTAGAAAATTATTAAATCTGCGAAAGTTTCCTACATTTTGCAGCAACAATTCTGAAAACCTATTAGTTTAAAACTCATTTGTCGTTAGTCGATTTAAAATAGCCCATAGACCCGTTACTTAAATAATACTCATATAAATTACAATTATGCAGGATGGAGCATCGACGTCGACGGGGCTTTCTGCTAAACGTGGTTTGGAAGACGATACGCGTCAATCGCCCCTGGTCATTTCATCGACAAATGTAAGTATACCCGACATTTTTATATTTAAACTAGCCATTAGAAAATTCTGATTTATGTAATCTAAAATAAAACCCGTTTGGGCCATACAAGTAATTTTACGGTGAAGTGATTGTAACATATTTCTTTTTTAATTTACAGCAGATGAATAATCCAAGTCCATCGACTTCGTTCGCCATGCTGGAGACCGTCCATGCGGGGCAGCAACGACCTACCCCAAGGACTTCTGCAATTGGCGATATGTTAGCACATGTAAGTTTTGCAGAGCTATTTTTTAAATGTGCGAAAGTTTCTTACCTTTTGTAACAACAATTCTAAAACCTAGTAGTTTAAAACTCATTTGTCGTTATCCGTTTCAAATCATCACATAGATGTCGTTACTTAAATAATACTCATATAAATCACAAATTACAGGATGGGACATCTACGTCTACTGGTTCTAATAAACGTTGTTTGGACGAAGATACGCGTCAATCGCCCCTGGTCATTTCATCGAAAAATGTAAGTATAACCGTCATTTTTATATTTAAATCGGCCATTAGAAAATTTTGATTTATGCAAGCTAAAATAAAAAAACCCGTTTGGGTCACACAAGTAATTTTACGGTGAAGTGTTTCTAACATACTTCTTTTTTAATTTACAACAGATGAATAACCCAAAGCCATCGACCTCTGCGGACATGTTGGTTCTTGCAAAACCGTCGTCGGTGAAAAGACTTCAGTATATTACGTTGATGGACGAAGGTCGCAAGATGATAAAGAAGTTCAACACTGAAGCTCTCACCTTGACCTTCAAATTCAACGAGGTAGAGGCTGCGACGAGCAACCCTGTCATATGGCTTAATGTAAGTATAAAATATTGTATATTGAAAACAATCACTCTAAATTTACGCCGCAAGTTATTTATTGATTTTAAATGGATTTATAGTTTATTTTTTAGTCACATGTTCTAAATTCATGGCTGTATAGCGCTGTTTTACAGATTTGAAATTGATAGTTTAATTATTTCAAACATTTGCAACGTTATATACTCAGTTAATATTTTGAAATATGGTGAGCTAGACGTTTTAACTTATTGAAACCCTTATTTACAGAATGCATTCGATGAGATCATCACGCATATCACCAAGGGCGCAGCGGCTTCTGATAAGATAGGTTTAGTTTTAAGAAATGACAATTTTGCCGACAAGCCGATAGGCGTTTCTTTCCGCCGTGTTGACCAGCTCAACGCCGGTGTTGTAATGTCAACCTTGGAGAAAATTCTTCAATCTAACGCCAAGTTTTTTGCTCAAGATAAAATGACCTTGCATGTAAACCGTGTTACTTTGCCTGTTGGGTATGGAAAATCATATATCAGAATGACTGGCGTTAGTTTTGAGGAATTTTCTCGAAGGAAACGTGGTATATTAACTGTAAGGAATGATGATAATTACTGTCTTGCCCGAGCTCTTATTCTGGCCAAAGCTTGGGTAGATAATGATCCAGATCTGCATCTCTATAAAGCAGGTTACCCAATCCTGACACAGAAATCGTATGAGCTTTGTGAAAATGTCGGTGTTAATCTAATCAATGGAGCAACACGCGAGCACTTGGAGCAATTCCAGTTGTATCTAGCTAATTACACCATTGTCGTTTATAATTCGCGTATTGGCGCCAGTAAATATTACGAGGGGCCCAGGGAATCCACTAGAAAAGTATTAAATTTGTTATTGGAGGATCAACATTACAATGTAATAACCAGTTTAACTTCGGCCTTTGCAACCACTTATTTCTGCGAATTTTGTTTAACCCGCACCAATAGTAAGCAGAGACACAAAAATTGCCCTTATATTTACCCATGTTGTCATTCAAAACCGCCCTGTAACCTGTTTTTGGACCCAATCGCGTGTAATAATTGTAATAGGGATTTTCGTGGTCAGGAATGTTTTGACGAACATGTAAAGTCTTTGTGCAGCATTTTAAAAAGGTGTGGAGTATGTCTCATGACATACTGGCAAAACAACAAGAAAGGTCATACGTGTGGTGTAAAATATTGCCATACCTGCGCGAAAGAAATGCCAACCCGCCATTTATGTTATATGGCAAAGAAAAAGAGTCCTAAATTGCCTAAAAAGTTTATTTTCGTTTTTTATGATTTTGAGGCAAGACAGGAGACGGCTTTGGAAGGTGAACCTAATGTTTTTTTGCATGAGCCAAATTTATGTGTCGCGCAAAATGTATGCAATTCTTGTATTAATCTTGGCGATATCGAGCAGTCTTGTAACATTTGCGGTCCTCGTCAACATGTGTTTAAAAATAATCCCGTTCAAAGTTTGCTAGAATATATTTCTAAATTATCCAATATCGCTAACGTTTTTGCCCTGGCGCATAATATGAAGGGATATGATGGCTCTTTTATTATGCAGCATATTGTAAAGCATCAGAAAAAGTGGGCCCCGAAAATTATTGCCACCGGTACAAAATTAATGTGCATCACCTGCCCCAATGTTAAATTTATAGACTCTTTAAATTTTTTGCCTGTAGCATTAGCTAAGCTGCCCAAAACATTTAATTTTGAAGCTACAAAAGGATACTTTCCCCATTTATTTAACAAGTTAGAGAATCAAAATTATATTGGAGTATTGCCCCCAACTCATTACTATATGGCCGATGAAATGTCTCCTATGGATCGAACAACTTTCCTTGCGTGGTATAATTCGGAAATTGCACAGAATGTAGTATTTGACATGCAAGAAGCAATAGTCAAATACTGTATTCAAGATGTCGATATATTGCGCAAGGCTTGTATACAGTTTTGGACACGTTATAACAAAGAAAATGGAGTAGATCCTTTTAGAGAGTGTAACACAATAGCTGGCTGTTGCAGTTTAGTTTACAGACGAAATTTTTTGACAGAAAACACTATAGCAATTATTCCACCGGGCGGATACAGATTAGCTGACAGGCAGTCGACGATTGCAATTAAATGGCTTTTATGGGTAGGGTACGAACAAGGTATCGCCATTCAACATGCCGGTAATAATAGAGAAGTTCGATTGCCTGAAGGTCTTTTGGTAGATGGTTTTTGTGCAGAAACGAACACTGTTTATAATTTTCACGGTTGCTATTTCCACGGCTGTGAGCAATGCTACCCTGACCAAACCGTCGATTTAGCAAACGTGAAAAATGATACAATGTTTGTTCGTCGTGAGGCAACAGAAGCATCTGCCTAGAGAATTAGAAGGGCTGGTTATACGCTTGTAGAAATGTGGGAATGCGAATTTAATTTATTTTTGAAATATAATCATAATGCAGCTAATTTTTTAAACAATCACGACATTATTAGAAATACCCCGTTAAATCCGCGAGATAGTTTTTTTGGGGGGCGTACCAATGCTGTAAAACTTCATTATAGATGCCAGGAAAACGAGCAGATAAAATATTTCGATGTTTGTAGTCTTTATCCTTTCGTTAATAAATATGGCAAGTATCCTGTAGGCCATCCTAAAGTATACGTTGGTGATGCGGAGTGTAGACAGTTTCCTCTCGATTCAATCGATGGATTAATTAAATGCACTGTATTGCCGCCTCAAAATCTTTATCATCCAGTTTTACCCCTCCGAATGCATGGCAAATTAATGTTTGTGTTATGCAGGTTAAGTGCCGAAACCAGCTTCCCTGGTGACTGCATCCATGCAGAAGACTCGCGCAAGTTTACCGGTACATATGTGTCCGATGAACTAAAAAAAGCTGTTCAACTGGGATACCGGGTGCTCGAGTTTCATGAAATATGGGCGTACGATATTGTGCAATATAACAGGGATAGTAAAACAGGCGGTCTATTTTCGGGATATGTCGATAATTTTTTAAAATCAAAACAGGAATGTAGTGGGTGGCCTGCTTGGTGTAACAACGAAAACGCCAAGGATCAATATTTAGCCGAATATTTAGAACGAGAAGGCGTAACCTTAGAAAAGGATAAAATTTGTTTGAATTCTGGCATGCGTTACAGTTCAAAATTAAATTTAAATGCATTCTGGGGCAAATTTGGGCAAAGGGAGAATTTGATGCAGACAAGCATTCTTTCAGATTCCTATGACTTTTTTAAAATGCTAACTGATCCTTCAATACAGGTTCATTCAATCATGATAGTCGATGAGGAGGTGATAATTGTAATCTGGGATAGACCTGAGAAGGGAATAGTTTCGCTCAAAACGGTCAATGTTGTATTGGCTGCATACACCACAGCCAATGCAAGACTTGAATTATATAAATATTTGGAACAATTAGGGGAGCGCGTTTTGTATTTTGATACCGATTCCATATTGCTGACCCAAAAGCCTGGTGAATGGGTACCTCCTGTGGGCGATTTTTTGGGGGATATGACGAATGAGATGAGGGAATATGGGCCAGGTAGCTTTATTACGGAATTTGTTAGCGGAGGGCCTAAAAACTATGCATTTAAGGTTTTCTCGACCAATAAAAACGCTTACGAATTTGTATGTAAAGTAAAAGGCATAACTTTAAACTACAAAAATGCAGAAAAAGTAAATTTTGATACCCTTAAGAGCATGGTTCTTGACAATGCCTCCGCGACGTATGTAGAGACCGACCGGAAAATTGCCCGTACAGGGATGTATCAAGTCATATCTAAGCCCGAAAAGAAAATTTATAGGGTTCAGTATACTAAACGTAGGCGTGTTGAAGATAGTTATGACACATTACCTTATGGGTTTAAAGCAGACTAGTGTCTATATTGCGTAGAGTTTCGTTCTTTTTTATAATCAACTGTTTTTATAACAATATTTTATATTTTGTATTGTCTTTTTTAACTTTTATGATGTTTTTATGCAACAACTTATTGCACTTGTAGTCACATATTTTTGTAAAACAAAAGTATTTAAACTAATTTTTGATTTATGCATTATGTTTACATGTAATTGCTTATTTGTTCGTACGTATTTTCGACGTATGGTTAGTGTTCACATTTCATAAGACCCGCTTTGTGGCAATTGTTTTCATAATATTTAATTTCAATCATTTTAGAAAACTATCCACGACTGTCGCAAAACGTACATTAAATATTGCACTTATTGTCACATGGCCCAATTTGCGCTAACTGTAACTGCATGCTAGATTTTAATTGCATGTTAGTTTTATTTTGCATGCTAGGCTTAAGAGGCTGTTAATTTTTGTAAATAAAACAGTCGAATATTGTAAATACATTTATTAAATATTTTGTGTGTAATAAAAATATGTTTAATTACAAACTATTTGTGTTTTTATTTTCTAAATAACATTAAACAAGTTTATTAAGGTGAAGTATTGGATATATAGTGCTTTTACATATGTGTCATTAGAAACTAAATTATCAGTGAACAGGTTTACAAAACTTATCATAGATGCACCATTCATTTTAAAATATAAATACATTAAACAGTATATGCCGCAAACGTTAGAGCTAAAATCTTGCAAAATTTTTGGATTATGAGACCAGCTGATTGAATTTTGTTGTAAAAATTTTAAATGATAACCGCTTGGAGGGCGGCCGTATGAATCAAAGTATTCCCCATATCCATATTGGTCTATATACACTGCATTCCAATGTTGTCCAGGTCGGTTTGCTGGATCTGTGTTGACGATGATTGCCACAGGTCTTGCAATTCTTGTAGGGAGTTGATCAGAAGCAAAAACATAGCGTTTCACATTCAACAGACTCGGGATTGTTTGCAATATTTTCTGAACTTCCAGTGTATTCATTGCGCCACCAGTCGGATAAAATTAGTATGTTTTCCAATGCACATACAGGCGAACGGATGTTGTGATTGAGGCAACGTACGGCAGCAGTAGTTTTTCGCAAAACTTTTAAAGACGGGCACTCGAGATCCTCCAAATTTACGACGATTTTATTCAGAAAACTTAGAACCTCCTTCTTTTCTTGGCCCTTAACGTACACTTTTTCAAATTTTTTGAGAAGTTTTGTTAGCTCTGTTTCAAATTCATCAAAATGTATAGTACCAGAATCCCAGGTTAGACCGTGATGTCTATGCTCCAGATAGTTTATGCCTTTTTTAACGAAATAGGGCAGAGTGTCATATTTTGCAAGAGGTTTTAACACGAAAATTGCTAACTGGTTGCCATCTGCTGAAATAACAGCCACTTTTTTCGGAATAAACTGTTTCTTATCACCACGGAACCCTTGCAGATCTACGAAGACACTGTCCATACTGACGAAATGTTTGAGCATGACTAAATTTAAAAAACTGTTGTTGGTTTTTAACTACTAAAATCCACCAGCACATTTCTGTGTTTGTCAATTTCTACGACGTTATCGAACTCTGCATAAACTAGACAATTAATAGTTTCTTCTAACGCGTTTTGAAAACCCACCTCTAAACGTAGAGCGCCATTTTTAAGAAGGTTCCAGTGTGTTGTTGCATTTGCAGCCAGATCGGGGGTTAAATCAAAAGCAAATAGACAGTAGCCATAAGGGTAATCTTCACGTTTTATAGCGTTGCCTTCATTGAGGAAGTGTATACCGCTACCCGAGAATAGTGTGTGATATGCTTGAACGTACATGCCATTCTTAGAGAAATCAGGCTGTAGAGGTTTTGAAGGAATTTGTTGACCGTCGATGTATAGGGAGAAATAATTGATTTTGTAGTTATTAAAATTGAAAGGGTTTGCGGCATAATGGCCGTTAAATGCTTTATTCGATACAAAACCTACAATGCATCGTTTTGGTAATTGCCCCAGAAAAATATTATCTAAAGATTTTCTTTGCACACCAGCCGGAATAGTTAACACTTTAACATCGGATCTTGTAATGGGGTATTTAGCAGGCGCAGTCGCCAAAGCTTTGGTGTGAGCCAACAAAATAGACGGGTTTATTTTCATTTTTCTCACTAGTAAGCTGGCATCACTAATTTTCACTTTGAATGTAGATCCTTCGTCTGCCATTAAATTGAAAGAATCTCGGGATCTGATAAATTTGACTTTCATTTCAACTCCGTTTATAAGAAATTTTTCTTGATTGAATAAATCGGAATGCACATGTCCCATCATTTCGACTTGCTTACTTGCAGCAGTAAAAAATTTCCGCTTTACAAATCCTTCATTATGCGTAGTGATGTCATCCATGTTATTGGCTGTGTCGTTGTACCATAGTGTGCATGTTAAATGGGTTGATTTAGCACCATTGCCGTAATTCAGCAGAGTTTCAATGTATGAGCGGTATGCGTATGTATTGTTTGGCGGGCTCACAAGCTTCTGATTCAAATACACCTCAACTTGATTAAACATAGAGTGCATCCAATTATTAACAGGGCCTACAACCTCTTTGTCGGTTAATGGTGTATCATCTTGTTTAACAATTTTAGCAGTAATGTATAACATGGTCTGACTTAAATCGATATAATCGTTACCGTTTCCAGGCACAATAAATTCAATCGGTGCATCGTCATTAAGCGAGGAAAGCGGTTTGTAAAAAATCCATTGTCCATTTTCGATACTGGTTTGAGTTGCGGGCAGAGCGAACAAATCTAACTCTGATTTAACACACTCACAAGACTGCGCATGCAAAAACGCCATTGTGAAAACTACTTGCTGGTGAAGATATCGGCGTATGCGGGTTTGACCAGCTTCTGCTTAGCGTTTTTTCTTGTAGACTGATTGTAATTCAGAGTGCGTTGCCTTTTATATCCCGATCCTTCCATTAGAGTATCTATTTTTCTGTCGGCTTTACGTTTGAGATTCTTTCCAGCCTCCTGTACACGGTTATGGAACGCTTCTTTTAGCGGTCGACTTTCACTAACATCTCCTAAAATGTTAGCGCCTGTCCTTAAAGCTTCCTTTCCAACAACTTTAGCACCGGTTTTAAAAAGAGGCAGGATACTACGAAATATTCCTCCTAAAAAGCTTCCGATACCATGACCTCTCTGGTAGGCTGCTCCTCTGTAGATAGCTCCAACGCCTTGACCTGCCTGATTGGTGTAGTATTGTTGGTAAGGACAATCCATAGCAGCTACTGTATCCTCTTAAAGTGTAGTTTTAAACTCAACGTTCCAAACTCGAATGGCATCACACCCGACGTTTCGGTCCTTATATTTATCTCGATATTCTCAAATTCCCTCTTCATGACATTTATATAATGAGTCGGCGAAAATATGGCGTCTTTGTGGCAACCGTAATTATAATTATCAGAGGTCACGTTAACAATACGAAGAAGCGGAGCCAAGACATCTCCTACAAGCTGTGGTTCCACAATATCGCAGTAAATAAACATTTGTGATGGTAAACCAACCCAGATATTTGCGGGGTGGCTTGGTACAGGTGCTTCAGCTATATTTATATCAGGTTTATAACCAAGTTGTAAGGCCAGACGTTGTGAAAATCCTAGCATTTTCAATGACGACGTTTTAATTTCAAGAGACACGCGTTTTGTTACTCTATTATATTGAAAATTCAGCAACTTTTCTAATAACCTGTGATTGTTAATTTCGGCTGTAATATGTTCAATGTTTTCATAATTGCCGGGCTGAATACAGATTACGTGCCATCCATCGCTACCATAGTAAATTTGTTCTCTATCACTTTTAAAATATGAATTAGCGTTTTGCAATACTTTTTTCAACTTAGTATACGTTTCTTCTCCGGCTTGCACTTTAGGTATTTCTGTGCGATAATAGACTAGATTTTCTGTATCTGTCACGGCCAAAAAGGAGCATGGATATTGCACTTCCGCAATACCTATAACCCATTGCCCCGGTAACCTTATTCGTTTAGGGAGCTGCGTTATGAATTGTGCTGTGGTGTTATTTGGAAAATAGCTCATAGAACTATTGCTAAGTAATGTTAGATAAAATTCTTCATCTGTATTCATAGTTGCTGAAGATTAGCTGCAGGAATCCAAGAGTTGAACTTGTCGTTATAATTTCGCCACTTTACAAAGTACTCTTTGCGCTGACCGTGTCCTCTTTCTTTTAACACTTGTTCGACTTTAAACAAAGCGTTATCATCCAAAGTCACTGGCTGTAATTCCTCTTCATAAAAGACGCCCTCTATCGTATCGTTGCTTAAATCAACTATTTCGTACACAGGTGGTTTTCTAAGAATCACTTTTTTAATTATAAACACTTCGCCGCTCCAATTAGTTTCATATCCTTTCTCGAATGCGTCCTTCGTTCTACTAATTCTTACATGTTGGTTCACTTTATATTTAGGCTTCCTGTCGACTCCCATCCCCTTTCTGTACAGATTGTTCCACACTTCCAGTATATTGCCATCATTTACTGCGGAGGGTGCCATCTTGATGCTTGAATGATAGCGACTGTTATACGAAGTCAGTAAATTTTGTAATACGTCTATGTATTTGTATGAATTAGAGTATGTGAAATAGCGCCACATTCTGGTTTTTAATGTTCTATTGAAACGCTCAATGACTGCTGCTTTAACATCGGGGTTTTGCGTCACATAAAACGTGATATCGTGTTGTTTGAAAAAATTCTGTACGGCTCTAGCAACAAATTCTTTGCCTTTATCGGTTTGTAAATTTATGGACGTGTTACCGGCTTCAGCAAATATTTCACGAAATGCGTTTATTACTGAAGTAGCCGTTTTAGATTTAAGAGGCCTCGCCCATGCCATTTTACTAAACACATCAATTACGGTTAGAATAAAATTATAGCCGTCGTTGTGTGAGGCTAAACTGCGCATGTCGCAGAGATCAGCCTGCCATAATTCGAAAATGTTGCTAACAATGTACTTGTTTCTAGGGAATTTTTTTCTTGCAGTTTTGTGAATAGTATAGGCGTCCTGTTTCTTTAGCCATTCCTTTACTTCACCACTGGGACGATTATTTTTCACGGAAGAAATTAACGAGTTTGCGCCGGCGAAGCCTGAAGGGTGAGCAACGTCATAATAGATGGCGTCCAAATTCATTCTGCTATGTTAAAGTTTAAGACGCTCCCAGGCAGAAATACCCTTTATTTTCGATATCGATCTTTGCGTTGTTTTCGGTGTTTTTCGCGTTGAACCCTCTTGCTTGGACGTTGTTGCAGGCGCTATTAACTTTGATTTAGGATCGACGTCACTCTCCACATCTGATTTACTTACGTCTGGTACATTTTGACGTTTAGGATCCCCAAATAGCACTTGAGGTACATTGTTCTCTTTAATGTAATCGAGGAACTTGTGTCGGCCTGGCGGATTTGTAGTTTTCTTAGGTCTTAGAACATCAGGCATTAAATCAATAATGTTGGAAGACGGTAAAATTTCACCTTTTATGCTGACTGTGCCCTTGCCGTCCCACTCCACTTCATCCGACGTTCTTAGAAGCTGTAAAAAGGCTTCACCGTTTTTCTTAAAAGTATTAGGGAGCGTCGATAAAATATATGCATCTGAAATACCACTGTTGTTCGATTCTATAGGTATCTTGATTGATTGCCTCGTTTGATCCGCAAAATGAAGATACCTTTGTAAAACCTGATTGTACTGGATCCATTTATCGTGATCGGTTAATTTAGACGATAAAACCTTTTGCATTTCGTCATCAAGCTGAGATAATATATTTTGCTCTGATTTCTCTGTATCCTTAAAGCGATGCATGAATTCAGGCGGTACAATCATCATTTTTCGGGTATTTTCCATCTTATTTGAAAATAGAGCTCAATACACCAGTAATTAATGGAGCTAATATCAGTGGTAGGAAAGCGCCACCCTTCTGTATTAGTATTTGACGCTTCTTTTTTATAGACTCTCCAGGCTTGACTAAACTCCTAAGAACAGCTTTATGCTTCGAGATCGTTGATTTTTGATTAGGCGATAAAGGTATTTTTCCTTTTAAGGTATTATGCACACACTCGCAGATACAATGAATTTGTTTATCGCCTACGGCTTTTAATAATGCGGTTCGCTCCTTTGGTCCGAGTTTATGTAGAGCACGCAACAACTCCGAATTTCTAATTACTGATCGAGACATCACTAGTGAATGAGAGTAAACTGGTTAGTGTACGAGCTTTTATACCCCTTTTTCGGCATATAAATATAGCACGTCCCATCTTGGCGAAAAATCGATGTTCTATACCTCGCTATATCAGGTGTACTTTGCTTTAAGTCGAATAACAAATACCCGTGTGGCCTAGCTGTTGCGTCCTCGTATGCTTCTTGAAGGAATCGAGGATTTTCGGGACATATCTGTCTGGTTAAGTGCTTTATTTGAGCTCTATCTCGCGGATTTTTGAAAAGAATAATGTAATGGGCATTTAGGGAAATATCCCTCTGTCCTTTTCCTTGGTGAAAAATGTTTTGCGTAATAAAAAAAACACTGAGATTGTGGTGATGGCTCCCCTTGGTGAATATGTCTACGACTGAGCTATTTGTTTCCCTCATTAAATCGTCGATTATTAAAAGTTTGGGTTCGGACCCCTCAAAAGATGTCATGTCTGGCAGACCTTGTTGAAATTCGACTAAAGATTTTAAATCTTCGTACAATTTTTGCCACTCGCCATAACACCAAATAACTTTAGCGAAATTTACAGTGCAGAGTTTTTTCATATTTTTCAAGAAATTTATTACAAAAAACGATTTGCCCGATCCTGAGGGGCCTGCTATGATAGCAGAAAACGGATGTGAAAACTGATGTTCCATTTTTATGCAGTGGGCGATTATTACAGTAGGACCGTCGTGAATAAACTAACTTAAAAAAAATCAACACGCTCATAATAAATACATTAAAAATATGGTAAGTGCGGGAATCGAACCCACGACCTCTTTCGAGATCAGATCTTAAGTCTGACGCCTTAACCACACGGCCAACCTACCGCATGTATAAACTAACACTCGCCGCATAATTAAAAAGAAATACAGTTTAAAACATTCTTTATTTACATTTTCATACAATATTTCATATAAACTAGGACATGTACGGTTTCATGCGCTCATCTGCATCAATCAACTTCTGCAGTTCTATAATAACATACATTTTAAATTTGAACACAAGTTCCCACAATAAAATATCGTTAGCGAAAGTCCAGCGCAGAGTATTAAAAATGATTGAATCATCAAGGCACAAATTTTCTGCATGTATTACTTTGTCAACGATCACTTCACCAAAATTTTGGAAATTGCACTTTACACGTTTCAACTCATTTATTTTCACAACCATCAAGTTGTACATCGGCAATAAATTTGATAGTGTTTCATACGTTACGTAAAGAGTAAACTTGTTCTCGGGGTCCTTTGTAATAATCCTGCAGGTATCATTGTTCACGTACTCCACTGTGTGCTCAGTTAATTCACATCTGAAAGTCCCCTGCTTGGCCATCACAAACATGTTCGGTAGCGCTTCCACAAAAGTCATGAACGACTCGGCTGTGAATGAAACACCTGCTCCAATGTCGGTCTTCAAAATTCTTGCAACAGGCGAAAATTGTTTATAAGGATCCAGTCCCAAATGAACAACCTTGCTGGCGCTATTGTTTAAAGGCACAGTGAGGTCGCATAATAACCGTTTCTTTTCCCGTCGGGTTTGGCGGATCTCAGGCGTCACGATCGGTGTTACGTCATAGGAAGGCATCGTCTCCTCAATGAACACCCGCAGGTCCTCCTCGGTGGCATCTAGACGTGGTGAATACCCCTTGGCCTCCACGTTCATGGCTGGAGGCTGTGGCGGTGCACCGTGTTGTTTTTTATTTAAAAGATGCGTTTTCTTACTTGTTTTTTCTGCTGCCGGTCTCCTGGTGTAGGGGCCTGGTTTTTCTTGGCACTTATTAACACTTCGAGGATCCATCTTAGGTAAAACTTGTGGTGTTGACACGACGACTAGGAGTGAAGCAATTCGATGCGCTATTGAGTCCGCAGCCACTTTTATGAAGGTACGAAAAACATTACGTCAGAGTCACCCCACTCTCGAGCCGGAGCATGTCGGCACCTGTGTTTTACAGTGCAGCCTCCGACGGACAAAGCAAATACGTTACCAAGGTTGAACAAAGAGCGACCAGTCTCGACCTGTTTTTAAAAAGGGAACTTAGAAAAAAATCGCGTAATTTAACCAGAAGCTATTGCGTAATATTATAATGCGTTTTGAATAAAGTAATGCAGTGATTTCGCTATATAAAATAAGTTCGCTGATTTATTCGCGGACCGTTACGTTTCACTGCAACAAACAAAGGAGCCTCGTCACCAAGGTTGTTTAAATGAACAAAACACATGTCTCGACCTGTTTTAAAAGTTTACAACGGTCAAATTTATGAATCAGCTTTCGCTATATAAAATGAAGTAATTATAGCGGATTCGCTGATTTATTCGCGGATTTCGCTGTTTTAATTATAAAATAAAGTAATTATTTCATATAGCTTTTCAAATTTTCTGCGGTCGAATGGAAATTAACCACTGAGTGAATGGAAATTAACCAGAAACTTGGGACAACGACTATATTGCAAATTATAAAATTATTATTAGTAGCAAAGCTGTTGCATATATAATTTTTTTAAAAATTGTGTCTGCCTGTAAACACAATATGTTAAACATTCCCTATTCTCATAATATAAATTTTTGAAAAATAGTTTGTTTCAACTCGAACGGTGTGACGGCACAGCTGCGAAATGACGTCTTGTTCAATTCCTATATGTTCAACAGACCTCGATAGCGCAACGGTAAGGTGCTAAGGCTGTTAACCAGAAAACTAGGGTTCGATTCCCACTCGGGTCCGCCGCAAATAGATTTTTTAAATTTAAATATTTCCACGAGTGAATGCAAGAGAGAGACAGCAGCTTCGAAGAGCGAGATAGATCCACCAGTTTGAATTTCAAATATTTCCGCGAAAATTCAAAATTAAAAACAACCGCCGTGAGAAGTGTGCGCGCACCAAGATGGCCGACACACCGCGAAATTCAAATTCAAATATGGGAACTTAGAAAAATTCGGAAAAAATTCAAATTTCAAATAATCCCGCCAGAAATCCAAGATGGCCGCCGAAGGCCGACGCGTAATTCCAGAAGCAAATTAAAAAATCTAATGCGTAATTTAATCAGTAGCACATATGTAAATTAATTAGATCAAACCGCGAAATTAATTAGATCAAACCGCGAAATTAATTAGGTCAATCCGCGAAATTAATTAGGTCAATCCGCGAATAAAACCGCGAATTAAACCGCGAATCCGCGAATCAATTAAAAGGAGTGGGGGGTTTCTCGCCTCATTCTACTTCCATAGATATAACTTCTCGTCTGGTAATCCAGTTTAGACTGAACCGTGCACCTTATGGTAGTAATTTCTTCATTATCCACTGCAATGGCTATCATCACGTCTTGATTCCTTTGTAAAAACTGCAACGTTATAAATATTTCTCAATAAACTACACATGGAGTGATTAATAAAACTACTACTAAGAAATTGAAATAAGTAAGACATATTGAAACGGTAAATTCACCCGGTCACCTGAGTTTGTAAGAATGACATTTTTAGCTACATGAGTGAAAATTTTGACGCATGCTGAAATGTTTGCGCTTGCTGGATAAAAGTGTCGGAAACAACGCTGCAAGAAAAGAGACTTTATTCACAAGCACAGCTGAACGCGGTATGACCTAGTTCTGAAACTAGATGCAGCGCCAGCAGTAACTAGGTGACTACAAGCGAAGAGGAACATTGAAGTAACAGCCGGTAAGCTGTGTAGAGATACCGACCTCCTGCAGACATTCCGGTTTGGCGATTTAGTGGTCATCAAAGGCAGCGGTCGCGTCATCAAGTGACGCAATACGCATCGCCGGGCCGAGCTGCAGGTGCCCAGGTCCAGGTAATGCGCAACTAAAATTTGTTGGTCATCACTACAAGTGGGTGATTTAATACTGATTATCGGTTATTGAGAAAACGTTTTAAACGTGTAACCCATTTTCCTTTCCGCATGTGAAGCAACCTTATGCTGGACATATATTGCTATTGTAAAAAGCTGCTTGATGAACACGAATTCCGAGGAAAATTTATTTTTCATATCACAAACCGCGGAATAGTTTGCCGCCGCACATTATTGACTTCACCAATCTTATTGCTTTTAAAAAGCACTCGACACCTATTATATAATTTTAGTATAATTCTTTTCAAACAGATTATTACTGTTATACTAATTAACACATTGTACAATTGTTAAATAGAGTTGCGTCAGTCTTTGACCGCCTACTGTGTGAAATTTAGTAATAGTAATAATCTGCTTCGGCCTTTTAGAACTGAAATCTAATTCAAGAATAATTCTTCTTAGCTTGACTCAACGATTTCCTTGAATCAATAAATCGTACAAATTTTATCTTTTTCTTTCACCATGGATAATGGTGTTTTTGGTAGTTCATTATCTAACATCTTTGATTGCACTAAAGCTTTTCCGGCGAACAGATATCCATCGCAATCGACGTCCTCCAAATGCATGTTTTCGATAGGTGTGAATATTTCCAGTTTTAATAATTTTATTACACATTGGAAACTAATTTATTTGTACTAACTAGGTACCTGAAGCTACGGAATGTTGATTATCTCATTTTCTTACCCAGAACAGTGGTAAATAAGGACATCTTATTTTTTAATCCACAATCTCATTTTCTAAATCAGCGACCTTCGTTTCAGCAAGTTTAGCTTATTGCTTCACTTGCACTTACACAAATAAAGTACTAAATAATTAACATAACTAATTTAATGTCTCAAACATATACATGTACAACTTGGAATAATCAACCACACTACGACTAACACAACTGCCAATGGATTGAAAGAGAGCTCAACTTTGTAAACTGTTTTAGGCAGTGCTGCCCATTGTCTGCTCTATCGGAATTTGGTACACTTTTAACTGCTTAGCTTCCTGGACTTTCCAGACACTGAGCAATCACGTATGCCGGTATTGTTTGAGTTATTATGAACTCCGTTAGTCGTTTGCAAAGCCTACTACGGAGGTGAAAATGAAACCATCTAGTAAATCATATTATTCATCAGGCTACGAAACTACTACTGCACTTTCTCAATATTAAATATCTCCAATACAACAGCAGCCAAAGGCACATATGCGTGAAAAATGTGTTGATACTTGGATAGTGTCAATTAATTTAATGATCTTCCACTAGCTTGTTAATGGAACTTATTTTTATTCAATAATATTTTAAGAATGGAACAGACATGTTATTTCACGTAAAATAACTTGTAGTTGCTGTAACTCATGCAGTATTTTTAAGTTCTACAGTAATACTACCTAACTTACGTAGCAGGAACGAAGGGGTGTCTGGAGACATAGATTAAGTAATTTTATGAAATAGCAGAAAGCGGGAAAGTACTATACAACCTACTGTTAAATATCGCGAATGCTTCAAACGGGTTACGCGAATGCTTCAAACGGGTTAGAGTGTGTGACACTCAAGCTATTAACTGGTTGCCTATCCACGAGGACGCACACATGTGATAGTTATCATTTACTAAAGTAAATTTTAGATAAATGCAACTTGTACATCAATTAAATGTAAGTCGTAACGATGTGAAAAATACAACAAGCAGCAGCCGCAATATAAGAATTGCTCATTGAGGGGTTTCTTAGTTAGTATATTCAACATTGTGAATGACGTCATGTAAGGAGCACAATAAAAGCAGCTTTGATTCAAACGTATTGTTGCACTAACCAAAGTAGTTGTTAAATTTATAACGATGCAAGCCTCCTAGCTCGCTTAATGTAATTCTGTAATTCACCACAAAATCAATCCACTAGAAAGCAACATGCTTGATACAGCTACTTGCGATCAACGCTGCACCTAACATAATGCCTGTACACCTTTATTATGATAACCTTTATTCAGGTAATTTAAATTAACAATGAAGCCTATACCTCCATATCTTTAATGAGTTGCCTTAAGAAAGGCAGGAAGATTTGTTTCCAATTTCCACTAACCCTGCAGGGAGAAACATAATGGCAACAGCATTACGCCAGATCATACGTAATCGCTTATTCAGATATGAATCTCTAATTGGACTCGTACTCTGAGCCAGTATAATTGTTTTTGCTTTTATTCAAACTACAATTTGAAATCGCCTCCATGAGGAAAAATATTCGTATAATTTAACCATAATAATTGAAGCAACTCAATATTTATCAAGATAAATTAGTAATAAAAGACTTTCAGTCTGATGATGCAAGCTGGAAAGTCTTGCGAAACGTTAGTGAATATGGATGCACAAACAGCAAAACGGCCAAATCTGCCTAAGTATCCTCGTTCTCAAGATACTCAAACAACACGTGCCACCAAAGAGCATGACCATCGTGCGGGTTTTTACTCGACTTCACAAGGTGCAAGGTACATTAAGCCAGAAAATGCTGGGTGTTCATATACAAATACTACGCGGTATAAGCCGAAATTCCATGTTAAGAAGAATGAAAACAAAGAAAATATGACTAATTCTTAAAATGAGTGGCCACTGCTGTCACACACTGTGTTAATTAATAATATCAAAACAATGGCCGACGTAGCTTGGTTTTATGCGCATTTAACAGTCAAATCAAGCAGCGTAATTATGCCTAACAAACAAAAAAGGAGAGTACTGTCTTTAAAGCGCAAACGCCAAAATGCTTGAAGCCGGCACTGTCTGCAACCGATCCTGTACGCGCTTAAAAAGCGCAGCATGATTCACACACTTGTTAAGCGAAATTCTCAAACATCTGGACGCAAAAACTTATCGCGTAACTGCAAACATTTTAAGCATCTAATTTACCTAGAAGTTGGGCCTTGAGAATTACTGACTTGCATATTAGGTTCGCCCTCGAATCGTCATCCAGACCTTGACTGGCTGGACGAGTGGAAATTTATCACGTACGATGTACTGGAGGCTGACATTACATATTCACAATGGATGTCACGAGTAAACGCTTCGCAAATGATGTACTCACCGGCACATGGTGTAAATGGTGTTTGCTGGACACGCAAACGCAGGATCGTGGAACACAAACAGTTATAGCCAGCAACTATTTGCTGCATGGTTTTCTTTGCCACACAATCGTGGGCACTGGGCTAAGGGAGCCAGACAATGTAATGCCCCTCGACTAGGCCAGATCGAACGCCACATACGCAAAATTGATCGACTCACGGACAGGGCCACACCCACCCTCTCGGCTATGCTAAATTACAGTGATTAAATCTAATTAACAATATAAAGCAAATAAAAACTGACTATACCTGTAAACAGTAAAATTTACCATCCAGGCAAAGGAGATCTGAGGCTCCTTTAAAGCTGCGAAAACGGCGTTTCCCAGAGTATATTCACTTCACCCATAACCCTGACAACAAGTATTATTCTATTGTAATTCATGTTTAGGGGTAGATAGAATAGTACATTACCATTCGAGTAATACTGAAATGATTCCACTGTTTCCACTACATTTTTACATTGTTACCTAATTGCATATTCATAATGTGCACTAGTGAAAATAACAAATATAGACACTGATTCATCGAATAACTGGATAGAAATGTAGGTCCAATACATTTAGTTAAATCTACAAGTTGTATTACTCTATAAATAAAATATTATCGAACAGGACTTAAATTACGAAGCAACAATGATGCAATTAAAACATTATTAAGGAATGTTAATATGTATAATCAAAATCTTATCTTCTAAAGAAGCCGAAGAGAAATCAATTATATAGGAATTGCTGAAAAACACAATATTTTCAAGGTCTGAAAATACTATTTGCTTTCCTCAGCGATTTTTACAGTACCTTCAGCAACTATTAACTTTCCTGTGTATATTAGATTTGCGTAGACACCTTTTTGTAATTTTTGAATTAGCCATTCGCCTTCCTTTTTTTATTTCGAAGTGAATAACTATAGAATACAGCTAATTTTCCGGTACACATTTTCAGTTTCCACTTTACTGGCAGTGCTGTAATACATATTATGGGGTCTCTTCTGATGCACGTTAATAGACGGGTATATCTCAACCACCGTCAATAATCCGGTGCAGCTTTGGTGTAATGGTTTTGTGAAGTGCTGTACCTATCTGATTCAACCAAAATTTAATGGTACCTTGGAACTAAACTTGCCTGTTTGGGTCATACAAATGTTCTTATGCGAAGAATCGCCCTACCTTCACATGGATTTAACCCTCTACAGTTTTCACGTTATCTCCGACAGTCTATCGCAAATCTTCGCTTCCTGAAGGAGCCGTTCTTAGTGTTTTCTGCTTGCTGGGCTGCTTGTTGCACATTGAGGAAAACCCTGACACCTGGTAGCAACGAATTCCTTCTGGTACGATTGCAACTCCTTCTGCTTTTTGAAAATTTACGACAAATTGGTAAAGGATATCGAAGCTTACGAAAAAAAGAAGTTATAATGTCAAATCACGTGAAGTCACGCCAACGGTTTCGTACTTGAGATTTTGTGTTGCCCAAAACACGAATTTAGTTCCAAACTACCATTAATTCCTGATTTAATCAGATAGATCTAGTTATTCACCAAACCATTATATCAAATCTGGACCCGATTGTTGACTATTTTGCTTACTAAACGTTCATCATAACAAACCCCAAAAGTGCGTCTTGCTCAATAATTATTCATGAGTAGGGAAAATATGCACTATCCTGAAGTAATTCACCTGTTGAAAAGAAATGCCAGTCGCGAATCAAAAAGTTACCATATAGGCAACCTAATATGCTCAATGTTAGAAGTTGGTGAGGTAGGTACTGTAAAAGCCGATGAAGACAGAAAAGAATATTTTGAGACTGTAACAAAATCATGAAGATTTACCACGAAGTATTATGCACAAAATATCATAATTGTAGTTATAATTATTTGAGTAACATTTTGCAAGCACTTTTTGTTTGATTTTCTTTCTAACAATTGTATGATTAATCGTTTTATACCCCCATTTCAATGTATTATTATATAATCTTGTCACAACAGCAGCTGTGCTATATGTGTTGGTACTGTTTAATTTTTGATGCTACATTAGATCCATTGTTATGAACACGCAATAAGCAACGCCCGAATTCAATGCGGCAAAATAAAAGTACTTTATATTGTATACACATCTCTATTATCAAAAGGAAATATTAAACGCGGCTGAGGAAATTTCCGGCAGAAACCCGCGCCGCGCATTTACTCAAAACATAAATAAATAATAAATGTCAGCACTCCTTGGCTTTTGAAGTTACCGATACGGGAATCAATAGTGAGACCTTTATTACCGGCTTCGATTAGTCGTAGCCTACTTTTAGGGAGCCGAATTCCATTAATAAATAATCTCGGAGAGGAAACTAAAAAGTCGACCTGCCTATACAAATGAAATGGTTCGGCTTCAATCAGGCAATTAAATTTAATAATTCATCTATTCAATCAACGCTATAGTGAAGTTATCCACGATTGGCTAACCCGTATCAAGAACGCCTCTTCTTTTTTGTATTATTGATAGCCTAATTAAATTTTTACAAGCTTGCGTGTGCTCCGAGCTACTTTTAAGTGCATCTGGTGCAGTTCACTTCCTACGTAGGCAATTTATTCGCTTTTAATTCGGGATTTAAAGGGAATTATAAATAGCTGCGTTTGTGTATAAAATTGCTGAAAACTCGTTTATATGGATCAAAGGATTTTTTAATCAATATCTAAGTGGAGCTCGTTGCTAGGGATGTCCTGTGGTGGGGCTATATTGTTAAATAAGTTCTGTGACATTGAGTAATTCTTTCTATTTCTATTTTACCATAATTGTCTTTGATATCAAACGGAGTTTGGTCCGGGCCATAAAAAATACTGACAAATACTTTCCTTATACAATAAGAGGCCACACGAGATCGATGTATTTATTTTTGCCATCGTTATATTGGGAGCAAGTCTTATCTTTTCGTTATCATTAATTCTTCTCAGCGAAAAACAAAAACCAACTGGAAATACTGTGACGTTTTTCTTCCCTGTACTACAGCCGGGAGTAGCCTTGGGTCCTGGAGGGTCCAAAAGCCGAAGGTTCCAGCCTGCAGCGTAGGTAGCTTGTTCTCGGAGCACCCGCATGGTTGTTTGATCTTGAGAAACGCGTATGAAAAGTTCTGAATCCATCTTCTTTCTGAGAAGTAGAATTGGTCGAAAATCCCCACCTGACCCGAACCTTCCCTCATTGCCTAGGATATTAAAAATGCCCGGTCCAGATCCCAGTCTAGTACAGAGTTCCCCACTTTCCCGTCGCAGTAAGTGCGTTTTCCCTGATAGCCGCACTTTCTGGTCGCAGTGCGCCTGGAAAATCATGTTGACAGGCCAGACAACGTTCCGCTTACCACAAACATCTTAGTCTTTAAGTCGCAGAGTTCCTGAAAGATCATTTCGTGCTGTTTCCCAAAGAAAGTCGGATTTTTTAAAATTTTTATGTTCATACATTTTATTGACGTGTCTTAAGTTATTTTGTATACTGAAATTACGAATAAGCACTATTTATTCGCTTTACTCGTTCTAATCACGTCCGAACTCAACTAGCATTGGCTTTAAACCACCTATTTGCATTGCATAATAAAAACTTATTAAAACAGTAATAATAACTAGCCTGAGAGGACGTTAGAATACTTAATGTAGACTAAAAATCTTCAATAAAATTTTTAAATTTCTTACAGTATTCTTCTGATACGATGCCGCCCTTTTTTGTTTACGTCTCCCTAATTTTATAAATTCTACTACACAGCAATTCTATTTTGTGTTTCCACTTATTATGATAGAGTAGTCATCCGCGCCCCCCTTTCCATTTTGTTACGTCGATTTTGATATCCTTGTTGATGTGATACTTACAATAAATTCCATTTTCCGTTACGCTTTTGCATATACAATGAATATTTGGCTGGGGTCGCAAAGTAAAAAAATTAACGATCCATATTCCCTGCTTTATTATACCTGTTCCCTGTATCTGATAAGAATTCATTGTGTGAAGGGGAGTAATCTGTTTTTATGTAAAAATAGACACTCTACATTCCTATAAAATATTCAGGTCTGGATATAATATAATGCCTGGAGTTATACTCGTTCTGTATCAGTGTAAAATCTCTGATCATTTTGACAAACCAATAGAGATTAATGCTACAATGATATGGACGTAATCACACTATTTTCCATAACATGCTCTGGTTGAATATAGAGAATACATTAGTAGCCCTCTATATGTTCTTAATAGGAGATATTCTAAATACATGTGCTCTTTAACAAAGTAACAATATGTGATCAAAGTTAAAATATTTATGGATTTTACAGTTCAGAAACCAAACTCCAGAGGTTTAAACTTGCTGTTGCCATATGGAAGAGGCAATAAAAGTAACACAGTTAATTGGACTAACTTAATCTGTGCAGGCTGTAAAGGTTTTCTATATTTATCTGCTTCTAAGGTTAGTAGTTTATAAACCTTTTTTTATTTTCCAAAACACTTTGATTCACTAAAATGGAATGTTTAATTTAAAAAAAAATATTCAGAAAATATATTAAAATAACCAGAGGCCGGGAAGATTATTTACAAGTAAAAATGGCTCAAAATGAGTCAATAAAACCAGAAATGCTTTTTGACGAATTTTATTGCAATTCTTAAAGGAATACCTCAAAATGTCAGTATTTCCAGGGAAGCTATATGGATAATGAACAGCAAAGCCTTACAGGCTCTGGCTGAAAAAGGAGAGGCTGCTCTTTCAAATCCTCTCGCCGGGGCCAATATTGAACCTCTAGGGGCAAGTAAATATCCAAAACTTCAAAATCTTATCGATGTGCCCTGAAGCTAGACCCCAAAACTTGAGTAAACGACACTATAAATAATAATAATGAGATAAATAAGTTTGTACAAAAAAAATTAAGCTCAATTTTAAGGATAGTTTAACTTTTCCTAGTTGATTTATTTTTCTTAAATAATTTATTTTAACACTTTCTGACATAAAGTATACGACCAATTCCTAAGATAATTTTCTTACACTTGTCTCCCAAGTCGCCCTTGACTGAATCTATCCATAGGCTTTATGTAGGATTGAACTTTCCAACATGCAATATTCATATTTGCAGTAATAGTTCCTCCAAAAAAATTCTTTTGCTGTTCGTGAAGACCCTTGACTACTTCTTCTTGATATTCAGAACCAGAGCATAATCTTTATAACACTCATAAATGCGAAATTGTTTTCAAATGTATCTGGTTCTCCCTATAATCCCTTCAGAACCCTCGATCAGACCACTTTGCAGCCCTGGTTTGGCTCACGACCCGGGGTTGAGGATTAATGCTTTAAGGTTATCGTAGGATTGCAACACCTTTTTTGTTGGTGCAGTTTATCAAGATTAATGCGTAGTCATAAATTACACTTAACTGTTTTGGACTATAACAATTAAGGGAAAAAAGGCAATTTATAGTTGTGTCGGATTTCTGAAACATTATTAGGCAAGAAGATGCAATGGTTCAGAATATCGGTTTTTATCATTTATATTTATAACATCGCATGTACGACATTGATAGATGTTGTTAGAGAACTGCAATATTGTAACATTTAAACACCACCATTCCATAGATTGATAATTGCATTAATTACTTTGCCAATTTCTTTTAAATAAATTTAAGGTTAGTCCTTCCCACCATAGGTATTGTTTATGTTATTAACTTTTCTCATAAAACATCGGTTCAGAATTACAAAAAAATACCGATGTATTAACCGTCTCCCTCTTCTTTATCTACTTTCTTAGCGCTATTATATCCATTATTAGCTATTACGTTATTTCGTTTTATTCGTATCCAGTCCTAGGCTTTTCGATCTTTCAGTTTTATTTCTAGCATCGCTCTCCACATTGCATGTTGTGTACGGTCTTTTTGCCATAGTTGAAACGATTCCTTGGCTGCTATGACTATCTTCATACTTAAAAGCAAGAGCCAACTTGTATTATTTAGATGTATTTTATTATGTATTACATGTAAACAGTGTAATTCATATAATGAAAGTTACTGAAGCAGATCCTGTTGTGCTCTGTGAGTGCATTGTAAAGCTGTGAAGCAATAAAGACACGTCCAACCTTGTTGGCAGGGTGAGCAAGTTTCAGCTTAAGACACTTTAACCAAGAACAAGACATTAGCTCAGATCTTAGCCCAAGTCTGCGGTGTGTGTGCACCTCCAAAATTGTAGTAGATGAAATTGTCCGAGCGCGCGATAAGTTAAATAGAAGCGGCTATACGCCTGCAGCATGTAATTGCTGCACACAGATTTAAAGTGCAACACACAAGCCTTTTTAAAATACGCATTTGCATTTTCTTAGTGTACCGGTAAGTACATCAATTTTCTTCCGTGTTCAAAGGTATCTTCGAAGCGTCCATTTTGGGAACCGCCAATTCAGAAGTTCTCGAGCATGTCGTCTATCGGGGATTTCGAGCATCACGTTATTCCGAGATTGGATGATACAAGCTAAGACGTGTTTGATTGAAGAGTACCTAGAAGGTCTGTAGACTTACTTCCAGATCAAATCTTTCCAGTGAAAACGCAATTGCGTTTTATTCTTTTAGTTCCTCGCAGCAATTTGTCCTTGAGTTACCGCAACTTTCGCGCCTGGGATTCCGGTGCATGAGGATTCCATTTCTGTAAGAGGTCTGTGGAAGAAATTTACAGAGCCGAAGTTCCTATTAAACTTGGCGTAATTAACTGGCTCACTTGACGCTTATTGACTGGAATCCTGATGCGTCTGCCCGCTACCTGGTAAACAGCTACCAAAGGTCTGTTTTAATCCAATATATTCCCGTGCCTGCGTTAAAATAATGAACTTTGGCCTAACCTGCAATAAAAGATTCCTTTCAATATGTTAAGTATTTCGCGTTAGTTTTCTACTGTATCTGCCAAATATCAGATCCTTTAAAAGTTCATATAAGTTCAGCAATAACATAGAACTTACTGAGGGCAGATTTTTCAATTAATTAAACCACTGTTTACTTTTAAAACTGTCAAAGATTTGATTGCGACTTACGGATGTGTCTCACGTACCATCCAAGTGTTTATTTAATTTAAATTTTGGCTTTTGTAAAGCAATCCTGCATTTGCTTTCTTAAAGTTTTGAATTTGCACATCATGTTAGTGACCGGACATCTCAGTTGAATTAAACTTAATTCCCTACCTGCAAAATAATGCTTTAATTAATTCGATTTACCCGACGTATTGAAATCGATGACGATTTTAAATAATTACTAAGCATATTACGGGTTATATAATGCCCTGCCCTCTGAACTAAGATCTTGGGGTCTGTAGACGATTCTGCTAATTACTAATAACACCTTTTATTGCATTTGAGGATTTATGGTCAAATTCAACACAAATCCCAAAATTTTACCTTCAATAACATCGCGGTCATACGCTTTTACTCAGTAATCTACCGATAATGCAAATTGCTAATTTAATAGTGAACTTGTACTTTTCTTCGTATTATACATTAACTACATATTCATCTAATACAACTTTTACTACTGTCATATTTTCCTCCTATTGAGCTATTTATGGTGATATTTTATGTGTGTATGCAACACCGAGCCCCTCTATTGTTATTAATTATACTGATTCGTTTTCTATGAATTTTATTTGTTCCTCTGTCGTCCTCCCTCTTTTCCAGGGTTTGGTTAGTTAGTAGCGCCTTTTATTCTAATCCGATTTGAATTTCTGCTACGTTTTAAATTTTCGCTGCTGATTCATTTACTTATTATTTATTTTAGTAAAGACAGATAAGCAAACTTTGCAATCTTTTTTTAATAAAACGATTATGGCTTAAATTTACTTATTACATTTCACGTTTTCGCAAGTATTAAACATCAATTTCTATTTATAATGTAAAATAATATTACTGCACATACGCAGAGAATTTTTCAAAGGGAGCAAACATTTCAATATCTTATTCAAAATTAATTAAAGATATTAGCAGTACATGTTAGTATTTAAGCCTCACAGAACACACCATAGTATCTGTCAAGTTTCCTAATTTGTTAATAAATGACAGCACTCATATTCATGGAAGCGGAAGTAATTTAACAAAATCGAAAAATGATTTAACGTAGGGCCAAAGTAATATAAATTAGGAAATTATTCTCCCACATAAATCATGCAGCCCTGATTGACATTGCTCATTACGCCGGTTTGGAAAGGAATTAGATCCATTTTGACCCCTGCAGATGTTGTTTAATTAAATGTAGCATTATTCCACTAATAGAAATCGCCACAGTGGTGTTTGTGTGGAAGGAAGGGGAATGGATTACGGGCATTCGGCAGCGGTTAGAAACTAATAGATGCAATAAATTTCCTGAAATCTGCTTCAAACGCGGTGTATTTTTCTTCCCGGAAAATGGATGTTTCAGCAGGCACTGCCGGTTTTAATATACATAATAGAAATCGCCGCTTTTTAAACACAGTCTCGCAGCTCTAATCAGATCGCAGCTACTGTTCGTCACATTGTTTTAAACGGACGCGTTGAACCTGAACTGTCATAAATGGGCTAATGCGAGGCAGTCAACTTGTTAATTGGCATTACCGATGTTAAATGTGGCAATTTCTGCAATGCAGTTAAGTGATTGCATGTTCCATTTACCAGCTCAGACACGCCGCCTACTCGAGATGTTTTAGCAGATGATTGCCGCAATGTCCTTTGAGGAATTTCGTCCTGGGCTCGACATAGGACACGTAATTTCGCAATAGCAGCTTCAATTTTGAATTACTAGATTGTAAGATTACCTTACATTAATCTCTTTTGTTATAGTTTGATACCACATAATACAATTAACATCCAGCACTATAAAAAATTGCTACAATTTAGGCTCTACGCCTAACGTGAGTTATATTTATAATAAACTCAATTAATACAATTAAAACAATGTCGACTACCACGATTCTGGTTATACTTTTTCGTAGAATGTAGTTAAAATTACAACATTATATTTAATATCTAAATGATGTTTTAATTAAGTACTAATGCTAAAATGGCGTATATGCCAAGGGCGTATTGTTGATGAACGATTTAGAAATTTAGCTACAAGGTATTTTTGACATACGTGATAATAATTCTAAATGTTCATTGTGTATTGTAACTGGGCGATTAATGGATTTATTTAATCAGATAGCGGCTTCAGACAATCGATGGATTAAAACAAATCCATTCCACCGCCAAGGTTCCAATCACTGCACAACCGAGCTTGCTTTGTAAGTCACCGGGAAACCATCATACGAAACACACCAATTTATACTATATAAATGTAAAAGTTTCCCTCCAATGAAATATATGTACATATAACACTACCATATATTATTATTAGTAAAAATTTGTAGTACATCTAAATATACATCGTCATGAAATAGTTATTTATGTATCAAGGGTATAATTAATAGATTATAGCACGAAGGAATGTTTAAAGCACACGCGAAGCGAAGAGCTTTACATTTCCCGAAGACTATAATCGTGATTAGTTACGTGGTACATACAACGTTTTATTTTATGTTGGTTCTTAAAAGGAACAAATTTCAAGGTTTCAGTATTTTGGCTAGAGACTACTGAGTCATTATGGTGCTGAATCTGTGAATGTGTGGTATGCTGTGGTTTCTATGCAGATCGTTGGTGTTGGTATACTACACCGTTGGTGCTTGTTCTAATACTTAGCAACTTTACAGGCCCTAGGGCCATCAACTCCATTTTACGCACGTTATCGAGGGCCAATAAATTTACGTATTAAAGACATAATCGTGAGTGGATGGCCCCAGGAGCAAAGGCTCGCCTTTCAGACGGCCGGCCCGGGTTCGAATCCCGGCGACTCTAGAGTTTATAAACCGTACGCTCCCCGGCTACCACGCTAACACCTGCGGTAGTCGTTAACCCCTAACAAAGGAACTCTTCATCAGTTTCGACGGGCAAGGCTAGCCACCTACCCGGCCTAAGGGTAAAGAGAACTCATAGAACCACTTTGTGGTTAAAAAACACGAACAGAAGTCGGATATTTTTGGTTAAACCTTACAAAACACCATGCAGATTTAAATTAATTTAATAGTTTAAGATATAACATTTAAAAAACTCTTGACCACCTATAAGGCTAAAGTTAATAATTAACGAGATATTAATATTAGCAGTATTCTATGTACACCAAAATAGTATTACTAATAATTAAAGTAAAACTGACCCCATACGGCCATAAAAATAATGACAGACAAACAAACCAACAAATTCCCAATATCTGTCAAAATACAGTTGTGTTGAACAAATCTGTTAGAAATAAATTCGTTTGCCATTCAAGAATGCGTGAATATACTAGAAGTCGTTTTTTTTTGTCAGAAAAATTATCAACGAGCGGCTGGAACGTATCGAAATTGTTACCTAAGTAAACAAGAGCCGCATCCTCACACATTTGGTAAACTGAAAATAACATTGCGAACTTGCAGAAGTTTTTCTAGAAAATTAAGATATCCTAAACGTAGCTAACATAAAAATGGGGCATTTCCCAATGAAGATATTATATTGGCGCATTTCAGAGAAAATGAGCATATTTCAATAATTCAGGTATCGATTCAAAGTAATGGAATGTTTTAAGACTAAGATAAATTAGATGTTTATTTGGTGGTTGTCATTTTTTCGTAGCTTTCTAACAATTTATTCCGCTTTAAAGTACTATTAGCTACATAACTTTAAACACTAATAGTTGGTGAATTATTAACCCCAGGTCTAGAGCTGGTTAATAAATAATAAATTACATTTAAAATAGAAGGTATTCCATAAGAAAAACCAAAAACAATTGAACTTCCGGTTAAACCGGAAGTCGGTTATTTTTTTCGTACTCTTACGATACGTATCACATAAAATGGTATAACTTTTCTGTATAAAATATTTTTCTATGTCATAACATTGGAGATATTCAGCCTGCCCTTAATTTACATTCATCCTGTATAATAAAACCGAGTTTAGGTTTCCTTCTACAGGTCTTACATATCCGATGCTATTTCAATGAGAAAAATATAATCGGTAGTCGTAATCATTCCTTACTTTAGCAGCAGGTCTTCGTATGCATGTACCAATCTTGTAATCTCCCTCTTATGTTAATAAACCTATATGT
>OW679200.1:16825218-17134748 GCA_940337035.1 Agriotes lineatus
AGTTACAAAAATCCCACCAGTTATGAGATAGATTGAGTTACGTTAAAATAGTTCAATATTTTTAATTTAGAAACTACAGTTTATCACAGCCTTACATTTTTTGGCAAAAAACGGCTATCAGACATAGATTAGCACTGTATGGTTTTACAATGTGAAGTCAGCAACAGCCTAATCAAAGTTTAAACATTCTATTGGAACTAGTGATGGGCTTATTCGAATGAAAAATAACCGGTTATCCCGTTATTGAAATAACCTATGTCACTCGGTTTTCGTTCCAAGTATTCGCATGAAAAATAACCTCATCCTGATACGTAATACGTGCCGTATCTCAGCGACCTGCGAGTGATCGAAATTCTGTAAATAATACGTCATTCGTAACTTAGAACCATAAGCAAGGCAGATTGTGCTGAAAACATCATTTGGGCCTCTCGCTCTACAGTTTTCTCCCTTGCTTCCTTGCCGGCTGAGGCTCGCGGTCGATCCGTCGTCATATGATATCCACAATAACTTATTGCACAAGCTCCTTCGAAATCAAATAAAAATCATTTATACAATTATTATAATTAACGATTAACTGAGTTCCTCTGCTATCTGCAAGTTACGATGCCGATGCAGATGACGCTGAACCGCGTAACCGGCAAACCGGCGAAATCGAAACGAATCGAGAGCCAAAATTTATTCGAATGATTATTCAAATAATCATTCGGTTATTAATATCATTCGCGTGCAAATAATTCGGTTATGAAAATTGTCCGCTTATGCCCATCACTAATTGGAACATTCAGCCTAAAATTATAGGTATAAGATTTCCCAGAAGTGTGGCAGTAATACATGTGGCACGCTTTCCTTTGCAGTCAGACTGATCTTCATCTTCCATTACTTTTTTTATTTTACCACCTTACGAATTTTGTTCTTTGAAAATTTCCGCAATAGGTAAGAACACAGTTTAATTGAATTTTGAAATATTCAATTACATTTTAAACGTCAACTGTTAAACTATTGTCAAAATAGGTAAATGTCTCAACAATAAAGTAAGCTGCTGGTATACTGATCGTTCTAAAATCAAAATTTTATAGCTGCGAAAAGGCGTTAAAGATGATGCTTACAAAATAACATGGTTATCCAAATCGTTCGCAATATCGTAATTAAAGATCCGAACGATTATAGTTAGCCAACGAGTCGTACCATAACGATTTTCTATAAAATAGCTCCTTAAAAATGCCTTCTATTGGCAACTAACGTATGTTCCATCAGTTTTGAGAAAAAATATGAATTATTAGAAACCTACAAATGTTTCTAGTTTATTACTATTCTACTAGATTTGACATCTGTAATTATATTTGGCAAATTATACCTTTCTCGCGAATTTAAATTGGAATTAAAATTTTTCATTTAATACTTTTGAATAGATGGGAAGTATCTGCTATAACATATAAGTTTCTTTCTTCTTTAAGGGATTTCTTACTTAAATAACTAATTTTCGAATGATTTCCTACAATATCTAAATATCTTCACATTGCTTGATTACATTCACCAACATCCAATGTAATCGATACAATATTCAATCTTATTTTGGTAGCATGATCCACCATTTTAATTTTAGATATCGGCTAACACAAAGTTATCTGATGTAAATTAATATACTACGGCTTGTTTTATCTATTTATAATATCTCCTAAAAATAAAAAATTGTTGTTTTACGTAACATGAGAACTAAAGCTTTTATAAGCTAAAGCGTTCTCGCGAATTCGTAATATTAGGCATGCTATGAAATAATTTGTAGTTACACAAAAATTCATACTTTTCTAATCTCATTTCACCTGAAGTAAGTACACAGTGTTTTTTACACTTTGTGGCAGATATAAATCTGTTCATAACGGCTTTTAATGTATCCGACTGAAAATTCCAATTTTGAAGACGAAAATTTAATGTACTCGTACAAGCAGAAAGGAAATAGAGAACATTTTTTTATATCATTAACTCCAGTAATTCCACATAAAATTGTCAGCCTTAACTAATATTTAAAAATTTTGTCAGAGCCTTTCTTTATGTTTTTTAATAATAATCTACTTTTCTTTTTAGTTTCTTTACTAAGATGATCTTTCAAATTCCTATAACTTTTTCATGGTTTAGCATGTTAGGCCAGTAAATTCTCGTATTTGTTTTCATAGTGAGGTCCAGACTTAGAAGTTGAAACTTTTGCTACAACTGCAGAAGAACAAGAAGGAAAGTTTTATCAGAATAGAAGTTCTCTTTAATTTTTTTCCACTATTACTTTCAAATTTCCACTGATTCTTTTCAAACTAAATTTAACAGATTGCTGGTATTTTGCAATTGTTATTTTCTCTCCCAACGCTATTTAACTTATTTTTTTCGGGGTCTTTTGGTATACCTACATAAAATTAAACCATTAATGAGCGGTTCTTATACCCAGATATACAGTAACCAATCAGGATAATAATAGAATACTGCAAATTTGGGATTTCAGTTAGTTATCTGTCACATAATTCTAATAACTTTAATGCCCCTGATTTAAAAAATCGAAAACGCATCGGCCATTTCTATTCTTGAATTTTAATGTGATGCAAAGGGATCACACTAATGAAATGCTGTTGACGCTTTTGCTGTATACAGTTACTTTGTTAAGAATAACAGATGCAAAGGTGTTACTTCAGTTTTCCAGTTTTCAAAGTAAAAGAGGGGACTACAAACGTCGCCTCGCTCTGAAGTAAATGAAATGAGTAAACTTAACGGAACTGTTCGTCTGATATTACAGAAGCGCCATATTCCTTAAATTGTCTTCATTCATACTTCTACCTTGAAAACCGTATTGTTTAGCCTCGATAAACTCAACAATCGAACATTGCAAACTAACGCGCGTTGAAGATCAGTACAAAATCTTTTTCGAGAACCATAAAAAAAATTCAGTAAGAAAAATAATCCATTTTCGTCAACTTGACGGGAAATGCTTTTATATTTTAGAACGTAAAAGTGCTTTGCATCCAAAGACGTTTGATATAAGTTTTTTAATAAGATGGAACAATATATTTACCAATTTATTAATTTGACTTGAACAGTTAGTTCTAACAATATTAGTATACTATAATTAGTTTAATTACTTAGTTTCTTACAATATACGAGGGTCAAGCTAACATTATTGGGAATAAAGGAAACTGTTAATATTTCTTCGGATTTGTATGCTCAATGTAGTTCTCTTCGGCAATAAAACACTTACCTAAACCATTCTTTCCTCTTACTGCTTAAAAGCTGCTAATCATCTTCTTTAAGAACAACTTCAAAATAATCGTAAACTGCGGTGTCAATTTGTTCCTGGGACGAAAACCTTTTACCCTGCAAATGTATTTAAAGTCCATAAATAGTCAAAAATAGCACATTGCTAGAACAAGTGACTGCGGCGGGTTTTCTATTTTTTATATTTTTCCACCCAATAAATGGAGTGTCAAAGTAGCCGTATGGGACGATCCATTTTCATAATGTAGCATAGTCGCTTCCTCTGTAAATCAGTTGAACACTCCAAACATCTTTCAGTGTAACATTTAGCTATAACTTTCCTTTGTTTATCTAGCTTAATTGCATTTACTAGACCCGTGCTTCTATATATAACTGCATATATAACTTTCTTCATATCTCTCTGCTTCTTGGTTATCGTTGGAGTTTCTACATTTTGATGAATCCATAAACGACCCTCTTGGCGAGTCGGTACGTCAAAAAAAAAGAAATATAAGTTTCGTCACCTATCAGATTATTGCTAAAAGAATTGTTGTTCACCATTACTTACGTAATATAAAGTTTCATGGCAACCTCTAAAACCCTCTGTTTTTAGGAATCATTAAACCAATGCTGCTTAAAACGTTTGATTTTTTAAATTTTGGTGATTATGTATGATTTTGTTAGCAGTTGAGGATCCAATCTTGAGTTGATGTTCTATTACCGCAGAAGTGGCTTTATCTCTTCAATTATTTACAATACAGCAGGAATGTTTTTTTCGGTAACGGCCTTGCTCCTTTTTGATACTGAAAATAATTCTTCACTAAAAACTGAATCCAAACTCTCTTTGATGCTCTTCGGTTAAATCCATTCTTTTACTTCTAATGTAATGTCACTTTAAAAAATTAACTTCGGTTCTAACTCATGTAACTTCAGCAAGTAAACTTTAAATGAGCCGAGGTCGATAGCTCAATCCCCGGTCCCGGTAAGGTTTTGAAAAATTTAAAAAAATCAGATCAAAGCCTCTATAGAATGACATCATTCGGAAGTGATGTAAAACCGTGGGCCACATGTTACTACGATGTGTAGCATGTAAAAGATCCCTTGCTAGGGTTGGAACTCCTTAGTTTCGGCAAAATTCGAAGTAGGACTAAGATACATGGTATTCTACATGCCTAGACCTTATCCACGGGGTTGGCCAAAAAGGGCCTATGAAGGCCTACTTGCTTGACATCAGCCTCCCCACAACAAATACTAACTAACTGACATTCAAATGACGTAAAATAGTTGTTTTGCGTAAATAATACTGGATGTTTTATTTTTCAAGGCCTAGTAGATGTTTTCATTCTCAATAATTATCGCTTGGCCCTCGTATAAATCAGGAGTGGCAATGTGTCAATGACATAGATATTCTAATTATTCAGAAACTGTCAAATAAATTCATGTTGACAGTTCTGCGATTTTTATTTCAAAATGTGTTTGTTTCACAAACGTATTTTTTTTTGGTCACGTTCGTCTCGCCAAAATATCATTTTCGAACGCAAAAGTAGCAACTCGCGTTGTAGATAGATAAATAACTATTTTCGTCGCTGAGGAGCAGTAACCATGTAGTATAAAGTTAGTGCTTACTTAGCAATTAAATTCAGAGTGTGTGGTAAAACATCGGAGAAGGTTCGGGAGTAATCTGAACTTATCCTTTATCTAATAGACTTCTCTGTCGGGGACGCTGTTTCAGCAGCCAAACCGTAAGAGATAGAGAAAAAAGTTATGAAAGTTATATGTTTGGAATGGTCATGTCAGGTCAGGAACCGAATTTCAGTCACGTGACACTTCCGGTTTTCGAGAAATCACGTGATTTCCGTCCGTCCGGGACGCTGTTCTATTTGAAAAACAGTCTTTTTTGTTTCATTAAATGAGACATTTGTCTCACTGGTTGCTAGTTTTTAAAATTAGAGTAAGCTTTTAGGCAAGAAGGTTGTGAAACATTAATAACAATACCTACCCGTAAAATCAGAGCCGTCTACCCGAATTCCTTAATTAGCCCTCGTACAGGCTAACATTTTATATTCTAGTTCAAATTACGCTATCGGGAACCGAAATCTATACAGGGTGTCCGTAAAATAATGGGACACCGATTAGTCATAGATTCCTTACGTTATAATAAATCGAGTAAACCTAATAGACCTTAGTACAAAGTCCCTTCAGTATGAAGTTATAGGGCTATGAAGTTCAATTTTTAATATTTTATTTTTTTGTTAATTTCCACAAATGTAGAGATATCGATTTTAATTTTGGTATACATGGTTACTATTATGTACTGCACTAACAAAACATTTCTCATAAATTATACCTGACTGTAAGAGGCACATTACCTATCTTTGAAAACTTTTTTTAATTATAACTTCGTTATTTGTAACATTTTTTGAAATTTTAGGTTATTATCTGAAAGAGAATTAAAAAGCACAAAAATAATGTACTCACAGTTCTTAAGCCTAAAAACAACCTTTTACCTTAAAATGCGCATCATAAATTGTTGGTAGTCATTAACACGTGCAATTATCAAGTAGCCATGATCACAAAAACAATGGTCTAGTAAAAAACAATGATAAAACAATTAATGACATTAGTGACATAAGAATTTGTTCTTTTATGTTTAAGAAAATGCCGCAACATAACGAATTTTCCAATGCTGAAGGGTTCGTTATGTCGCAGCATTTTCGTAAGCACAAAAGGCAAAAAACTGATGTCACTAACGTCATTAATTGATTCCTTGTTGTCGTTTACTAGATTACTATCATTACCCATTGTTTTTGTGATCATGGCTACTTGATAATTGCACGTCTTAATGACAACCAACAACCTTTGGTGGACATTTTAAGCTAAACGGTTGCTCTTACGCTTGTGAACTAAGAGTACATTATTTTTGTGTATTTTAATTCTATTTCACATAATAACCTACAATTTTGAAAAATTTTACAGATAACGAAGTTAGAGCTAAAAAAGTTTTGAAAGATGGGTAAAGTACCCCTTACAGTAGTCAAGTCTAGTTTATGAAATCTTTCCTATTAGTGCACTACAAAATAGTAAGAATGTATACAAAAATGCAATCGACATCTTTACATTTGTATAAATTAACAAAAAAATAAAAACTTGAACTTCGAGGTCCTATAACTTCTTACTGAAGGGACTTTGTACTAAGGTATTGATTTATTATGACGTAGGTTTTGTGATAAATTAGGAAATTGTTTAACCGTAGAAGATGCCTTATTTAAATACTAACCATGAAGAATCTAAGAGAGCAACTTATTATTTAATTAGATTTTTTTTCTCTAAAAATGCCAAATACATATTATTACCCCTTTCAATTTTTCTTATGTAAAACGCGTTATTTCTGAAATCGTACAAATAATTGAAAGTTTTCCCCGTTCAATAAACTAAATTCAAAAATGGCAAAACAATAGCTTTTGGTTTCAACAAGCCATAAGTTATTTTTGCAAATATATTAATTTCAGTTTCCTAGATTTTTATCCTTTTTTCAAAATTAAATTGCAAGCAATCTGCTCTTCAAAAAGCGTACTAGCAGTTTTACTGTAGACTAAATAGGTGACCAAACCCTTGCTGTCCTTATGCTGCACGAGCTATTTCTACACCCTGTCTATCACCAAAATGTAATAACATTTTTAAGAATTCAAAATATGTTACTTGGATATACAATTAGGATAAAAAACATTTTCTTTTAACAGTGCTGTACATAATAAAATACGAGGGGTCTAAGCGCTTCAGCTTAATATGTAAGTATTTGACCATTTCTACTACAAAGTGTAATACAGGCTGGTAATGCGGTAATTTATCGTGCCCCTTTACTCTACGTTACCCAGAATTTAATTGCCCTTTGTATGCTAGCTAACCTAGTCGTAAATGCAGTCCCGTTTTTACCTTAGTGCTGCTAAGGGGAATTCAATACAGCTTGTTTTGAGCCTGCTCGTTTCCACCTATAGTCCTGAAATGATTCACTCAAGTCCCGTAAGAAATAACAGCCAAACTGCTTACACAAACACTATATACTCTAAAAGATGATATACATACACATAAGAACATAAAAATAATACACAGCGATACTACATAAATGTTACACGCTGTCAAAAATAGAATCTAATTAAATTACACTGTTACGTGCTTAAGACTGATTTTTACTCGCTTTGATACTTGCACAAAATACAAGAACAAACTATCAACTAGTGACGCTAATCACAAAGCCCTTGAAAATTGTTTAAACTTGCGCCACAATTCTTTCTTCTGGAAACTGGCCGCACCTCGGGGATGTTTATCCAAGTTTGCACTAGCATTCCTAGGGCCTTAATGTTGACCCCAAAGCAACACACAACGATGGCGGGTTTCGTTAGCAACTGCCGCGGGCGACAGTTCATTCGCTAATGTTCATACATGCACTAGAAAGCCAGAAAACCCGCGTTAGTTGGTTCTAACCATAGATACACTTCGTCAACGTTTCAGCTGATTTGCGCTTCACTCATCAAGCATGCGGAAACTTACTTTGAATAACTCACACGTTTCAACCTAGATCTTACAATACAACACATTACAGTCCAGCTTTGCTATAGCAGGTTAATTATTAAATATTTCAGTTTAACGAACTGGCCCGTTATAGACTTTAACCATACGCTTACTAATTTAATATGAATCCTATAGATGATTATTTTTACACATATCAATAATGTATTCATGGGAGTTATATAAAATAGTAATTTACTCTACTAGGTGCTTAAACGAATTCTATTTTATACTGTACTGTGTTTTTATCTTTACTGAAGTAATTATAGCCCGGCAATGGAATTCTACGATGCAAATCGGGTAATAATATATTACGCAACAAGAGCTGTAAGAACATATTACCCGCGAGTTGTAAAAGTTACAAGCCGTGTAGCGGCGGGTGTGTAACCCCACGAGTGTGTAATTTCATTATAAGTCGAGTTGAATACTATACTTTTTCTACGACCACACTCTTTCTGTTAAATAAAAACTAACCAAAACCAAAAACTATTATTGCTACCAACATAATAAGTCATCAAATACCTAATCATCTGATCGATCCATTTTCCACAAGCTCACGCTCAAACAGTTTCTGGCCATTTTGATCATTTTAATTGTTGTCGTAAAAAGATGTTACGGTAATGTGTTCCAACTGTAACCAAGGAAACGCGACACAAAGTGCTCAAATTATTTTTATTAATTGACAGTTAATTTGCATTAAGCTTCATCTAATAATGAAAATATGCGACAGAATATGAAACAAAACGTTGGACGTTATACGTTCGCTACTTTTTTTTGCAGTACCTGTTTAAAAAAATCCAGACTCGGCTTCATTATCGTTTCGTCGATAAATATAGAACCTGTACTACACAACGAACCTTGTAACGTAAATAACTATTATTAAGAAGGATGTAACTTACACGCCGATGCACGTAAAACCTCCGAATCTATTAAAAAGGTTACGCACCGTCTAGTGTATTAAATTTTGACTGCTAATGACCATTTAAATAATACGATCTGACAGAACGGTTCTGAGGAACAAAAATAGCAGACAATTGTTGTTTTCATTCTGTTCCGAATTTTGTGTTTACATTCGTAGACACCAGTTTGTATGCAATGATAAATGAATTTATTGTTGACTTTAATTATCAAAAGTAGCGAATGTAGTTTACACTTCTCGATTGCCAATATATTTAAAATAAGGTGTAGCCAAATTTTTGACAGTTCTACTAAGTGGTGTATGACTAAACACATTGTGGAAATAACCGTAGGTGTTATGTTGGCGTATTTTCTTGCCAGGTCGAATGTTCTAAATGTCGCAGTAAGCCTTCTGCGTATAGTTCTTCAATAGAAAGTCTTGTAGACTGATGCGAGTGTCGGACTGGCCCACCGGGCACCAGATCAAATGCCCGGTAGACCAATTCAGTTTGGAGGCCAAAATGTCGGCACACATCTTTTTTTTTCAAAAAATAATACAAATTGCACAAATGTTTTTACAAAATTCAAAAAATTACACACTTTGTATCAAAGTATTGTCCCAGTTTTCTCTGTGCATGCATGCATAATGCATCTATTATTTCTTAGTAGTCGTGGAATGTTCGACGGGTTTGAAAAGAAAATAGCTAGTGCCACAAAATTCCTTGATTCATTTACAGAGAACGAGTAGTAAAATGAAAATGACATAACAAGTGAGCCTGAATTTCCAGTATTGAGATATAGGAGAGTTAAAAAGACGCCAGGAGAAACTGTCGGGGATGAATCTATTGGATCCTACGAAAGAAAGAGTTTTGAAAGAAATTGAAGTGAAAACTTCTGAAGCGATTGTTAATCAATTAATGCAAAGCATGGAAGACCGATTCACAAAAACCGAGGAGGTTTACAGAACCTTCAGTTTCTTTGATCCGAGTACTTTTCAACATACTGCTCAACTAAACGGAGAAAATATTCCTGCTTTCGCTTTTGTTGCAATTTCAAAGCTAAGGAACTTCCCACAAGACATCGTAAAACAAGAATTGATTCATTTTTCTAAAAAAAATCACTTTACAAAAAGAACAATGCCAGCTTATGGTGACTGACTGATCCAATCACGACCCCCTGATCAGGACACTAATAGTGATGACAACGAAAATACCACTGAAGAAGATCCAAGTTTTCATTTAAATATTTGCATACATAAATTTTTGCGTCCACAAATATAATTTCCACGCCATTACATATAGCAATTTGTACTTAGCATACAAATAGTTACTGACATCATGCACCCAAGTATCCTGTGAACGTGTATTTTCTAAAGTGAAAATTAAAAAATAGCCTAAGAGCTTCTTTATAGCAAAAAAGGTTAGAATGTTTTCTAATTTTGAATGTGGAGTATGATCTACTCCTAAGCGTGCATTTCGACGAAATCATTGACAAGTTCGCAAATAGATCAGTCTCTTTAAAATCAAAATTATTGATGTGATTCATATTGTCAAGTATAATTATTATAATGGAATAGAGTATAAAAGTTCCTATAAAATCAAAGCTTGTGATCATAATTATCTACATTTTTGCGTTATAATTGTTCCAAACTCAAAGTTTATAAATCACCAGAAAGAATATTTTTTCGTTATTTGCTTGATTTTCAAAGTTTATAACAATAGAATAATTACCTACCTCCTACATATTTGATTTTTTTGTTACCTTGTTTCATGTTTAAATTTTAAAATTATTAGAATATAGTCATTGAAGTTACAAGTATAGAAAGTGGAGCTTTTCAGTACGAGCGAGATGTTTCTGGAAGAGGTCATTAGGCCGAGTCCGGAATTTCGAGACGAGCATGGAAAAGCCACTTTCCTATGAGTTTCGTATAATATTTTTTCGTACACTAGCATACAAGACGGAATAATAAATTTATCCCCCCATCTGAATTTCAGCTCTTTCAATGCTAGTGTAGGAAAAAACAATTTTTTACGACTGCCCAGAAAATATGCAGTTTCTGGAGACTTTTTCGCCAGAAAGTAACATTTTTCCGGTCGAGATCGGAAAATGGGCATCAGAGATCCGTAATAGTATTTAACATTACTAGCTTGGTAAGAGGGTTTTTACTGGCGAATAGAAAGATATGACTGGCGAGCTGCAGGCGATTTATTTGTTCCTCACTTGTAAATAACTAGAAATTTACCATTTATTCAAAAAGTCAAACTGACAAGCAACTAAATTAATCAATATCACACATACTAAGGAAGACAACTCTGGCTTTGCATGCTAAAGATTTTACAAGTTAGTAACTTGTTAAAATAAACTTGCTTGATTAATACAGTGACTTGATAAATTCATGTTTACAAGTGAGGAACAAATAAAAGCTTTTGCCGGTCCCTGATGCCTTCGTTACTATGGAAACAAGTTTGTGTTATTGTTTGGTTAAGTAAAATAGTAGATACTAATGTCATATATTTTTTTGAGTTTTCGAAAGTGAATTCATAAGTATGGACTCGGATGTCGTAAAACAAATATTGTACGATACATGACCGGAAAGTGTTTTGCAGGTACCCCAAGGTTGGTTCGACCTGCAAAACATTACTTTCCGGTCTTGTAACGTAAATTACTATTTACATTCCTCCATCGTTTTCTTTACCGTAGTTATTGATTTTGTTGTACTTTCACCTGTCATTACTGTTAAGAGGGGTGCGTTTTGGGTCTTTGAGCTTTCTACAATCATAAAAATTTCGCCTGCGACGGCTTTGCTCTCAGACTCCTTTTTAGCCGGGAGGATGTGCCCCCACCCCTTCCGCTTATTTTGACATGTGGAGGCCACATGCATCCTTTGCCCGGTAGGCCAAATTTTACCAGTCCAACGCTGACTGTTGCTTACTGACCTGGCTGCGTAAGTAGAACTTACCTGCTTAGCAACGCATATGTGCTTAACAACGAGTGATTCTCTTATGTTTCACCCTTCATCACATGTGCTAAGGCAATCATTATCACCTACGCAGTGGGTAGCAGAAAAAATGTGTTCTCAACTTCTTTACCGATTTTGCTGTTTTTCCACCACCTGTAGGTTTTCTTGGATATGTTCGGTAATTTTTCAACTTCTAAGTTCACATCAACTTTCTATGGTAATAATCATAATGCTTTGAAGAAACATTTATAAATAATTCACTTTTGTTGCACACATTCTGCATCACACTGTATATTCCAACGGTTCGTATTTTTACGAATACTTTTCGAACTCACGTAAGCCAGAGACTTTTTGATTGGATCGTCAAATTAAGTATATGTAACAGCCTTGATCACAGCAGTAGGTAGTTCCAACTGTGGTGTGACCAATGGAAAATCGAGCTCAACATGTCAAAGCCCAGTTAGAATCCTCACTCTTAAGTTGTCCTCCTAACCCTTCTGCATTACAAAACAACGGAGATACCATACCATGGATTCCCAAAGACGACGCAATAAAATACATTGAGCTCTACTTGGACATAGGGATTTCTTTTAAACAGAGCATCCAATCATTGTAATACAAAGCTAAACCTGTTCTACCCATTAATTGGTCGCAAATCTTCTGAAGATCCATATAAACAAAGTCCGAGTTATGCATAACAAGATCCTCCGCATGATTTGCAACGCTAGCGAATTAGTCCGGTCAAAATAGACATTCGTGGTTACAATAATTCGCAAGAAGCTAACTATTGGTAATGTTGAGAGCACCACCATAAACAAATTGTGAAAAATCCCCATCGATACCACGTGTGCATAAAAATTTATTCAAGGTCAAAATTCATGCATTTTTCAGCCAAACGGTGAGTTTTATCATAAATATATGTCCCATAAAAATTGTGGATCATGCAATTATCTATAAAAAATGTTCTTCCACTTTTTTTCGTAAGAATTGCCATTTCTGAGATATAGCGATTCTAAAAGTTGAAAAAGTCGTGTTCTCCATAATATGGACACGTTTCCACGCCACCTTCTTCTCATTCTCCTGTATCTTCTTCTTCTCATTCTTCTTCTTCTCATTTTTCTTCTTTATCTTCTCCTTTTTCTTCTGCTTCTTCTTCTTCTGCATCTGCTTCTGCTTCTTTCTGCTGGGTACAAGTGAATTGTTGTAACAGCGAAGCATCAGTTGTCTCGTCGCTGATGTAAAAATCCTCTCTTGTTGGAGATTCAACATTGGAGCAGGACTGCCCTTGACAACTGGTGCATGCTGCTGAACAAAACAATCCGACTTTTTTGCAGCCGCATTTAGAAGTACACGCCTTTTTGCAGTTGCAAAATATAGCATTGAGGAGCTTTTCTGGTGCAGGTGGGGAAGTAAAGTCTGGATTGCTTCCAACGTATAGTTAGTTAACTTCCAACCCCAGTCTTCTGGGTTCAGTTGATTGCCAAGCCACACATGAACTTGATAATATACTCGATAAAGATGTTGATGTGCAGAAGCAGAGGTTGGGGTAAGACAAGCTAATTGTACTCGTTTCTTGTTACGAGTCTATTTAACAAAAGATTTATATCTAAGCAGGTAATTTTTTTTGAGCTTCATATATAGAAAGAAGGAAGCGAATTCCGTTGATGATTAAAGCTTCTGGAGTAGAGTTAATTTCTTCGAAAATTTTAGCACAATCAACAAAGTTTTGTTTTTCAAATAATTTAAAAACTTTTGTTTTACCCCTCCTGAAAATTGCTGATGTCGTATCGCAGCCAGTAATTGCATGCAAAAATAGGAAGACTAATATAATAGTATTTCATTTAGGCTTTTGAAAAGAGAGCAGGTATACGAGTGTCGCCACACTGACAATTGACCAGACAGATGTTGTTCAAGGCTATATGGGCATGTAAAATGAGGGATCAGGTTTCTTTTGAGTTTCTGTTCTTAGAATCATATAATTTATATGTATAAGTTACACACATCAATATTTTAACTTATACTACCAGTCCCGTAATATATATAGGCAGTGTACTCGTGCATATTAAGGAGAACAAGGCTTTTTCAACTTTTAGAATCGCTATGTCTCAGAAATGGCAATTCTGGAAAAAAGGAAAAAGGAAAAAAAGTGCAAGAACAATTTTTATAGATTGCATGATCTACAACTCTTCTTTGACTTATTTTTATGATAAAACTGACCGTTTGGCTGAAAAATTCAAAAAACAAATGTTTGCGAATTTTGACCTTGAATAAATTTTTTTTGCACGTGGGATCGATGGGGATTTTTCACAATTTATTTATGATGGTGTTCTCAACATTGGTACCAATATTCAGCTTCTTGCGAATTTTTGTAAGCCTACCACTAGTTTTCGAGCTAACTTGACCGGATTAAATATGTGAGAAACAATGAATTTCGCAGGGAACTGCAAATTTCCACTATTAATGAGCTACTACGCTTCACTGCTAAAAATTTCTTCAGCAAAGTACAAAAGTGTCCCAGTGCTATATCTTATCACTTAGACACTCTTGCACCCCGAATACGGTTTAAAAGCCGGGCACCGTTGAACTTAACCTTATCAAACAATACTGACTGATTGTAAGTAATAATAATGTAATAATTCGATGTGCAATAATGAATATTATTCAATTTGATTCATATGTGCTGAATTGTGTTTTACAACCAGTCTTATAAAGGTCTCTAATCTGACGTTAACTTTAATTCAGGTGTGTGTCTTGTGTGTTGACTTTGTTACTTTATCTCTTAGGTCTGTGGTTCTGAGTAGAGCACAGTTAATTTGGTACCCAACTGTGAATCGTCTCACCGAGCCCGGTTCAAATCGCCAAGGCTGCGGAAAATTCTGGCCCTCGCTGGATTCGAACCGAAGACTTGCTCAATGCAAGGCAAGCGCTTACCCATCTGCGCTACTCGGTTTGTAACTAGATACTCATTCCTACAGGTTATATCCCGAAGCTACTCTGATGTTCGTTCTCTTTTAACGGTACTTCCAGGTCCAGGAAATTCCTTAATTGCTCTATAATTTTATTTTATTTTCGACTTCGGCCTTATTAGTTCTTTAATCACAAATAGAGACTTCGTCTTCCCTACCGACACCTTCATGTTGCTACAAATGTATGCAGAAGTTTTTGCAACTTATCTACTTAATCCACGACCAATGCCGCATCTTCTGCGGAACACAGTGTTATAATATTTATGATATTCTGTATTGTAATGGTTTACTGCACACAGCAACTCTGATTGCCTAAGTAACAGAATGAATTGGCTCAAAATAAGTACAGAACTGAATAGTTTATTTGTTGCAGGATAATCAGTACTTTACATTAATAAATGCACTTGATGTGAGCAGCAGTAACTAATAATTGCAGGGATAAAAGTTAGCATGAGATAAGGCAGGTTTCAGAAGGGCTACATTTAGAGTTTCAAATATGATAAATGTTCGGAAGGGCCAATGCAATTTAATTTGTAACTGATGGATTTGAACTTAGTAATGTCAAACATAATGTAAATAAAATGATACAGCATGATTTGTTAAGTACAGAAATTATATGAGCGTTATGTATTAAAAGCTTATAAGCCAGCAAACGGCAAATTAATTGAAAGGTAAACGAAACAGTGCTAGCAAAATAATTATTGAACAGAGCAATGAAAATTTAAGGCAACCAATAGAAAGACAATTAGTGTGGTGCTAAAAGAACTCAAGTATATCAGTGCATTATAAACCAAAATGAAATTTAAAAGCAGAGCAAAGTGTAGTGACATTTATCCCATGAAAAGGACAATTTAGTGAAAATGCAAAGACATAGCATCAGAACTGTAGTCCATAAGTACAAACATGTAATCAAACCTAAATTCTTTTAAACAATTCTAAATCTACTTGCTTAGTTACGAGGCAGTCATTGTCGAAAAAGAAATCAAACAACCTTAAGATTTTCATGTTGGGGGCAAATTGAGTTCCACATTTATTGTATTAAATTGTGATTAAAAAGTCATTTGTCATACCAGTTTCGTGCTAAAATTATGCACCAAGTTGCTGGGCATATGTGGGTGTAATTTTCCCAAGTGTATGAGCTTCCAAGGTAGTGCAATTAGGCCAGCAAGTTTCCGCCTAGTAAGTTGTTGAGTGCGAGCCAACTTCGGTGACGATTTTGAGGCAGTGCCAGACATCGGATAGCAGATTTTTTTGTGCTACAAGGAGAGGAGGGTTACAGCTATCCCTGGGTGGAAGAATAAGAACCAGCAAGCCATTTCCAAACGACTATTTGCCGTGGCGTCCTTCCAGTGTGCCAACCAACTGCGGAGCACCTCTTCAACAAAGATAGTATTCCATAAAAACTAGGAGCAGCAGCCACGTAGAAACTGGGATTCGTCAAGAATAGACCTTTCCCGAGAAGTTCAACGTTTTTACAAAGTCCCAGGTTTATTGAGCTTCGAATAATCTAGCAGGCGTCCCCAACAAGTGCGAATTTGGCCGGTTGTTGCAGTTTTTGCCGGAAATTGAACAAAAGCGTGGGTTTACGTCACACTAGAAACAAAATGACGGTATCCGTTGCTAAGTCATAGATTTATTCGTATTTACCTGAGGCATTCTTACCATTTTGGTGTTTTAAAATTCAATTGTATGCTATTTTTGCACTGACGAATCATCTTGTTTACTGCACTAAAGTTAGAGGTTATTTAACTGTCAGTTTGAAACAGTACATTTGCCCTAATATCAGAAAGTAATTTTCATACAACGAATTATTTGTCATACAAAGTGTTCTACTTAATTTTATGAACCGACCCCCTGAGTTAAGAATTGTTTCATGTTTACCGGAGCTGTCCTATTTTATTGCCAATAAATAAAGTAAGGAAAGAGCAATAAACCATTTATTTTTGGTAATTATTATAAAGTACATTCTTTTAATTTGCCCTGAGTGTGACAGGCAAGTTCTTAATTGAAACTTTCATTTCATAAAGTGTAGTATCCCTTGCCAATAATTAGAAATTGTATATTATATTTAAAACCCCATTTTAAGCGAGGGTACTATTACAGTATATCTTGTCATGCCTTTAGCCTTATAATCTTATATGTAAGAATAGAAGTCCTGACTCACTGACTCATCAACGCCCAGCCCAAACTCTGGGACCTAGTAAGCTAAAATTTTGCACAGAGGTTCCCTTTATGATGTATACAAGGAATAAGGAAGGATATTTCGAAACTCAACCCCTAAAGGGGTAATATGGGGGTTCGAATTTTGTATGGAAAAATAATATTAAATACGCATTTCGACTTGAAACTTCGTAGGAGTACTTCTAAAAACCATAAGCAAACACGTATTTCGTGATTTTCCGAAAATCAACCCCTTAGGGTGTGAAATGGGCCTAAAAATCGATATGGGTGTCATTATTGAGGTTTTTTGGGACGTTGATTGCGAAAATGGCATTAAGTCCAAGAGGGTGGACATGACATAAAATTAAAACCCTATTGTGGTAAACCGGGGTTTCAGAGTTAAGGGGTAAAAAAGGGGTCGGAATTTTGTAAGATCAAATTTTGAACTAAGTTATTCAAAGTTTTTGGAAATTTGTCCCCTGAAGGTGAAAATAGCAGATGACGGGACGGGACGGGACGGGACGGGACGGGAAGGGAAGGGGCGGGACGGGAAGGGGCGGAACGGGAAGGGAAGGGATGGAATGGGAGAGGAGGGGAGGGGAGAGGAGAGAACGGGACTGGACGAGGACGGGGTCGGGGATGGGATGGGATGACAGAAAATAATTAGTCATTATTTAATACACAAATAACGAACCTCGCCCGTACGAAGTCCCGGGTAACAGCTAGTGCTAAATATAACTGGGCTTAGGGAGCCACTCTGTTTGATTCCTGGTTTCTACTCGCACTTTCCTTGTTGAGAGTATGTTTATTCCTTCAATAACTTTTATTAACTTCAACAGTTCCTTTCTTTAATATTCGCATAGCGTCTTCCGTCATTTTGTCAAATAGTTTCGCCAATTGTCTTTGTAGATTGTTTCCTACCCTATTTTGATTTCCATTGTAGTACTCGCTTCTAGTATTATCGGCGCTGGATTGCATTCGTCATCTTGTTTATATTAGTTTGGAAGGTATCATTTTCACTGTCTAGCATCTATAATATTTATCTTTGGAGCCTCTATAGATACCTTAATACGTGCAGAATAAACAACTTCTAATGGTTACATATTTACTAGTATGTTAAGGGATGTGGAATTAAACTTGGAGAAAGGATATGTTCTCATATTTGAAAACTGTTATAACCCTAACAGTGTAAAGAGCATTGATCAACATCAGTTCATTAATTTTATGATTTTAAATGTGCTAATTCAAAGTTTCGAATGCATTATAAATTTTCTTTTTAAATGGTTCTCATTGCATAATTACGTTCTATAATATTGTAAAACACTTTCAGTTAATTTTCTCCAAGTGCTATCTCGATAACTGTCGAATTTCATGACGAGTTTCAGTCAATAACAACTCTCTGGAACTACGTTATAGATACTCTGCAACAAATATTTCCGAGCAAGCATTTTGTGCACGAATGGTCGGAAACGCATTCCCTGAATTCCCATGCAGAGACACCTGTTATCCCGTTTTTTGTCCAGCTGCAGAGCGCGTTTCAGAAATATCGTTTTCCTTCCCTTATCCGTGCAAATATGGTTTTGCCATTCCATATCCCTGCATTGAATTTTGAAAAGAACCCGAAAGCGGATTATGGCCCACTTTGTTTCAAATAAAAGTTAACTATTTAGAATATCCGCAGTGGAGCAAAATTAGTAGGTATTAGTAGCTATTTTTTGAATTTTTAGCAACATGTCAGAGTGATAAATTATATAAACCTGGTGCTAGTCAATTAATGGTAGCTGAAGTTTTAGCTTAAAGTTTTAACATTGTAGTACCTCAAAGTGTTCAAAGAGTACAAAGTTAAATACAAATGCATTAGCTCCCTTAGCATAATATGCAACCTGGAATTTTATAATAACAAAGATTGCAAGAAATATTCGTTGGCTTTAAGAAAATTGCGCTGTATTAGGCAGGCACACAAAGACGTTATTAGCTAACCTCAACCTTTTATAATTTCCTTTAAGTGAGCTACCAAAGATTTTATTTGAGCAGATGAAGGAATATCACCTTCGCTTGCTTCTCCCATTATATAAAAATATAAACAAATGAACAGTTCCTGAAATATCCTGCAAGGGCTTTCCTGTTCCTAAGATAAAGCTTTAGAAGCAGCTCATATTCAATGGTTGCTAAGACAAATATCAAATGTTTGTTGTAACTTTCTCTTGATTTTTTCTACATTGAAAAGAACTCCGCTTTTGAATTTCCGCTCTTAATACTGCTGTAACGCCTGACAAAATTCCAAATAATATATTGCTTATCTTCGCGCACTCCAGATGAAAGAAACGTTTTCAGAATTGGAGCACCTGTTATGCATATTTTTTTATCGTGTTACCAAGAACGTTTCTAAAATAGAATTTTCTCCCCTTATTCGTGCAAATAATATAACCGCCTTCTACGTCGCTGATCTGAATTTTTAAAGGCGGCTTTAATCGTTTTAAAGTTTAAGCTCTTTGTAGTCCAAATTTCAAGAGTGAAAACTCGTCGGGTTTGCTTTACTTTGTAATTTGTAAGGTATGAATTTAATTAATTTATTGCTAAATGTGCAATATCGACAGCTACATAATTTTGCATTGAATATTGATGTGTATTTGAAAACTATACCTAAAATAATAAACCAAGGACACTCCTGTGATACTAAGATAAAACTTGATCATCTGGTTGAACTGATTGCTTGGTCAATGTAGGCAACACATTTGAAAAAGGAGTTAAAGATGTAAAAATTAAGAATTATGTAAGTAGTATCTACTGGAGCTGCTTGAAACTGAACGAAGTTTTTGAGCCTTTAGGGATTTATTTGTTGAATATGTCATGAATCTATCAACCTGAAACAACTTCCATTGTCAATAGTTCCCTGTTTGATCGAAAATGGCCATAACCCACTAGTTGCATTTGCATGAGTAAATATGACAAAGGAGAAGCATGTAATTTAGTTGAAGGATCCCTGTGCTCGGCACAAAAATAACATCCGACAAAGTTTGACGCCATTAATAATTCACGTTGTGTGCCTGTCCATTTGAAAACATTCTGAAGTGAGTAAATGACAAGTCGGTACAAAAGTCTTGTTCTTTTTCGCTTGGACATGTTTACTCACGAGACGCATTCTTTTCAACGTCGGTGAATTTTTTATGGGGCTCGGGGAAACAAAGGACTAAAACATGCACAATAAAAAATTTAGTAGTAGGCTGCCAGTTAATTTTATATCCTATTTCCTATTTCCTGCTCAAAGACAATTGAAAAATGGCTTAGATTGCCTCATACTTCCAACTGCTTGCCTCATGTACTCAAGTATGTTAATTAATAATTTTAATTAAAACCCCTTTTCAAATGCGTACTGGTAAAGCAGGAAATGTGTAGGCAGTTCGTTAACTGTTCCCTTATAGTAATTGTTGAAACCACTATTGTATGTGTGACATGCAAATGTAATATTGATTTATACGTTGCGAATATTAATAGGTCTGATATGTTTCAAAAGCGCATTGTGACAATTGTGCGCAATAGTTATCAGCCAATTTTATTCCATTAAAATATAGGTTTCATCCATTTTCTGTTTTTAGAATAAAGTGTTGCTATATTCCATGGTTTAGAACCAAATAAATCACTTTATACTTTCAACTCTTTGAAATGTTTTTTTATCGTTACAGCCAGCACGTGCCGTTTTTAGATGTTAACATTTGATCAGTGCTTGTTGAAGTGAGTACCGATTAAAACCAAGGCACAAGCCGCCTAGTCGCTTCCTTAATGAGCTACTCGCGTTGTTAAAATCATGCCCTTGACGTACATCGTTAACTGTCTTTAGATACTAATATCTTTGACCGTTCTTCCCTTATTGACCTAATAACCTTGTATCGACATTGTCCATGGAAGCCGTAGGGAACATCGCAACGCGCGGCTCAAACAATAACATAAAGATCTTAGTTACGCAGTACTTTATTGACGACCTACTAATAATGTCAGCAGGGCAATACCTGATTTAACAGTAGATAGGTACTCCTCAATATAATGGATAAAATAAAAGGTGCTAAGATAAAACTGAAGGAAGGTTAGATAATATTATACAAAATGAGGGAAACTATGTTACCGAAATTATTGCCTAGATGAAAAAATTTAAAACTGAAATGTACGTAGTAGAGGGGAGACAGGTTAATTTCGAAAGGTAAAAGAAGAATCCCAATAGCAAACCACTAATGGTTTTCATACTTAGGACATAGTAGTGTAAATATTGACATATGCGAGATACTCTAACAGGTCGGTGGGACATTCATGGCCGTATCTATCACTCGATTGGTAGAAATTTCAAAGAAAACGTGCGAAGAAAGGTATACCATTTAAGGTACTCGGAAATAAATGTTACTAGTTATGAAGTGTTTCCTAGGTTCATTTGGCTTCTTGCCCAGAAAATCTCGCAAGAGCCACATGTAGGTTCATGAGTGCCAATTATGTTACAAAATACTCTTGTAATTAGTCACTCACTAAGCGTCTCAGAGTATATGTATATCACTTTAGCTTTGATTTACATTACAGAGTACCTCCTTGAAATGTAGCTCGCTGACCTTACTTACACTATTTTCAGTCTTTCAACAAATTTGTTCTGTCCAATGATGCTGTACCGTGGTTTTCCGATCATGTCGGTTGTGAACGACTTCAATATATTACCTTATTGTTAGACGAGTGTTTATGTGTGTTATATTAAAATTCAATTTCCGATACTTTTGAAATGTGTCAACGTGGTGGATGCAACTCACCCATGACCACAAGGCGGCAACGGGGCGCAAACAGTGCAGTTTCGAGCATTCCTTGACCCAGTGGCGGAGGCAGGCAGTTAAATGTAAAGGAACATAATCTTACTGATCTGCAAATTTCATCGATAACAATAATTGTACTCACCGGGGGTGGCCTCCCCCTGGCCCCTCCGTACCGCTGGCAGAGACGCTACAATGCTTGGCCTTGCATCAGGCGGCATCAACCCTTTGGCCCCTCATCACTGCCTTCATTGCCTAGGTTAGCTGTCGGTACCTTTCGCTAGTACTGCCCAATAGTAATCCACTAGATTAACTGTTGTTACAACCCGTACAGAGTCGGTAATAACTACCGTAGTATACTGGTCTTTCACAGTACAGCAATTACCGTAAATCTTGCTATTGCTCTAGCGGGGCTTATAATTTGGAACTCCATGCTTCCGGTGCGGAACGACATGCTTCCGCGAATCACTGTGCGAAACGTCGTGCTTTCGCGGGATTCAACTCTTTGACTATCACGTAGTCGACTAGCAAAGCGAGAACCTCTGACGTATGCCGGACGCTGTAATTGCCAAAAAGTTTACCAATGCCATTCAACTAACTACGATAGTACGTACATTCTACGCTAGCTAAATTAACCCACTACCCAGAAAATACGCATGGCCGCGCTCGCAATTTCGCCTCACATTGTCGCATCTTATCACCTGATAATTAATTATTGGTTCGCATATAATCGCTTACGCCAAGAAATAACTACGCAAATAGCCCACTTTAACTAATACGTCGCACCTCTAGCACAACCCCAAACGTTCTGTCCTGTTTTTAATTCCATTGCTAACCGAGCCCCCTTCGACATGGTGTATTAGTTGCACATGTTCTCCGGGTCCCTGAAACAACGGACCGCGAGCCCAATACATTCGTCAAGATTATATTACATTCCAGGGCTCAAAACATGCCAGAAATGGCAAACGTACTAATTAAAACTTAAAAATAATGCGCTCTAAAAGCGTCAAACATTTCATCCCTAACATTATGTTCTAATTCGTACTTGAATTTCTTCTACTTCCTTTGTTTGTGAGGATACTGTTGTGAAAATATATGGACGAAAAATCTAATAGCAGAATAGAGTGACAACCTAAATCCAAGGTGGAGATGCATCTGAAAAAGCTACAGACACAAGGTATTCATCAAATACTCAATACTAATATGGTGTTTTACTAGTTTGTTTAAAAAAAGAAAACTGGGATAGTACTAACATGTTTACATTATAACCGACGTTGCTCATGATACCGTGGGTTACACTGCTTGTTTACACCTTAACCCACGTTACTCTGAACATCGTGGTTTATAATAAATTATTCGCATATTACTTATGAGTACTTTCCTCACTCCCGTGGCTTATAAATACTTGAGAATACAAAATTTAGGCTTTTTTGGTGTTTATGGAGTTGTTGGATAACATTCGGTTTACACGCGTGTGTTACTACAAATAATGCACCCGAGAAAAGACTTCTCCCGATCTGATGGCCTCGAGGGCTTAAGCTTTCTCCCGTGGAGCAGTATGCAATATAACACACTTGTACCATAAATAACTATTGTCTTCTTCTGCTGCTACATTCCATAATATAAGTATAAAACGATAGTCTCATAGCTGAAGTCATCTTTCTCTTCTTCTTTCTCCTCTTCTTTTTCTTTTAGGTTCTAATAAACTTTTTTATTCAACTGTCTTGTCTGGTCAAGTTGATTTCCAAAATTCCTTCATCTCTTGTATGGCATTTCTAATGCAGAATGTGTTACAGTTTCCCATCACGAAAACGACATTAGTTGTATTTCTATTTTTTGTTCGTTTTTCCTAGTACCTCTTAGAAAAACTTGTACATACTTTTGTTATTTTTAAACTTCTCAAGTAGTATATTGCTATACATATATGACGCAAGTTTGTCATATTTGGTGTTCATTATAATACTTTTCATATATCTGTTCTAAATGGACAGGGACTTATTAAAAGATCGGATGTATGTCTTATACATCATCGCCTTCGTTCTGATCCATAAAATTGAGTATTACAGCTTTTAAGCTACTTCGTATTATTTTAGTTTTATAGATTTTATTCCTTATATATTCTGCCTTCCATTTTTATTAACTCCCAAGGTCATCACCTATTCTATTGTTTTTTTGCAAGTTTACCTATAAATGGTTCTTTCAAACTAGTCATGACCGTTGCCCTTCCAACGATTTTTTCATGCTAAATGAAATTCAGTGTCGACCAGCCCTTTCTTACGTTAGCACAACAACGTCAGCATAATATTCTTTATCCATTTGTCTGTGTTTTGAACCATTTTTAATATACTAACCACGAATATGATTAATGTTACTTTAGTGATAGTTGTGAGCATTTGGAGAATAAATGAATCTTGGATGAATATCACTTTTGTTTGTACAATTTAAAAAGTATTCTCTGATCTGCATTAATAATACACAATATTTGCAGAAAAATACTTCCTTCCCTATAAATGCATAATTGGTGCTGGGAATTGATACAAGGATAATATTATTTTTGCTCCAAAATGGAGTCTAAAAGAAATAGAGCACTGTTTGGTGTATTCGTAAGTTGTGCAAATTTATATCCCATTTCTCTCGACTAGTTTCCAAGTATAGCTACGTATTTGCCCACAGTTAGATTCGTTGTTCGTGCGGTTAGTCGATTACACTGAATTTTTTAGATATTGATGTGTTTGTCCCCGTCGTAAAATATTCACATGTTTTAGGCGGCGTGCCCAAATTGCTAATAGAGGCTAGGTATGTGAATAATTAACTAAACATTTACAGGAATTCCACGGAGCCGTCCGGATAATGGGCTGCTCCGCCAGGTTTTATTTCACGCATTGGCAGAAATAAATTCTGTTTATACAGGGAACGTTCTAATTTCCACTAAAAACAGTCGGCCCTCTCGTCGTTACCGAGCTTATTACATTCGTGAGCGTTCCTTTTTCGATTTAATTAATGCTTTTACGCCCGTACGGCCGAATCCGACTGACATGTTTACGTTCGCCGCTTCAAAAAAGCGCACGCAAGAATTCCGAGTGCGTACGCCCCTATAAATAAAGCGTTTTAAATTTTGTTTGACTTTAGGATGACAGACTTAATCTAGTCGGCTTAGACACGTCGTGCTACATTACGACCACTTTTTCGCCGAGCGAACCGCGCAAGAAACGCTCGTTTTGCTAACGAATGGGTGACACGTCGTTAAAATTTTTTAACTGCTATTACTCTTCGCGCAAATGCGTCGTTTTTGGAATTTTATTTCTTGGTAGATTGATTGTTTCGATTAATTATAATAGTAGGAGCCGGGCCCCTCGTATTAATCACATTTAACCCACAAATTTAATATCCTTATTCAATGTAATCTTTACTTGTGAACGAGTCTGATATATCTCAATTATGTATGCTTTTACTGACGCTCTTATGTTTGTAGTCAACAATTAATACAATAAGCTCTTTATGCTCTTTCATGAAGTTACATAAATAAGTTCTACCACTTTATTCATAATTGCGCCTCGATGGGCGGAGTCTGAACTTTGAACTTGTAACAGATCGATATTGATAAAATTTGTTTATTATTGGTGATATAAATAATTACCCGGTGGTGTACTGTGAAGACTTCACCATGAACGACCTGGCTGTGGGCTTCGGAAAGGTGGCCGGAGGTGACCTATTTCTACTTTCGGTTTACAATCTCTCATACTAATATATTAAATACATAACATTGAAGGAAATTCTATAAAGTCAGCAGTGAGCTGAGCCTGTGTCACATCAACCTTAGACTACCTAAAACCCGTTACGGTGCTTACACCCTCTTGAGAGGGTGCGGGTATTACTTATACTACCTTAACTAAGTGGAACCGGAATGCCCGGGCTGGAAGTCAAACTGTCTCCCGTGCTTCACTATAGCCTTAGCAGCAGCGGCGGAAACCGCTGAACCACCGAGATCCCACGGCACTTGCATCCTTGCACCCCAAGAAAATAAAGTTTTGATGAACGTCCACAAACAAGCCATCTGATATTCCAACTAGCGATCCAGACAGGGATAACTCAAAATTGAATACGTTAAGCGGACGATGCGTAATATTCGGTAATATTGTGCAAATGTAAGTGGCGTAAGTATTGTGTACCAAATGAACAGTAATGCGCATGCAAGGGTTACAGAATTAATGGGTGTACTTAGCTGAAATTAGTAAATAATAGTACCTAATTAAAAGCAGAGTTCGGAATCCAGTTCGATCGAAGTTACCGGAAAGCGTGGAGGGTTAGGGGATGGCAAATAAATATCATCAACAAGAATTTTAACCCAATTATAGTGCTCGCAAACAGGGCAGTCATTGCAACTCGTGAAGAAACCAACATAGGCGGCCATAGTCAGGGCGATACTGATCGTATCCGATATAAACCCACAATATCTCAGGGAAGTTAAACGGAACCTTTGGGGATGGCTGTATTTTATTTAAAACCTTCTCAATGAGAAGGGGCTGATGTTCTTGTAGTGAGAATGTTGTACTTACTGTTGTACCGTGGAGCGTCAACTATTTCATAAAATTTTCGATTATACATTGGTAGAGTACGTAGATCATGACATTTTCGTCTTTCTATTAACAATTTTTCTCTTCATTTCACTAAGTTATTGCTCTTAGAATCATACACTATTTAATATATGTATTGCAATAATAGTCTACGTTTCCCATTGCCCCTTGTATCATTTTAATCATTAATTTACAAATTGCAAAATCTTCGCCTTCTCAACCTTATGTATTCAACATAGTTTTGTTGTTCTGTAGCACCACACCTCCTTGGCTCCCATTTCTCACAAATCCATAGGACGTTTACAACTAAATCAAATTTTCGATACGGGGATAAATGAAAATGCATCATTAAGTTTGTATTGGTGAATTTAGACAAACAAATCTAATTATTAAGGCAAAATAGCAAGAGCTTATTACATTGCTCATGGTACATACTAAAACTTATAGTTGAAAATCAATAGACGTCCTTACCCAAAAATATTTATGAAAGCAATATATAAGAGAAGCCCATTGTATGAAGTTTAAATCTCCATCTAAAAGTCAGTATTGTAGCTTATTCCTGACTGAAAGGCGAATGCCATTTATCGCTGCTTCTGGACAAGACGTACACTTAGAGTTGCAGATAAATATTACTTGGGCTGTTTTGACTCGCGAACTGTAAAGCAAGTGTATGTTAAGACGACTTTGGTTTTCGGACGCCCCCTTCGGATGGTTCACTGGGCATAGCAATTCTGATTGCCTAATTAACTAAATCAATAAGGTCAACATGAGCACGGAATTAAATATTCTATTTATTGCAAAATAGTCATTACTTCACATTAATAAGCGCACTTGATGTGGGCAGCACTAGTAATTTGAGGGATAGAGGGATAGAAGTTAACATGAAATAAAGCAGGTTATAGAAGGGTTACGATCAGAGTTTCAGATATGATAAATGTTCGGAAGGGCCAATGCAATTTAATTTGTAACTACCTGATTTGAGCTTATTAATGTCAGGCATAATGTGAATAAAATGATACAACATGATTTGTTAAGTACAGGAAGAATATGAACGTTATGTATTAAAAGTGTAAGCCAGCTAACGGCAAATTAGCTGAAAGGTAAACGAAACAGTGGTTCCAAAAAGACAATTTGAGTAGTTAGGCAAAGACATGATATCAAACCTGTAGTCCATAAGATTAAACATGTTATTAATCCTAATTTCTTTTATAAAAATTGAAAATCTAGTTGCTAAGTGACATGGTGGGTATCGTTTGCTACGTGATAAAAGTGCCAAGTGGAGCAGATTAGCCAGCAGCAAGTTTCGTTCAAGCGCAAGTAACTTCGGGGGCCAAATTTTTTACGTCAGCAGCATCGCCCAGCACGAATAGTGCAAAACCAGCAAACCATTCCCAGGTACATAATTCCCGTGGCATCATTGGGGAGTGTATCCAGTATCCGAAATGTCTCCGATTAAGGTAGGATTCCACAGGAAGCATTTGCTGCAGCCCCAGAGTTTGCGGGGTTCGGCAAGTTCAGACTGTCTGCGAGGTGTAGCGTCAGGTTCCAGTGGTCCAGATCCGTCCAACTTCGAGAAATTCAGTTAGCGTCCTTTGAAAATGCAAGATGACGCCGCATTTTTCAGTTTTTGCCGCTTGCAGAACAAAAAACGATTTCGTGTGGGTTTCTACGTCACACTAGAGACAAAACGAGTTTAGCAGTTGCTACGTCACAGTATTAATATTTACCTGACGCTTCCTTGCCATTTTGGTGTTTTAAAATTCAATTTACTCTGTTTTTGCACTGGCAGATCATATTGTTTTCCAGGTCAAATTTAGAGGTTAGCTATACGTCAGATGGAAACTGTGCATTTGCTCGAATTATTTGAGAGCATTTGTCATGCAACGAGTTATTTGTCATACAAAGTTTTTCTAAATTTTATGAACCTACACCCTGAACCAAGTTCGTCCCATGCTCTACGGAGCTAAGCCCGAATTTATTGGGGATAGATAAAATAAGGATGAACAGTAAACCATTTATTTGTCGTAATTAAATATTACACTCTTTTAATTTGCCCTGAGTTTGACAGGCAGGTTCGTAATTGAATCTAATACTATTTATAAAGTGTAGTATCCTTTGTTATTAATTATTTTATTTAAAAACTATTACATACTTTATTTGGTGGGACTATTACAATATTGTGTTGTTCTATCTAAATTTGGTAATCTTTTAATTGATTGATTTTCCGGACTTTCCAGACAATGAGCACTGATGAATGTCGAAATCCTTCGAGATGTTGAATGATTTCGCAAGCCTTAGAGGTATTGCATTGACCGTAAGCTGCAAGACCACTGTCTACCTTAGCTCTGAAGTTTAGAAGAACTTACCAGGGACATTTTGTAAATTTCAATAACATTTCTAAAATATCGTTGAATCCAATGATCAGTTTTAGCATATTGATTTTTTCTTTATTAGAATAAAAAGTATCTTCGAGTATCTCATAATACGAGTACCAAAACCAGCAATAAAAATGTATCTACTTTAAATCGATAGCAATTGTTTTCACGGCCTTATATTTGAAAGCGATATTTTGGGTTCAAGATGGTTTATAGTTAAGACTTAAAATTTAGGAAAGTGCTTCATTATTATAAATTCGAAATGTATTTTCATGTATAAGATTTTAATTTGCTTATTACTATAACAAATTACTGCAACTAAAGTGTAAAACCTTTTTCATTCTTTAGTTCAGTCTTGGATCGCTGGTTTAATAAATTGCTCTTAATACGTTCTACGAATTTGTCACATACAATTTGAAACAACCCTCCGATGTGGCTTTCCTTCGCGCACAGGAATTTAATAGAAAAACTGAACGAAAGAGAATAAAGTTAGCAGTGTTATTTTAAAAAGTATCGCACTATGTTACTAAAATGTTAAAAATCTGCAATCAAATTTGCTGAACAACGATTAAAAATGTATCACATGCTCAACAACGATAACACACCAGGCGAGGCTTAAATGTGGTTGGTATTAAACGACTCCTGCACACAGTTTTGTTATTTAAATAAAAATTAGTTCATTTTCAGGAACTTTGAAGCGCAATACTGGTGTGTTTCCAAAGATATGTGGTAATGTAGCACCCTCTACTGGTTCTGGACGCCAATATTACTTAGTTATTTGCGCATGACGTATTTAGCTATTGCACTAGGCAGTCATTTAAATTAACTTAGCTCTGGTGTAAGTGTGGAGAAAAGTGTGTGAACTGCGCGAACGCTGGATCTAGCTGTGCAAATATAAGCAAAAGTAGCAAAAGTGATACTGGTTCAGTTGTTTTTACTAGTACAATATTTCTTAAAGTTTATCGTACGATTAAGATGTTGCCAAGAAATACAGTGTTATGTCGCAAAGAAATCCATCGTTTTTCCATGTTTTCATATATTGTGATACAACACGAATGCGTAAAATTTTACTGTGCACATCAATAGTAATACCTGAATTTGAACTGCAGATTTAACCAGCCGTCGCTGCACTTGATGGAAGTTAATTATTATATTATTGCTGAATACGGCGAGCTAGCCTACTAAAATAAATTATAGTTGCAATGGCTTTGAATCATTTAGCACTGTGCACTTGGCTACAGATTGCACCAGTAATATTTAAAGAAATAATCACTAGTTGCGTTACATATTTGGATTCCCTAAGAGAGCAGTTAAAGTATGTTGTTCTTTTATGCAGAATCGGCTATAGTACCCTTTTAACAACAGTCAATTGTATGTAAATAAAAAGCTAATATATAAAACAACTACCGAAAGCGTTCGGAACTTTCATAAAACAACGGGACATTTGAATGAAAATGCGACGAAGGTGAAAATGAACTGCCATTCTACATGAAATGCTCGCACGTCACGTACTGCACACAGGGAGATGACAGCGGTATAATGGACAGTATTCATAACATCCGAATCAAACATTTGGAACGTTTTAATATATCAGGATGTCAGTTTATTTAAAGTAGGGATTGGGAAAATATCGGCGCACGTTTTCCCAGCAGAGGAATTGTTTTCGTTTCGATGAACAGAAGCAATTTTTCTTACGCTCGTTTATTTTCTTGAGATTTTCCATTACTATGGCGCTGTTGCTATTTATGTACTCGCACGACGTACGATAAAGCACTACTCGTGAATGAAATTCCGCAATCGAGCAGAAAAGTTGGCATTTTGAAATCCGCGAGGTGATTTCATATATTTTTTGCTTCTTTTTCGAAAAAAATACAAGGCATCTCTCCAAAAATTATATGCGGGAATTATATTTTGTATGTATAAGAAGTGTTCACAGTACCATAGTAGTTATGTTAATACTATTACTCTATTATTTGCAGTCATAGATTAACTTATTTCACAGAGCTCTGTTGCTAATAAATTATGAAATTAGGCATAAATCAATTGTGGCACGGTGTACATGTGGTTTGACCTTTTGATGTATGAATTCGTTGTACTCTGTCAGTGCAGTAAATACAATTTATTCTTATTTAGTTTTATGAAGTTTATCACAACATTTCCCATTAGGGTATTCTCTAAATTTGCAACTATAAAATTATAACATGTGAAGCAATAGAAATTATTAAAAAATCAGCATACAGCTTCTTCTTCTCCTGTGTCCTGGTCTTTTCGTATGTGGGCTATCATCATGCTTATACGTATTTTGCTCAGATATCTTCGGTAGCTGCTGCTCCAAACCATTTTCTTAGATAGACAACGAAACGGGGTTTGGATCGATTTCTCCCGGTTGTAGATGCTCCGTCTACGTAGCTCAGAAGCCAGGTTTGGCGATTGCTTGATTAATTAGACAGAAAAAGATATACTTATGTTGGTTGATTAACAGTTATTATATAGTCCAGGATGATAAACTTAAAATGTATTTGATAAATAAATTCTTTAAAGGCCGAAGCTGGTGTGTGAATAATTGTTCTACACAAGAATTAAACGCGCCTGCTAGGTAGGCAACCCAATGGACACAGTGCTGGGTTTTAATTGGTATGGTATGTTGGTATCGTTGAAGTCCATAGGCGCATGATGTAACCAAGTTTTAAGTAAACGCATCAAGGCAAACAATTTACTGGAGGTGTTTAAAATGCCATCAGTTTCGATTTTTCCGTGCTCTGTGAATCTAAATGTAAGTGCTTTTCCACAGTGGCGTGTTATTTGTCTTCGGAGTTTGGCCCTTTGGCAATCTGGTGGTTGTATTCTGCAACATCCCTTCTCACTCTTCTTTTAATTTCTTTGCCATGCTTCCCTTAGTTCTGCCTTACTTAAAGTGTTTGTTTTGTTGTTCTTTTCGTCAATAACCTTCTTTGTTGCTGCCGTTATATTTGATTATTTCTGTGTTTGCGTTACTTTTTTTTTAACCGTTTCTGTGATACTTTGTTTCAGTCTATTGTTAATTTTGTCGATGTTTGTATTTCTTATTATATTTATTATATTCTTTGATTTAGCTTCTTTTCATATTCGTCTCTGGCTGTATACAGGGTGATTCAAAAATTGCGCATTTCCTCTGGAGGGGTTGTTGGGAACTACTAGAGGAGTACGGGAAAAATCACAAAAAAAATCATGCATTTTGAAATAAGATATTTGCCAATATTTTTTTTAAATTCAGCGTTTGAATTGAAGATTATTATTGTCGTTAAACATCCCAATTCAGAAAACTGACAGTTTTACCAAACTTACCTAAAATTTTAGTTGTCAAAACTTCAGTTTTGGGTGTCTAGTTTTGAAAACCACAATTTTAGGTAAGTTTTATGAAACTGTCAGTTTTTTTAATTGGGATGTTTAATAACAATAATAATCTTCAATTCAAACGTTGAATTGTTAAAAAATATTGGTAAATAGCTTATTTAAAAATGCATCTACAGCTGTTAATACACACACCGGCAAAATTAGAGGAACACAAAAAAAGTCATATTTTGGAATGTTCTGTAGCATTATTTAACTGAATTATGTTTTAAGCTTTAATGTTAGCAATACACACCTTCAGAGAATAACAATTAACGATATAACAGATGAACCTACCTAATTTAAACAGTTTACTGAGTACAATGAAAAACTTCAGAACAAAAACAATTGTTTTCTCCTTATAAAAAGTAATTTTTTTATTATGGTATTAAACATACCGGTGTAATTAATAATGCGTGTTACCCCCACGAGCTCTGATTACTGCTTCCATACGTCTATTCATACTATGGATGATGCCATCGATTGTTTGTTGAGGCAGAGTGTTCCACTCTGTCACTAGTGCCGTCTTTAGCTCATCTACGGTTTGTACCGATGAATTTCTGGCCCCGACCCGTTTCCCCAATATGTCCCATACGTGTTCGATGGGATTCATATCAGGAGAACGTGCTGCCCAATTCATGGCATGAATACCAACTTCGAGTAGGTAATCCGAAACAAAGCTAGTAGTATGGGGGCGAGCGTTATCCTGCATTAAGACAAAATCCTTCTCTATAAATGGGGCAAATGGCACAAGATGATCTTGCAGAATGTCTGTAATATACCGCGCACCTGTCAGGGAACCTCCTGCAATAACCACTAATTCCGTACGTGCTCCCAAACATATCCCACCCCAAACCATAAGTGAGCCTCCTCCATACGAGACTGCGGGGACAATGGTACATTGTAAATAACGCTCCCCTCGGCGTCTCCATACTTTCTCTCTACCATAAATCACATTTATACAAAAGCGGCTTTCGTCGGTGAACAGAACTTTACCCCACTGCTCCAAAGTCCAAAATCGGTGTTCACGTGCAAACTCCAGTCTTGCTGTACGATTCGTACGTCAAGTTTTGGCCCTTTTGCAGGAATTTTGGAAGTCAATACAACCTCGTTCAGTCTTCTCCTGACTGTTCTTTCACTTACACTTACGTGACGCATATCTTCGAAGGCATTTCTGGTCTGAACAGCCATTAAACGTCGATTTCGAGAGTCTGCAGTGTAATAAAGCGATCATCCCTAGCAGTTGTTGCTCGTTTCCTACCTTGGCCACGTCTTCGTGTGAAAGAACTGGTCTGTCTATACCTTTTTACATTGCAATGTACAACAGATACCGATACTCCCAGGATTTTGCTGACCGATCTGCAAGTGTAGCCATTTTCGACCATTGTTAGAGCTCTAGCGACATTTTTCACAACAATAGAAAACAAAATCGTAAACCCTCGTTGTAAACTAACCAAGAAATAAGCACTTGTTTCCAAGAACACAAAAACCCAAGCAATATGTCAACAATAAAACAAATGATAATTAGGCTCAAATGGATGACTAGATTTAATGTTAGATTGCAATTTTTATTCATCATACGTGCAGAAGTAACATTTATAACCTAATTGAGTCATATATATCCTAAAACATAGGGAAAATATGACTTTTTTTTGTTCCTCTAATTTTGCCGGTGTGTGTATTTCAGAAGAATGATTGGAATTTTGCCATTTTTGAATCACCCTGTATATCTTCTCGATATGTATTCTCTTCGTTAGTTTTTATTTTTCTTTTAGGAAGTTTATTTCTATTCTTGCTCTTACTAATATGTGATCGCTGCTGTCGATGCGACTTAATATCCAAACATCTTTTACAACATACTTCCTATTTTATATTATATAGTCTATTGCGTTGCGTGTCTTGCATCGGAACTCTATCACGTCCATTTTCGGCTTTCTCTAATGGGTACATGTGCTGATGGCCATTAGTTCATGTTTCTCTACGAAATTAACGAGGGTCGGTCCTCTCTTGTTCCTGGTACCGAGACCGTATCTCCCGATGATATTCCCTCTTTGGCACTTTTTTCCGATATTGGCATTAACGTCGAAGGCTGTTCGCTACCTTCGTAGAGCTCATCCACTTCTTCGTCCAGGTGAGTGGAGGTTGGGACGTATATCTGAATGATTTTAAGATGATATCTTTTTGATAAACGGATAGTGATATATATATATATATTGCTCTTAGAGATATGGAATTAATGAATATATCTTTTGCCTATTTTATTGATAAGGAATCCAACGCCGTTACAGTTCTGATCGTCTTCTCCTTGGTTATAGAAGAGGTTTCCAGACTTGAGGGATATGAGATTTTCTCCTCTTCTTTGCACTTCACTTAATCCGAACGCGTCCCGCCTGCCTGTAATTTTAAGAGCCTGTCTTCGGTACTGAGAGATTTTGGGTTCCATGACCATGTTTAGTACATGCTGATCTTACTTTTAGGTGTTTTGGGTTTTGACGAGTGCTTGCTTCACCCAGATTGCAAGAGGTGGTCCTCCTTGGAGAGATTTATGTTTATCGACCTGGGATCCTGATCCTTTTGTTTTCAGACTCCTCATCTGTAGAAGCATTTTTGGTCATGCTCTTCCACGCTGGCCGTGCGGGTTGGAAGATGGTGTATGAGCTGGTAGGATATATTATGGTGTAGTTGTGATATAGGGTGTACGTTACATGATCTCCCACCTGCGTAAGGGAAATTGTGTAGTCATGACTCGCATAAGGCAGGGGCGTGTCTGTGTAGTAGACCTCTTTTCTGTCGGTATCACAGAGGGTATCTACCTGCTACCTGCTGGATTTCCAAGGAACCTTTGTATTTAGTCTTTCCCGCAAAACTCGAATTGATGCTCTGTGCAGGTAATTTCAACAGTCATAAATTTTGCTATGACATTGCAATGCTATTTGAGTCACTTGGTGGTCCATATGCTGTGGTCCATTCGATAATGCTTCCTCTGCGTCCTCTCTACATCCCATCAGCCTGAAATTCTATAAGAAGAGATCCCAGCAACTTTTGCCTAAAATCCACTAATCGGAATTGGTAGTATACTGTTATGTTTTTCCGTTTCAGGGAAATTTGTATAATGGTTTGATAAAAGGAATCTTTAAAACTATATCATACACTATCTGCAACTATTGTTTAAAAGTGTTTTTATAAGAAATACAGTTTTTGAAAAAATTGCAAAATAAATGTTTTAGAACAGATACCTCCGAGTCAATAAATGTATAATGGGATAAACTTTTTTTATTGCAGTGTTATACATTACGTAAAATAGTTTTTATAATGATAGTTTTTAACAAAGTCGCAAGTATTGAAGGAACTCCATTTTTTTGTCACAGTTTAACCATGTCTTGTTTGAATTATACTAGGAATAAATCGTCTTCTTTTTATTTTAATACTACTTCTGAGCATGCAATTTCTAATCTAATCACAATACATTTTGTTGAATATTCTGAGAACTTTCCTTAATGAACATTTAGTGTTGAAGAGAAGTATCCTCATTCGATTCGTTCAAATAACAAGGTTTGTATAATCATTTTGAAACATATATAAATAATGTTTCGAATAAGAAATTCACAATACTAACAAAATTGCCAGTAAAAAATCCTATCTACGTACAGTCGTACAGCCTCAGGAATTAATATGTGCCCGTATTATTTGTACTTCCAACTGGCTACAATATTTGTGTTCGTTATATAAATATTCATAAATTGTGGCAGTTCACATTTGCAATTAAGTTTACCGTTCTGTAATTGATTGCCTGCGACATAATAAATTTATCCTCTAAATCTTATGCTGTGACACTGTCGTTTTCTTACTCAAGGAAACAGATGATGAACACATTGGAAGTTCAAAAATAGCGAATTATTTTTGGAACAGCTTCAGAAGTTCATAATATTCTACTTACACATTTATATAGAAATTGTTTGCCCTTTTAAATTACAGTACCTAAGAGGATAAATAAATGTTAATTATTTTACTAAAAGCAATTTAATGTGAAAGAAATAAAAATATTTAACTATAGATCCTGTCAATACAGATACTGCCGACAATCTATTTAAGAAATGTTTTTCTTAAATATTTGGAATCATTATTTCATTTATATCAGTGTGCGATGTTAGAAAGTTGTTGATTGACTCCGACTGTTTGTACATGAAACCGTTTCTCGAAACAAAACAAAAGCCTAAGAACATGTTAAGGCCGCCTACCGACTTTTTTACTTTTTTCCAATAATTGCCTCAATAAGCAGAGCAAAATGGGTATTCAGATCATTACCGTCGTTTCCAGCTTTACGTGTTCCCGCAGCACAAACATCAGAGAGCTTTGGAATTAAAAAAGGTTGCCTGGGGATCCTCTCTAATAATCCGCATAATTCCATTAAATGCGTTCGTTACTGTTTTAACATAAATTGGAATAATGCTAAAGCTTACTTCCATTCATGTCTGTCCTAGCAAAAATTTCAGATGTGTACCCGCGTCAATGTGCGCTTTAAAAAGCCCTTGTTCGACCACAAACTTGATGTTTTGAATTTTGCTAGTCAGTTACATAAAGTCCCTAAAATATATAAACACAGCTTAACCACATATATTTGGTATCAAACTAAAACGATTTGACTCAACTTATCCATATTCAAATACCAGGCAACTCTACTTCGCAGTTATTCAAATAATTTTTCGATCATATAGCAATACAACACTGGACTGATAGGAGCCAGGATATTGAAGCCTCACAATCGCCGAAATGCTGAACCTGAGGTAGCGAGTTCGAATCTTTGTCCTGGCAAGGTCCTTTGTTATATTGAAAGATGCGAATGTAAATTTCCAATCCTCAGTACCTTTAAATCTTTGGTGCAACGTTATTTGAGCTCTGCATACGATCCGATCTCTCCCCCAACGGTAATGATAAATCGCTGGAAAAAGGCTAGCGAGTTGTAAACAAAAGGGTACAAACAATTTCCTTAGCAATATTAGCTAGAGGCAAGTTACACCTTTTGATTTATGTAGCGAGTGATGATGCATTTGTACTTACTATCTTAAGAGGCATCGTCTGCATCCCTCAATGGATATTTGTAGTTTACACTTATCACTTATAAGCTCGAACACCAACTAAGGGGTCAGTTAAAGTATTTTTCGACTTTTTTTACGCTTTTCTGCGTCATTCTGCGTTGTCATACTTTTTGGTCCCCTTCGTTTGTTTTTCCAGTGAGTGAGGTCGCCAGAAATACTTATTTAATCGTATATGTGGATTTCTTACTAGCTGCGAACCAGCTGCAACTGGGTGAAGTTTTCAGCTTTTTGTATATACCCAGCCCGGTGCGCTGTATTTTGGAGGAAAGGTCCATATTGAAGGTTATATTGAGCGTCCATTAAAGATATTACTTAACGTGTTGTAGTCTTGAATTCTGTTAATGCCTCCACTAACCGGTATTTTACCTGCTGCATAGGGAAAAATTTTGTGGTTATTAGAGCATGTGATATTCATTATGGCAAATTAACAAAAAAAATTGGAATTCTCTTTGGTCATTTATTGACGAATATGTGTGTTGCCTTTACACTTTTCTCGGTTAACGATCAAGTTTCTCAATAATTTTACGTTATACTACTCAAGGGTCTAACTTTGCTGGTTTTCTTTGAGTGAACGAACTATATTCTTGAGTATCTCAAAGACTTATTTTTCTTTCTCTTCTTAAATTGCTTCAGAAGTAACGGAATGCTTCTGCTTAGTCCACTTCTATTTGGTATATAGAGATCCTTTTTACATTTCCTCTACAAATAGCGCTAGTTCCTGCTTTGCTACTTCCTTCTATTTTACTGACCATTATCAGTGTACTCTAGATCTAGATTTCTTGTTCTTAGATGGTTTCAACTGATTGCTGTCCTGTACTGATTTTTCTATTATTACATTCAGACTGAAATACGATGTATGAAAGAGACTAACAAGACTACACACAACACATATACACACAAATCACTTCCATATTGAACAATTGGACCACCTTGAAGTCTAAGTGCTTGTGAGATTGGTTCACCCTCAACTCAAAAATCCAAACATTCAAATATACATCAATTCCATCATCCTAGTGATTTTACTGGGCACCTCATAGTCTCTCAGCATCTACCTGTTTTAAGCTATCAAGAAAGTACATTATTTTCGCTAAGCTGTGCAAAGGTGTTATAACCCTCTAGTTCTCACATTCTTTGGTGTCAAATTATTTTTGGTATTTTTGCAATTACTTGGGCCTTCCATTCTTTTCATATTTGCTTGTTCTCCCATAGAGATGGATAACAAATAAGTAGCCCCAGCCAGACTCACGCTGTTAGTGTTTCGCATTCGCACACGCTTACGTGTAAAATGCATGTAGCTTTTACGACGATTTATGGATTAATAACATAATTTTTTAATTATTAAGAAGAATCGATGCTTATTTATATTTCAAATTGCCTTATCCAAGTTTTCATTTAAATTGAAGGTGCCACTTACTCGTTTGTCGTTCTTTTGCTATTATCCTGCATCTGTCTCAAAAAACAAGCCAAAGAGAACACAATAGCGTTGCTCTAATTTACAAAAATTACCGCAACAATGACATTAACTATAGGTTGATGTAGGCCTAACTCTGACACGCAATTGTTTTATAGAGCACGTCCAATAAAATTTAAGCACATAAAATCAGAGGACGCATTAGTGTGATTAGATGCATTACTTAGCACTAAAATGTCCACTTCTCCTAATGTAAAAAAGAATTATCATTTCCAATTACGGTAATCACCGTGTACGATTCTACTGAATCACTTTTGTGAATTATGGTTAATGCATATCTAAATATAAACCGAGATTAGTATTGTTTCAAAGTAATTACTAAAAACGCCACTTTCAATTACGTTTAACTGAAAGTACAAAGGATGGTGCTGAATTAGTATATAACTTGTACCATAATTATAAGTAGTTTTTAAAAAGTGTACAAAGTACTAAATACAGGTGTATCAAATTCAAACTGTACATTTTCCGCAATGAACGGCCACAATGATATTTGCAAACGCGCCGACCGAATCAATTCTAAGCCCTGCCAGATAATAAATTTCAAGTAATTAGCAACTGAAAACCAGAGAAACCGGACCAAACTGCTCGCGTGATTTACAGTTATTGTCATGCTGCGCTTAATTGAAATATTGGTGGGTTACTAACTACAGTAATCTTCTCGCGATGCTCATACTTCGCAAACTTGGAATTAAACTCCGAATTTAGACTTGTACAATTCCGCCTAACTTCATTGAAACGCTGCACAGGTTAATGGAAGCTTCCACTGCAGTGATATACTTGCGTTGGAGTTGGCAAATAAATTGTGGCAGAGACACGAATTTACCATTAAACTTATTGAGGATTTAAACTGGAAAGCAGCCTATTGTGTAACTTTTTTTTATATTAAAATAGTTTGCAGGCGTACCATTTTCTAGATTATACTATTTCGTGTATTAGCTACGTTGCAACAGAACTGAGTTGCTGAGTAATTTATATCGGAAGAGATCGTTTAGAGTTATAGTGAACTGCGAATGGACCAAAAACAGCAGTGCAAGAATCATACATGGCGGTACAATACCAAGAGGCGATGTGCTGTTATCGGTTGTTAGGTGAGTTGCAGCTTTGAGCTTGTGTATTATAAGCATCTGGTGTAAATTAATCGATAATACGCGCTCGAGTATAACATACTACGTTATATTTCGTTTTAAAACTAGTGCTAGGCGATTTCAATGGAAAATTTTACTTACGAAATATTATCATTAATAATTTTATGCGCATAAGTAATTCCTTCAATTGTCTTGCAAAGAAAATGACAATTGACTTTTTGTCATTTCATTTTCTCTAGCAATTCCTTCTCCTATTAATTTCATATCTGCAAACAATCCAAAAGCAATTTTTTTCATGTTTAATTTTGTTTTTGTGTGTTATCCATTTTAGAATTTGTAGTAATAAATACTTAACAGATAACTTTCAATGAATTTTGCTACAAACTGCTAAATTAAACTAACATTTACACCTGCACCAGTCTGAGGTTTACTATTTCGTTTAGAAGCAGTTAATTGTTAGCTCAGTAAATCAATCGATGGATTGTGACACTGCTTTTTTCGCGAATACTGTCAAATCAACAGTTATTATTGAGTACATACAAACGCAGGAGATAAATACTTTGAAATACACCGATCACCAAAGTGGCAACTTAAAATTGGAAAGATGGTGGTTTCGGCAAATGATTATTATCAAAGTCATTCTTACTATTACATGTCTAATAATTGGTCTCATTTCTCATTTGTTCTTTCCAATCAATAACTTTTGTGTTTACCTTGTGATGAACAGTTTGATGAATACATTTTTGTTGTTTCGAAATTTTTAAGTTGACATAGCAGATAGCTGTCATCGTGCGTGGTTAAATACCGATGGCCGTTAATAACTCACATTTTACGCCAATATTGCATGCAGTCGCAGCTGCCGATTGCAGTGCTACAGACATAACATAATTTCAAAAATTGTAGAGGTGAATGCTCTGTTGCATGAACGCTGGCTCCGAACACGTCGTGTATGTCAACGTTTGCATATGTTGTGCTGAAACACAGTCGGTGCTGCTTTGAAGACTCGTCTCCAGCTTTATTTAACGAAATATTTTACGACATGATTTACAGTACATTGCATTATGACTGTGTGGTCGTATTCATGATACCGCCAAAGTAGCATTAGCTCGTCGCCATTGGATTATGATAGCTGTACAGAAGTAGCAAGTTTGTGCTGCGAGTAGGAGAAGATACATAAAAACAGTCTTCAGCGCTCTTATGTAGCCATCTACTTTGTAACAGGGTGAATAATATGAAAATACATCTAAGTTAGTTTCTTTCCATTGTACTTTATGCTTGCCTTGCTCCATGAATGACATGTACATGTCAGTAAAAAACATATTAATTCTTTAAAATAACCTTAATTTTAATATAAAAATAATAAGTAGATCAGGTTTCGATTTAGAGAAAATACCTATGGGCTAGGGTGACCACCTCTCAGGGTTTTACCCGGAGTCTCAGGGTTTCTACACCGCGTCTGCGGGCTCAGGGTCTTGTTATAATTTCTCCGGGTTACCAAAATTTTGCAACAATGTCTAAAATTAACTTAACCGTAAGTTATATCAATGGACATAATAGTACATTATACATCAAGGTAGCGAAGAGCAGTATTACGTATAACGTTATAAGACGATTCGCTACCGTGGTGTATATACTATTTTTTGTACTACCAAACGGCTTAATACCTAAATTCCCAACAAATTTCGAAAATATTTTAACTGCTCTTTAAAACGTCAAAATTGAAATAGTCATTTTTGGTAACTTAGCAATTTATTAGTTACCTCGGTGAATAGTATATTATACATCAAGGTAGCGAAGCGCAGTATTATAACCTGAGCGCATATTAGATGCTGAGCGCGCAGCGCGAAGTATCTAAAGCGCGAAGGTTATAAGACGATTCGCTACCGTGGTGTATATACTATTTTTTGCACTACCAAACGGCTTAATACCTAAATTCCTAACAAATTTCGAAAATATTTTAACTGTCAACCTGACAATGCAGCTCTTTAAAACTTCAAAATTAAAATAGTCATATTTGGTAACTTAGCAATTTATTAGTTACCACGGTGAAAATTGTTTATTTTACTTTCTCTCCCTTGGTGGAGAAAATCAATTTCACGACCTAAAAATAGGCCAATAACGGTGCGTTCTGAGACTAGTAGTGCAAAAAATTGTTTTTGCACTACTAGTCTCAGGACGCATCGTTATTGGCCAATCTTTAGGTCGTGAAGTTGATTTTCTCCACCAAAGGAGAGAAAGTAAAATAAACAATTTTCACCGTGGTAACTAATAAATTGCTAAGTTACCAAAAATGACTATTTTAATTTTGACGTTTTAAAGAGCTGTATTGTCAGGTTGACAATTAAAATATTTGCGAAGTTTGTTGGGAATTTAGGTATTAAGCCGTTTGGTAGTGCAAAAAATAGTATATACACCACGGTAGCGAATGGTCTTATAACCTTCGCGCTTTAGATACTTCGCTCTGCGCGCTGAGTATCTAATATGCGCTCAGGTTATAATACTGCGCTTCGCTACCTTGATGTATAATATACTATTATTTTACTTTCTCTTCCGTGGTGCAGAAAATCAACTTCACGACCTAAAAATAGGCCAATAACTGTGCGTTCTGAGACTAGTAGTGCAAAATAGTATATTAAAGTATGAGTGGATAACAAGGTCTTTACAACACGCGCGAGTTTTCGAGCACGACGGCGTAGCCCGAAATAGAGCAAGTGTTTTAACCACCAGTTATCCACGAATACTTTACGCTATTTTTTATTATACCTGCAATACTGGAAATAAATTACGCACTAAAAACTTACAAATAATTTTAGTCGTCATAAATCGAGAGAGCATAATAATATTGCTATTATAGTTACGAGAATTGTTTACTTTTTTGTCGCGTCCACGTCCGTTATTGCATTCAGTCGTTTCCTTGACAACCTTTAAAGCTAGGCGAGCTTTAATCGCCTGTTTTCGCAGGCTCAGGCGTGCTTTAAAGTGCGATTCTGATGCAGGTATAATAAAAAATAAGTTTTATTTAATCGTCGAAAATTCCGCCCGGCTCTACGTATCATCTATCTCTTTCTATTTGCCCTTTTCTTAAATTATATTAGGATTTTATTTCGCATGCAACCCTTTAATAGTTAAAAAACAAAATTGCTAGTTTAAATTGTTTATAGGTTCAATCGTCTCTAGCAACAAGGAGAAATATTTGGAAATTTAATATAATTTTATTTGATACTAGACGTAATTTACTTCTGTATTTCTCGTTGTTCTTATCTTTTGCGTCAATAATGGTTGAATTTCTATTTTCAAACCCCGTTTTTTTATTGTGTTTGAGTAATTAAAGTGTTTAAATTATTATTTTTAAAGTGCTTATTTGTTTCTTCTTAAATAATGCATCTTAAAAAAGGTTTCAATGTTTTAACTTTCATATAATAGAATAAAAACCTGATTCGAAGAAGTTGTTAAAGGCTGTTTCGTTTAAAAAATTAGAAATTTTTAAATCTGTTAATTTTGAGCACTCTGTATAGCATCAATGTTTAGAGGCACTATTTTCTATTCAATTCTTTTCTTATCTCCAAAACCGTTAACTTTAGAGCCATATATCTTTATATTATACCTAACTATAGAGAATTCTATTAAAGAAAAGAGTAAGTTTGGTTCGCCACACTTTTGTGAGCCACCGTGTACAATAAAAAAATTACCTACTACCATTTTAGCACGTACAACTTTTATATAACCACATTTTATATTCACTCTTATAGTTTTCGAAATATCTTCCACCACCGCATTGTTGCCGGACCCTGAATATATAGGGTATAACTCGTGACCAAATCACAAATTCACCACTTCCATTTTGGTCGCGAGTACATCGTTGCCTTTTTGCTGTGTAAGTTTTTCGTAGCTAGTGATGATGACAGCGTGGCTGTCGAAATACGTATTTAGCAGTTGTTAAATATTTGTGTGGTGAGGGGTTGTGATATTTTCAAACCACAGGCTCTAGCAGTGTTTTATTAAATTCTTGCCCGTTAAAAAGTTCTAATAAAAACATTTATACGGGTTGCTAATTTTAATATGTAAAAATTAAAAACATTTCAAATATTCTATTGGTAGAAAAGATTTGCCAATTTTCATTTCTTCTTTTCCAATTCACAGTAAAAGTAGTAAAACCTAATTTTAACCCTCTCTCTAATATTTCCGCAAGAGTTGAGACTTAAACTTAAGCTATATGATTTTTTTTTTATCAAGTTTAGACGCTATTAAGATATGGGCAAGAATTTCAGTTAAACCCTGTATCATTTGCTAACCATTAATACAAAAAATGAAAATATTGGTTGTATTTCCTATTGTAAAAAACTGTTTTTAGTCAAGAATAATCTCAGGGTTTGTATAAAATGAAATCTGGTCACCCTACTATGGCCCCAAAATTAAATAAGTATAACAGCAATTATCTATCATCAATATCATTAATTATTTTTACCAATTTATAATGGTTATTAATTATCAATAATTTAATAATAATAATAATGTTTATTTCCAGAAAAAAGAGAAATCTTACATAATACAAAAAAAATAACAATTTCCCTGGAAATTCGAGGGCAGTCAAATGACCTCCAAGAAACGGAGGACCCTGCTCTCCCCTGCCACCGACGATATAACATAATTGCTTTACAAAGCGGTTTTAATAAGATTATAATTGTTTAATGCCTGTATACAGCATTATTCAATAATTGTTGAATTGTTAAGAGCCAGTTTTTAATACGATGTTTAAATGAAGTTAGTGGTAAACATTTAAATAAATTAGGTACTGAATTTCTTAGAAATGTGATCTAATTCTTCCAGTATATTTGCAAATTGCCACGCGTTTGCATTCTACAGCTCTGTGCGTGCAAACATGATGAAAGATAGTATAAACACAGACACAAATCTCCAGCAGACAAAGAGTAGTAGCAGTAATAGACAGTTAAAGTTGCAAAAAGCTGAAGCATGAGTAATCAGCATTAACAGTATTTGTGTTAATCGAGACCATTAATAAAATTATTCTAAAACCGTATTTGCCTTGATAACAAAAGTTAATTTTTTAAGTAGACAATTGCAAGTATCACGAAACTAGGTGGGCACATTTGACGGCCGGATAACTGCAGTGAAGGTGGCTGGATTCTTACTCTGGGCCCCAAATAGTCTTTAATTACAACTCATGTACGCAAGTAGAAGCAAGAACTCATAAACTCAAAAAAATAATAGATGCAATGGTTGCAGTAACAAAATAAGACAAGTAAGGCTTGGTCCAGAAATAAACGCACATATATTGATTATCCATACCAGTAAATCTAGTAGACTTTGAAAAAGTTTTCTGTATTTTAAAAATTAAGTAGTAGGCGAAGGTTAACATTAGATATGCAGGCATTTGTCATTAGCGTAAACTTTGTCAAAATGACATCCAAACGTCAAAATGTGCACGTTCAAATTTTGCGAAATTGGGCGAAAAATAGGACAAAATCTTTTCGTTTGATTTCAAAAAAAGTGAAAACAACGAGATGGGTTATCAAACGAACTATTGAAAGATTCCTCGAAACGGGGAGTATTGAAGAAAAACGAGGCCGAGGTAGGAAACCAGGTACAACTAATAAAAATTTGGAAAAGAAGGTGACAGCGTTTATGGAACGAAAAAGGTCAACATCTGAGAGGGGTATAGCAAAAAAATTTCAAACAAGTAAGTCAACGGTTCACAGAATCAAGCAAAGAAATAATTTTAAAACTTATAAGAAACAAAAAAAGGCCCAAACGAACAACTACACAATTAAATAACGTGGGTTTCTATTTTCTATTTTAAACGGGTGCGTTTATTTCTGGACCAAGCCTTATTAGAAGCACATGTATATAGTAGCAAAGTTAAAATAGCCAGTTTTATGATACTTGCATATAAACATTGAATTAAATAAAAGTCACAGATCAGAGAGAGAGAGCAAAGTTCAAAATTATCAATACGTAGCCTGGCATTACATTCAGATGTGCCAGTCAGTATTTGCCATAATATTGTTAGAGACATGCTGAAAAAGTATAATTTCAGAATTATTTACCTACATTAATTACGACCTACTGTTTTTCAAAATCGTGTCGAATACTGTCAACGGTTTAGGAATAATTTGAATGATAATCGCCTATTGGACCTTAGTTTTTCTAGCCACGAGGCTAGGTTCCGCATTTCTGGGTATGTGAATGCCCAAAACTACAGGATTTATAGTATCCAAAATTCTCACGCATTCGAACAAGAACCGTCACACCCAGTGAAAGTGGGAGTGCGGGATTGTAACTTAATACTGCTTTTCGCTGTAGCTGTAGCCTTCCTTCTATTACCTGTTTTGAATTACCAATAGAACTAGGCGGAAGTCGTGGCGAGCCTTTATAAAAAAAGTCCGTAGTTGGGGTCATGGGGGCTGTTTTTGTAGAAGAAATTAGTACTGGAGCGCCGTATAGAGCAGTTGTGACCTAACGGGGTCTTTATTTGGGACATTCTACTGAACTGACCTTTGCGGTGACGTAATGCAGGCATTTCAGACTGTAATTAGGGCAGTACACGGTATATTGAATTTTGTATATCTTCTAGTGTTAGCAATTCTCTACGCCAGCCATAACAATAAAGCGACTGGTGCCTGATGACTCATTTGCAAGAATTCGGTTTTATAAATAATCTTATATTTCATAGTAGTAATGTAATCCAGGAGACGAAGGTCAAATGTTAGCTGAAGGGAGTGGAGACATTAAGTTTCATTAAGTTTCGAGATTTTGTAGAATTCAGAGCTTAAATAAATTTATATGATTTTGCTGAATTTTAATTCTTATTTTAATTGAGAAAAGCGGCTCACACTAGTATAAGCAATATACAGTGTGGTCCATTAAGTGTGCAACAAATGGGAATTTTTTTTATTAGTTGTAAAACCGAAATTTAAATACGGCCAAAAGTTAGTGCATGTTCGATAACCATATCAGATGCCCTTAGAATGGCTTTAAGTCGAACAATATACAGGGCAGGACAAAAAATATGAAATTCGTTCAAGAATAAAGTTACCTTATTTCAAAAAATATAGCAAAATTTTATTGAGAAAAATTGTTTAGAATCAAAAGTTATGCTCAAATACAAAGTCACGGCCTCCTATTCAAATTTTTATTCTTTTTTTGTAAAATTTTGTATTATCCCCGTATGATACATATTTTTATTATTCTGATTTTATTAAGAGTTTTTCATATGTAAATTATTATTAGTAAAGCATTTGCCTTGTTAAAAAGAATATTTGCGAAATTCTAAAGTTCTGTTAAATATCGTTGCAACAAACATGAAGTGGACGCTTACCTAAAAAAAATATAAATCCAAGTAAATTTTACAAATACGCTTCAAGTTGCTAAAAGTTATTTAAAAGGGATGTGGTTGTGGCTACTTTAAATACATATAAAATAAAAATAATAAAAATATGTATCATACGGGGGTAATACAAAATTTTCCAAAAAAGAATCAAAATTCGAATAGGAGGCCGTGACTTTGTATTTGAACATAACTTTTAATTCTAAACAACTTTTCTCAATAAAATTTTGCTATATTTTTTGAAATAAGGTAACTTTGTTCTTGAACGAATTTCATATTTTTTGTCCTGCCCTGTATATTGTTTGACTTAAAGCCATTCTAAGGGCATCTGATATGGTTATCGAACATGCACTAACTTTTGGCAATATTTAAATTTCGATTGTACAACTAATAAAAAAAATTCCCATTTGTTGCACACTTAATGGACCACACTGTATACAGTAAAACTATTTCATTGCATTTCCAGACATGACATGTGCATAAAATTCAGGCTTTACCGTTTTTAATTGTGCAAATCAAGGCTTTACCTCTTTAATTGTAACTGTTCAATCAAGTTCTTTAATGTGTTTAATAAGCTAATTGCCAGGAGTGATTCCTGTGATGCAAATTGTTATGTATTGTTTTGAAACTAGCTCAGGTTTTCGTTAAAGGAAATCGCTTATTGGCAAACTTAATTTTTACACTAATACTCATACAGTTTGTTAGTTATTAATTTCCGACTTGATTGCTGCCACCTTCTTGGTATAATATTAATGATATGCAAGCGTTTACTTGTAAAATCATCTTATATTTAGTTTTAGGAAGTTTAAATCATATTCAGTCAGTAAAGGATTTGTTTAAGGTTTTTATTTGAGGAAATTGCATTATTGTCTTAACTGTCGAACTTAATAAGTGACGTAACTATTATATTTGGCGTTTATGAAAAGCTATGTAGATACTGATATTTTACTAGGTATAGTTGTTTGTTAAACACCAGTAATTATATATCGTTTTATATCTTCTATGTTGTTGAAAAAATTCCAAATTCTATTAACTGATATTTTATATTTGCTACTCTTTGGGTTTCATTTGATTTTTGGTTTAGTGTGGGTCACTTAATTGTTTTAGACTCAAGAATCTAGTAGTGAGCGTACCAGATTCAACCACTTGGCGCCTATAATTAATTTCTGTACCTAATAAGTTAAATAGGCCCCTACCCATTCTACCGAGTTAGTCGGTGATGTGTTTCCCGTTTGAGATCAGTCAAAAATCTGGTAACAAGACCACCAACAAAGTAGTTTAAAATAAAAGTCCAAAGCTTTGGTCGGCGTAATATAAAACGTTCTTTATTAAGTAATCTTCTTTCTTGAGTTCTGTCAATCAAAACTAAATTCTTTGGTAACATGTTTGTCAATGTTTTTGGAAGAATACTAATCGTCCGAATACCGTTTCATTATCATAGTCGGTGTTGTTGGATTCTCCCATACAGTGGAGGCCTCCTAATATTTTATGTCGTCTCTCCACCTGGTGTTCGGTCTCCCGTAGCTTACGTGGCCTTCTCTGGGTCTCCACTGCAGTACTCTTGTCGTTCACTTATTATCTGATCTTCGTGCCACGTGGACGACCCATGTCCATTTGAATTAAGCTTAGTCTGCTCACTTATTCTGGTGTATCTTTTAAGGTGTGTAAGCTTGATGCCTAATATTAGTCTCTCATGAGCTTTTTGAGTTAGCTAATTTGCTTACTTCCTTTTCATGAGGCAGCAAGTTTCAGCTCCGTTAGGGAGGACTAAGGCTGTACGCTCACTGAAACGATGTGATTACAACGCAACTGACACGAAACTCATAAGTGATAATCGCGTGGCGATTGTTCTGGTTTTATGTACTTCACTGCACACTGAAGCAACTGCGATGTCAACACGATGCGACTTGCACAAAATAGTGGCTCGCGACTAATAATGTTAATCGTGAGGCGATTGGTCGTGTTGCAGTTCATAAAATGCAGGAGTTTATTATTCTTCCTGTGAAGCATATAACTTTTGGTTGAATATTGTATAGAAGATGCCGGCAGACGGTGTCAATGACAGACTTTAATAAGTATTTTGTATTATAAAAAAACCATAATATTTTCTTAGCAAAAAGTTCTTTCTGATATTTTTAACCAAACTTTGTATTTAAGCTTTTATTCAGTTTTGAAACAATTTTGTTAAACATTTTGTACAAAAATTAAAAATAAGAGCAGTTGCTTAAGGTGAATCCTACACTTTCTAACTTTCAACTTTCAGAATCGCCTGCATATTTTATCAAAAGTTTGACAATTGTTTATGACGTCCCAAGAAGAGCAAAACTTTTTTATCAAGAATGACTTTCTTCGAAGATCCAAAAATGAGAAAGTTTGCAATGTGTTTTCAGAGCCATAAAGCAATTGTAAAATTATACCTCATATGCTTACCCATTGCATTTTTAATAAGCATTGCCTCTCGAAATAATGAACTCAAAGATGGTGTAGAATTTTGCAAATGGCCACTTGCACAAACCAGCACCCAACTTTATTAGCAACAAGCTCCAAACGGGTAATTCTCTGGTAACCGAATGAAATACAGTAGTATGCCCAACTGCTATATGTATTAATCGCTTTGGTGTGCATAATACGAGTTGCCGTCGTGGTTGCGTAATAGTTGCATCGTAATCGCATCGCAGTCGCGTCGGGCCAGTTGACGGAGAGCCTAAAAATTCACTTTCAACTATTGGACATGTCCGATATAGATCTTTGCTTTAGATTTCAAAAAGCCGTTCAAGAGACAGAAATTGTTCTAGTTATTTCTTCGCTCATTTGGTTTTTATTGGCTATCATTTTTGTCTGAGATGTACATACGATAAGTTCCCATGGATCTTTTCTATTAGTTGTCCTTCCAGTTGTATATTTCTGTTCGTAGGTTGGAATTATCTTCGTTTTGTTAGTATTCAACTCTTGTAGAGTGGTGCTTCCAATCCAATATCATATCTGAAGCTCGTGAGGAATACTATTTATGGGGACGACGATTAAGTGTTTCGCCATCTGTGTTGACACTTTTGTTCAATCATTCTATTTTTGTGAAATGGTGTCACCTTGGCGTACTCTCTGTTTTTGTTTGTCTCCCCAAAGAAAAGAAATCCAGACTCCTGCAGAGAGGCTGTGCTAATAGCGATAACGATAAATTTAAAGGACTTTGGAAGCTATACAGGATGTCATCAAATACAACTGGCAATTCTGCAGCGTTAAATTAAAGTTCAAACAAGTTAGTACTACAAACGTTGACTTCCATTACTCTTTGAACAATTATGCCTGAATTTTCCACTTAAAAAATATTTAAAAAACAGGAAACCACTACTGACTTAGGGTATCACCATTTAAACGAAATAATTTTTAATTGTTTTACGTTGTAAGTTGATATATCAAATACTTTCTGAGTTATGCTCCTTTAAGAAGATATAGTTCCCAAAATAGAAACGCCCCGATTTTGCACGCATTTCCAGTCTAACGTGGTGTTATCTTGCGTCCATTAATGTACAGCTGTTTAGTTTTGGGACACCCTAGACAGTATCTTATCTACTATAACTACTGTAAAATCAGACGTGCTACCCCCATAGTACCACTTTAAGGTTAGGAACCTCAAGCAGGCTATACAGTAGAGCCGTTATCGCATACATTACTTATTTAAAAAGTGTTACCAACAAGATGGGTTTTATATAAAAAGTGTGACACAACTAATTCGTTTTCCTTCATCAGCTAAAGAATGACTACATTCAGTCAATATTTCTGGAGTGGAAAATAAAATGCATGGTTTGCATAGTTATCATTTTCACAATTAATGTGTAAAATCGAATAAAATTTGAATATACAATTGTATTGCTGCCCGTCATCTTTATCCTATGCACTTTCATTTTCATTTAACTTCGACGTAAGATTTATGACGACTTAATTTGGCTGTCTTTATGGAACAAAACATCCTTGTATAGTTCGTTTGAGGTATGAATCAAAAATGGAAATTTAATAATTATATATTATTGCGAGACGCCTAAAGTCGGGGTAACTGGCAATCCTTTTAATTGAAACACACTCGGACACGAAGACCAAAGCTACTGAGATTAATAAGAACACTTAAGTAGATACAAATACTTGCATTTATTTTTCTGCCGTTTACAGAAACCTTAAGTTTACGTATTTACATCTTCTTATTAACTAACTTAATTCTAAATCTATTCTGACCAAGAAAGCTCGGTGGGCGTTTACAAAGTTCCCAATAACCTATCAGAGCTGGTCTAAATTTTGGACATTTGGCATTACGCGGACGTGACCGTTCATAATAGTTCTATGAATTTTTACAAGCTTGAGGATTTCCCATGGTGAAATGTGGCCTGTTCGGACCCTTAGTAAATTACCGCTATAAAGATTTAAAATTCTACTAAAGCATTTGGTCCCAGCTGCAAATAGTTTTTATGATCGAGTTGCAACCGTTGCTTCTTCTAATCACGTACCGGTCATATACATCACTCAATATTTCGGTTTATGAAGTAAACGCTGCATAAACTTACTCTAATCTTATTCGTGAGATTGGAATATCTCCAGCTTCCCAAGCGAAAGGCACGTTTCTAAACATCCGCTTGTTGTAATTTAAATATGACATTTTCCTACGAATTTTACCTTAAAATATTATACAGATGGCTTACAGCTAACTAAAGTACAGTATATTCCTACATAGTTCATTAAATTAAAGAACGCAAATCGTAACAATATCTTCTAAATTATGATCGGATCTGTAAGGATTAATTATATTTTCAAAGATAGTCAGTTTGAAACGGACTTGCAAGATACTGTTGTAGAGAAGCTGCTCTTCTCTTCAAATGATAATTCTTCTGACAAAAGTGTTCATATTTAAGCATATAAAAGGGACTAAAATAAATTGTTAGCCGGCAAACATAATATTATATATCAACATATGCAATTACGACGGTCTGCCTTCGTAAAAACGCTTTTTCATCAAAATTCTTTTCGAAATTACTTATGTAAATTCCTCCCAAGCCTCTTTATTTCTGCAACTGCTCCAAGTGTATGTACGTACACATATTAAAAATACCCGGTACAGGCTAATACTTTCTGGGCGCTCAGACGTACAGAAAAATTTAGCCCACGCTCTTTTGTTCCCATAGGCGCTAAGCTAGCGTTTGATGTTTAATTACAACGAACATTACATCGGTGCGCTCTGGTCCAAATTCCTTGCATCCAGCGGGAACGTCAGTTGTAACACATGGCCAGGCATTTTGTAACACATCTCAGCGCAACTATCAAGCACGAGGGATTAGGGTGAACCACCCCGATTGTATATTTACTAATTCTCGGCCCGGGCTCCTCCGTTTCATTTCTAAACGACTTCTGTTTATTTGAGACTTTATTTTTATTCTTTCGGCCACGCCGAAGCTGCTGTGTAACTGCTGTTATATTTGAACAAGAAATAAACAGAGCGAGCTCCTGTCTTGTGATTGACGTGCAGGTTTCTGATTCCTAGTCTTGAGTTTCGAAGTACGGAAGGGAATTCGATATTTACCGATCATTCTTTCAATCGCCCCAATGGGTAGTCTGGGGTTTGAAGTTATCAATGCAGTGCATTTCAGTTATTGATGCAATGACAGGGAAACAAAGAATTGTAGCAGAACCGCGGGTTATTTGCAACTCGGTACTTTCAGCAATAATGCCGCAATTGCTGAGCAATGGTAAAGCAACAACTGTAATACATCATTATTACTAAGAAATTGAAAACTAACCAGAACGTCAACTGCCCTATTCGAAGCTTTGGAAAAACTATCTAAACTTAGTAATTACGAGAATTTTTTTGTAAATTTGAAGAAAGTTTTGTAGTAATAGAAACCCTAAGAGCTCAACTCGGTATTAGATTGATTTTAATTTTTGTCAAAAACTATACAAGTGTAAATATACAAAAAGGGTGTTTTTAGCATGGCAGTTGTCCCAGTGCTTGGATAAAACAATATATAATGGATCTACGATTCTAAAATATAATGAATGGTTAACTAACAATGATTATTTTACTAAGAGCAAGTAATACTAACATTTTGAGGTTTTTCTTGTTTGTTAACGTGTCACGTTGTTAATCGTTGAGAAGCACGAGGCTTTCCAGTAATTGAAACTAAATATACAAAATGCCAAATCCAATGATGCTAGAGAAAGAACTTTAAAACGTAATTTAATAGCTATTTATACAACATGTGCTAAAAGTCGACGTTTATGCACGAGACATGAAAATTATGAAACGAAGCCGAAGGCTGAGTTTCATAACATGTCTCGTGCATAAACGACTTTTAGCACGCGTATCATACAATATTTTATCTACGACCTTAATTTTACTGTTATTAATCCATAAATATTGATTTAACAAAGGTTTGCATCTACGACACTTCTAATTTATGTCATAATAAACAGTAGGCCACGCCGCGCGGGCGATTGTTTGGGAGGCCAGTGCTGTCAAGGTCCGTTACGAAATGTAATTATTAATACTCCACATCTGACTGTATTCATTACATAACGCTTTAATTATTTCAAAAACACTTTACCTGTAACGCAAGAAGCAACTAGAATAACTTTACAACTTCACTTCCAGTTCGAAATTGTAGTTTTATAACCTCACTTCGCTTTTAGCACATGGGCTAAAAGTAAACAGCTGATTTCTTGAACCACAGTAAACTATAAAACGTCACTTTTAGTGAAACAAGCTAGCGCTAAAAGGTCTACTTTTAGTAGTGGTCGTAGATAAAAAAATGAAACTGCCGATTACTAAATAAATGATTCGGATTAGAATATTATCTTGGGAAAACGAAAAATTTAATTGTGGTTTGCTAATTTAGAGAATTTCAATCTTTAAAATAGCAGTTTCTAGTGCAAAATCATCTTCATATCTCATTTGAAGCCTGGGAAATAAAATATTATTAATTGAATTACAATAGCAGATACTCACAATAAAATGAAGGGACTGGTTAAAATTTGGAACGAGGAAATGGAGAAAATGGGAATGGAGGTGAATACTAACAAAACAAAAATGATGATTATAAATAACAAAAACACTGAGATAATAAGAACTATAGAAATAAATGGGATAACAATAGAAGTAGTTACAGCAATGGAATATCTCGGCTCAGTAATAACAGATGATGGAAGAATAGAAGTCGACATTGCACAAAGAATAAAGAAAACAAGGAACGTATATTATGCTATAAACAAACCAATACTACAGAAACAAGAAGTAGACAAGCAAGTGAAACTGAAAGTATACAATAGTATAGCGAGACCAACACTAACTTACGGCAGCGAGACATGGACCATAAACAAAAAGCACGAAAGCAAGATCAATGCAGCAGAAATGCAGTTCCTGAGAAGAAGTGATGGAGTTACAAAATGGGACAGAGAGACAAATGAAAGAATAAGACAAACTTTAACAAGAAGGAATAATGGACTTCATAGAAAGGAAACAACTAAGATGGTATGGTGATATAATAAGAAAAGAAGAAAAATCGCTACTAAAATAGATCATAGAAGCACCAGGAGAAAGAAAAAGGAAGAAGGGCAGACCCAGAAAGCGTTGAACACAAAGAATCGAAGAAATCGGTATAAAGAGAAGCAAAACAGTGGCAGAGATGAAAAAAATGACAAGGAGCAGGAAGGAATGGAAGGACTGGACCTCATATCCGACACCCAGATAGGGTACAAGGATAAACAGAAGAAAGAAGAAGAAGAAGAATTACAAAAAGTGGCGGCAACGTGGAGAATTATTTATTAATTAATAGGAAATGTTTAGTCGTTTAATAACAGACGGATTTGTACACAATTAGTTAAGTTTATTAATTGAAATTGTAGGTACCGATATCTACATGACAAAAGGTTTAAATAGTTCTAAAATCGGTTACGGTAATGTTAATAATACCGAAAACGCATATTTTGAACCTTTTTGCATCTTTCATATTTGACAAATTGTTCGTAGTATTACGTGTAAAATTTGACTTGATTAAATTAAGCCAGTATTCAGCAATTCAGTCCTCAAGCGTATGATGTAGTTAAAGTCACCGGTGTAGATTAGCTTGCCTATACCTTCCCTGCAATTTTCAAAATCCTTGAGCTGTGGAAAGTGTTGGTAATTGCCAATATATTGGGGGGGGGGGGGATTTCCTGATTGGATCAGATATTGTGTTTGGTGCTGGATAGTAGATTATTCCGAAGGCATCGGATGTGCATTAAATCCTTTGGACAGGTTAGTTCAACCTCTCTTTGCAATTGCTGAAATTCGACTGGTTAAGCCAGCATTACATACTATTTGAGAAGCAATATTCACCTGCGACCGCCTGACAATCTCAGTATATAACGGTCCTCCCTAGCACTTGTTAAACAGGCTTGGCATTTATTTTAGACCTTTTTGGTATTTCTTCTCTTTGGGCTCAGTTGTCACCATCCGTAGGGAATTTCAAACATTAATATAAGAAATTGTAATTAATTACAATGCCAAAATGTCTGAAGATGAATTTATCAAATATCAATGTTAGTAAATCGTTTTACCGATGGTAACAAATTATTTTTAAGGCACATTAACGTCTAATTTAACGTTAACATATAAAAGGAAGTATGAAAGAATGTAATTTTGAATTAAAATGTAGTAAATGTTAATATCTATTTATTGTGATAAATCTTTTAATTGTTGAATTTTCCATGAGAAAGAAATTTGTAATTTTACAAATTATTGTGTTTGGGTGGACGTGGACGAAGATGGCGATTGATGGCAGACTGTATAGTGTATATCCTTAGCAGGGTAACCGTTGTTCCTAAGAGCTTTCCGAATGTGGTTTAATTAAGCGTGGACATTATCACGTTGGGATATGGAAACAGCCCAGTGTACAAGCGAATTGATACCGGAAAGTCATTGTGTAGAATGATGGTGGAAATCGGCATGTAAATAGCGATCCGTGTGAGTGGGTTTGCGATATACAGAATGATCAAGTTTGCCACTGTGTTGGCGAAAGACCTGTCAATCTAAGAAAGGAAGGGATCCGTTACTGTCTATCTCCATGGTAAAGTTAATGTCTGGTTGTTGACTATCGAGATGATTTAAGAAGACAGGTAACGTGCCTTCACAATCTGGCCAAATAATAAAGGTATCGTCAACGTATGGGATGAAAGTTTGTTGAAACAAAGACGATGTTTCACATTAAGTGGTCAAATCGATAGCTTTCTCCTTCTAATAGAGTGGCTCTATTTTCTGTAACATTCAGCTATTTGGGTTGTGTTTGAATCTGTGTATGGAGGGTGAAATATACGCGCACTTGAGCCTCAGCGCGTTATATATTTTTGTGTATAGTCTTATTACTCTATTTAGTAGACTGGTCTTGAGAGGCGAACGATGTTAATTGTTCCCAAATTCGAATGGTCACCCGGCTGAGTACCGATCCAGTGGACTCCGAAAAAAATCTACCTATTCACGGATTTGAACAGAGGATTAGTTTCTTGCGAGCCCAGCACTCTATCCACTCTTTTCATAGGACCTAGCGTCACTTTTCGAAATTATAGCGCGTATTATAAATACGGATTTATTTTTTTACAATATTGAAGAACAATAATACTTTCTACAATTATGTCAAAAAACTACATGTTGCTTAGTTTCTGCTATGAAAAGTCACTGTTTAAACATCCTTTAATTTTAGCGTGCGAATTACATTTTGATTACACGTCACCAATGATACGTGCAACAAAACCATAGATTGCACAACTTATCGTAAATATTATTGCGAGACGCCTAAAGTCGGGGTAACTGGCAATCCTTTTAGTTGAAACACACTCGGACACGAAGACCAAAGCTACTGAGATTAATAAGAACACTTAAGTAGATACAAATACTTGCATTTATTTTTCTGCCGTTTACAGAACCCTTAAGTTTACGTATTTACATCTTCTTATTAACTAACTTAATTCTAAGTCCATTCTGACCAAGAAAGCTCGGTGGGCGTTTACAAAGTTCCCAATAACCTATCAGAGCTGGTCTAAATTTTGGACATTTGGCATTACGCGGACGTGACCGTTCATAATAGTTCTATGAATTTTTACAAGCTTGAGGATTTCCCATGGGGAAATGTGGCCTGTTCGGACCCTTAGTAAATTACCGCTATAAAGATTTAAAATTCTACTAAAGCATTTGGTCCCAGCTGCAAATAGTTTTTATGATCGAGTTGCAACCGTTGCTTCTTCTAATCACGTACCGGTCATATACATCACTCAATATTTCGGTTTATGAAGTAAACGCTGCATAAACTTACTCTAATCTTATTCGTGAGATTGGAATATCTCCAGCTTCCCAAGCGAAAGGCACGTTTCTAAACATCCGCTTGTTGTAATTTAAATATGACATTTTCCTACGAATTTTACCTTAAAATATTATACAGATGGCTTACAGCTAACTAAAGTACAGTATATTCCTACATAGTTCATTTAATTAAAGAACGCAAATCGTAACAATATGTAGTTTCACCGAACTAAATTTTTATATTTTGTTACAGGTAAGAACGATAACTACTGCAGGTTAACAAGCGAAAAGGCCACATCTAGCATAAATTCGACACGGGGTGAGTTTATTCTAAGGAGGACAAGTTATTTATGTGTAACGTGATTCAGGAGGAAAGTAGAAAGCCAATATTCAGTGGGTTATCAAATCTTGCCTACGGTAATGCAATCCAGGAAAGAACGCTCCCGAGGTAGATAATGGAGTTGGAATTGGGCAGTATGTACCTACCTTTCTTCGGCCTATTAACGCTTAATGTACTCATACAATTACCTACCTGTCGTCGTACCAATTCATTTAATCTCAGAGTGTACTGTATAATAAATAACTATGTTGAATTCATAAGCTACGGAAAAAAAGTTATAGGGAAAATGCCGTAACGGTAACGTCACGGAAGCTGTTACTGACGAAACCTATTAGGCTGGACGCAATCCAATCTATAGTACATTATTGAGCAGATTAACGACCTATCCTTGTTGGGCAGCGCCTAACTGCAATAAACAAGGTTACTAGAAATATTATAATATGTCTGGACAAACTGCTTAACAATTAGTGGAGTAACGTGCAAAATAACTTCCGGTTTCATTGCTTTCATTGTTCTCCTCATAAGTTAAAATAGGAAGCAGCTATTTTCAAATGTATGATGTAATATGCATTTTGCTGTATTCTGTTTTGAAATCGGTCATCGGGTTCAATTTGCAAAAAATTAAGCAACATTTATGTGATTCTATTTTTAATCTTTGCAGCACCGTAGATATTTTGCAAATAATTTCATATCAATAGTGAAATTTAATAGGGAAGTACAAGAAAATCCAGGGGTCTTGCGAGTCTTAATAGAAAATAGTATGCGAAAATCAATTGTGGCACGCCCTACAAACAAGTTGCCGAATTCGGAAGACCTCAAAAAATGTCGACATTTTTAACTGCTCATAGTCTGGGGAGCTTGAGAAACCATGGACTGAAAATTAACCACATTCAAATGGAACAGGCAATGGACAGTACTCTATAAAATGGTTTTCGAAGTTCGGCTCTAGTTCACCATATGGGCGGTCGCGTAGGCGTTACATTGGTTGTTCTTACCAATTTGCAGTTCTACACCTTTGCAATGTTGAAGTACTTTTGTTGGTTCCATTTATATTGTATTTATGCAGTGTAATTGAAGCAACAACCTAAACAATATAAAATGGAAGAAAGTTGTTTAGTTGCCTTGGAAACGTCAGAAAATGGAGATTGCTTACTGATACTATTAAGGGCTGATGAGTATTTCAGTGATATGATAATAAAATGCGTTCTAAAAGCCATTATGCAACTAACACTATCCATATCAGATATTTAGTACTGTGCATACGTGTACTTGCCTGTAGATGGAAACAGAATAGTCTTACGTTGCTTAAACAAAATAATTATAAACCATGAACATATAACCATTTGAACTAGTACTGGTAGCATCTTGTAGCTTAAAAACTGTTAAACAGATATTGGACTGAAACAGATCTAGGAATTCTAAGATAGAGTGGTGGTTTTGTTGGAGCTGGTCTACGGGTGAGGATGTTGTTACCCGTTGTACTTCGAAATGATAATACTTATTGTGAAACAATCATATTTATATAGCACGCACATAAATATGTACTATGCAAAACAAAAACAAAACTGGGACAGCTCTTGAAAGAGAATATAGCATTATTTGATTAGCTTAAATGAGGTTAAAGGTTTTACAATGCGTCACTAATCCATGGGCGCTCAATGGGATCTCCTCGATCATCTAGTAGCCGTTGATATTGCCCGAAAAGAGTTTTGCAGCTACTTATAGTTTATCCTCGGAGCCCCAACCATGGCATGGCGTAAGGTCGCCGAGGTTTGAGCTTTTACGTTGTGCGCTTTTTACATTGCGGTTAGGGATGCAATCCGTCACTCGCGGCACTAATTATCCAGTTTATGACACATCCAAAATTAGTTAGTGGCCCCCTGGTTCGGGCTGAATAGCTTGTCGATCTAAGTTTTATATTTCTAACTGCGCTGCTTTTGAGGGCCCTTTTAAGTGGTAATTTATGGACGCTGCACGTGGTTTGGTGTCCGCTACAGTAGTAATAAGGAAACCGAATTCTACAGGGAACGGTTGTAAACTCTTGTGAAACATAGGGTCTAGTCAGAGCAGTATGAAAAACCTTAACAAATATATTAACATAATCTGCAAGTAAAAGAACCTTCTGGTAATCAAATTTTTAGATGTAGTTTAATCAATAAAATACATTTTCACACAAATGATAAGGTGTTAGTTCGAATGAAGGTAGTGTCTTATAGGCCCGACGCACAGTCTTAACAGAAGGGGATGTAACCAATATCATAAAAGAGAAAAAATGTAAAATAGGGCTTTAGCATTCTGTGTAGATAACAAGAGTTTACATCCTAGCAGATAAAGAATTTAGAACAAATAAATAAGAAGCGTTCAAGAAAAACAGTTAAATTAAGGTTTAAAACTGGTAATGAAGCAATGGGATTGCATTTATACTACCCCTTCTAATAGCTGTGCTACTTGAAGAAGAAGAACATTTCATACGGACGGTCTTTCTGTAAAATTTAAAAGTTAAATTAATTCTTACGTTCTCCATATACGCATTCCGACAACTCGCTATCAGGGTCAATATTTTATTGATTAAACATTTCCGCCTAGATAAGGAATATACCTAAGGATACTTTCCTCAAGATAATATTTTCGACAAAAATTCGAGCGATTCAGCTTAGTTATCGAAGCTCTTCAGAACTAAATATAAAAATTATAGAAAACCAAAATAATTACTAATATCTTTTCATGAAATGGGGCCATAAACGTTAGATTACGTCATAATGGCTTATTACTATAGCAATTTTGGCAAGCTCCACAATGTATTTCCTACGCGAAATTAAAGGCAATCCCCTGCGGTATAGGAGGACTATTAGTTCATGAAAACGTAATGCGCATTGCACCATCACTTCTCATTAGTCCTCTTAATAGCAGTAAAGTGCCAGTATCAAACTGCACTTAAAATTAATGCGATATATTTTAATTATGCGCTGAAACCCTTCCCAGCCGCATAAATGCAACGTGAGTACGTTTCGATGTACTTGTTCATAAACAGAAAACGTGTTTCGTTAAACTGCAGCTGTTTGAGGTAAAATTTTCCCAACGAATCCTCCCTGTTTATTGTAGATCGAGTGCCTCAGGAACTGGGAATCATTTAAATGCATCGATCGTCCAAAAAATCACAACATACGCCCCTCTTGAGACTTCTCTGCTCGGCGAAGCCCCACAGCCATTAATTAGCCTTCCAGCCGCAATAATTCTTCAGCTGATTGTTTCTTACGAGCCGAACTAATTCTAAATTTTATAAAGTGTATAACTTCAATGCATCTTGCTCATTATTGCGTAAAGCACTTACTCGGATTATTAGTTTCAAATGTTCCTGGAACTTTACTAATTTGGGACTGCGTTCTCTAAGTGTCCCTTACGGCCTTTAATTGGGGTCTCTTGACTCAAACTGACCCGGTTTGCATAAAACGTGTAACTGTTTAGTTAATGTAGAAATGTCTTTCAAGTATACTTCTCAAACTCGCAAGTACTTGTTACGCCCAGCGCTATATCTGGCTACTTAATTGGTTTGAATTTTGATCATTAAAATTTTTCTCTTCATTTTTTATGTGCTTTTGATTTGAAAAATATCAGATCTTCTCGTGCATTTACTATAACATGCATTACAGCACCTGGAATATAGTTTACTTGTACATACGGCATTGCTTTCTATTTTATTATTAAAATTCTGATTATAACTTTACATGGCAAGCCTGTAGTTACAGGGTTTTTCTTTATGTTATTTTACGTATTATGTTATTAATAGTAGCGTTGAACATTGTTTAAAATAATTCGCATTAATTTCAGGGGCAATTTAAGGGTAGCACTTTACTGTTATTAAGAGGACTAGTGAGGGCCAATGGTGCAATGCGCATTATACTTTCATGCATTTAATGTCTTTGTGTTATAAAGGAGATTGCCTTCAGCTGCGCGTAGGAAACACGATGTGAAGCTCGTCATAATCTGTTAGTTAAGAAGACTTGTTAAAATTTAGTTGTTGTGTCCATATTATGGAAAACTATTGCATCGGTTTTGCTACTAAACTAACATTTTACCCAAAAATTTTGTTCTAACCATGACAAATCATTATTTTTGGTATTAACACATTTACAAGAGTAAAGCTTGTTGCTGGACTCGTAGGTAAATAAATTTAAAAAAATGGAGCATATTAGCAAATCAATTATACAAGTATAAAAGAATTATATGAACAATCAGATTAAATGCGAACGCTACTGTTGATGAAGTGAGGGTGTTCCAACGGCCGAGAACCGTTTTTATACTCTGCTGTTCATAATTTATTTGCTTCCGAATTTAGCAGGTTTTTATTAGCCAACAAATTCAATGCAACACCCCGTATATTAAATTTTTTTAAAGATTTTGACGTCCTTGAGCCCTTGCACAGGATGTTGCTACAAGAGCTATATGTTTTTTTTCTACTGTCGTAAACATTTCACGATCGTTGAAGATCATGTTTGCTACCATGTTAGCGATTTTAATATTGTTCACACTTACTCGGAACAGTTACACTCTGGATTTCTCAAACCATTAGATATCTCACATTCTTCAGCCTACCTCTCTTGCTATTGATCTTTCTTCGCATTATGAGATGTAGCAGCTCATATTTGTACTGGTGGCGCATGATTTGGCCAACAACTTCTAAACTCTAGGGCTTTATTCATTCTTCTAAGACCTCCATGTCTGCCACTCTACCTGTTCAGCTACGAGTAGTCTAGATCAGGGGTCGGCAAACTTTTTTTGGGAAGGGCCAGAACGTAAAATTTGTAGGCTCGGCGGGCCAGGTAGCAAACTCGAAGACATTTACATGAGCAGTTCTACTCATAGAGTAACAAAAAAAAACAGGTTTATTTTTTTATTAGGAAGTGATATGTTTACAAAGTAATATTTATATACGTATACTATACATGCTAACACACAAAAAAAGAATAGAATATTTCCATCTATTAATAAACGTATTATACAACTGGTTACATTTTGTACTAATGCGATGAATGTAATTGTTTTTTTTTTCTGAGATAATATTTCAGCATACTGGAGTTCGAAATGAGTACATCCTATCATTAAAGTTGTTTGCAAATGGTCATCTGTTAATAATGATCTGTATTGCGATTTTACATCCTTCATTTTCGAAAATGTCCTTCCACATTGCTAAGTACTCTCAAATACAGATATCAATCCCCGAGAATATGATTTTAATTGGCCGTATTCATTTTCAGAAAGATATTTATAGAATTGGGTTTAGATCCATTTCTTTAAACATCATTTTTAGCATATCATCATTTTGCAGTTCAACTTCCAATTGACGGTCTGATGGAAGTTCCTTAATTGTACAGCCAAATGGATTTTGAAATATATTAATGTATTTTGCACTTACATCAAGATCCGAAAAACGCTGTTGTAACTGTAGTTTAAGTTCAGAAAATTTCGCTTATATTTGAAATTTTTTACAGCATGGAAAATGGTCAAACTTGGTTAATGTGATTTGTGTTTCAATCATTGCAAATTTTTGGCGATGTGACTACGATAGAATACATTTCACATATGAACACTGTCTTTCCCTGTAATTTTAAGTTAAATTCGTTAAGATATTCCATGATGTTTGCAGCAAATGCTAATTTCCATAGCCATTCATTGTTAGATAATAGTGGTTGTGGTCAGTTTTTCGCATTTAGAAAAATTTCTATTACTTCTCTGAGTTCAAAAAATCTCAGTAAAACGTTTCTATTGCGAGCCATCCAACTGCTGTATGGTAGGGCAAGTCAGGATTTTCGGCTTCAATCTTAAATAAAAAATCACGAAACTGACGATGGTTAAGTCCACGAGAGCGAATAAAGTTAACAGCTGAAACAACTGGTTCAATAACACATGACAGATTGAGGTGTTTTCCACAAAGAGCCTGCTGGTGAATAATACAATGGATTACCAGAGGTTTTGAACATTTAGCTTCTTCACAACCCTTAAAAATTTGTCCAACTAATCCTTTCCTCGTGCTGCACATATTTTTACCACCATCAGTTGTAACACATTTTAACTGATTCCATTGCAAATTGTACTGTGTTGCCTGTTGTTGTTGCATACAGTCTATTTATCGAGGCCAATTCTTCACTAACCTCAAACTCAGTATTGACCCCTCGGATAAACAGCAGCAATTGGGCAGTATCTGTAATGTTTGTCGACACATCAAGAGCCAACGAAAACCACTTGAATTTTGTTGCCTTCTGTCAATTGACTCTTGATGTGGCGTCCGATGTCCTCAACTTTTCTAACAGTTGTTCTCGCCGAAAGACTGACAGATCGAAACAAATCCATTTATATATGTCAGTGGTTACAGCGCGTAATTTGATTTATTTTTAATTTTTTCATTTAAAAACATCATTAACGCGCGGGCCGGATTAAAAACAGACGGCGGGCCGGATATGGCCCGCGGGCCGTAGTTTGCCGACCCCTGGTCTAGATAATGTTCTGTATAACCACATTTTCAAAGATCTTATACAGTTCAAAGTGTATTTCCTGGGCGTTCAAATTCTACACCGTATAGCAGTACAGATAACAGATAACACTTAACCATCTTCAGTCACAGGTTTGTACTCCTTCCTTGTACTATGCGTATTTTCATTACGACAGACAGTTACTAGTTTTTCTTTATATGATATTCAAGATACACTGCCTTCAAGACTCTTTCTGGTCCTCATCCGTCAATATACACCCACCTTTATTTTGAGCATTATTGTCTTTTGATAATACTTATACCGATGGGGCCAAAATTAGATATAACAGCAATAAGATAACATGAACAAGAAAATAACAGGTATTGCTTGAGTAAGAAAGAAATAATACCGAGGTGGGAAGTGTTTCATTCCTGTCGAGAGATTAAGTAGCTAACCGAGACGCGCAGCTTTCTTAAATAAACTAAAATAGTTGCAGGTTACGTTTAAGTAAATGAATGTAATGTATGTTTTTTATTACTTATTATCTAATATAATTTATCTGCATGTTTAGATGTCGTTATTCGCCTGTAAATCCTCAACTGCCCTATTAAAACAGGTAATACCATTATACTGTCCACGTGCCAAGGTGCACCTTAGGCCCATCTGATGAACAGTTGCAAAATATTTTTTAAGGATCCATTGGGGGGATATATCTTGATTCCGGAATCAGTAGAAATCCATCCCCAGTCCTGGAGTGGTATGCTATTATTCAATTATGCTTGAACCTAAAAGCTAATCATACATGTAAACAAGATATGTATGTAGGGTTGCTGGACTTACCTGATGAAATGTTATAAATGCATGGTATTGAGCTGCATTTATGGTCGGTGGAAGTGAAGCCAGAATAAAACCTTTATTTAAACTTTGCTCTGTTATATACTGCTGGTAGAGAATGTATCTGACGTTATTCAAATCGATACTTGTTCTATTTTTGACGTATACGGAAATAAAAAATGTCGAAATTAAGGTCTTCAATCTGTCTTTGGATATATTGGGATTGTAAAATTCTTCAAGAAGATTAAACAACTTCTTTTTTTTCACAGTATTGACAAAATTAATTTTTCCCCCGTTACACAGGACAGATGTAGTATCACATCCGGAAATGGCGTGCATGGCAAGAAAAACATTTTATAAAGGTTCAAACTTACGCTGCATCTTTGAAATATAAGTAATTTTATTTGGTTTTGAACTTCTTCCTGGGCGTAGCATATACAAATTTTGTCCTCTGAATGATAAGTAATATAGCTGTAGTATTGAGAAAAAATATCCAAATAAGTTGCTGGTTTTTGCCATATAAACTTTCTTTAGTAATTGAGCTCCATCAATTAAAATATTCATATACATTGTTATGTATATTTAATGTCAAAATTCAATAAGTAATGGCTAGGGAGTATTTTTACAAAATACCCAGTTATTAAAAATATCATAGCTCCGCCACTGCTAAAGCAAAATATAACTGCTAAACGTGATTTTATAGGAAATGTTATGCTCTTTAATTTTCCTGTCTTCATATTGTGCATTGTGCCGCTGACGCTCGTATCGCCTGTATGTTATGCCCTCGCAACCCTCGGATGTTATCTGGATACTATTTATGTTGTTTGGGTATTCGTATTTTTTAAGCCTGTTTCGTCGTCACTCACTCGCTCCGCGTGGTTCAGCGGAGCCTGACTTGGTAAATTATTGAACTTGGCACACTGATTCAATCATGGCTGCTCCTACTGATTTTTCCCATTACCCACTCTTCGGCATGCCTCAAAGTAATACAATCAATAACGTTGATATTGGATATTTTCGTTAATACTACGCTTTGCTTAATATTTGTGTAGCAAAATGTGCACTCAACCTAATAAAGTTCGTAACAGTTTCAGGATTAACGGTATTATTATAGTTTGCGTCTTAAAATTTTTTTTATTTATGAAGAGTGGTTAAACGTCGCTACGAAAATGGATAAAATATATTTGAAGCAATCGATCTTGATATTTTCCTCAATTGCTTTTTGGAAACTGTATACACGTTTCATGTTGCTTTTACGCCTTCTCTATCGTTCCGACTCTTTTATCCCACTTACTATTCCTACGGTGTAGTTGAACCATCTGTATTTTACGACTTTTATAATTTTCATCTGTCGTTCATTACATTTTGCACTCGTTAGGTCTACAGATCCGATACAGTTCGTTTAATACAGCACCCTTACCTTTACTGTGCGCATATTGCAGACCCAGCTAGAATCATTGATCTGTACTAAACATATATTTCAGAAGTTGTGTAATTTAGCGCTGAATCTTAAGACATTAAAATTCAAATAATTTTGTAGTATTTAAACATACTTCTTTATATGTTGGATACGACTCAGGGATGCCTTTCAGCAAAAAATAGCATAGATAAAGAAAAATATTCAAATAAGTAGACGCCTTCCCGACATTCTAAAAGGGGGCCTTCCCTAAACCCCAAGACGTGATTGATGTGGCTAAAAATTTAAGGCTGTACAACATATTTTACACGATTTAATGCGTCATTAAACCGTGCCTAACGTGTGGCATAAAGTTTGCAGCAGATGTTTTTGCTCGCAGGTAAGGCCCTCTTAACGGGCCTTGCAAACTCTTAAGCCCCCAACTACAACGATATCGCCTTACAAGCCCTTTTCTGGTTTATCCTTCCACTTTGTAACTGAAAGGGCGCCAAAAACTTTAAATGGGTGTTTTGGGTTATTAGGTTTGGCGAAGGCTGCTTGTGTATATGAAAATCGTTAATTATAAATTCGCTTTAAGAGCACTGCTTGGTGATATGTTATTTTTAATATAATTATTTTCATTTTGGATACCTAAAGTCACTATATATTTATATGTTAATTCATCACAATATTAAATTAAAGAATCTGGTTTTAAATATTATTGTAGACTATATTTTTATATAAATAAAGATATGTCGTAATATTAACATTTCACATACATTGCATAAGTCATATACAAACTCAATGAACTACTTTCTTTTTAAAGAGATGAGGTCAATATTTTTTCAATGTGGTGGATCTAAGTTTGTCACTCAATATACTTATTAACGCAAAATGATGGTCGAAGGGTAGCCAATATGAAACTCAAATATAGCAAACGATATTGCTGCCAGATTCGGCTACAAACGCTTCTATTTATATCTCGTAACTTCCCCACTTTGACCCATCCTTTGTGACGCTTCGAGAACACTTCACATTGATGTTAGTTTATAACTTTATATTTAGACATTTTTGGTAATAGAAAAACAAGGATCCATTGCGATCGCTTCCGGTATTCAAAAAATAATTTTGTCTGTTCACTTCTGCGATCTTGTGGATGATTTTCAGTGGTCACATTATGTGATGGTTAACAAATAGATCACAGACAATAATAGAACCTCGAGCAACGTTATTGATGATTTAACTTCTTTAAATTCAGATTATTGGATTTGAATAATTGGTGTACACTGCCTGTGTTTATTTAAATTTTACTCCTGTACACTACAGAGATAAAGTTAATTAAATATATTTATAGATCGATCATTCAAGCCACATTCTATGCTTCGAAAACCGTATTACTACTAATATGATATATCTTTTGCCCGATGTTATACTCAAGGAAATACATTTTGTTGTCGGATATCGGGTTACCATTTAATTAAAGTCAAGCTGATGGCGTTTCTGTCTGTCAGAATTGCCAAAATGCTGTACAAGACGTTTAGAAATACTTCAACAACTGCAGATATTTTAGAAATCATTACGTTCCGCCTTATACAATTTTGAGTGGTAATGGAATACAAGAAATACGAGGGGGTACCCAAAAAAACTTTGCCATGTGATGTGGTTATGGGTCGATTGATTGGTTTTTGTCTGCAGCAATTTAGGCGATTCTCTTAATGGCTGATAAATGAAGAACAAAAACTTTGGGTAAAGTTTTACTTTATTTCAGGGAAAGTTTCCGCTGAAATTGTTTTAAAAGATTGTAAGGAAAAATATTTAGCTGCAAGGCAAGTATACGTGCGTCTCAAGTTACATCGTTTGGAACTCTGAACGCTCTACACTCCAAACTTTTAAAATAAATAACTAAGGAACTACGGAATGGTTACTAAGCCGGGACGATCATTCGACATAAATGTATTCCAACTTACAACGATTTTCTCTGCAGACTGGTCTATGTGGTACAGTAACAAGCCTACAAACAAACCTACACGCCGACGTGATTTGGGTAGCACAACGCGATCACCTTGATGTCTAAGCGTGCCTTAACTTGGTTGAACCTCCATTCATAAAATCTGTAATCCAGAGGCAGTAAATAACATAACGATAGGTTAATTTACTCCAATCAACAAATAATAAGGTTACTTACTAGCTATACTAACTTTGAACTTTGGATTTAGATAGGTTTTCATGCATAAATTTACAACGGCTGGCGACATATCAAAAATGCCACAACACCTCTTCGATCTAAGGGTTGCAGGCCAGAAACATGACATCGGGGGAGAGCTAGGCAATCGGTGGGCCCTCTCATGTGGCATGTAGTCACACGCAATCGTCCACGAACACAAAGCCAGACAAATTCCAAAGCCAAATATGCAAGCAACATTACACCATTAACAGTACGTGTTCGTTATCATAATACTTACAAGGGGGAACTGCGGTCTACCCCGGCGTTCAAACGTAGCATATAGCAGAGTACATTGTTCAGGAGTATTCTTCAGTACACCTCCGATTATGTGCCTGTAATAATCCTGCAACGCAGATGCTCACCGCTGCTGGTACCTATTAGCCGAACGTTAACTGGATCAACTCATGTCAGTGTAATCCACATTTGCGGTGACCGCTTCCAATCGCAAAAAGTCTAGTTCACAAAGCATTTGTGGGAAATGAGCATATCGAATTCTTCAGGTGCGCGCCCTGAATCACTGATAATTGCTTATCAGGTTGAGAGTTATTGATAATCTCGCCGGATAATCGCTAACCTCATGCACATAGTGCACTAAAGTGGTTTCAACTGTTATCCAACCCAACAGCAGCAACACCAACAATAAAGTGTTCAACTCGGTTGTACTACATACATTAGTACTTATTACATACCTTGTTGTGTCATTCTCTATTAATTCCACATAATATTAATTACCACAAGTCGCTTTAAAAATACCACGGAACTCGCATTGTCGGCCGTTTCAGGTTTCACAACATTCTCATGTGAATGTTCTCGGCTCTGTGTTAAATTTAGAACGTATCATATTTCAGTGCTTGGTTTAGTCGAAGGCCGATAATTATAATAATAAAAATAAAATTATAGAATATTTTCAAACAGCTCAAAGAACACAACAGTAAATATTACAACAGTTAGTACAATCCATTGTTTCAAATTCTGCCCAATATTGCGTTTTCAGTACGTGTATGTTTTAAATTTTGTGTACTACCAAACTATTTTTATTTGTGTTCAGGTTTGTAATCGATCGTCGAAAGTTCAACTTACCGTGTACTTATTGTTTGGTACGACAACTACAAATAACAGAACAGTTATAAAATATAATGGTACTAGAACAGTTATAGAAAATTGGGTGTATTCTACATTTAGTTACTATTGAAGCAATAATCGAGCACTCATTGGAATAGGCCTCAATGAGTAGAAAAACTCGGCTCTTCGAGTCTCCTATTTCCAACATTTTCTCAGCATGTTCTAAGGCACTTGAAAGCATCAATGAAAAAAATAATGAAATAATTTTAGAGTTGCTCCCAGTACATTTTGGATGCAAAATGTGTAATTTTTTGCCAAGAGTAAACATCTGAGCTATGTGGAAAATATTATTTTCATTTAACTAATAATTCTTGAGATAAAGCAAAAATAGGCAGAATGCAATTTTTTAAGGTGCCCACCCTGTATACATTTCTCGGATTTATGCCAGGAGGACATATAATTCGCAATTTTCCAACAAATAGTTTTGAAGTTATACCGGCAACAGGCAGACAGAGTACCAGCCAGACGGAGAGACAGACAGACAGACAGACAGACAAACAGATGGAATTGAGAAAATCTGTTTTCGCCATTTAGCGACTCTGAAACGTGAAGAGCTGAAGAAATCTTGGAAGGTTATTTTTCGCGATTACAATATTCTTCTTCGTCTTTTAGATGAGAGAAGAAAAAAAAAAGCTTAGCCGCGCATGTACGGCTGAAAACCAAACTTACAAAAAGAAAATTCGGATTTTTAAAAAATCAAATATCTCGAAAACTATTCAAGATATCGTGAAATGAGTGACATATTTGGAATCAGGAGAGAAAACTACATACAAGTGATATTAAAGCCTAAAATGTGAAAATTCGAACATTAAAGTCGAATATTTCGAAAACGGGTTGAGATATCGAAAAGCCAGTGGTGGATTCGGATTCAGGAGACAAAAATACATAGGAATCCACCATCAGTTGTATTCTGCCTTAACGGGAACCGTGCGACAGACACACAGCCACACAGAAAGAGCGATCATAGTAACCACTTACTTTGTAAGTTTAGTTGAAAACATGGAGTATTCCGACTTTCTGGTAAAGCTCTAGTATGCCTTTAGTACTGAAAATGTGTAAAAAATTCTCTACCTTGGAAAGATATTTTTAATCTAAGATTGTGGACTCGTGTGAGTGGATCGACACAAACTTGCAGTTTTAATGACCTTGTGGATACTTTACTTATGAAATACTGACCAGTAGATTAAAAGTTTATCTTTTAATGGCACTTCTAAGCCTATTTTAAAAACACCATAGCAGCCTTGTATTTTGAGGAGACCTCAGCCATGTTTATTATTAAATTGTCAGAATAACTGGTTGTGACAGGTGATTTGTTTCATCTTGCGTAACAAAATTACTTCTCGAATTAAGTTCTTAGTCGTTGTTTGTAGTCGCTTTTTTCATTTTCAAAATGTTAGAGGTATTACAAGCGATTAAAATGGTTCAGACTGTGGGAGAAGTTGATAAAAGCTACGTGGACTTACGACAGCTTAACGTGAAGTTATTTCAAACAATGTTCTGAGAATGAAAGCAATTAATTTAATATTATATATCATCTTGTTTATATCATACTTAATCACGACAAAAGTGACTATTCTAACAAATAAGAATCTTGTAATTGACATAATTATTCTGTGTTAATGAGTCAATGTAATGCGATATTTTAAAAAAACTCGCTTTGGAGCTCTACATAGAATTTATTGTAAAAATCGTTAAAAACCAAATTCACATAAAATAACATTGGAGTATCTCGGCCGGTAATCCACGACGTCAAAGAAAAATTGTTGTTTTCTTATGCCAATTAAATTTACTGAATAACAGATTATAAACTTGAATTAAACGTTTATATTTCAACAGAAGAGAACCCGTACTCTTCCAAAGAGCTCTTTTTAATTACCCTATAACTCAACCTATTAGACATTTGAACAATGGTTAATAAGATAAAAGAACAGATTTATCTTAATATAAGCTTTCGAAATAATGTATGTGCTCTTAAAGCACTTCCATAGAATAACAACATATAATCTATGTACGAGTACTTCGCACATATTTTTTTCTCACAACTTGCTATTAAAAAAATATTATTTTTCTAGAGCCGTCAAAAAAACGTGACATTTATGCATCGCTATAGGTACGCGAAGTTTAACTTTTTTTAACACGTGAAAAAATAATATTTCTTCACGGCTAGCAGTGAAAAAACGGTTTTGGAACACCATTTCCTTAGTTACAACACATATAAAACGTTATGCACATAATAATATTACTCTACTTATTTGCTATATACGTATGATTTTGTTGCAGAAAATCTTTTATTCTTTTTTGACGGCTGTAGAAAAAACGTTGTTTGTATTCTGTGACAAAATTCGTGTTTTTGGGGCGCGTTTGAATGACTTTTCTGCCTCGACCTAACGGTCTCGGCGAAAATTTACATTCTCACGCGCTATAAAAAAATGCTATTTAGTTCGAGCTTTAACTACTTTGGGCTTATTTAAAATGCCCGCACCGCGATTTTGATTTCCGACTTGCCTGTCTTTATCACCTCAAATTCGATCTACGGGGTAAGTGCTCATGGTTGTGTTAGCTTACCCTTTTATTTTTGCCCAGTTGTTCTAACGGAGTATTTCCAGCTCTTCTGGTTAGCTGGCTGTAGTGCTAGCTATTTTACAGAACTCTGGTTCCTTTAGTACTTACAGCTTCAAACCCTGGCAGGCCTTCTTAATCTTTCGTTGAGGACCACCACCACCACTGTTCTAGTCTACGAGCGTTTTTAAGGAGCTGTTGCCCAAGGATCCATTTAAGCTGGTTGAAGGGACAGTTACTTGGTTGTTTACGTAGCTATAATAATAACTTTAATTTATGTTAAGTGAAATTTTTAAAATCCTTGAGGTTTACCTTTGTTTTTATGGAGATTGTATTATTGGGACAAGTGTCAAAATATCTTCGAGCTTTATCCTTTCCGTTGTGACTTTGGGGTGACTTTGCTATTTTACGTCGATTTCTGCATTGTGGCGTTGTACTGACGGTCCAACGCTTTCGATTATCACCGTTTATCACCCTTTACGTATCATCAAAGCTTTACTTGCTCTGTCAATTTTATTATTTGCATTTGAAGTTAGACATTTATATATCTATTGTATTTGTGATTCTACTGGCCGCTTTATGTTGGGTAACCTGTGATATTAGATTAATAAGTGGCCATACTTATGAGCGTGTTAATGTTGTTAAAGCTACCTGTATTTTATTGATATGTAATTGGCTATTATATACTTTATTTTAAGGACCATTATTAAATCTAGCCCCTTTCCGCATTTTCCAAGTACTAGTATAAATTTATAGTTTAGCTATGCTGCAAAACTTAATTTCGTTCATTTCAAATACTAGCATTTCGCGGCTAATTTTATGATCGTCGATTTAAATTTAGATGTGCATGCTTTCCGCATGAATAACGTGAGTCGCTTTATCCTATCTTAATTGCCAGTTTGGCGGCTATTGTCTGACTTTTACGTTTAGGTTTCGTCCCGGCGCCGGCGTACCTTTCTGACTTAATATTGTGCAATAATGACTCAATCCGTTTCTGTATGAGTTAGAGAGAGCTCTTCAAGTAGCGCAGGCGCGCGTTTCCTTGGGTTTCAGGATTCTACTGCCAGACTTGGAAGAGGCAACACGTATGACCGTTTGTTCTGCTACGGCGGAGGTCCTTGGCCTCCGCCATGCAATGTCGAAATCAAGTGAAACTGTATGGGTGTCATTGGTCGAGCTTTTGGCCATTTAATAGACGTGCGGTGTAGTTATTAGCCGAGGAATTCTCGTATCGAGGAGTTTGCAAGCTTCGATTGACGTCTTGGGCGGATAATTATTTAATTGGGAACCTTGTTCGTACTAATGGTTATTAATGAAGTTAAGTGTACCGTGCTGCAACCTTGCCTGTTGATTACGTGCTTCGTTTTACCATCTGGAGGTTTAACAGCGTCCAGACCCACTCGCCAAGTAGCACCCTAGGTCGTTTCTCGCAGTTTCTTCAAGAATTTTGTTGCAGTCGCCTGGGCCCGACCTGCAGCTCCGTTGGGCACCGTAGCCTACGGAACCCCTACAAGGTACTGTGTCCTTTTGTAGTAATTTTAAATCGTAGAAAGTGATTTTTGATGTGTCGCCATTTTGCGTAGCGTTGCTGTTAATTTAAAATTAAGGGATTTAACTGTTGTGACTGTTATTAAGTGAGAGTTGAATATTTACCGTCAAGCCTTAATATTTGTATTTAGCTGAACGTTGTGGGATTAAAGTAATTACAGTCATTGTGTCAGGTTTGATTGATTAGCGTCAATATTTATTGTTTGTAGGTAGTCTTATTGCGTAATTAAAGTTGTTACCGTTTTTGAGTCAGTTAGATCATTTGCTGTCAGGTTTACCATCTGTATTTAGATTAGACGTTAATATAGTTCCTGAATCAGTTGTGCTTTTTTAGTAGATATATGAGGTTTGCAGGTGTTATTTTGTGATGTTTTTCCTGTGTAAAGGGATTCAGACAGCTGTAGAAAAATACAGGCAAGGTAAGTCCGACGTAGCTGTACTTGGACCGTCCCCAGCACTGCCAAGGTTTGATTAGAAAGGTTAGGCCATCGCTTCCAATTTCTCGGTGAACCCATCTGTGTGTTTTTCTCGATTCAGTGGAGTGGTGGCGTCTGACATTTAACATTTTTATTTCGTTTACCTGGTCGTTGCCCTAATTAAGGTTGTGACGAACCTCCCCTTCTCCATCTGAGTCTTAGTCGGCAACTTTTGTTACAGTCCATCGTATCATAATTGGGGCAACGGATCCGAGATTTTCCCGATTTTGTCGTTTTATCGGGTAACTGACGGTTGAGTATTTTGAATGGCAAATTCCTGTGGTAACGACGTTTTCGTTCTGTAACATATGACATATGACCTGGCCATTATTTGTATTGCATTTCAGATTATTGCGATTTTAAATATGGTTTGAATTTATGCGTTATTTTTTTATATGGGCATATTTCTTGCATTAAAGATCAATTTGCTCCCATCTTGTAGTGATGAAGTTAAGCTTTTGTAACAAACCCATGTCGTAGTTATTGTAGCTGCTTGGTCTTCAATAATGTGCCCGTGCAGTGACGATGGTGTGGCCCATGCAGTCACGACGGTATCAAAATCAAATGTAAATTTTCATATTTAAGTATAAACGTAGTTGCATTAGCAAGGTTGAAATGAAATATAAAGTTCTACAATTGCAGAAATGACGATATTTCGTTGAGTTTGAAGAAATGGTACATAGATAATTTAAAATAAAAAAATAAATGAACGAATATTTAACACCGATTGCTTGAATATAAATACAAAAGACAATTACATTGCGTATGTCATTTGTGTTGGAATTATAAATGTAATTAATTATATGTCGCTAGTCTTACATAACACGCCCTATTTCCCTTATATGGTGCAAGTGGATTCGATTGTTTCTGTTTTGCAGACCGGAAAGCTTAGGTACGCTTTGCTAACAGTTGAGAGAATCGCTTCAGCTTTATTGTCCCTTAATTAACACTTTCTAAACGTAAGATACTTCTTTAACGTTGTGTTTTTTTTTCGACTAGGTACAACTCTGTAGACAATGTATTCTTAAAGATTCTTTTCCGCGATGGAGAAGTAAAATTACGACCTACATCAGCTATGTGGGTCAGCCAGTATTACGTGCGAGCCTTAATTTTGAAGACCCCTAAATATAGAGGTTCGGAAATCGATTATAATTAAAGACGACTTTAATTACGATCCCACACTTTTGCGCCAACAACTTTGCATTGATCGTTCCATTCCATGACGTACGCACAACAGGCAGGGAGCGAGAAATAATTATCTACCAAGGGCGCATTGTGTCATACTTAAAAACGCCTTATCTATCTATCGACGCCCTTCGAGAGGAAGCTCAAGTTCGCACACGTCATCGCTTTTAAAATCCGGCCCATTAGTAATGAAGACGTTAGCAGCAGAGCTCCAGCCGAGATTTATTGTCAGCCCTTCGAAATCAACACAGCAATATGCAAGGACGGAAATAGACGCACCTTCAGGATGTTGTCTCGGCTTTCGAATGAACTCTTCTCCCGCTGTTATCTCGAATCCGTCATATGAAACGCTAGATATTGAACCGGGTTATTGAATTTAGATTTAGCTTAGCTCTTTGAACACCAGCCCCCCGTCAAGGTGTTTTATGTGCGACGCCTTATTTATTATCTTTTATTATGAATTTCATTGTACTTCCGTTCTTCATAGTCTCCGTCTTTATGGCCCTCGCCATTTTTGCAAGCTATAAAATATTATGGATACTGGGCTTACCCGAACTAATACTTGTTACGAAACGTGATTACCTACTTTTATGCTTTAATATGAAATGGAGTCGTTCTGTAATCCTATATTTTAATAAACATAACGTGAGCTTGTCTACATTCAAACATTTTCCATAATGCAAAGGTTACAGCTAATTAAACAACAATTTGAAAGCCAAGATTGAAAGGTACGGCAGAGGTCACACTCGGGCCCTTTAATTTTCAGGGATAGAGCAAATATTTAAATAACGATATTAAAACGTAACTTTTCAAAGGGCCAGCGCTAATCTAAAGTTGCAGACATAACAAAGTTGGAGTTTTGGAAGAGAGCATTATTAGGGATTCAAATTTCCTGTTATTTCTAGAGGGTCCTTATTAATGCGCGGCATATTATAACGCAAAAATGAGAATTTTACATGATATCAGCATAATGATGCTAAACATACATTTCAGCAAATTTGTGAAAAATATTTTTGTAGAACTAGGTAGCTCAGAATATCATATTGCTATTCAGAGGCGCCGCTATGAGTGACGGGAATAACATAGACAAGAGATGGTATATCAGTGCTTAAAATGTTTGTTTTCTTGTCGTCAAAGTTAGAATGCCAAGTGTTTGCGATTGAAAATACAGAAAGATCTTTAAGATCTCTAACAATTTACCTTATTAAAGTTATGAAGGAATTAATGCCTTTAATGTGTTGTTAGGGGCAGTGAAACGGCCATCCTATTTGTCGCAGGGACAGGAACTCGGAAACTAATTCGGGCTCAATTTATTAAGTAAATCAAAACACGCAGAGCGCTAACTAATAAAAGTTTTATTGAATACTAAGTGCCCGGAAATGACTAAATACAGGAAATTTATTAGATTCCAGTAATGATAAGTAAACCTAATTTGGGAGTTATTTGCATAAACTAAAATGGAACTTGTAAGCCAGTGTTCAACTTTTGATTTGAAGCAACAAAACTTTTCCTGAGGAATTTCAAATGATGAGTGCTGCGTCGATAGTAAGTTTATAAAAAAAATGCAATTCGAAAAACAATTGCCGGAAAAATAAAGGAAATTATCAATAAAAAGACTTATATATTCTGTTTTACATCCAAGCTGCTTCTTTACGTGATTTTATACTTTAGTGCGTGCTTAGCTTTCAGTTATTTAATCACACCATTGGTTAAATGTGCAAGAGAAAAATGACAATTATTAGTATAATTTATTATTTTAAGTCATGGAGTGAATATTTATAATAAGCAGTCAGTAACAGATTTTTGTATTACGAATAAATGATATACCGGAGACCGTCACTTTAACCACAACTAAATATATCGGATCATCAGGCATTAGGAAGGAACTATAAAGTATTAACGATTATATAACATACAACAGGAAGTAAAATGTGCAGCTCTCGATGTCAAGCTGAATTATATACCAAGCACAGTGTCGTTTGGTTCCCCTCCGTCGGGACGCTAAATTCAAATGAGACGTCTCGTACTCTTTGGTTTTTTATAGAATAATTGCCCTGCTATTTACCTTGCTAACTCAATAATCATGAAACTCTTATTTTTTCTCAGCTTGTGGCTAGGCAAAATCAATCTGCCAGAAAAGGAAGCTGCTCTGTACTTGTAGTGTTCTCCGGCTAAAATTGACTTTAAACAACAAGCACAAGAAGAGCCAATTATTTACATAAATAAACATAACTATTTTAACCTTTAAAATAGATTTGTAAAACTATAAGGGAAATGAGAACTAAAATCTGGACTGAATGGCGATTCTTAAACAAACAAACCTTTAACGTGCAATAACTACATCTGGCATACATTAACATTCTTAAAATACCGCTGAAGTAATTGTTTGTTATGCATTAAAATCCGGCTTTAGAATTTCGTACTTAATTTGTCTCTTGAAGCGCATTCTTTTACTCTCGCACAATTTTCAAAACCCGGGGCGAATGATTATAGCTTAAACTGTGATCCTTTCTGGTATCGGGTAACAGTATGCTGCTTGAGGCCTGAGGTTTGCAATGTAATACTCGCGCCACCCACCTTGAACGATCCGACGCGTGGAAATATAACACGAACACTGAAGGTAAGTCCTCGCTTCCAGATCTGGTGGCTGGGGACAATAAAAACGTCACGGTATCCCTTGACGGCTTTGCTTACCCTGTGCACTATTAAAATAAACCTTATTTGAAATGTCAATACTGGCTCTTAGCCCACAAACACTTATAGGCAAGAAACTTCTTTTATTTAGCTCGCTGTTTGGCAATGTAGGAATGTTACAGCGACGTGCGGCTTTAAGCTGGGCGTGTTCACGACTGCTTATATATAAATATTAACATTAAGAGTCCAAGATGCCCGTGTTAATTCCACATAATCTAGAGAGCAAGGAAGAAAACCATAGTGAGCTGAACAATACAAAAACGAATTGGAAAAACAACTGGAGAGTTGAGAGAGAGCAACCAGTGACGGACTAAATATGGAACAAAGAAAAAAGTGGACAGAATTGGAGGACAAAATACTAGAAGAAGCAGAAGATTCATCAATAAATAACCCGCTGGCGAAATGAAAGTGTTAAAGAAATAAAACCGATTTCAACGTAGACAACAGAATGGAATTTTGGAAAACAAAGGAATAAATGTGGTACATAGAAAAGAGATGTGAAGCATAAGTAGCAGCGAGGGGTCTATAAAAGTAGTGGAAGGAAGCTTTCTGGAAATCACCTGGAGCATGAATTTAAAGATATAAATCACATAGGACGAGAAGGAGAAGCCGCGTGGCGCAGTTGGGTAAGCGCTAGGCTTGCAATAAGCAAGCCCTAGATTCGAATCCCGTGGGGGCCGGAATTTTTTCGCAGCCTTGCGATTGGAATCAGACCCGGTGAGACCATTCACAGATGGGCACCAAATTAACTGTGCTGTACTCAGAATCACAGAACTAAGAGATAGAGTAACAAGGTCAACACATCACCATGACGCACACCTCACACAATGGTTGCTGTACAAGCATAAAAGGCGCGCTCCAACTTTGTATCCCTAATCCGGGGCAAGTTGAGCATTGTACCGCCAGATGCAAGCATATAAAGCAGCTGTCTCTACACCGTAAGGTAAAATGAGGTTATCGATCATACATACATGGAAAGATGAGGAAGAAGAAAAATAAGTAGAGAAGAAGAAGAAGGAAGAAAAAACAATGTAAGTGAAAAAGAGCGGTCGAGAGAGTTGTTCCATAAATGATTAAATACAGACGAGAGAGGATGAAACAGGAAATATGCCAACTAGCATGGAAAGGCTAAAAAATACTTGATAACTGGGATGAAAACACAAAAAATTGACACTAAGGGTCGGTTCTACAATGTGAGTATATACCTAGAATAAGCTATCCGAGGTATAATTGGCATAGTTACCTTTGTTACAATAATCGTTTCTAGAGTATTTCTTCCCCGGATAACTTTATCCTTGGAATGTAGAACCGGCCCTAAGGGTTATAATAACTACAGGGAATACGCTTATAATCGGTAATTTTGAAAATATACTCCAGAATGCTGGAAAGAAGATAGAGAAGCTGAAAAAAGGCTGATTTCTGGCGTCAAAGACAAACACAGAATAATGTACATATTCTAAGAATGAAAATAGAAAAGCTTTTGTACCTACCACTCATTAGCATTCACTCGGCATTTGATGCGATACCTAAATCAAGCATATGACATAACTTTCGAAGAAAATTGAAAAGAATGGCTTTTCAGAGACATGACGCTCTAAGAGCACAAGAGGTGGAAAATGGAGAAGAGTTATTTGGAGAATCATAGCATCTATCTTTACTTGCTATTGAGTCGCATTTTCTAGAGTTCTTGGTACAATAAGACTAATATATAGCCGCGTCTCAAAGGATACGATAACAGTAAATATGATTAGATATTCCTTATGACTTATGACCATACCGAGCGACTTATGCTAATAGGCAACATGTTATAGAATGCCCACATTCTCGAAATTTCACTCATGTTTCAAGTACTGGACAATTTGCAGCCAACCCTATAATGAGGTATGACTCGTTTTCTATGAACGAAAGATGCATTTACGTATAGCTGTGACGTGACATATAAAACATGATCCGATCAGTTTTAATAAAATGAAATAATTACATACACACTGTAGTGACATTAATTAAATTGTTTGTTAATGTATTAATTGTATGAGAGATACATCGCCTAGCATTTTGATATTTACTTCTTATTTCGTTTTCAAATCCATTACTATCAGCAGCAGAAGCAGCAGTATTTCTATGAACATGGATTTTTAAATGACGCCAATGAACATCTTCAATACTGGATAATTGAATGTTTAGTAATGTTCTTATACTATGGCCTAGATCTAGTGGTGCCTTACGCAAGTCGCTAAGTAATATACGATGATGCGTTTATTATCTATGCTCAATAGTTTAAATACGATCAGACCACCTCCAGTGGCATAATTATGTCAGAAAACGTCACTCTAAGAGATCGAATCTAACGAATTTCTTGGTGGCGTCGGTTTTACAAGCACTTCCGGCAGAAGCGTCCTTTGAGTGTGTTTTGATTTGTGACGTGTATTTACTTACGGCAGTTGTGATCACTTATGCAATTTAATTATGTAATCGCAGATAATAGGCGAGAATAACGAACTTATTTGTTATGCGATTTGCGAGGTTGGAACGCCATTTCCCCTTTAGTTAAATATTATTCTGTACTGCAGCTATTCCATTAGATAAATCACCATTATACAAAGTTTGCTTTTAAATTAGAAAAAAATAATAGCACGATAACTGATTTGATGGCAAATGTACGAGGGCTGTTTTTTTCAACTTCCGATGGGCCATAACAAAAAGACAAGTGTATATAAAACAATAATTTTATTACTAAAAGTTATGTACAGTTATGTTTACTTTTCAACATAATCACTTTGGAGATTGAGGCATTTGTCTTACCTGTGAACAAGCTGACTCTGGACGTTGTCTTGAAGCTCCTCGTTATTTTAGAAGCGCTGCCATTCTAGCCACTTCTTCAGTTCAGGGAAAACATGGAAGTCACTTGACGCTAGGGCGGGACTGTATACCGGGTGAACAAAACTATTCCATTGAAATTTCTTAAGGAGCCGGTGCTGCTGTAACCCAACGGCTCCTTGAGCAATTTCAATGGAATATTTTCGTTCATCCGGTATACAGTCTCGCCCTAGCGTCGAGTAACTTTCATGTTTTCCCTGAACTGAAGAAGTGGCTAGGAGAGCAGCTCTTCCAAAATAACGAGGAGCTTCAAGACAACGTCAAGATTCATTTTAATTCATTGGCGGCAACATTTCATGCAGAGGGTATTGGAAAGCTTGTCCACAGGTACGACAAATGCCTCAATTTCCAAATTGATTCTGTTGAAAAGTAACCATAGGTGTACATAACTTTTAGTAATAAAATCATTGATTTATATATAGTTTTCGTTTGTTATGGCCCATCGGAGGTTGAAAAAAACGGCGTTCGTATTTATTGTAGTTTATACAAATCAAAATAATAAATACTTGTCTGGATGTAGAGACCCGACCCATATGAGATAAGCGTCATTTATTGGAGCCCCCCTCGCGTGATATTTCGTACACAAATTAATACAACTAAGTGTACTTAGTAGTACTAACTCCTAGTGTCACTGTATATACCCAACAGTAGCAACTTCCAAATAAAATACTTAAACTACTGAATTTTACTACGAGAAAGACATTTGGTTAAATAAAGAAATGCTACATTGTTTTGGTACTACAGTGTGACTTAGTGGTGATGGTTCTAGACCGCAAAACTTGGGTTCGATCCCATGCGACTACAAAAATCTAGTGTCGACGCATTACCGAGAAATACATTAAGATGCGTACATGTTTAGGTATCTAGAGAATATTATCTTTGATACGATCAAGGAAATACAATAGTATTACGTCAATTACGTCATAGAGAGATTATTTCTTATAACTCTATTGTATGAGACATTGTTTATTAGATAACCTTTCTACTCTTCGACGTGTTTTCATACAGTTTAACGATGTCTTAGACACGACAGGTCTTGTTTAGGAATTTAATATTTTATGATACTAATATCAGCCATTCTACTACTTAGATGCTTAATATTAGGGAAATTTCCTGGTTCAGCTAATGGTCGGGCCCAGAATCAGATAAGGTTATCGTTAGTTATACTATTGCCATAGATGTAAACCTAGTAAAACAACAGGGAATACTATAATAGGCAAAGGACAAGGGTAAGGGTAACGGCAGAGCAAGAATAGCCGTGCATTTTTCCTTAGGTCCCCTTTTAGGGTTTGTTTATGCCATCTAATAAATTGATCATTTTTCTGTTCGAGACTATATAATTTCCTTATAAACGCTATCTTTGTTATGTTAATACCCAGTATCTGCTTAGAAGGGATTACACGGGCGTTCCTCTTCTCCCTTTTGCTATTGTTGAGCCGCACACGTAAACAAAACCCTCCATGCGTCTTCCTTGAAATGTGGCGTCGTTCCCGTCTCGAGCCCGCAGTCTTATTTTAATACTATCTGTCACCCCGCATGATTAGGATTATCTCCGTCACGTACCTTTTCATATCGCCGAAAGTGCACAAGAAAGGCGGTTACAAGGCGTCGGTTCCGCTTAAAATCCCAGGCACACGCCGGGTGGGCCAATGAAACCCGAATCCCTCACACAATGGAGTGTGACCCCTAATATTTGATTTACATCTATTCTTATTCAATAGAAGTGTAAGCGCTACAAATAGCATTATGGGCCGTGTATCCGCCATCCGCCACCGTATCTCTGACAACTATATAAACATCCACCACACCGAATTGCAGCCACACAATGGGGACGCTCTCACGTATGCTCCTATAACTGACACCCGGCGCAAATTCAATGTCCACTCCAGCAAAGTGCAATTAAAGCCCCAAGAGTGCTAGGCTTTCACCAATTACTTTTCTCTAGCGCTGCTAAAACAAAACGGTTTTGGGAGAAAATGTGGGCCAATATGGAGCTTCTTAGAAAGTGAAATTTGATCTCTCAGTTGGTATATGCAAAAGATTAAAATTCAAATAATCTGCAATTAGTATATCACAGTAATAAAAATACCATATGTTCAAAAAGAAATTACGTAAATGTTAGCCATGGAAAATAAACCTAATGTTAACAGCAAGAAATATCGGCGTATAATATAAACCTACAATAACAACAGGGATGACACTTAATAAATTCTAAGCTTGCTGTTGACATTACTTTTATTTTCCATGGCCAACCCTTATGTAATTTCTTTTTGAACACACCGTATAATCCAAATTAAAAAAAATACCTAGTGGTAATAACATAATATTTGAAAATACCATATTTTTTATTGTCTTCATCACATTAAATATAACAGTGAGACCCTTAATAATTCATCTTTGTTTCAATAATTTGAACCATGGGCGTAGCCAGAGAGGGACATTTATAAAGACCAAAAGGCAGTTGATATATAATCGTTATTGCGATTCACAAAAAAAAGAAGCTACGATCTGCAGCAGATTTGCGGAAACTGATGATATTTCAACTTATAATTTTTGTAATTTGTAAAAAGTTAAATAAAACTATAATAATAATAATAGTAGTTGATTGTGTTATTAAATTTATGCCCCTCTCTAACTGGAATCCTGGCTACGCCCTTGATTTGAACGTTTAGTAACTATTTCAAGTAAACTATTTCAATTCGTATTTATATACGTACAATTAAGGTAATCGAGTTGACAATTCGTTTTCTTCTTCCTCTTATTTTACTTCTTTATAAGCTATGAGCTTGGTAGTTGGATCATTCATCTTCTATATACTATTCCCATAGCCTTGTTGAAGCTTCAAGGGTTTCTTTATTTTCCCCGATCGATGCATCGAATTTGCAACGTAGATACGTTATCCCGTATTTTTCTTAGATATTTTCGTTGTGTGTCCTATTATCAGTAGTAATACTATAAGTATTTCGATATTATCGAGTTATATGTCGACAACTTGCTGCAAAATAATAAAAGAGTGTCAGTTTAACAGGTTAAATAACAGGTATTCAGTCAAACTGACACGATTTTTTATTGAGCAGGAACTTTAAGACGTATAACCTGTTCGAAGTAATCATTGTATTAGATTCTATAATGTTTTGCATAAATTTCAATATTACGTTCAAATATATATTTTATCTACTATCAATTTGATATTGTACATTTTCGTCATAGAAACAAAATATGAAAAGCTACTCATAACTCCCAAGGGACCATACAATGAGGCAATCCTTGATGTTACTTACACATTCTAATTTTAAATTTCATTATGACATTTTGAAATTTCATACTATTTTTACGAATATGCTAGTAGATAAAATATTGTATGCACCACGGGAGATATTCATGTTCTGTAACACATGTCAACCTGAGGGAAAAAGCATATTCATATCTCCCTTAATGCATAAATATCTATTATTGGCAGCTCGATTTGTTTGTATTAACCTAGCTGAAAGTCATCTCCATGAAAACAACATCAAGTTGACAAAAGTTATGTATTGTGTCGCCTAGTGAAGTTACTCTAGTATAATCAAAATTATACAAGATAACTGAATCCAGCCTTCTGATTAGTTGAAATCGCTACAAACAAAATAATCTCTGATAATTCATGATAATGTTCTCTAGACTTATCTCTATAGCTTTGGTAATAACCTTTGCTTTTGGTTGAGTTAATATACTTATTTGTCTAGAAAGTCTGATTAAGGCATTTAACGTAATAATTTGTTCTTCTACGGTTCTCGCTAAGTGTCCATTTTTATAGTAGTTTACATCGGACCATAAATAGACAAGTATACAAATCGCAGCTGCTTACCATCTAGTCTACGTGCAGAGCAGAAAAAAGTATACGCCTGCGAAGCAAGCCAATGCTACCGAAAACCGAAAGGTGTACAAAACTGATTAATTCAGCAACAGCTACAACACGTATTTTTTATGCCATTAATTATCTTTAGAAATACACAGCCTCCAAACTGCAATTAACCTAACAAACAGTAATACAACACAACATTTGTATTCCACCGCCAGCTGCTATTTTTTACCCTTGCTTATCTAAAACCTGCTTGGAAAATTTATGTTACTACAGTGTTTCTTCTGCTCTAAACTATTTTCTGATATAATACGTCGATTAACCTGAGGTTTCAAATAACGCACTTCATTTCTTTGCAATTCTGCACCCAATATTTATATCATTTGCTCCACCATATTAATGTTTATAATAGTTGCCTACCTGATGAGTTCTTTGTCATAGAGGTCTAGCAAACTATGAGAAATATGAAAACTAATAATAAAGGCAGAGCGAACCGTACTTGTTTAATCATGATTGCACTAAACTGCGTCTCGGAGCATCGCCACACCGTGAATATTCAAACGATTGCAAAACAGGCGGAGTGTCGCAAGTACGATTCTAGGTTTTTCAAAAAAAGCTCCATGAAGAGCGCGCCATTTCCTCCCGGCGACTTCTCCATTCTTATTAAATAATCCGCAACCTTTCTGTAACTGGAGAATACCGAGTTAGGAAGCTACTATACAACGTTGCCAAGCCAGCCCTCTGTAAAAACAGCAAAACATTCTGGGACACCCGTTGTTATTATGTGAACGTCATGTTTTTGCACTTATACCAATATTAGGTTTTGAGTTCAAAAAGCAGCAACATGACATACATGTAATCATATATAAAGACTGTATTTGTTTAATAATTTTTAATATACTTCTAAATTCTGAGGTGTATTCACTTGTGACCGACGCAGGCTAAGAATGTCTAAGGGGTAGTTATGCCTGGATACTCCAGTCACATTTTAAATCAAAATTCTTCCTCTCCTTTCATCAAGTGTAAACCCCCTTCAGTAAAACAACCTGGTTATATAACATTATACAATTTATGTTCCGAATTGCGAAGTGCAAGTAATTCCCGGAACTACGCAAATCGAAGGCTTGCATAAATTCAAGGAGCATCGCGGACAATATTTGTACTCGAGATTGGTGAGCTACGAGAAACAACGTCTCTCGTCCTTCAGCAAGTTATTTATTTCGCATATACGAGTACAATATACAGTAACTAGTAAGCTTTTTATTTGTTTACAACATACTAAGAATGGTAGCATTGGTTGACGTAACACTAAGATGTATATGTTCAAAAAACGTTGAATTTTAGGAGAATAAACTTTAATTTAAATGAAATTATCTCATCGTTGTTATGTTTAATTTTTTATTATTTTCTTTGTACGTTTGTCCGTAAATCATACGACAATAGTTCCATTACTATATCTCAGAGTTACGTTTATATTGAATAGTTTTTAATACATATAATCTAAAAACCCATTTTAAGGAATACTTTGAATGCTCAGTTAAAGTTGTCCCAACCGATTTTCTCCAATTAATAATCACTAGAAACTACTTTGTCTACTCCTACTTCCAAACTGGAACCATTGAAATAATATTTGTTATTAAAAAAATTACAGAAAACATATGAGACTGTAGTTGGGCTTCCAAACATACAATAGTTATTTACGTATAGAAGGCAGGAAGAGTAAAATTGCCCCCTCAGCCAAAATTTGAGGCCCGATGGACGACGGCTTTTATTTTGCTAAGGGCGTAATCTACTTCCAGTCTGAGGTACGTACAACGTTTTACGCACAACTGCATGGAACAAACACTTAGAATAAACTAAGGTTTTTTTAATACTAAAAATTGCTAGGTACCATAGTTAAGGTGCCGGGCGGTAAGGTAATTTGAGGGCAGCAAAGTTACTTTACCGCCTACGTTTTTATTTTACCGCCCACAATAGTATATTGTATGTTAAGAGCTGAAAGTGCATTCTTGCCGCTTGCGCATGAATATTGCTGGTTGAGACGAAGTCGAAACCAGCAATCATGCAAAAGCGGCAAGCGCACTTTTAGCTCGAAATATACATACTATTTTTTCGACGACTGAGCATATTATTAAAGGAAAATATCAAATTTCGTTTTATCGCAAAAATTAATTGACAATCAAGTTAACCTTACTCGCGCAGTCTATATGACATGTGACGCGATTATTTCCACAAATGACGGGCGTTGTCAAGGAAACATTCGGACGTGGCTACCTATTTTGTTCACGCGGAAACCCAAAACGCTCGGCGAGCGGCAAAAAGATGAAAACGCACGCTCAGCGGCAAATGTCAACTTTCTGTTGTCAAATGACAGTGAGAAAAATCTACTTTCGATGTCAGTCGTCGAAAAATTACTTTGCCGCCCGCAAATTGCTTTACCGCCCGCTGGGCGTAAAGTTGTACTTGCGGTCGTGGTAACTAAGATTTATACTTTCATTTTCGGCCTGGTTGTGAGTAAATATTATACAACTTAAACACTGCACAGGGCAGAAAAGCAATGACATGCGATCGCGTTTTTCTTAGAAGTGCTTCTAAATACTAGCCATTGCAAAAATTACATGAAATGCATACCTACAGTATCAACAGGGAAACCTTTGGCTCGTATTGTGAGTAAAACATTATGGTCCCTCACCCAGAGGTTACCTCAAAATGAAGATTTCCAAACTCCTTACTAGATGTAAAGATGGTAGATAACCAAAACAAGTCTCTATAAAACATGCAAAAAATACCAATTTATTGTTAATTATACCAACCTTTGAAACTTCATTAAAACTCACAAGCTCACCCTGGTATTTTTAAAAATCACAAGACAGCTGTTATGCAGTATTGTCGTGCAACATATACGATTGTTCTTTGTTTTATTTTCAATTCTCGGAAACCGTGATGTCAGAGTGCATACCATCTCATTCTGTCTTCTGCTTCTCGAAGATTTGATTATAGTGATTGGTCTAGGATTTTTTTGATTTGGTCTAACCAACGCGATGGGCATTTTTCTCTAAGTCTTCTTTTCTCTACCTTGCTTTGAACAATCAACTTCTCTAAAATTGCCGTGGTGCTGAAACTGTGTCCAAAGTAATGAAGAATACATCTGCGACAGATTGTGGACAGGCGATCTTTGATACCCACTGCATTTAGGATCGAGGTATTTGATTCTACATCTGATCCTACATGACTCAACTTCCTTTTACAGTGATCTTATAATTAGCCAAAAAATTGATTTTAAATTTTTAAACATTTTTCAAAAATTGTCAAAAATTACAAATTCTACAAAAACGGTACAAAATAGAGCGTTAGTTGAAGAAACAAATTTTCTCTAGAATTTCAAGGTGAATTAAAAAATGTAATACTATACCGGGTGTTCTATTTAAAATAGGAGTTAATAAAAAAATAGGAAAAAAACAAAAGAAACCCATTTTAGAAGTATTTAACTGGAAAATCACCTATTTCACATCAATACACATTAAAAATGTAATAAAAATGTAGAGGTTTTAAAAAAATCGTTAGAGCCGTTTTTGCAAAAAGCTAAAAAACTGAAAAATTACAAGATTAAACACCTATTTGCGGTTATGAGATTTTCTTCAAAAGCTTGCTGTCGCATCTACATAGTACTCAAAACGTATATATGAAGTTTCAACACCATACCTCTTTTCGTTTTTGAGATATTCTGTTCACAGACGACAGACACACACACACAGACAGACCAACGAAAAAAATATGTTTTTGGGTTCAGGAGACTCTAAAACGTGAAGATCTGTTGAAAACTCAATTTCGAATTTTTGGGGTGAATCCAACACTTCCTTTATTGTAAAAGGAAGTAAAAAACGCTAAATATGTAGTTAGCACCCTCTTTTTCTGTTATTTGGCAATTCGCCATTGTTTAACCAGGTTGGTCGTAGCAGTACTCGAAACAAGGCTTCGTGCTGTGCTACGGTTCGATTTCCACCGTTGTGAGCCATATTAAAAGAAGTCGTTCAATAGCCCCTTCTACGGGACGTTAAATCCAAATGATGTACGCTTAACATTATTAATAGATTAATTGCACTATTGATCACCTATCTAGCTCAGTACACATGCAACTCTTAATTTGTCTCAACTGGTAGATAGGAAATATTAGTATCTGGCAAAACGTGTAGTATTCTAGAGTGATGAAATCACCTTCAAGCAATACCCACAAGGAAAGCCAGTTTGTTTACGTAAATAGACATAATATATTAACCTTTAAAACCCACACCTATAAAAGCCCAAAGAAAATCAGAAATAAAATCTACAATGAATTACCATTTATAAAAACACTAGCTAGTGGAATAATTGCAGTTGTAACACATTTACATTTATACAACATTACGAACGTGCCAACACAGCTTTCTTCAATACACAAACATTAAACTGCATCGAAATAAGCCGTCTAGGTTCCATGCACAAACACCAGGCTTTTCACGTCGAGTACCAACGTATTCACTTGTCTATTAAGAGCATTTCATCTTTACACACTCTAAAGCTTAAACTGCAAATATATCGCATACCTAATGCTCGAACTTGGGAACTGCTGCGTAGCGGATTGGGCCCGTTCTGAAATATGCCATCAGTTGAATGACTCGTATGGAGATCCTTCACGAATACTGCCACAACAAAGTACCTGGCTGCTAAGGTGGGCTTTCTGTCGGCTGACGTCAATAAACAGTCGGAACCTCTCAAAACCCCTTTGGTGATATCGTAATAATGCTCTTACTCAATACACTATTATAATTGCGTTTACTTGAAGTGTAGATACTGGCTTGTGGCATACGCTTTTGGTAAGAAATTTTAAACTAGCTATAAACCATGAAGCAGAAAATGATATAAAAATTTAAACAGAGTTCATTACATTTCTCTAATTATGATTTATAATTTATTACATCATCTTTTTCCCTTTAGTAAGTTTTTGTGTACATCACTGATGAAGTCTTTCCTTTTATAAGCAATATTGTGAAATAGTTTTGAAAAACTTCAAGGAATACTTCCAGCCAGGGAACATCTTTGTAAAATGAAGCTCTTAGGTAATTTTCTGCACCGAAAGATAAAGCAGTAAGTTTTCTATTTACAGTGGACCGAAGGCATGAGAGAAAACATGAATCTGAGGTTAATAAGAAACTACTCTTACTAGATGTTGAAGCTTAATTCAATTAACGAGGAAACCTTTGATCGCAGCGAAGTTGTTTTTAAGGGTTTTATTAGGCTTCTGGACTCGGCAGCGTTTTCAATCTGGAACTGCGTTTATATTTCCAAAACGCTGTATAACTTGAATTTCTCAGGAGACCTGGGGTCAAGCAAACGAACTCGACCTAGAAGTTCCTTAATTCCTCGACGTGTTGATTGTCCAATACGATTTCCTTAATTCGTCTAAGAAGTTATTTTATTATATAATGAGGTGTTCGTAATTTATTCGTCAGAGGTGTAGCCCACCATCTTCAGTATATTTAAAATCGTTTTATTTATGATACCCCGCCAACCCCTCACACCTTTTCCGCACAGCGAACACGCCCTTAAGGGAATGATTGATTGCTTCCCCAAAATCTACCCATTGAACGGCTTCCGTCAAAGAACAATAAATCTTATCTCCCCAGATTATAGAATAAAAATTTTCATTTAGGCGAAACAAAAACTGCTATTAACTAAACTGTCGTGATTAATTTGCGTGTGTGGCCCTTCGTAATTGAAATCGCCTGCAGGCGTGCAACTATAACGAACTTGCCACTTATCCGCCCCACAAACAAAATGTTGCCGATTATTTATTCATTTTGATAGTGGTGGATTCTGATGGGGCTAGTTTCTGTCCTGCATGTGTGAGTCATCTAATAACGATGCCTGCAGCTTTCATATTTTTCGGCTCCACAAGTTTTCACCTAAATTAAGGGTTCCAAATGCGGCTATAATTTCTGGGTGTAACGGAAGCGATTTATGGCCGTGCCAGGAGGGGTGGTCTGGGGCAGCGAAATATTGTCTAATATTTTCCCGATATTCCTTGAAATAATGCTCAACGTTGACTTGCACAAGGAGGGCGACCGCAATGGTTCTAATGGTAATTTATTGTAATTTCCGGGAGCATTTCCACAACTCATCCCTTCGGGGGATGACAACACAGTTTTAGGTTTTCTCGGCAACACTCGGAAGTTGGGAACGCGCAAGTTATTTTTGAAGTTATCTGTTTTCCTTCATCGGAACATCTGCCGAAGCACTCAGAAATTATTAAGCAAAACATATCTTCACCGAGGTAGAAACAGAATAATAATCTGGAAGTTTCTCCACTTCGCGCTTTGCATAAATCCGGGGAGACACGCTTAAAGTGGAGCATCGGGATCAACCCTAACTCACTCAACTCTCAATATCTTGAGTGGTATCTGAGGTGTCTGTTCCTGAAACAGTGCTGCCATCTGTCGCATGACTTGGAGGCAATACACTGCGGCTTTCTAACCACCTGCTCGCAGCAGATTCCAGCAACTTCTATAATCTATGCAGAATTTACTTTAGCTACATTTAATTGTCAGGATCGAGCAACTACTTACATTAATTGCGAACTCGGATATAGCCTGTATTTAATATTGGCTTCTGCCTTACAGCTACATTCGATTGCTTCGTACGACCTGAAACCCCAGATATTGTAATTAGTGCGTTCAGATAACAAAGGACGTGGCTACCTAATCGCATATTCCCGATAGTTAGTTAAATGTATTAGAGTGGTGCGTTTAAATAAACGAATATTCAAATCGTATATTGAACGAAAACGAAGAAAATTAAGAAAAATTACAAAAAATGCATTGCTTTACCAGTAATTTCAAACGTTACTAACTTATGTAGATCCTTGTGGGTAGTTAACGGATTGAATTATTTCGACCATACCATACACACTCATTACGACTGATTAAATATTCAGTATGCTATTAACTTACATTATCAATGTAGATTAGATCTGATTATCTACAAAACATTTGGTATATGCTGAAAAACCTTCAGATATGAACTTTTTTTCTAAACAAAAAGTATTCGTTGAACTATTATAGTTAAATCAAAAGTGGTCATAAAACGGGAAGCTATCACTTTTTGTTTTACAAGTCTAATGATTTTGCGCTTTTATTAAGCCAAGCTGTGATTCGGAAGTTGTATAAGAATGAAGTCTTTAGCAGAAGGACTGAAATACAAGGATTGCATCAGGAGGGATAAATATTGTACCAACCTGAGCTAGAATGTACATGAGTCAAACTAATATTAATACCTCTGTCCCATCTTGTGACTTTTACACCTGTACAAATTGAACTTAAGACATAATATATGTGCTATAATTTGAACGCCGTCAACTTAGTTACAATTGAGGCCCGCCAGTTAGTTCTTGGAAGTTTGTTACTAGGAGTTTGCGAGCAGCTAACAATGGCACATCCCTACGTGAATCTCCTCAGCTGTACAAAGGTATCACAAGAATGTCCACAAAAACGGCAAATTTAAGGAAAGTAGGTAACGATTCAAAGAAGTTTTACAGTAGTGAAGGGTACATTGTATCTATTTACAGTTCTATGAAGTAGTAGTTCGAAAAGTAAAGTGCGTCATGGAGGTAATATACATTTGGAGATGCTATATGGAAACGAATTATTTGAATAGTAGAAAAGAAATTACAAATGAGAAGCAGTACAATTTACTGCTGTTTGGAAAATAGCCTCTTCGATCTGTGGTCTACACCACAGATTACTACGAAATCTAACTTAATATTTAGACAGAAGCAAATCACAGATACTTTGAGCAGTAAATCTTAATACAACCGTGCAGCTGTTATATCATTTTTAGCACACTCCAGATATTAAAATCCCGTAGATTTTTTATTACTTTTGACATTTATAAAATCTCATTTTGGATATCGCAGCAGCCTGCAAATAGATTCTGTTGACCATTTTTAAAACAGAAGTTCATACTCTTCTGTGAATCACCGTGTATATACAAGAGAGCAATGCTATGACTTAAAAAAGTATTTATTTAATAACAGGTGTCCTACTTAATTTTAATTATAGAATTCACAGACTTAGAAATGCAACCAAAAATTGTCTTTGAAAGTGAACTTTGAGTAAAGCAATGTATACACCGTCAGCTTGTACTAATTTAGCGAATAGTATTTTGAATGCTGCTGGTCCACGGATGCTGACGACAACAACCTAAGTATTTCCAAATGATAACACTGTATGGAAAACAACAACCCGTTATTTCTAAGCAAAATTTGCCAACGATCCCATATATACATATAGCAAGATATACAAATACACATATAGAGTGCGCGATTTAAACAGCTTCATAAGCTAGTAGTTGACGAAGTAGTTGACTGAACGGCTGGGAGGAATTAATGAAATCCTGGCGCTTCCGTGTTCCCCAGCTGAGTAGATGGCGGGTTGTCTATTGCTTATCGCTGGAAAACTCTGCGTTTTTTTCGAAAGTCCATTCAGCCGCTTCATACCTCCAGGTGCCGGAGATTTAGAATCGCATAATTACCCTTTTGGATTCTATCAGATATTTTCTCGGCCAAAGTAATATGCCATTTTGGTACGACGCTTTGCACCTCTCAACGGTCTCATCTGGAGCGGTAAATGGCTTGCTCCGATTCGTACACAGCCGTTTTTTTATTGCAGACAAGGTTGACCAGCTACCTGCGACACTAGTTACTCATTGTATGGCAATAGTCACTTACTAGGGCATAGTGCAACATATGAAATTAATTTCCCGCTGATTTAGGTTGCACAGCTTGTCGTTATGAAGTTTTCACTTCTATGATCACTTGCGCTGCTTTGTAGGCCTTTCGTGGGGTGATTTTATGGACGCTACACGTGGCATGTATCCGCTACATTATTATGAGTGTATGAGAGTGGCATACTCTACACACGACAAGCGCAGTATCGCCTGGACACCTTAATTTCATTGAACAACGTGGCGATAATGCCTATCCTTGGAAAATATATTTTATCCGCAAACGTCACAAAAGTGACAACTTCTGTGTCTTTATTGACAAGGTAAAAGTGTCAGTTTATCTGCCTAAGCAGATAAAATAGCGACTTTGCGTACTTTATCAGCCTAAGCACACAAAATCGTTGCTCTCTTTCTTTCTTTCTATGTTTGTTCGCTATCTCCTCCGAAGATACTGGACCGATTAAATTGTATGATGGCTTAAAATTTTGTTAATTTTTAGACTTAGGTCGTAGGCCAGTTTTTATTTTCAAAAAGAGTACGAACAAGTTTTCATTCATTCATTCATTCATTCATAATCTATACCCTCTTTTACCTTTCGGTGTCGAGGACCATTCATACCTCGCGGGAAGTGCATCGGAGGTAATGCACCGCACGCGACTTACATTACGCTCTTCCGCATGCAACCGTACCACACACACAACAACTTACATCTAACTTAACTAATGGATTCAAATCCACTGCCGCTCTGAGAAAATTCTCGGCTACGGCCAGATTTGAACCCATGTCCACCTGGTTGATAAGCAGACAACAAGACCACTCAACCACCGAGGTAGCACGAACAAGTTTTAATTTAAATAAACCTTTAAGCAGCGGATCGGAGCATCTGTCGCCGTGGGTTATGGTGTGATAGCTGCTGTCGCCGTGTGCTGTTAGCTCGGGTGAGTCAGTATGTTCATATATCATTACAGTAGCGCATTATTTGTACAAGAGAGGTTAGCGCAGAGGTACAGTGCCCGCCTATCACGCGGGTTGCCTGGGTTCGATTCCCGGCCGATGCATCCTTTTTTTAAAATTTATATTAATGAAATTTACCTGAATACGTTTGCGGATAAAATAGTATATGTTATTCGGAGTAAAAGTGACTTTATGTGGCTTAGCTGAATTATTTGCCTCACTAACGTTCGGCTAAATAAACTTCAGCTTCGCCACATAAAGTATCACTTTTACTCCTAATAACATAATCTACTATTATTAATCGAAATAGTCTGCTTTACTGTATTAATTTTTAATAGCTTCCTAATAGGGATATTCTGTGCGTCCACTTTAGGGATTATATTTCAGAAATGCGTTGTTATAAATAATAGTAACTCATAACTGAACTAGTACTTCTAGATTTATTTTAAGCAATCATTCTCACTTGGATTTTTTACAACTATATGGGAACATTTATTTCTAAGCAAAGTGAAGGTTTCATATAAATCCGCCTCAATATAAAATGTGATTACCAATGAAATTCGTAGTTTTATAATTTAATATCTTACTCTATTAAGAAAAAGTTGCTTATAACTCGACTACCTATTACAAAATATGAAAAATGATTAAGAATTTTAAATTAAATATACAGTTGCTTCTATCTTATGCCCTATTAATTTTAGGAAAACTAAAACTGACAGAGGGACTTAGACGTAGAACTTCAAATTCGCCTTTACTTTATTTCTGAGAAATTGTTAACGCTTAGTATTAAGTACTACATAAAAACTGCATAAGGGTTGACCCTAGATACTGATGTAATGGATAATTCTTCTCTAATATAATACCTAATTTTTATGTGATATCTTGAGGGTGATGGAGGGATGACAGCCAATGAACTGCCACACATGCAATGCTATTAATGGGCAACTCTAATGTGCTTTTATTTTGTATAACATGAACGATTTGTCTAATGAGCAAACGCAGTGGTTTACTAGATGTTTTACACATAGTGAGATATTACATGTTTGATTTGTGAATATTTTTATTAAATGGAATTCATCATTACTTGGACATGCAGCTATGAATATCGAATGGAACGGTGAAAAGAATAACCGTAAACATATTTACAGCAAATGTTCGCTTGGTTAATGACTTCTGAAATAAATTATTCATCGTTAGCATTACAAAACAAACTTGCTTCCGGGTTAATAATACGTGTCTACATTAAGCTTAAATGTAAAATATATTTTTATGAGTGCCGGAGTGCACAATTCATTTTCCTCGTAATTTATTAAAACATAAGCATTCCATTAGGAGGTAGGATTGTACCTGCAATCGATAGCGCCACGTCCTGGCAGACAAATGGATATTTTACAACTACAAGCCATAATTTACGTGTAAAGCGCTCAAAAATTAAATTTTAGGCTCAAGTGCCAGGCAAAGATTGCGTTAACGAGAAACAAAGTTTTAATTGCCACATTTATTTTACTAACTCAGGTTATTAATAAAGCTTTCGCAATTTTCATAGGCAGTGGCGCACTGTAATTCGTACTCTCCACGAAAATTTCTGTTTTAAAGTACTCGCCATGGACAACGCACCTGGGCACAATTTACAAATTGTTGATGAGCTGGACTTTCAGTTGATCGTTCTATCGATTCTTTAGATTGGAATTGCGAATCTGGGGGTTTGGAAAGGATTTTTTGAAATCTAGCTACAGTCTTGCGGCTGTATTTGATCAAGTTAAACCAGTAATCGTCTGATTACAATAAACCATTCCATATGCGGTTTAGAAAAATGGCGCATACTCTAGACGGGTTTACATGATCACAAATTACTCGAAGCTATTGGAATTTATCGCATGAATCACATACGCTCCGTTTTGCCAACCTCCGACGTGGGATACACTGAAAAAAAATAAGATAACATAAAGCCAGAAGGATTTCAGTTATTATCAACTACATCAACTACCAGAAAAACGGCCTACACAACAACAATCAACACAAGAAGAGATAAACGTGAATGTGGAAATACAATATGATTACCAGCTCCTTGTTGTAGGTAAATAATCAGTGCTCATGACAGAATAGCATAATCTAACTGGCATTAAAGCATATAGATACCTAAACTAAGCAGCAGTGAATATCGGTAACAAAATTTTAGAAACGTTCACTACAAACAAAAGATTAGAACAAAGATTCTGTGTATCACCATCTAAAATACATGCTGCAACAGTATTATTATGAGTAGAAATGTAAACGTAGAGAAATGGGCACTTAATTGGATGGTGATACAGGAACTCACTGTGCGATATTCAACTTTTTTATTTTAAATGGAACACCCTGTATATTTTTACATATTTGGATTCAGGATGAAATTCTGCATGCAGTAGTATGCTTCATTTGTTTTTTGGACACTTAGAAATGTTTAAAATAATTTTTTAATATTGCATGTAGACAGTCGTACAGTACCATAAAATTTTCAAGTGTGCCGTGGAAAACAATCAGAATGCTGAAATATTTTATTGAAACAAATTTAAACAAAACTACAAAACGTATTTACAAGTATTGCTCAAACTGACCGCCACCTTGTTGAACACACAACTGACATCTTTTAGTTACTCCATTGGTCGCATTCAATATCAAATTGGGAGGTATTTTGTGACAAGCCTCAGAATTTCACCGTTTTCTGGACGTGTTAGATAAAATATTTCAACATTCTGATTGTTTTCCACGGCACACTTGAAAATTTTATGGTACTGTACGACTATCTACATGCAATATTAAAAAATTATTTTATACATTTCTAAGTGTCCAAAAAACAAATGAAGCATACTACTGCATGCAGAATTTCAGCCTGAATCCAAATATATAAAAATATACAGAGTGTTCCATTTAAAATAAAAAAGTAGAACATCGTTGCTCAAAACAGTTGAAACATATTTACGAACGGGCGATGTCAAAAGGTAGCTCTTGTCTTGCCATTTAAGAATATATATAGTTTGTTGGGTCTAAAATTTAAAACAACGGAGTTATGGGTTGCGGCGTTTTTTAGGAAACAGCCTGTACACTCATGAAATTTTGGAAATCAAAGGCCACTTTGTGTTTTTATGTTTACTGAACAGACTATAGTTATGCCATCAATTCAAAGAGAACTATTATTTTTTAAAGAAGAAATTCATTTTCAGTTAACCGGGTTAAGAAAAATGTATGGCAATTTACTTCAATGTTGCTTGGAATTTTTATTTTCTTTGCTATGTTTAAGCCAACATTAACTAAATAGCTATTGCAGTAATTTTTCATTTGTATATTGTTATCAAATTTGATATTATCATCAATTAAGGTTAATTATTCGATGCTTTTTCATTAATTCTTTTAATTTTCTTTTTTTGTAGTAGTAATCATGTTACATCTAATTTTTGTTCTCTGAATGTCATTTTTTGGCAGTGGTCTATTATGATATGTTTTTCGGACTTTTTCCACTATCTAGGGTGTAAATCACACAACGTTTCGGGACTTGTGATCTACTCCCGTCTTCAGATGTTCCTGGTTAGTCCTGAGAAGGACTGATATTATACGTTTTTCTACGTAAATTTGTGCCTGGTGGCCTAGTGGTTAGAGTGGCAGACTAGCGATCAGTGGTCCCGGGTTCAAATCCCGGGGGAGGCACAAATTTACTTAGAAAAACGTATAATATCAATCCTTCTCAGGACTAACCAGGAACACCCTGAAGACGGGAATAGAACAAAACTCCCGAAACGTTGTGTGATTTACACCCTAGACAGTGGAAAAAGTCCGAAAAACATATCTATTTTTTATGTAGGTATATAATAAGACCATCAGTTATCCATAGTTTAATTTTAGGTTTTTTTTTCCTAACCATAATTTGGCTCTTAGAAAGATCAATGTATTTAGGAGTTTACTAGTAAGATTCCCGTTTTTCGTATGGACTATAAATGTTTGATATGTTTTATCAGACTTTTTCCACTATCTAAGATGTTTATCACACAACGTTTTGAGAGTTTCTGCTCTACTCCCGTCCTCAGGTGAATGAACTCCTGGTTAGTCCTAAGAAGGACTTGATTTTTTTGTACATTTTTAATCACATACACTCATTTCTATCTACTCCCAAGATCAGAAACTCCCGAAACGTGTGATAAACACCCGAGACAGTGGAAAAAATCCGATAAAACATATCATAATAGACCACTGTCAAAGAAATTGCAACATTCAGGGAACAACTCGCCTTTGCAATCTTTACCGAGTATTTTCAAATTCCCCATGTCTTCCTAAAGTTAGGTTCTCTTAATTGCTTGATGCTCATAAACAATGTTACCTTCCTCCATTTCTCTGGTATTACTTCCATTTTCCATGCTTTTTAAACTCAGAAATTCTTGTATAATTCTGCCTCCCCTCCATATTTGATGTACTCTGTGTGGATTCTGTTTTTGCCTGGTGTCTTCTTGTTTTTTTTTTTGTTTCAGTATTTCTCCTATAACTTGGTATGATGATGTCTTCTTTCTTTTTTTTATATTTTCTCTCATACACTGATTTTTCTTATTTAAGGCTTTCTCAAAGTATTCTTTCAACCTTCTTCGGATTGGGTTGACGTTCCCAATTAAATTTCCTGACTTATCTCTCTAATAGTTTTCTTTATTTCTTGGTAAAAGTTTTTGATTTCTTTATTGATGTGTTTTTGTACTACTTTTTTGGAGTATCGTTTCTTGTGTGTTCTACTCATACAGTGCGGTTCCCCTTCACTTTTTCCTCTGTTGTTTTCTCTAATATTATTTTACCAATCTGTTATTATTCTTAATTAATTATTCTTCATAACGTTTCCACTTTGGCAATAACTTTTTCTTTGGTCTTGTTTTTCTTTTACAACCTTCTCTCCAATACTTTATTGTATTAGCTCTTCTACTTTTACTTTGGCTTCTGGAATTTTAATATTCCACTCTTTAAGAAAGATATTATTTGTTTCTAAACTGTTTTCTCTTCTACATTCCACTTCCATTTTGATAAATTCTTTCATTATTACTCGTTATTTCTTCTCCATACTTTTTTAGCTCGTTGATTCCCCTTTTATTTCTTGTACTGTTTACTTCTTTTCTGTTGTCTTTAACTTCGTAACACATTTCCTCCATCATTTTAAAAAGTTTGTCCAGATTTTCGTCCTTGGATATTATCAGTTTCTTTATGTGTTTTGCTACACGTAGCTTCTGTGCTGGATTGTTATTCTTGGCAGTTTCTAGTTCTGCTTGTGTTTTTTATCTTGTTTTGTGTATACAGCAATAGTTGATCATCTAATTAAAACTTTCTGATTCATTATGTAGATTATTACGAAACATTAGTAAGACAAAATTTAGCATACGCAATGGGCATTACTTGATTTTATTACATATTGAGGTACATAAATAACTACTATATTTAAAAACTCGTTGCAGGATATTTTAATACTTTTATGACATGTTATATTTATAGTATTGCTTTATCTTTTAATTCTGCATTTTTTTTTAATATGGATTAAACAAATATTTTTATCTACAGGAACATCAGATGCATTGGCTCCAGAAGACCACGCAGAAGTGGAATTTGTTTCTGAGACAACAGTAACCCCTGAAGAGGAAGAGGAAGCGATACGACTTAAGCTTCCTCCGAAATTCATGGCTTACCGCCAACTTCCAGACTGCAACTGTGAGACATGCAAAAAAGACGATGTAATCTTAAGTCAGTTGTTTCAAGATAAACAGCAACCTGTCACGAGCATTTTCGGCACCACGAGCCTGTTCGGCACGCCTGCCGCGAAACACAACCTCTTTGGCTCAGCAGACACGGGCAGTAAGTTTGTGTTCGGTACTCCACTTAAGAGCCCCGCCCCTGTTCCGACAACTCCACCAGCTCCACCGGTACTTACCAAATCAGAGTCATTGAAGGATATGTTGGCCAAACCATCCATGCTCGCTGGGATTGCAATTTCCAAGGCGCCGGACACTACATTATTTTCAAGTCCCAAGAGTGTTTTTAATTTAAGTTCCCCACTAAGCGAACAGAAAGTCGACACTAGCAATAGTATGAAGAACTTCTCATTCTCACTTAAGACTGATGCACCAGCCACGCCTACCACCCCTGCCGATTTGTTCGGATCGTCCACTAAGTCCATATTCGGTGGCACAACCACAGTTGGAAGCATATTTGCGGGCTCTACAACTCCAACTGGTAGTCTATTCGACAATACCACTAGCGGTACAAGCGTTTTCAGCACCCCAACAGCCACCACTAGTAGCATTTTCAGCTCTGCGTCCACACCCACTACTATGGTATCGACTGGAAGCTTGTTTGGCGGTTTTGCTCCGGCCCCCGCAGCAACGAGCGGGCGCATATTTGGCGGACCTGCAAGCAACTTGTTCGGACCAACAACTACCAGTATTTTCGGAACTCCTCAAACCTCCACGGGCAACATTTTCGGTGCACCCAAGAACAAGAGCGAGAGCGACAAAGCTCTGTTCGGTAGTACTGCCCCGACATTTGGTGTGTCGACGGACAACGCCGTGTCATTTGGATCGTTAGCTGCCAAAACCGAACCTGTAAAGCCCGACGAAGCCAAGAAAGAACAGGAAATCATGCTCAAGTGCGACTCCAATCTGAGCTTTGCGACGCTGGCTGCTGCTACACCCAGCACTCCGGTATTTGGGAAAACTTCGCCAGATGGTAGGTGTAATTATTATTAGTTGCGGTTGTAGCACTTAATTTGACTTGTTTCAGATGAAAAGCCGTTTGCGTTCTTGGGGCGAGGAAGCCTAGTGTTTTCGTCATTGCACAAACAGTCTAAGAGTAGTCCAAAGAAGAAGGAAAAGGACAAGGACAGAAAAGCCCATTCTGGCGATGAGGCCGAGGGCAGTGATCCAGAAACTGCGGAAGACTATGATCCTCATTATGAACCTATCGTACCTCTGCCGGATGCTATTGTAGTCTCCACTGGGGAAGAGGAAGAACAAATTCTATTTAATGAACGAGCAAAACTATACCGTTACGACAGCCAGACTAAGGAATGGAAAGAGCGTGGAGTAGGTCAAATGAAAATTCTCCATCATCCCATCAATGGTTTGTATTTGATTTACATAATTTAAATTTTGTGGTAAATGTAAGAAACAAGTTCTAAATTCGCATGCATTATTGTACACATTTCTCCATTGCAAGTTTTTATTGCGCACTTAATAGTAGAAAAGTAGTTTTTTTTTTATTTAAAAAATGTAGAACATGTAAAACATTTATTAAAATGGAGCTATTCTCAACAAGTACTATCAGATAGGCTATCGATGAAAGAATTCCATACATCAGAATTGACAGCAAAGCAAGAAAAATATTAGTAATAAACGTGTATGTATCAACAGAAAAAGCAAAAGAAACTGTAAAATAAATTTTCTACAAAAAACTTACAACAAGCATGTGATAAAGTACCAACACAAGTATTGATGTCGAAGGCTTTCACGACCATTGTCATTAAGTAACAAACGACTTCCGGGATTGGACCATGTTATTATTGAGGTCGAAAAACTCAACGTTTCGCCCACTTTCGTAAGGGGCTTCATCGGGAGGAAAAAAGCAAAAGAGCACGGTAACTCAACGTGTCAACCATGCCAGGGGCAAAACTCTTCTAATGATTGTTAAAAACAAGATTTGTTGGTAGCACCTGGAAATTTTAATGTACAAATAAGAAAAGAAGTATGCTATAGAGAAATAGCAGGTATTCATTCTAACATGAGAAAATAAATAAAAATGAAGAACTACCATGCGACTTTGTCTATGTGAGCACCAAAATGTTACCAAGAAAAACCACCGGAATTGAAATGGACCATGTCCTGGTGAATAAGAAGTATTGCACGTAATCAGGGATATCAGATCATACAAAGGAGCTATTATAGATACAAATCACATCTTTGTAATAGCGGAATGTAAAATAAAAACAAGCGGGACAGAAAAAATAAAAACAAACACAGACTATGAGTTCTAGACAAATTAGAAATTAATGAAATGAAAAAAAACATATATAGACGAAATCAAAAATAGGCTTCAACCCAAAACAGAAGGAATTAGTATAGAAGAATAAAAGAAAACATTACTATAGCAACGGAGAGACAAATAGGATACAAAGAAAAGGTCAAAAGGATAGACTGGTTCGATGAAGAATGCAAAAAGAATAAAAATAAAAAAGCAAAAAGATTTGCTACTAAGGACAGGACAAGATCCTGATCAAATTATAAAGAAAAAAATGTTTAGAAAAGCAATGGAAGAAATCAAAACAAGGCCAACGTAGAAGTACATGGAAAAAGGAAAGAACAGCACAAAACAACAGCGATGATCAAAGAGGTTGAATGGAAAAACAATTAAAAGAGCTATACGAAGACAAAAAAGTAACGGAACAAGTAGAAACAAAATCACAGAAGTTTTGAAAAGCAGGAAGGAATGCCTACATATAAAACGGTGGATTATATTCAGACAGTAAAAGCACGACGGCAACAGGATGCAACTGAATAAATGGTGAACTAAAAAAGCAATGCGGCAAAGAATTATATGGGCAAATAGACAAATTTGAAAAGAAGAAAATGCCTGACGAATGGAAGATGGGAATAATAATACAAACACAACAACGGGGAGAATGGACAAAATATACTAACTACAGAAGGATTACGTTATTAAGTGTTCCATACAAAATATTAAAAACATTAATGAAAGAGAGGCTGTTGAAATTTACAATCAGTATGACAATGGAAGAGTCAAAAGCAAGAAGAATACACACTGGGCAAAGTATAACAGATAGCATAGAAGTGGAAAGCAGAGTACGTCAAGGTGACACACTATCAGCATTATATGTTTTTTGTAATACCTACTTGTTAAATATTTCTTTAAGGACTGTTTACTACTGCGTAAGCAACCTCTTTACGGCCCGGCCGTAAAAAGTGTCCGTAAAGACCACGGCCTGCTAAACTGTGTGCCAAACGTCAAAGTGACGTTTGTCACACAAATCCAGCAGCAAGCAAGCCTTCAACTCCACATAGAAGAAGGCGCAAAAAACTGCTATAACTCCTGAACATACGCTAAAATAACTTGCTCATTCAGAATTTTAACGTCTTTAGGAATATCTTCATCATTTTCTACAGATGTCATAAGTTACGAGCTGGTTACAACTTAAAACTGCTTACAACCATACACGAAATTGGAAATAACTGACATTTATAAACAACAGTTGCAACGTTCTACGCACTCTCAATCATTCTAAAATGTCATTACACAAACGTAGCGTTTTGATGAAAATAAATTAGAAAAATATAGATATGACCGAATTGTATGTAGGTATTACAAAAACTATTGTACAATACACGTCTGTTAGAGCCTTTACTGCCTCGCCAGTATTATTCGACTCGCTCTTCGAGCTCGTCTCACAAATTCTCTGGCTCGGCAGTAAAGGCTATCCTAACGGACTTCTACTGTAAAATACTATTTCGGACTTTTTCCACTGTCTAGGGTGTAAACCACTGCCAAAAAATGACATTCAGAGAACAACTATCAGCATTGCTGTTTATAATATCTCTTAATTGCATAATAGGAAAAGTAAAAGACGCAGGTAGACAAGTGTTAGCGTACTCAGATGACTTAGCCATTATTTCAAGAAACTAGAAACCTGGAAAAGACATTTCAAATAATAGATGAGAACATAAAAGAAAAATGACTACAAAGAAATGAAAGAAAAATGAAATACAGTAGTCATCATCATCATAGCCTATGAGATTCCATTATTGGGCAAAGGCCTTCTTCAGGGCTTTCCATTTTTCTCAGTCTTTTCAGTATTGCATCCAGTTTTCGCCCGTCAGATGTTTTAATTCGTTAGTCGCACGGGTTTTTGGTCTGTCTCCTGGTCTTCGTTTTATGTGTGGTATCCATTTTGTTGTTCTTAATGTCCATCTTTTCTTCAATCAGCAAATCTGGCCGGCCCATCTCCATTTGTTTCTTACACTCGCGCACTGAAGTCCACTATTTTCACTTTGTTACTGTTTTTTTTTTTATGCAAAAACCGCCACATCATCTACAAATCTTAAATTTGATAAATACTTTCCATCGATCAGAATACCTTTGTTTTTCCAATTTAGGTTTCTAAATAGGTTTTCCAATGTGATATTAAATAGGTCTGGTGATAACGGATCACATTGGCGGACTCCTTTTTTGAGTTACGTGGGATGAAATGTGTGATAGTATTGTGAGAGACGTTATCCCAAAAATTATTCAACAACTGAAGCATCAACTGAATCTAAAACAAGAAACATAATATAAAGAGGATATTTAAAATTTAGTGCACATAAAACAAATATTACTGCTCAGAAAACTAACCAGAAAACCAAGGAAAACACATTTTAACAACAGGAAAATAAGGCAGGTCACATAAAGAAAATTAATTTTTGCACTTGCGGGACTAAAGTTGGCACTTTAGTCACTTATTTCAGGGACTAAAGTAGCTCATTTAATCTCTAGGGGCAGAAGTAATTACTTTAGCCTAGAGTCCCTGTATATAATAATATACAGGGACTCTACTTTAGCCCCTAGGGACTAAAGTAAAAATGTTACCGTATCTATGGTAAATTTATGTACACAGCATTCTTAATAAAATTTGCATTTAAAATTAATCATTTGGCAGTACTGAAGTGCATTGTCAGTCTATGTCAAATTCGACGTTAATAGGTTAGGTTTTGTTTATCATTTGACACACACTGACGCAAAACTTAACCTGCAAATCTCGAATTTGACATAGACTAACAATACACTTCAGTACTGCCAACTGATTCAGGCTATCCAGGGCCTGCTGCAATTCAGTTTTTAAAAAATCACTTTGTATAGTATTCCAACCAGAAATTGGAAAACTATTTAAAATCAGGCCAGCATTGAGAACAGTAAGTCACTTCGTAATTTAATTCATAAAATTACTGTTTGATAGTCATTCAGTGACACTTCGACAGTACCTAACCTTCATATTTGACAGATGCATTGGGAAGTTTGGAAGACATATACGTTTTTCAACATTTTCTATGCTACTATACCGTTTTAAAAACTCAACTAGTACCTACTTAAATCATGCACAATGTTACAATGCCTTAACAAAACAGTTACATGTACAGTTTGCAGATGAACTGTCATAACTTGAAAGCTGATTGACATTAGAATATTATTTACTGATTGTATGAAACCAACTTAGACATGACTTACACTTTTCATGGTGTACTGGATTTTAAATAGCATTCCAATTTTTGGTTGGAATACTTGTCAGTTTTCAAATTGACAGATTTCAAATTTTTCAAATAGTTGATGATGATATTCCGAAAAGTGCAAAAAATAGCGTATACCACACGGGACTGAAGTGCCTAAATCCCTTGAGTGATTATTTCCCTCAGGCCCTACGGGCCCTCAGGAAATAGTATTCACTCGCCGAATACATATAACAAAGATATTGCAAAATTAATAGAAAACACACAAAACGATAAAGTAAAAATCAATAGAAAAACTGCAGAACAAGAGAAAAGACTCAACAACATTGAAAGAGAACAACGGAAAACGAATTTAGTAATATATGGGCTAAAAACAAATTCAAAAAGCTATTTTCACTTAGAAAAATTAGCCATAAGGTTCTTGAACAAAGACCTAAACTACAATGTAACAAAAAGGATAGAGAATCGACACAGACAGCCCAATTGTTATAAATGTAATTAATATGAGACTTAAATATCTTAATCTGGAAAACAAAAAAATGCTGAAGGGATCAAAGATATCTATAGATGAAGACTATCCAAAAAATATTCTCGAAGAAAGGAAGGACGTTCTCCCAACAAATATGTACCTAAGAAAAAAGGGAAAACATAAAATACAACTGGTTGATTGTAAATAGAAAGAGAAGAAGTGTAACAAATCAAGGAAGAGCAAGGGGAAGACAAAACAAACAGAAGAAACAAACAAAAACAAAAACCAAGAAAAACAAAGCAGCAACATTACAAACATTTTTAGTACCACACTTACCAAAAACAACACTTCATGAGACACCATTCCGCCATAGATCTGGAAGTGTAAGCTCATATCAACATCGAGGGACAGACCACGGCCTCCTGGATTAGTGCGAGACTGACGTCTCTACGCGGCCCGCCACATTTGCATAATTTTTGTGATTCTGAGGCCAACGTACTTTGGCGCCATCTGTTGGGTTTTTGATAAATTATCTGTAACGTAGGCGGGACTTTCTAGATTAATATTAATCCAGGAGGCCGTGGACGTATGCAACCAAAGGCACAAGCGCAACGTACTGTAGCGCCTCTACAAACCAGAAAAAACGCCTTGAACTAAAAATGCGGCGGGCCGCGTAGAGACGTCAGTCTCGCACTAATCCAGGAGGCCGTGAGAATAACAAATCATTTTTATGATAAAGGATTTCATTAAGGGACGACTGGGGGTTTTTATTGTGAACATTATGAATCTCCTTGGTCTCTAGCAAATTAAGTTTGAGGCTTTTATTACATAAATGTAAAATTTCAAAATTCTCAGAAGAATTAAAAGAGTGACCGGTTTCTAAAATGTGATTAGCAAAGGATGACTTGGAAGGTGAAATGGCTAAATTATTGTTTTTAATACAGGATAAATGCGCGTTGTTCGTTCCGGGTTCGGAATGACCGAGGACCCCGGGTGTCTGAAATGCACATTCAATTTCGATGTCGATCCGAGAATCGAATCCGATGGACTCGATCCACTTGCGGAATGGGATTGGAATGAACGAGTCCGCAAAAGTATCGAAACTTCTCATCACTATTCTCAAGTTTAGGTCCCCCTATTGTGTTAATGTGAAAGCTGGGAAACTGTTACAACTTTGTTTGAGCTTTAGTCAGTAACAGTTATCGTATTACAAATTAAACTTAAAGTAGGTCTTAAAAATGGTCTTCAAATGCTACTACATCTATGTCTAAATATTCGAACAGAAGATGAACAGGTTCTTCACAAATGCAGATATGCATTTTATTTGCGATCAGGGCAACGGAAATGCAAGAGAAGTGGTAAGACTTTATCAAGAAACTTAACGCTAATCATCAACAACCCTCCGCGAAGGCCTTTATAAGGCTTTATCAGCGTTTGCGCGAGAGTGGAGCTGTTCAGCCTCAATTCAAGGACAGAACAATTGATGCGGCTGAAGAAATTCTTCAGTTAGCACGAGAGGAATGGCTAGAACCGTTGGTATATCTAGACAGGTAGTATAACGAACTCTCCACGAAAATCTACTGTACCCTTATCATCTTCAACATGTTCAGGCGTTGGAACCTACTGTACTTTTAATAAATGGTTGGGCAGACGTTTGTGGCAATCGTTTAGTTGGACCTTTTTTTTTACCACCAAGACTATTAGAAGAAAAGTAATGGTACGAAATTGGTTGAACCAAAATTATCTAAATAAATCGATAGGAAGAGGTGATGCAGTTGCATGGAGTCCTCGTTCGCCAGATTTGAATATAATAGACTTCTTCATTTGGGTACAATTAAAAACACTGTCTATGGAAGAGAAGTTAATAGTGTAGAGGAACTGTGACAACATGTTCACGATGCCTGTCTAGATATTCAACAAAATCCTAGTGTTTTTGAAAGCATTCAAAATGCACTCTTGTGCAGAGTTCAAGTTTGTGTTGAAGTTCAAGGGGGGCATTTTGAACAATTGTTCTAGTTTAACTTTAATTATTTTAGTGTTTCTGTACCTATACTCAGAATAAATTACTTTTTCTGTTATTTATATGTTATTGTTCTTTTTGTTATTATTTTTAAAAAAAAGTTAACTGATTTTGTAATAATATTCCTAATCACATTGTCTTTTATAGGTACGTACCGATTCCTCTTACGTCGTGAACAAGTCCACAAGGTAGTCCTAAACATGCTGATAATGGCAAGTACAGAACTGCAGCCGATGACCATGTCAGACAAGGCGTGGCTGTGGTGCGGCTACAATTATTCCGACGACGAAGCGGCCCCAGAGAAACTTGCCGCACGTTTCAAAAACTGTGATCTCGCACACCAATTCTACACCGTTGTGCAACAGGTCATCGCCACAGTCGTAGAACAGCAGAGTAAGCTGCCGTCTATTGTGCAAGAGTTTGGACTTAACGATGAGCAAGACGGCGATGGCACGGTAGAATCTGCAGAAGGACACGAGGAAGATGACGACGACGACGAAGACGATCGGTATGTGTCCACTGATTCTAGTTAAATGCGGGCAGGAGGGATGAGCATGTGTTTGTCACGGTGGCTTAAACGCTTCCCGAAAAACTTGTAGATTTACTTATTTATGCGATGGTGACGTGATAATGTCGGTGATATGTAATTGTCTTATTGTACTTTATTAGTTTTACACAAAGAAGTTCGAGTGGGGCTCTTCGTGTAATTGTTCGAAATCTGTGCATGTGTTGAACTTAGAGCATGCGCTTTGATAATGGTAGAAAAATGTGATCCCACAGTAACTTCTGAAAGGTTCTTACTTTATTCTTTGTGGCTCGGCTTCGCTTTCACCCTCACATTGCCAATGAGAGACGAAGTAAGAATCTTTGGGGTACAAACAAGGCAAGCACAAGCTTTGTATTTGTACTTGTAGGCTTTTTCACCTTTGTTCTTTGTTTTGCCTCTCGAGGTGCATTTACATTGCAAGTACCTTTGATTGACACTTTGTTTTTTAATTTTTATCGAAGCCGCTGCAAGATGTGCTTTGCTTGCAGTGAAAATGTGTCGTTTAATAGTGGTAAATTTTTATTGTGTTTTAATTTGCAATTGGTTGAATTGTCACTTTTTGTTTATGAGAAATAAAGATTCCAGCATAAATTTGTCGGCTTGTTCTATTATTTTAGTTTATTTAACAAAAAATGTAGTGCGTCATGGTTGAATAACTTGCTACATTCTCTGTACTCCATACTCTTTCCTTGCATATTTTCTACCCTTCATAAAAGCTGTGCTGAACTTGACACATTTGGAATATTCACATAGTGAAAAGGCAAGTACATCTTATAAGACATGCATTCTTCCCCTACTCAACACTCCTTTTCGTCTAATACGATCTCCGCTTTAATAGGACTATTATGTTCACGAAACATTGCACCCTGAGCGAGCAGCTGCCAACGAGCGACTGGCAAGAGGTTTCCTCCGGCGAGCTACAGGTATACTATGATCCCGATATTTACGGTTCGCGTATTTCCGTATGTGACGACACCGGCCTGGTGATCAGCAATACCCTAATCGGCATTAACACAGAAATGGTGGTATGTAGTATTTCGTTAATTTCTTTTTGTTGGAAGCAATATGCAGAGTTATTTACTCTTTCTTTTGCTCTGCAGGTGGAAAACCAAAGCTGCGTGTGGAAGGCAGTCGAGTGGGCCGAAGATAATCCACAGTGGCGCACCTTGAAGGCGTCTTTCGACTCTCAAGAGGCAGCGGAAGAGTTGCACTGCAATTATTTGGAATCCATTCAGTTTGCGCACGAAAGTGATCTCGTAGATGGTATTTTAGAGAATCCTGATGTTGAAGATTAAGTTGTGATGTGCGACGGCTTCCTCAGGTTGTTATTGAATTGTTTAAAGACAGAAGTTGTTAATTGTAGCAAGGATTATGATATTTTGATTAAATTGTTCCTCTAGTATTTCCATAGGTACGGTAAAACGGGGATATATGAAACGATATTCGAACATTTATAGCAATAACTCAATTATTGGACAAGATATTTTCAAAAATCAAATTGTGGTCGATTGGAGCATCCCTGGGGATGGGATTTCAATGATCACATTGTTATTACGAGAATGTACTAATTTCTTTTTTTTTTAATTTGGCATTTCATATAACCCATAGACTCTATTGAGGATCAACATAACAAATGCCATCCATGTCAGGAAAAAAGAACGCATTTTTTCCTTTGTGGGGTCTTAAACATTTAACACTGATTTCTTTGGTTTTGGACGTGATTACCAAGACATTCCCTAGAAATTCTAGGAATTCTCTTTTTTAGTGTTCTTGTTGTAGACAAATGTCACAATTACAAAGGTAAAAGTGTATAGTTCACTCGCTGCAAATAAGACTATATAGGGTAATGGAATATCGGTAATATGGTCCATGACCATTTTTTTAACAAAAAACTGTTTCTGAAATTAAACGGTGCAATCACTTAGTCAACAAAGTGGGCTGAAGGTGTTACAGAATTTAGTTTCTTGAAGTTTGCTAATCTGTCTTCAGGAAGTAAGAAAATTGGAAAATGTGCGATCAAGTTTCATATATCCCCGTTTTACGGTAGTTCATTTGATAAATGAGATTTTGTTCAAATTTTAATAGCGAGTTCAAGACTGCAGTTGTATTGTGTATTATGTATAAAACGTGATTTTTTTGACACTCCTGTTGTAATAATATTTTTATTGCTTAAAGGCATTACAAAATGCAAATAAAGTGTTTGTTCCTATACATATACTTCTTGATATCTAATTTAGTACTGTCCTTATACAATTTAATTTAATTTTATTTATTTAATAGAAAAATAGTGACATTTACTTTACCTGCCATTTTTGAATCACTATAAAAAAATTACTTTTACAAATAAGGAAGATTAACTTTTGGCAAAGTGAAAGAATTAAACAATTGAGTGGGATAAACAAAAATGAAAATTGCTTAAAAATAGCCGCAAGGAAGCTGTGTTTTAAAACATACATAAAAACTGCCGCCTGGTGGAGTGTAACCCCCAGCTGCCATCCCCAATAGTAATAGAAATATCAACATTGTTGCCCGACCAGGTGTACAACAGCTTCAACAAATGCCAGGTAATTTTCTTTTGCAGCCACAACAAGTGTTTTATTGCTAACCCTATCGACAAATCCTAACAATCAACAACACGACAAAAATTCTGAAAAAAACTCCAAAAGCCTAAAATTTTGTAAGCTGTGATAAAAAATTTTACCTCTACGGCTGCTGTATGAAATTGCAAAACAGCAATGTGAAATTCACAGCCGGTTTTATAAAGACCACTAATTCGAGATTAACTTTAATTCGTCAATAAAATAAACAAAATCGCGTCAGAACGTTGGTGCTTATGACATTTTATTAATTAGTAAACAAATTTTGATGCGTTTTTGTTTATTTTAACAAGAAATTAAAGTTAACCTCAGTAATAGTGGTCTTTATAAGACCAGGCATAAAGTTTTTAACAATAATTGGGTAAAAATTCAATCCAAAACATCGGAATATCATGAAACAATTATAAAAGCCTTGACTGAAAAACACAGAATTTCCATATTTATAAACATTTAGAGAGGAAAGCAGTTACAAAGTAGTATTAAATAATATTCGATATTCTATCAACAGGTAAGAAAATTGTGAAAATAGATCACACACTCAACTTTTTATATCAGAGATTTATAGTATGTTACATAACAAGCTGCAGAAGTGCCATATACCATGTGAGTATATGTTTTGCTTCTTATAAACATATAACAAATTACTGACTTGATAATATTCCCAATCTTTTGCCAATTTTACTATCGAAAGATAAAAAAAAGCTGATCCTCAGCTGTCACATATAACAAACAGTGTTTAAGTTACTAATTCACTACTTATTAAATAAATTCCTTGTAACAAAAATAATAGTACATAGAACAACTAAGAATAAAATACATATTTTATTATTACTGAGAGATTATATAAAATAAGTATATTAGATTGCTTAATTATCCAATATCCTAAAGGCCAATACAAAAAGTTTTTAAACAAAGGGAATAGACATTAAGATCGCCAGAGCAAAGAAAAAGCTGAAAAGAGAAAAAATGCTGACCCAAATACAGTATGTTCTTCTTATAATAGACTTGCTTGTAATCGATTCTTGTTTTGCAAAGTACCGACTACTAAAATCCCGAGTCATTGAAATGTATCTTTTGTAAAGACCTGGTCCATCATCCGACTGCCAGCATTTTCCTACTCCGTAATTATGATGAATATATGTTTATTCTAGGAACGTTACAGGTTTTTTGTTTACATCTAGTTCTGCGTTTTCTTCTATTTTCCTTAAATACCTAGAACGCCACTCTACAAAGTCACTCCTTTCCATGAGCAATTTTCTTTTGTCAAATTTTTTAAACAGTTTTTTCCACACTGAATATTTTATGAACCGTTCTTTACAAAACTCCCAAATCAAAATCGTCGAGAACGATTTTCTTTGAGTCTTCCTTGAGTTTCTTCTTCTACTGAGATGTTAAAGAAGTAATGCCTGGAAGAAGTAAGGATTAAAGTATTACCTGCATTATGTTTTTTAATGACAACGTTGAGAAACAATATTGTTATTTTTTATGTATTACCTGCTGTAGGATACTCCTTACGAACTTTATCAGAGAGGTTGATTTTCCAGTTTGCTGCGGCTGCTTGTTCTATAAATTGCTCTACCGGAAATATCAACGTTCCAGAAATCTTCTGTTCATCAAAACACGTTATGACATTTGCAATTATACTTCTTGTTTCTGAATGCACAAAAGCTTTCTTGCTTTATAACTCATTGTAATCCTATGTAAAAAGGAATTTAGTATTACGTAAATATTTAACAACTGCAACTTAAGGTAGCATTTTAGAAAGCATTTACTACTTACAATTTGATGGCAAATAACCAAGCCGCCCAAATTTAAACGGCGAATAGGTAAACAATAACAAACAGAACTAACAACGAAAAGCAATACTAACAAAAATGAACAAAGAACAACAAACCTAATGAACAACAGCACTACAAAACCTGGAAATTAGACAATTCTATGAGACTTAATAACAGCAATAGGGAAGTGACATTTGTTTTTTGTTTGAATGTACCTCTCCGCAAAGCTTGCTCTTTATTGGTTCTTTAGTTCCCCTTACGGGAATTTTAGATTTAGTTTACATATTATCCGGGGCTTTTGTGTGCTTGGTGGTGCTGTATATTGGAATTTTTAATTAATTTTTATTTAAAGGTGATTCACCAGCTTTACTTGCTTTGTGGTTAAGACTTCTCTTCATTTCTTGTACGTCCTGTCTACTGTTTGCAAACGAAGACAATGTTATCTGCAGATCGTACCATGGGTAACTTTTGAGCTTGCATGTTAACTCCAAATTTTTTGTAAATTTGCTTGAAGACTTGTTTGGATGTACTGAGACATTTAATCATTCTTTTTGGCTACTTATTAGCCTGCCGGGTATATAGGATCTGTTTAGCTCGGAAAGCTCGATACCTGCAGGCTTTTGGATAGCATGAAATTCGGTTTTGTTGCAAAATGGACGCTTTTGTCTTTCCGGGTTGTTATTTTTCTTGAGGTGTGAAGAGGTTAGCTGTCCTCGTGATGACCATCCCATTTGAATTTTGGGAGTCCTAGAGTGTAACTGAAGAACAGTCCGCAGAGCAATCAGTGGAGTTGAGATGCTAGAAACAGATATTCAAATCTTTCGAGGAAGCTTCTACGAATTTTGGTATTTTTGATAGAGGAAATTTGTTAGCGTCTCAAACTCAAACCACCGATTTTAGTGAATTTTTGTTAGTTGCAACATTTCACATGTTGAGATAGACAGAGCTCTGGGAAGTCGTTACGCTTATGGAATTGTAGCTTAACATTATTTTTCAGTATAGCTTTTCTTGGGTTATCCGTAGGGTGAGGTAGTTGCTACATAGGCTCTGGAAGACAATGTAGCTGATACTAGATAGAAGCAGGTGAAATTCAGCATCTGGAACTATAATGGAAGGAATCAATTGGCATAGCTTCAACGAGGAGGTCGTAGGAGTCCGTGACTGAACCAGACTCATATGTGGGTCATCCACTGAACTCACCTTTGTAGTGATGCAGTGCAGATATTTTTGGCTGTAATTAGGGTGGTACATGGCGTATTCAATTCTGTATATGTTTCATTAGTACCAATGATTCTTTAATATTGCAAAAAAATTTAAAGACAGATTCTTTGGTTAAAAATAAACAAAAAATGTCCTATAAACTTGTGTCCAGAAATGTTTCATTACCGAGATACAGGGCGCTAATTTTTTCATTAATATACTTTTGATAATTATTAATATTTCAAATTTAATTGATAATGGGCAGGTTGAATGCTTGTAATATGGGCTGTTTTTTGTGTCATTACATTTCGTTTATTTAATCCAGGGGCGTTTCTCGGTGGGTTCATTTTCTTTAATATTAATAATAAGTAGTAGTAGTAGTAGTTGTGGGGAGACCAAAGTCTAGCAAGTAGGCCACCATAGGCCCTTTTTGCCAGCCCCAAGCCATCCCCTCAACCACCTTTATTATCGTCCTCTTCGATGGGATCTTCTCCTTGCTTAAACCTTCCTGATTTTCTAATGAAGATCAGAATATCGGCCCAGGATAGGGAGTTCAGCTCTTCCATTCTAAGCGTAGGTGCTCCAAAGGTTCTGTACCTCAGTCGCTGGTACGCCTCGCATTCTCCCAAGTAGTGAAACGACGTTTCCTCATCCCTCCCACATTTTGGGCAAATGGGATCTTCCTCGACTCCTATCAGTGTTAGGTGTCTCTTTAGTTTACAGTGGCCTGTCAAGATCCCTATCAAAAGATTTGTGGTTCTTCGGCTCCTTCCCATTAGCCAGACCGGTTTCTTTGAATCAAATCCTTTGCCCCTCGACAGCCCCTGCATCCTTTCCACTTTTCCTCGCTGATCTTGTAGGCCCACTCGGTTAGGGCTGCTGAGACCTGCTGCCTTGTTATACCCAGAAGGGGATCTGGTCCAAAACAAGTTTCCCCGGCTCCGAGTTTGGCTTGTTCGTCCGCCTTCTCGTTGCCTTGGACCCCTGTGTCCCTTGCCAATTCGGCTAAAGCATCTCCACATTCCTGGACAAGAGCTGATCTTATCCTGGCCAAGAAGATTGCTTTTAGTGCGGCTTGGCTATCGGAGCAAATATAAATTTTTTGCTCTGGGGATATCCTGACCTCATCCCTTGTTGCCACCGATAAGATGGCATAAACTTCTGCTTGGAATACCTTGGTGAATCTTCCTAAAGCATCGCTTTCTTGTACCCCTCGACCTTCCATATAAATTCCTGCTTCCGAGGATTGCCTTTCCGCCACTCGAGAACCATCCGTGTAGTATATCAAGGCATTTGACTGGAGCTTAACCCTTTTCTGCTCCCACTGTTCCCTTGTTGGGATAGTGAGAGAGTATCCTTTTTCTAACTTTAGCCGGTCCTCTGCTTCGGTTACCCTGTAGGCTGATAGAGGTATTTCTCTAGCAGCCATCTCGCCGATTCTAGCATGGCCCGTGCAAACTCCTTGGTCATTCCATAGCCCCGTATCTCGCATTCTGAGGTGGGTAGCCATGGCCTTTCTCTTTATCCAAGTGTCAAGACCCGGGAGTCCCAATATTATCTCAAGTGCGGCCATTGGGGTTGTCCTCATTCCCCCTGTAATTCCGAGACAGGCTGGTTGTTGGACCTTTGCCAATCTTACGGAAATACTGGGGCAGTCTAGGCCACCAGACCACTGAGCCGTACTGAACTCTTGGCCTTATTAATAAAAAAAAAGAGTCCGATATTTGTATTGCGATAGATGAATAAAAAATACTACTTTTTTTGTCCGTCGAACTTTTTGTTGTACCTCATTACAATTTAGAGATGAAAAATAGCATTGGCTCTGCATTAGTTTATTTTACCAGCGTACATAAATCAAACAAGTAGAGACACTCATTGTCAGTTCCTTTGATGTCAAAATACCGATTTGGATCACCGTGAACGGCTCTTGGGGGGTACTTTCCAATAATACTAACAGATGGCGCCACTACTTTATCACATATGATTGGTAGCAGAGCTAGTAACTGGCTCTGATTGGCAGTAAAGTCACTAAATACATAAAGGTACTGCTATAAAGGACAGAACATTGTAAGAAAGTGAGAGTGAAAGTGAGACAATTGATAGCTTTACCCAAAATTAAAAGAGACAAAAGATATATGTTTGCACAGTTGGCGGTACCTTTATGATTTCTTCTTCTTCTCTCTTCTCTGTCAGACATTTCGCATCTAAAACTGGATATAATCCTCCCCTTTTCTTTTCCACAGTTCTCGGTTTCTTGTCATTCTCATCCATTGTTTCCCAGCTACTGCCTTTATGTCATCTGCCCATCTTTTCATGGGTCGACCCACACTCCTTTTACTCATTCTGGGCCTCCAATTCAAAATAATGTTAGTCCACCGTTCTTCGCCTCGTATTAAGTGGCCTGCCCAACTCCATTTCTGTTTTGCTATTTTTTCTACTACATCGGTCACACCTGTTCTTTGTCGTATCCATGTATTTCTTTTTCTGTCCATCAGCGTTACTCCTATCATTCTCCTTTCCATAGCTCGCTGTGTTGTTTCCATTTTTCTCATAGCTTTATTTGTAAAAGTCATCGTCTCTGTTCCATAAGTCAACACAGGTAATATACATGAATCAAATATTTTTGCTTTAAGGTGTTTTGGAAAGTTTTTGTCCTTTAGAACGTAACTTAGTTTACTGAATGCAGCCCATCCTTGTGTTATTCGCCGATTCAATTCAGCCTCCTGATTTTCTTTTCTCATTTTCATTGTATGGCCTAGGTATATACAGTGTGTCCAAGATAAGGAGGGCCAGTATGGGGATCTCGTTAATGGTAAGAGATACAAATTTGGTTAAATGGGAAGAAAGTTGCGCAATTAAAGGACTAAAAAAAATGACATCTAGAAATCCTTGATGTGATTGTTCGTTTTTGAATTATCTCAAAAAAACCGAATTTTTGGATTTTCTTTTTTATTTTTTTCTGGCATTAATATTAAAGTTAGAGCAAAACTGATTAAACTTCTTTACAGCAACTTTTAGTGGACGTAATGATTACGTTATCAATTTTTTTATTCGACGTTTCGTCTTCGAGAAACCATCATCAACTTCATTTTTTTAAATACGGTCCTGGTTTTTTGATGCCAAATTTGCAAAGCCCTTGTTACTCTAAATTCAACAATGTACCACATATTATGGTTTAATTACGTTTCGAGCTTTTTTCTGATCATAATCAGAAAATTTTTTAGATACGGACCTGCATTTCTCATAATTTTGTAAAAATAAGTTCATACAGTAAGTTAGGCCTGTTTACATGCCGTTAAAATATTAAAATGCACATCATAATGTCATAATTCTGATACATTAATTTAATAAGCAACCAATAACTATTGACAATAAACAACAAATAAATGAACAAAAGATAGGCAGAAAGAATGAGAAAACGAGCCTTGAAACAATGTAATAGGTATTTAACGTTTTGAAATAGAAGAAAAACTTAGAAGATTGGTTCTTGAAGCCTTTCAAAGTATAACGCCAGTATTGCTGAATAATGTTTTAAATTCTACAGTTAGATGTTATTTATGCATAGAGAATGATGGCAACCTTTTTCAATACCTTCTGTAAATTTAATGCCTATTAAATGGTTTCGATGTTCGTTTTGTTATTCTTTCTGTCTATCTTTTGTTCATTTATTTGTTGTTTATTGTTAATAGTTATTGGTTGCTTATTAAATTAATGTATCAGAATTATGACATTATGATGTGCATTTTAATATTTTAACGGCATGTAAAAAGGCCTAACTTACTGTATGAACTTATTTTTACAAAATTATGAGAAATGCAGGTCCGTATCTAAAAAATTTTCTGATTATGATCAGAAAAAAGCTCGAAACGTAATTAAACCATAATATGTGGTACATTGTTGAATTTAGAGTAACAAGGGCTTTGCAAATTTGGCATCAAAAAACCAGGACCGTATTTAAAAAAATGAAGTTGATGATGGTTTCTCGAAGACGAAACGTCGAATAAAAAAATTGATAACGTAATCATTACGTCCACTAAAAGTTGCTGTAAAGAAGTTTAATCAGTTTTGCTCTAACTTTAATATTAATGCCAGAAAAAAATAAAAAAGAAAATCCAAAAATTCGGTTTTTTTGAGATAATTCAAAAACGAACAATCACATCAAGGATTTCTAGATGTCATTTTTTTTAGTCCTTTAATTGCGCAACTTTCTTCCCATTTAACCAAATTTGTATCTCTTACCATTAACGAGATCCCCATACTGGCCCTCCTTATCTTGGACACACTGTATATGAATCAACTTGCTCTATTTGTTCTCCATCTATCTCAATGACTAGAGGATCTTCTGTATTTGTCATAATCTTTGTTTTTTCCTTGTTCATATTTAGCCCAAATGTCTTCGATATTCCATGCAATTGTTCTATCATACCTTGTAGTTCACTTTTATCTTTCGCTATTAGTACAATGTCGTCAGCGCATACCTTAAATTTGTTAAATTTCTTCCGTCTATTATGATACCTTTTTCATCCCAGTTAAGTTGTTTGAACACATTTTCTAAAGTTAATGTGAACAATTTTGGTGATAAGTTGTCACCTTGTCGTACTCCTCTTTCAATTTTAATTTTATCTGATGGTGTTTTTAATTTTATTGTGCTTGTTGCGTTTCTGTATATATTCTTAATAATATTTGTATACCTGGTATCTATTCGACAGTCGTCGAGAGCTTTAAGAATTTCATACACTTCTAAGGAGTCAAACGCCTTTTCATAATCTATATATGCCAATGCTAGTGGTATATTATATTCAGTACACTTTTCTATTATACTTTTTAGGCTTTGCAAGTGTGCTGTGGTCCCATATCCTCTTCTAACACCGGCTTGCTCTATAGGTTGGTATGCATCCAGTTTTCTAGTCAATCTATTTGCGATGATCTTCATAAATAATTTGTATAGATGTGATAATAAACTAATGGGTCTATAGTTTTTAATGTCTGCCTTATCTCCTTTTTTATGCAGTAAAATAAGTATTGCATTATTCCAGTCCTTCGGAGTGTCTCCTTCCTCTAAACACTTATTGTATAATAGTTTAAGAGTATGCAGTAGTTTATCACCTCCATATCTTATGTGCTCTATAACTATTCCGTCTTCGCCCGTGGACTTCCTATTTTTCATGTGTCTGATGGCTTCTTTAATTTAATCTGTTGTTATACATGGTATTTCTTCAGATCCGGCATTCATTATCTTTGGTCTTGATCTTGATTCTTGTCTTTTTTCTTTCTGTGTTTTTGATGTATATAATGTCGCGTAGTACTCTTCAGCTACTTTAGTTATTTCGTTCTGATTTGTAGTTTCCTGACCATATTTATTTTTTAGCTTTACTATATGTTTCTTCCCTAGAGCAAAATTTGATCGTAAAACTTTCATATTTTTATTTTCTTCAATGATTTTTTGAGTTAATTCCCTATTGTACTGCAGTATATCTGCCCGAATTTTCTTTTTAATCGTTTTATTTAGTTCTGCATACTCAATAGTGTCCCATTTCCTCATATGCCTCAGTTCTCTTCTTTTGCTTAATAGTTGTTTTGTTCCTTGTGATAGTTTGTCTTGTTTCTATAACTTTCGTGTGTTGACAAGTTTCGTTGCTTCTACAAGTGCTGTTGTTAGTTTTCTGTGTTTATCTTGTTTACCGTCAAGCTAGTAACTTGTTCTGGTGTTGTCTTACTTAGTTCTTTTTCTATATGATTAATATATTTGTCATTTTGTGCCTTTAGTATTTCCCCATCTATACGTTTAATGTCTCCACTCTGTATAAGTTTCGTTCGTTCTTTCTTTGTATCGATGGATATTTTAGTACGCACTATTCTATGGTCGCTGCTTGTTGCGAATCTATTTAACACGGACACATCTTGTATGATATTTCTATTGTTGGTTATAACGAAATCTATTTCATTTTTGGTGGTGCCATTTGGACTTCGCCATGTCCGCTTATTTTGAATCTTTTTCTTGTAAAAACTATTCATCACATTATAAATTATTGTTGGTTAAGAAGTTTATTAATAGCTCTCCTCTTTCATTGCGTTGGCCAATACTGTAATTTCCAATGCACTTTTCAATACTGTTTTGCTTTTTACCTATTTTTGCATTGAAGTCACCGATGATGATGTTATAGCAAGTTTTTTCTTGTTCTAAGCATCTGTTAATTTCATCATAGAATTCTTCTACTGCTGTGTCATCATAGGAAGTGGTTGGGGCATAGACTTGGATAATTTTGAGTTTGTATCGATTGTTTATTCTCAAAATTACATACGCTACTCTATTCGATATTCCTCTTATTTCTAAGACTTCTTTTTCTATTCTTTTGTTAATAATGAATCCTACGCCCCCATTTCCTGTTTGTTCTTCTCCTTTATAATAGAACCCATTACCGTTATTTAGCGTTATATACTCTTCACCTTTTTGCCTTACTTCGGCTAATCCTATCACATCCCAGTTGATTTTCTTCAATTCTTCATCCAACTCTAAGAATCTATTTTCCGATGCCAGTGACCTAGCATTCAATGTTGCCACTTTCAATTAATACTTATGGTAGCCTACCGTAACCCAGGGATTGCTTTTCGCACCCTTTCTTAGCTTCCTGATCTGTCCGCTACCTTGGACAGGGATATACAAAGTGCTGGGAACTAAGGGTCGATTTACTGTTTGTACATTCATGTTTAATTAGGGGGAAATAGCCATAAGCCTGCCACGCTGGCTAGACGGGTTGGCAAGCATGAGGTGATTCTTTTAACTTGAACCGGGTGCGCCACCGTTGGTCCTTCCTTTTGATTCTTCCGCTGCCGCACTTGAGTTGCCCTCCCTCATTAAGAACAAACTAATTGCTGAGCCATTAATCTCCGTTATTAGAAGTTGCCTCTTGTGCTAGTTTTGGTCCGCCCCGGGTATTTTATTTCCCGGTACCCGCTATATCTAGCAAGCTTTCCCCTATCCGCCACCTGGGGAGGCGCCCGGTTGAGGATCTAGCAACCTCGCCTTTATGATTTAGTAACCTTAATTGGCAGAATTTTGTGCTGCCATCTGATAGTGAAGCTTAGAAATACCCCCCGAGTTACTGTCCCAGGCACTCTAGACAGGTTTCAACATTTGGCATGAGTGTCACTACTTGTTTGACGTATGTACGCTGATTTTACATTAGTAAGCGTAGAATTTTGTAAAAGTGTCGCTTAGTTTCGTGCTTTGAAATTGACAGTTCCTTTCAAAACACTAATTACACAAATAGTGAAATGTGCGATATACAGTTAGTGTATGGTCTTGCCAGTGGTAATGCATTAGCAGCTAGGCGAATTTATGAGCAAAGATATCCTAATGGTGTAATACCATATCATTCAATGTTTGCTCGTCTCTATCACCGACTTAATGAAACTTGAAGTTTTAATAAACGGGCACCCCCGTAGAGTTTCAACTCCACAAGTTGAAGAAGAAGTGCTCCATGAAATTGTCCTACAACAAGTACAATAAAGATTGCTGCAAATCTGAATATTAGTCAGTCAACAGTTTTTAGGATATTGAAAAATCAGCTTTTGTATCCATGTCATATCCAACTGGTTCAGGAACATTTACAAGGCGATTTTCCTCAAAGAGTGGTTTTTGGCAGAAATACTTTTTACTGATGACAATCCACAGCAATAGTTGAAACTCGCCATCAACATAAACTTTCTGTCAATGTGTGGACCGATATCATTGGAGACCACTTGGTTGGCTCATTTTTTTTTACCGGGGAGGCTAACTGGAGAAGCCTATCACAATTTTCTGCAAAATGAGTTGCCGATGCTATTGGAAGACGTCTTGCTTCAATTAGGGTGTCAAATGTATTTTATGCACGATAGGGCTCCACCACATTTTAGTTTAGTCGTACGTTAATATTTGGTTGAAGTTTACCCACATTGTTGGATCGGTCGAGGAGAGGCCCACAACCCTGGCCTCCACAGTCTCTTAGATTTTTTTTTTCTGGGGCCATGTGAAACAACTGGTTTATACCACTCCAATAGAAAATGTAGACGAATTAAAGAATTGCATTGTCACATCGTGTGAGACAATTTGGCGCACCCCTGGTATTTTTGAACGTGTTCGGCATTCAATGCGTAGTAGTATCAAGGCATGTATTGACGTTAGAGGTGGTCAGTTTCAACAACTTTTATAACTTTATTTCTTCGCTGGCTTTAATTAATACATACATCATTGGCGCTACAGCTCTCCTTGTGGGCCCTGGCCTGCTCCACCACCTTTCTCCACTCCTTTTTGTTTTTTGCTTTAGTCCACCTTTGCTGTATTCCCAGTGTTCGTAGGTCTGCCGTCATGTCATCTAGATATCTGTATCTTCGTCCAACTGGCTCGCTTAGGAATACCTTCTTTTGTGGTGTGTCATCTTCCATTCGCATTATGTGTCCTAGCCACTGTATTCTTGCTGCTTTTATTGATGAGATTATATCCGGTTCCTTGAATAACTGGTATAACTCAAAGTTCTAACGGCTTTGCCATTCGTTATTTTCTTTAATAGGCCCAAGTATTCATCTTAGAATTTTCCTTTCGAAGCACCCGATATCATTGATATTTTTCTTAGTCATTGTCCATACTTCCGACCCATACATTAATACTGGGCGGATTAGGGTTTTATAGATTCTGCATTTAGTTTTTCTTGCAAGATGGTTTGTTTGCAGCTGTGTTTTAAGTCCGTAGAATGCTTTATTAGCTAAAGTTATGCGTCTTTTCACTTCATCGCTGTTATTATGAGCACTGTTAATTAAAACATCCAAATGTATAAATTCATTAACTTGTTTAAATTTGTAGTTGTTTATTTCTAGGATTTGATTTGGTGTGCACTGCCTGCTTATGCACATGTATTTAGTTTTTTCCTAGTTTATTATTAGGCCCATTGTTTTTGCTGCATTTTCAAGTGCTATAAACGCTTCTTTCACATTCTGCTTTGATCTACCGATATTGTCAAGATCGTCAGCGTAGGTGACTATTTGTGTTGATTTATTGACTATAGTTCCTGTTGTTTGTATTTTCAACTTTCTTATTACAGTTTCAAGTGCTATGTTGAAGAGTAAACAGGACAGGGCGTCTCCTTGTCTAAGTCCTTTATCAGAGGAGAATGGCTTCGATAGTTCATTTTGAACTTTAACTTGACATATCACCTTCTTCATAGTTAGTTCTGTAAGTCTGATAAGATGTTTGCTGATACCTAGCATGTTCATGGCTGCATATAATTCTTGTCAGTTGATGCTATCATATGCTGATTTTAAATCAATAAACAGATGGTGTGTTCCTATATTTTTTTTTCATGATTTTTCTAGGATTTGCTTGAGCATAAATATGTGGTCTACTGTTGATCTGCCTTTACGGAAGCCTGCTTGATAATTCCCAATTTTCCCCGTCATCTGTGTGTGTAGTCTACTATGTAATATACTTGACTATTCAATTCACCTGTCATCTGTCGAAAAGTAACCAATGAAAATCCAGAATTCTGACGTTTCTTGACCAATCAAAAAAATATCAGTGGATATATCTTCCTAGAAGGTATTCAAGTGATTATTTTTTTCGTAGAGATTTCAACCAATCAGAAGGCTGGATTTAGTTAAGTTATCTTGTATAATTTCGATTATACAAAATCGATTATACTAGAGTAACTTCACTAGGCAACGCAATACATAACTTTTGTCAACTTGATGTTGTTTTCATGGAGATGACTTTCAGCTAGGTTAATACAAACAAATCGAGTTGCCAATAAAATACTTATTTGATTTAATATTAAAATTTACTCAAAAAATAATCAAATCGAATACAATGCGTACTTCGAACAGGTTATACGTCTCAAACTTCCTGCACAATAACAAATCGTGTCAGTTTGACAGAATAATCCTCCCGCTGACGCGGTCGGATTATTTAACCTGTCAAACTGACACTCTTTTATTATTGTGCAACAAGTTATCGACATATAACCCGACAATATCGAAGTACTTATAGTATTACTTCTGACTATTTTTAACAAATGCGATTTTTATTAGAAAAAGTCAATATTCGTGTTCTGTTACTATAGAAATTACGAAGTTTGTTGCTAGATTTACTGAAAACTAATTTGAAAAAGTAGTTTGGTTCATTAAATAGTCCCTCGAATACCATTCTTAGTCAAAGTTAAGTAGATTATTTTTGCGGTGGTATCACTACTCATGTCCATTGCGCTTGGGATTAGGACTTGTGCTAGCGCACTCGTCCTAATCGTACCAAAGCGCAATGGACATTCGTGACACCACCGCAAAAATAGTCGACATAACTTTGACTACTCATGGTATTATAAGTGAGAATATTTTGTATGCGATATTTAATAATGTTATAGGCCTGTAGTTTTCACACTGCAGTTGGTCACCTTTTTTATGGATGGGACAGATAATTCCAGTATACACCATTCCTCCGGCATTTCCGCCTCTTGCCATATTTTCTTAATCAGGATGTATAATTGATCTTCTAGTGTTGCGCCACCTTTTTTAAATAGTTCTGTTGTTAAGTTATGTGCACCAGGTGATTTGTTATTTTTTTGTCTTTTAATGAATTCTTTTATTTCCTCTCTAGTTAGTAGTTGGCACCCTTCCTCTTGTATATCCTCTATCCTGTTGCGTTGACCTATGCGTTGTATTTCTTCTTGAGTTTTGTTTGGATGGTTTAATACTAGTTCAAAGTGTGTTTTCCAAGTTTGTAAAATTTCCTTTTTTTCACTTATAATATTGCCTTCCTGATTACGGCACATTGTTCGGGGTTTAAAACCTTTTTTTATGTTATTCACTTTCTGGTAAAATTTTCTTATGTCACATTGATTATGTAATTGTTCTATGTTTTGTAATTCTTGCTCATAGTAACTTGGTTTCTTAGCTTTATGTATTTTTTTCTCTTTTCTTCGCAGTTCCTTGTATCTTTCTATTGTTATTTCATTTTCTCTTTGTAACATTTTCTCATAGGCTTCGTTTTTCTTTTTTGTAGCTTCTCCGCACTCTGCATCAAACCACTGCTTTCTTTTACTTGGTATTTGGGTGCCCAGTATTTTATCTACTGTTTGTTGCATTGCGTCTTTACACGTTTGCCATTGATCTTCTATTGAGTTGTTGTATAGGTTAGTAATTCTTTTAGGTAGGTTTAAGGAAAATTTTGCAGCTATTTCTTCTTCAAAAATTCTGTGTTGTATTTCTTACAGCTTACTTCTTTTTTCTTTTTTATGTTTGATATCTTTGCCTTGAGTTTTGTCACTAAACTTCAGCCAAGTTAGGAAGGCGAGCGAGGTAAACAAACGCACGTGATCGGTGAATATCACGTGATAGAAAGGCGTTCTGTGGTTGGTCGTTTCGAAGAGAAAGTTGAACACTGTTTATACGCACCGTTACAGTAGAGGAAGAATGAGCGTTGTTTTGTTTGTGCAGTAATTTCTTTTATGGCAACATGCAACGGATGTTTATGTAAAGTGCGCACTGTGTGAAACTAGTTTAAGTAGCAGTGAGAACTGTCAGGATCTTTGTTTACATGGCTGGCCTTCATAACATGGCTCAAGTTTAGGAGAAAATGGTCTGAATCAATTTTGGCTTTTCTAGATACCTTACATCCTGTATGTTTGAACTGTGGCGCCCATCAATAATGCAGTGGTCGATTACATTTTACCATCTGGCGATTTCCAAGTTAACTGATGGATTCTTTTGTGCTTAAAACGATTTCCCGCTATTATCATGTTAAGCGATGTTGCGAGCTGGACCAGCCTTTCTTCATTGTTATAAAATTTTTTGTGAGGGCCAAATTTCGCTATTGTTGGATAGTAGATAGTTTCTTGTCCAACTTTTGCGTTTAGATCCCTGATGATTATTTTTATGTCATTTGCATGGCATTTTTTGTATTCTGCTTCTAGTTTATGACGCTGTAGTTAAAGAATGTGCTCTTGATACATACTATACACTCTATCGCTTATTGCTTTAAAATCCAAGATAGTGTGCTTTATTTCGTTGCTTATCAGAAGTCCTGTGCCATTTATATGTTTTGCATCTTGTTCACTGTATAGGACGTGGTTTTTTGTATCCAAGATTCCTTTTCCTGTGCAGCGCATTTCCTGAATTGCTATGATGTGAATTTTGTTGTCATCTTATATTTTCGTTAATGTTTGGAGCGCTCCAGGATTGTAAAGTGTTCTTACATTCCAGGAGCAGAGTTTTAGTAATTGTTTTTTGTGTTTACTTACTATTTTATCTTTCTTGTTTGTTTTAATTTGGTGTGGAGCCTGTTACGCTCATTTTGTCATCTTACAAGCAACACATATATATTAGCACTTGAGGCCTAGTAGACCCATGGCTTGTTTTACTGTCTTTTTTAACACTTTTTTATCACTACACTTTTCTCTCCAATTCTTTATGTTACACTGTTCTATATCTTCCATTACTTCTTTTTTTCATCTTGCTTTTGGTCTTCCCTTTCTTTTCTTTCCATCTATGTTACTTCCCAACAGTCTTTTTGGAATTCTGCTATAGCATTAAAATTTCAAATAGTTTTTCAACATAAAATATTTATTGTAAGTTCTTACTTACGTTATTATAATATAATAAGATAGAAATTATTAAAACAAAATTATGTTTACAGATGAATTAAATACTCAATTAATAAGAAAATTTTACTAAAATACTTACTGCAGTAATCATCCACAAAGACCCATTTTGTGCATTTAACAACTCTAAACTTCACTCAGCATAATATACTTTAAAAAGATTCATATTGCTCCACATCTACATGAATGGTTATTAAAGGTATTTGAATCATTATCAAAATGTTTTCCTTACATTCACTTACCACACATTTTTACAGATTTTTGGATAATAAAATATCACGACTACAACTTATATTTGAACAAATCTCGCAATTAACAAAGAAGACTTCTTTACAAACACTTCAATAACATTACTAATTTTGCAAAACTTTTCCATTCTAAACTAAAACAAGACCTACAAGGAAGGTAAATGTTTCGTCATTTATTATTAATTATTTTCTTTTTAACAATAAAAAATCCATTACAGATTTTAATATTATTTCCAATGCAAACAATAGGACTACATGTTTCGTTAACAAATAAATGTTCCAATTCATGATACATTATCACAGGTAACTAATCTTTATTATCCTTGTTTAAAGTAAAATTATATAAGATTTTAATTACTAAGTACTACAGAAATAGTTGAGAAAATTTACAAATAAAATAATCTCAAGTTCACTAACCTGATCTTATCACTAATGTTAATTATTTTATTACAGATGTTATATAATCTTTAAAATGTACTGAAGAAGGGCCAAGAAGCCTGAAATATATTTATATTGAATACCACAACGACTACCAATGACTCCTATACCTAGGATCTAATAACAGCGTAAACCTCTAGCTGAAGCTCCTTAGGCAACACATGTTACTGGTAAATAGAAGACGAAACTAATGTATAGAAGAATTGTTACATACAAGTAAAAGTACTAGAGGCATACTGGGTCAGCTTTATTTTGAATATTACATTTGACATGTGATGGGAGTAAAATGGGATTACGCAAGGATATGTGTTGTTAAGTGGAGCTTCCAAAGGGGTAGCATCTAGAAGAGAAGGAGCGTTCCAGGTAGCAGTAGACTGTGGCAGATAGAGGTCCAGGGTTGCTGATAGCTGACGGGAGTTTGAGAGTTGTTGGTGTTGAGCAGTAGGAGCGAGTTGTCTGTTGGAGAAAGGTGCATTGCAGTAGGAAGACTGAAGGGGTTGAGCTGCATATCTCAAATAGGTTGCTGTCTTGGAGGTTGTGTAAGAGGGATACAAGGTGAGTGATTTCTTAGAGACATTAATAAGGTGAAGCTGATTAACAAATAAGAACTTACTGTGTTATTAAATATTATAATGTACCATTCTAAGAATTTGGCATTTGTCATTGAAATTTGAAAACTGTTTTTGACATGTGGTTGCCATCAGATGTGACTTACGATTTGAAAGAGGTTTTAAAATATTGGAAGATCAATTTTTCAGAAACAAGTAACTAGATAATGGATCCCACCCCTCTAAAAATTTCAGGCGCTATCACAAAAAGTAAAAATTGACATTATTATTTAAGGAGGGTAATTTGTAATTTAAAATACCTAATTAACATAAATATTTGAAAGTTTTGCACGTTTAAAGGCACAATAAAAGGGTAGCCAGTGCAATGTATTCCAACTTGCACCAAGTTTACCTTTTCTGTATTAATTTAATTAAATCTAAGCATTTTTCTATCACCCACCGTAATGCTTTAGTTACTTTAAACTGTCGGGTGCTCTTTAACCATACAGATCTGAGTTGGTGACACAGCACTTCTGGGCTTTATTATGATCGCTTCTCAACAGGGTTGGCAAAGAACATGTTTTTTTTAATTAAAAAAAAAACATGTTTTATTTGTTTAAAACATCGTTTTTAATTCTGGTAATTGTGATGATTTCAGAGGCTTTCACGGCCATTGTTACTAAGTAACAAACGACTTCCGGGATTAATAATAATAGTAATAATCTTTATTAGCAAAGCTAATCCAGTAAACACAAAACAAAAGAAAAATAAAATAAAATTTTACATTATATAACATTATATACACATAGAACACTAAGACATACACACATCAATCCTATATAATAATAATAATAATAATAAAGTTTATTTGCAAAATGTTACAAACATTATTATTATTATTATTATTAAAAATACACCGGCAGGCAGCAAGCTGTTACGTTGTGATCATAATTACATTGTGCTGTAAATATGGTAAAATGACAAAAATTACAAAAATTACAACATAAGTAAACTCCAGTAATATAAAAATAAAAATAAAAATAACATGGTAATTATTATAAGTAACATAAATATAATTCATTAATAACGCAACATGGTAATTATTTTAAGTATGATCCAGTTTATAACAAGTTAGCAAATAATTAATTAATCCGAAACAATCAGTCTTGCAAAATGCTTGTCTAATTTATTTTTGAAACTAACAACGGTTGAGGCATCAATGACATCTTGTGGCAATTTATTCCAGGCATCTACCGCTCTATTTGACAGGAAGTATTTTCTTGAATTGGTTTTAAAGCTGTCTTTGTTTAATTTCATTTTGTGGCCACGTAGCTGAGGATTGGTGTTGAGCAGAAAAATGTCTGGCAGCAACTTGCAATTATATTTACCAGTTAATATTTTGTAGGTCTCAATGAGGTCACCACGTTCCCTTCTAGTAGCGAGTGTAATAAGATTCAGTGTTCTAAGTCTATTAGAATAGTTCACATGTTGTAGCCCTACTGGAATCTTTGTTGCACGTCTCTGTACTCTTTCAAGGAGATGTATATCTTTTTTGTAATGTGGAGACCAAATTTGGAAACCATATTCTAAAATAGGCGTAACGTATGTTTCATAAATTTTTAAAAATAGCTTTGGTGTTATGTGTGCGAATGCAGTCTTCACCAGATATAAAATTATATTAGCTTTCTTTACTATGTTAGCAATGTGAGTTTCCCACTTCAAGGTTATGGTCACTGTTATGCCTAAGTCCAATTGAGAGTCAACAGGTCGGATTAACTTGTTATCGAGGTAATAATTGGTTCTAGGATTGTTACTTCCTACGTGAAGAACAGTACATTTGTCTTTATTTAACGAAATAAGCCATTGTTTGGTCCACGATGAGATCCTTTCTAGGTCCCTTTGTAATCTGTCACTGCATGACAGTGGGTTACCAAAGAACTTGGTATCGTCCACATAGAAGCTCGAGTTTGAAGAAATGACATGACGCAAGTGGGCTATGTAGATATTAAACAATATCGGGCCAAGAACAGATCCCTGCAGTGCACCACTAAAGACGCTGTGTGGTTGTGAGTAGGACGTTCCATGTCTTACCCGATATGTTCTTCCTTGAAGAAATGCGGAAATCCACGTCAGAAGCTTGCCTCGGAGACCATAGTGTTCCAACACTTTGATTAGTCTCTGGAAAGGTACTCTATCAAAAGCCTTTTTGAAGTCAAGATAAAACACATCTACTGGGCAACCAGAGTCTATTTGCTTGGTCAAATCATTCATCACACATAATAGATTAGTTGTTGTGGATCTGCCAGGAGTAAAACCATGTTGATTATCTTCGAGAGCTCGGTTTGCTCCCAAAAAGGGTAGAATTTCATTTACAATTATTCTTTCTATACACTTGCAAGCAACTGGGGTTAAGCTAATGGGTCGGTAATTTACTGCGGCTAATTTGTCACCCTTTTTGTAAATAGGTATTACCGTGGCTTCCTTCCATTACATTGGGAGAGTTCCAGTTTCAAAGGAGTTGATCATGATATCTGCTAATATTGGTGCAAGTGAATACGCGCATTTTTTGAAGAGTATGGGTGGTAAGTAATCAGTAGGGTGGAACGAAAATGTGAAAAGTGCAATTTTTTGTGGGGCTAGTGCGGAAAAGCTGTCTTTAGATCTAAAATGAATCTGCATCAACTTTTTTTTGTAATCGAATTATATCTTTAGGTTCCATATTTTCTTTGATTATAAATTTTTCAGATATTAATTTTTAGAAACAAAAATCACCAGTTTTCGATAATTTTTACTACCAAACATTAAAAAGTAACCAATAGACATTAGTAGAATGTAATTACACTTACAATGTATAGTCAAAATAGACTTCATTATAAAATATTTTAAATGAATAAATTAATATACGAGTACACGTTAACATGCAATATATTTTATACCACATATCTGGTATCACAATTTAAGTTAACAACTTCTAAGCTGCTTTAGTGTTAAAGGAAGGGATAATATTTTGTGACTCTAATTTTGATAGGATAAAACTATCTTTGGATTTCGGACCACAAACTACAGCTGACGCTTCCCTTACTGATTTAACAGGTAGGTCTACAGATTATGTATGATAAGGACAATTTCACACTTCTATGCTACTATTATTTCCAGTAGCAATTATGTCTTCGAAACCTTAGTCAGCAATATATTTTAGTGAAGTAGGTGCTGTCACATTACAATAATTTCATACAATCAATTCGATATACTCTGTAGCAGTGAAATTGAATGGTGGAATCTTGAATGTTCTTTCTGATTTTTCTCGGCTTTTAAGTATTCCGCATAATCCCAAGTCTCAGATATGTCTTCGATCGTCCTTGATCTTACTTAACAATACATTTTCAGGGTGACCAAAATTGCCATTTCTCTATATACAATATTTACGATTTTTTTGCTCTTTTTGCAACTATCGCGATTAGATAATCATTCACCATAGAAGTTTTGAACTACCTGTGCAATATAGTTCTGATTTAATAGTGAACCAAACTGGACCATACACTTTTTGTACGAATGTTACTCGTACTAAAGTAATGAGTTGAATACTGGGACGTTTAGTTGCTACATACATTCTTCGCAATCGATTAACTGTTAGTCACCTTGTATGGGACGTCTTTCCAGGTTTTCTGAAAGCTAAATCATTTGGCCGTCATTCTGCAACAGCTACGGCTTGGCACATTTGGTTCAAATGCTTTTGATCGGTTGACAATAATGTTGGTAAATTGTTTTCTATTAGCACAAAGTTGAACGCGTCATTTCTTCACAGTGTTGTAACATTTCTGCTATTGGCCCAACAAAATCCACAAGTTTCAGTGCTACGACCATCTACCTCATGTAAAAAATGATAGACGCAGCTCATTAGCATGAAACGTACTATTAGCCACTGTAATGGTCTCCCATGCTCTTCTTCTGGCTTACTTACAATACTCCTTGCGTACCAGTGTTTACTGCTATTCTATCACGACCAATTGCACTAATATTTGATGTATCAATTTTATTTTTCAAGGCAAATGCTTTTATACTCTACAATATCTGCAGCAAATCCCGATCCAGAGAAGACATGTCCTATGCATTTTGATCCAGGTTCTTCGATGATCGTGATGTGTTCCTCTGTTGTTGGTGTTTATTCAGTGTGAAGCGATTGCTTTTGGTCAAAATTCAAATTTTTATGGCTTGTGGTTCTTTGTCTGCATTAATTAATTTGAAAATACCTCTGTACAGACTATTTTTAAATCAAATGATCACTTTCTCACACTACCGCTATTAATGTCTTCAATGCTACGTATACCAAATTTCAATTACATTATGGAACCTCTAGACATTATCTTATTTCAAAATGTTTTTGCACACATTGTTTTTAGCCTTAATGACAACTTTTGCGTGGTAGCCATTATGGTTTTCGGAAAAAAATTGTTTTTTTCACATTTTCGTTCCACCCTAGTAATCAGGTCTCGGAGAGGAATTTTGATCTAGGTTGGACAAGATGTTTGCAACACATTCAGTTGTAAAGGTGACATTTGATATAGATTCCCGACTCCTAGGTACACCTATAACATCTGGAATAGGTCCGTCCAGTTCTTTCACATATGCTCTTTGGAACTGCTGTGCGAATTCTTCGGCAATAATTTCTGGGGTATTATTCAGGACAGCATCTTGATTTCGAAGTGACGAAGGAAGTGAGCTTGTAGATGTTAGTTGCTTAGAGATATATCTATAAAAGTTTTTAGGACCCAGTTGTACTAGTTTACTTTCAAACTCGATTCTTGAACGACGGATTTCAGCAGTTACATAATTACGTAGGTTCTTGTAGGTTTCGTAGTTGTTACAGTTAGGATGCTTTCTATACATTTTCCACTTTTGCTTTTTGTCTGATATGAGTTTTAGTATGTTTTTATTAATCCAAGGTTTTAATTTTGCTCGAGCACTTTTTTCATACATTATTGGTACATTTGCGTTGACGATGTTATTAATGTAGTTGGTGAATTGTGCCCATTTATTGTTTGTGTTTGATTCCGTTAATATAGGTAGAGTATCAGTTTCCAGAATGCATGCGTTCAATTCCTCATAATTTACCCTGAAGTAGTTAGGTCTAGTGCTTACAGGTAAAGTAATACCTGGACTTGATATTTGGATGGTTACTAGTAATACTACATGATCACTTTTTCCGATTGGGGGAAAATAATCAATTTGTGTAAATACGTTTTCATCATTGCTTAAAACCAAGCCCAAGATTGATGGTTCTTGATTGGCTCTGTACCGGGTAGGCTGATTGATGTGTTGATGTAAGTTTGAGTCAATGTACATTCTTGTAAATATTGCAGTTGAATCATTTTTCGTGGGCTCCGGCATTACTGGTTCAGGCCAGAGTACATCTGGAAGATTTAAGTCTCCAAGAACAACTGTGGTTTTGGTGTTCGAAGCTCTTAGAATTTTGTTGAACAGGATTGTGTCTTTTGTTACAGGACAGGAGGGGGCTCTATATATTCCACCAAGAAGAAAGTTGGTTTTGTTAATGGTGATATCAAGCCAGATGTCTTCAAAGTCAATATCCAGGTGATCATCATTTAGTTCATCGTGAAATGAATCTGATAAAATTGATGTTATTGGGACATTGTCTAACGAGTTTTTTATATAAATAATCACTCCGCCGCCTCTTCTGATAGGGCGATCTTTTCTAAATACAGTGAAATTAGGGATAGGTATTAATTAAGGTATTTGTTATTTTACTGTTGAGCCATGATTCAGTAATAATTATTATAGCAGGTTTATGTTTATTTACTTCAATGATAAAGAGATCAAATTTGGCCATAATCGAATCGAGGTTGGTGTAGAATATAGGGAGGACTAATAGTGGGTTTTGTGGAGTATCTACTACTTTTTTGATTGATTGGTAACTTGAATAATTTTAGGAATGCCCTGTACATATTTAATTGTTATGTTTTGCTCACCATTGTTTATTCTTGATTCAAGATCTTTCCTGAGTTTAGTTATATATTCTCTCTGCATGGGGGTTTGATCAGATGCCAGTTTTATGCCGGAGTTTATTGGTATTTTTGATTTGTTTCTTAAGAGAGAGAGAGCATCATTTGCATTTCCTAAGACTACTTTAAGTGGTCGGTTTTTGGGGTTATTCCCGTTATTGGTATCTCTTTTCCCAAGTCTAACAGTTATTAGGTTATGTGGGGAAATGCTTGTTATTTGCTTGATTAGACTCTCTGCTTCTTTCTTATCATGATCTTTTCTAACCTCTACATTATCACATGCAGATTCAGGGACACCTCCTTTATAATAGCTTCTGAGGACAATGTTTTATCACACTGATGGCTTTTCAATTTTTCCACTTCCGTCTGGAGGTCAATTATTAAAGCCCGAAGGACTGGCACTTGTAATATAAACATAATATAATTTTTATATTTTGCAAAATATTACAATATATTTATATATCTTCTTAATTGGCAAATAAACAAATTTAACCCATAAAGTTTAAATAACTGTCTATGGGTTTCTTTTTAAACATAATATTATTGTTGACGCAGAATTTAAATTAATTTATCTAACTTGATTTTCAAAAGGAAGAAAGCAAAAATAAGAAGTAATGAGAAGAGACAATAAAGAGCTGAAATCGATGGTCCAGTTAAAACACATTACAATAATAATATAAATATAACTATGTAAAGCATAGTTGTTTAAGGAAATATGTTATAAAAAATATCTATATCAGTGGTGAATAAAAATGCTTTTATAGATTTCTTAAAGTGATATAATGATCTAGAAGATTTAATAGCTTCTGGCAAGAAGTTATAAAATCTCGGGCCAAGATACCCATGATTTCTCTGTCCAATAGATTTTGTTGAAAACGGAGTCTTGAATGCAAATGGTTTAAGACGAGTCTGATACTGATGATCAATTGAGACCAAATTGTTTTTATTCTTATACATAAATAACACCACTGTAAAAAAGTATAGGTGCCGTGGATACAATATTTTTCCTTCACAATAAAGTAAATTTGTTGGATAGGTGGCATCTTTTAGTTAAATGTTAACAGCATTGCCCCATCCAATAATTCCATAATATAATCGGGAGTCGATCAGTGTGTAATACACCTTTTTTAGTTCAAAGCTATTTAACATAGATTTTAATTGTTTAAAACGGAATAATATTGATCCTGGCATGTGGACTAAATTATCTATATGATCGGTCCATCTCAAATGCCTGTCTATAATTACACCCAGATATTTTATATTTTTTGTCTCATCCACTTTGGTCTACAGGTTTATTACTAACTGTTTGAATAGGGGCAATTTGTTTTTGTAGCAAGTGAATGGTACGTATTTGGTTTTGTCAAAGTTGATTGTTAGTAATTTATAATCAAACCAATCTTTTACAATTTTTAGATCCCTCTCTGCTTTTGTTTTCAGACCTGACCAGGAGTCATCGTGATAAAAAATTGATGTGTCATCTGCAAAACTGATTATTGTGCCCAAAGTATTTAATTGAAATAGATCATTAAGATATATAATGAAAAGTATTGGACCTAACACAGTGCCTTGCGGCACTCCATATTCAACTGTGCATTCGAGGCCCTTCACTTTGTTTATTTGTACAAATTGTGTTCGACCAGTTAAATAGCTTTTCATTAATTTTAAAGCAATGCATCTGAATCCTATGTTTTCTAACAAATCTAATAAACGGAGATGACTTACACTATCAAAGGCTTTAGCCAGATCTAAAAACACGCACAGAGAAGGCATGCTGTTTTCTAAGGAATTACTAATAAGAGAACATAAGTAACTTGTTACGGTATTAAAACAACTTTACGACACCCACCCAAGGTGAGCATCGCACCATGGAATCAGTCGTGGAAAACTGGCACACTTGCCCTGAGATTTGCTAAAAACAGGCTAAAGGCCACGGCTGGAACGCTCAGGGAGTCGGGCGTGAGTCACACGATACGTTCTGGGCAAGCGTGTTGAGGCATATATATATAGGGTACGTCAAAATTATGAGGGCGCCACCAAGCCTGTCTTAACCCGAATAACCGGGCCTGGGCGGTTAGACGGGGGCGAAGTATTCAGGACACTCCGTCGATAGGGGTACTCGTGAATTATAAACTCACACAACGATTTCGTGATGGCAAAAATACTTAGATCATGAAGTGGGGCTTTTTCAGCCACGGCAATGTCACCACCAAGCCTACCTGCACGCTCTGATCTCACTGGCTCCACCGTACATTCATCTCCTCAATGATGGCCGCATACTGAAACAGAACATGCACAAAGCGACCAAGAATAAAGCGTCTCTTAATTAGATAAGCGTCTATTGGTCCAGTCTTACATTGGGGCAGCAAAGCGTGCCGCAAACATTGCGTTAATTCTTATAAATAAGCATCAGCTGATGGGCGCACTACGGTTACTAAACAACACCCATAACTGTACAAAATCAAAAGCAGTTTGACATATGAGTCCCACAAAGGGAACGTTTGTTCATAAAAATGCTCACATGATAATTTGGGCAAACACAGCAAAGCCCAAGTGAGGGAAGTGATTAGATCGCCACTTCGCGACAACAATTTAAGATGCAAAGGGTACGTTTTTAACGGTGCACAAGATTTCACAGTTATTCACATGATTAAGCGCACAGCTCGCGCACGAGAAGTTAGTATGATTCAATGGTTACAAATACCTTAATTTTATTGGTGACGATCCAAGAGATCAGCATGCGGTCCAGATTGCGAGAAAGAGGTTGCCTGTGGCAATTCATTCGCCGCTAAAACGGCCGACGTGTGAATGGTCTGGATGCGCCCAAAATGGCGACCAAGGCTGGCGCTTCAACAAACGCCGCTACGACGGCCAAACTAGCCCAAGTGATGTCCTACCTCAACGGAATCCTCGCACAACGAGCTAAAGGGAACACTCCCTTACGTGACGACGTAGAACCGGGCATGGAATTCCATCACACCTACGCCTTGGCATAATAAGATCGCCGCTAACGACACACACACCTCCCTTGTTCAATCGCCTGAGTAGAACTGCCACTTAAGGCGAAACTGTTTATCACATACTTGCTGAAGCAGCACGAGACGGGAAAAGGCTGACGCCCCCGCCAAGGGCGGGAGCGCCGCACGAACACACACACTATCCGACCTCTTATTAGATCGACGGCTCTCGGCTGAATGTCCGCAAGGAGCGTTACGACGCTTGAAGTGGCGTGAGCCAAAACGGCGTTACCACGTGACCCTCGACAGCCAATGGCGATGCTCCCAATAAAACAAATAAGTGCCGGTGACAAAGACAGCCAATGGCGAGGCGCCCAATAAAACAAATAAGTGCCGGTGACAAAGACAGCGCGAGGCCTCGCAGTCACACCAGCAGCATAAATTCTAGAAGGTTCGGAAGTCCTGCGAGCGTTAACACCCGATTGTCAAAGTACCAACAAAGGGGTGCCCCAGATGACGAGAAATACTGCGCTTGAGGCCAAATATGTGCAAAATCATTATTATGGAATTAGGCGATGAAGCCAAATAAGTAACTAAAAGGGTTTAACATACGGGCACGCTGCCCTAAAGCCTAGGTGGCTAATTAAAATACAAAATGACCTGAATCAAATGTGCGGAAGATGAGATTGTACTTGTGCGCAAAAATTGAAAATGGTTTTAAAATAGCAACAAGTTGCCCTAAAGGCGTGAAATGCAATTAAGCATCTACAATAGCAAAATGACTTAACAAACTAACGGCATCTTGCGTAGATTTATTTTCCTGGAATCCGAATTGCTTTTCTGATATATTAAATTTTTTTAAATAATCATTAATTCTTTTCTTTATAACTTTCAAATATTTTGGCCAGATTACTAATTACAGAAGTTGGTCTGTAATTGGACACCTCAGTTTTGTCGCCTTTCTTATACAAGGGCTTTACAACAGCTATTTTAAATAATTCAGGGACAGAACCAGTCTCTATAATTTTGTTTATTAAGAAAACAATCGGTGAAAGTATACTTTCTGAAGTTACTTTCAGGAGCTACTTCAGTTGTGATATTATCAAATCCAGGTGTAACATTGGTTTTTAATTTGGATATTATATCTGCAATTTCATATTCATTAGTTGGTGTTAAATAAATAGAAGACAATAATGATTGTAATCTAGATGAAGCCTTAGCTACCGGTTTAATTTTAGAGGCAAGATTTTTTCCAACTCTAACAAAATATTTATTAAATTCATTTGTTATTTCAGTTACATCAGAAGTCAGTATTCCACTTTTAATTTTAATTTCTTTAATATCCTATTTTTTTTATGAGAATTTGTAATTTCATTTACAATATTCCAGAACGATTTACTGTCGTTATTTGCCATATTCTCTATTTTTATTTTAAAATACCTAGCTTTTGTTTCTTTAATTAAGTGATTCAATTTATTTCTATACATTTTAAATTCATTTTTTAATTTACTAGCGAATGGATTCTTTTGTAATTCCCGATATAGTTTATCTTTTTTGTTTATTAACGTCACCAATCCAGCAGTTATCCAATTTTTTCTTTTTGTATCTTTGTGTTTAATTTTTTTTGTAACAGTACTAGAATTTAATGCGATTGTTATACTATCTGTGAGTAAAACAGCCAATTGATCCGTACTTTCTGTATTATAATATTGAACCCACTGCAAGCTGTTCATGCTTAATCTGAATTGATCATAGTTTAAAAATGTACGTAACTTATTTTGTTTTACATTAGGACAAGTTTGATTTATTACTTAAAATGATAAGCTTATAGAAAAATGGTCAGTAATATTTGTTTTAAAAATTGCTGACACTACATCATTTATATCCTCTTTCGTCTTTAGAAATTTAATTTATTTATACTGTCACCAACAGCACTAAAATTAGGTAACAAATAAATGATCAACACAAGACTTGCTATCTTCTTGTTCCCTTGTGTAACTGCTTATCATTGATATAATAATAATAATAATAATAATAATAATATGCCTTTATTAATTAAAAAAAGAATACATACGTTAACCAAAAAAAAAAAAGAATAAATACTGAGTAGGGCAAAGTTCAGCTGCAGAATGCAGAAAAAAATTCTGCAGTTGCTCTACCACTTAACCCTATGTGGAAGTGTTTAAATCCAGTAACAAACGACTTCCGGGATTTGACCGTGTCATGATTGAGATCTAAGAACTCAACGTTTCGCCCACTTTCGTAAGGAGCTTCATCAGGAGGAAAAAAGCAAAAGAGCACGGTAACTCAACGTGTGAACTACATCAGAGGCGAAACTCAACTGACTATTGGAGGAAGAAAGGCGAGAATTTATAGGTGAAACAGGTCGTTCCGTGAAAACTCGCATCTCTGAGCGCCAGCGCTGTCTCAAGTCAGGTTTCGTTTCATCATCGGCCATCGCCAAACACCAACGCGATACTGGTCATAAGATCCTCTTTGATGAAACTTCCATCATCTGCAAATCCCCATTCTTCTTTAGCAGAAAGATTCGCGAAGCCATTGAGATTTGCAAACACCCTAATAATCTCAATCGGGACGAAGGCTTTCCCCTTCCTTCTATGTGAAAAGTGCTAATTCCTAAGCCCCGCCCTCCGCCACTGAACCGCGACGGCATTTGCTGAATCGCGACGGCGCTTGCCTATAAATTCTCGCCTTTCTTCCTCCGATAGTCAGTCGAGTTTCGCCTCTGACGTGGTTCACACGTTGAGTTACCGTGCTCTTCTGTCCCTTCCCTTGCAAAGAGTTTCGCCTCTGGCGTGGTTAACACGTTGAGTTACCGTGCTCTTTTGCTTTTTTCCTCCTGATGAAGCCCCTTACAAAAGTGGGCGAAACGTTGAGTTCTTCGATCTCAATCATGACACGGTCCAATCCCGGAAGTCGTTTGTTACTTAATGACAATGGCCGTGAAAGCCTCAAAAATCATCTGTTTAAATCCAGCTTTACGTTGTGTTCCCTGCTCATATTCAAATTCAGTTAAGTTATAAAAACAAATAAAGATAGTATATTAGTTATTTTTGATCATTTCGGAGTTAATTTGAGGTCTCGGGGTAAGCCATTATACCATTTTGCAAAATGATATACAAAACGGCGTTTTCCAAACTCAGAGCAGCCTAATGGAATACTGACATTGCCCCTAAACCTCAAATTCAAGTTATGTACATCCGTACGAAATGATATCTTATTATACAGATATGGAGGAGTTTTATACAAAATAATTATAATTGGTTTTTTTGTGTTCTAGTTTATTTTTGCATCTACTTATTTAGTTAGGGGTTCTCTTATCGTTGTTATATTATGATTGAACTTTATTTAATTTTTGTTTTATTTTTTGTTAATTTGTTATTATATTTTTTATGTATGTGCAATATTATGACGTAAATTTAAAATTTCGTAGTTTTTATTTTTATAAATTATTTTCCCTTAATATAAAAAAGAAAGGAGATTTTGGAACACAGGCCCGGAGCTGGGTTAATACGCCACTGACCTGAGATAGAACTAGATTATTACATAAAATGGTTTTGACTTGTGTGTTAAATAGGTGACGATTTACAAAAATTGATTTTAAATTACAATATGCTTTTTGCATACATTTTGCTATATGTTTTTTGAAACGTAATGTCGAGTCAAGAATTATACCTAGGTTTTTAACACTGTCAACAACAGGTATTGGATTATTATTTATTTTAAAAATCATTTGGTTTTTTGCTATTTCGATTTGAGCCTTTTTACCAAAAAATATGACCGCCGACTTGTCCCCGTTAAGCTTAAGTGCATGCTGATGCGAAATGGTAGCTAGCTTTTCCAGATCTTCATTTATACGCTTATTTGCAGTAATAATGTCTTGACTATTAAAAGAAAAATAGATCTGCGAGTCATCAGCGTAAAAATGAGATGCACAAAAGTTTAACGTAGATGGGAAGTGTGAGATATAGATTGTAAATAGAAGAGGCCCAAGAATAGATCCTTGTGGAATGCCTGTTGTATTGCTGGAAAATTTTGATAACTTCATAGCCACTTTAACGGCTTGCGAGCGATTTGATAAATAGTTACTTAGTAAAGAAATTGCATTTGGCAAACAACCTATGTAATGGCAGATAGACAACAGAATATTATGATTAATTGTATCAAATGCCTTGGAGTAATCCAACAAGATAATAATATAATAATATATATATTTTATAATAATATATATATTTGTACTTACAGATATTACATCCAATTAGTACAACCGAAAAATGTAAATCAGTGCAGACAATAACTGAACATTTACTTATTATATAATAAATTTAACTTAATATTTATACTAATATACTAAAGTAATTTTTCTATAATATTCATTTAAATATATACTTATAAAATGTCCTGTAATATTCATATCACTATTGTGAAAATAATGCTAAGCTTCTATACCAAAAAGTAATTGTTTTAATATTAATTTTAAGTTGTCTGGAGATATACTGTATATGTCTCTATTTATTTTTGTTGTCCATTTGTTAAATTGTGCACACATCTTTGATATACCGTTTGAGGCATAGTTTACTTTGTGAAACTTGATGAATAACAGATCTGCTTGTCTAGTGTTTTTTGCGGGTATCTTAAATTGTAATTGTGCCAGTAATTGAGGGCAATCAATATAGTTTCTTAATAGTTTGAATACGAACAGTATATCGTTAAACACATACCGATTATTTAGCACCACCATATCACACTTAACTACATTCTGCAAGTAACTATCTTCTCTCCTTAGTCCATTTTTAAACATATAATATTTGACGAATTTATGTTGTACACTTTCAAGATCCTCCTTGTATGTAGTCTGGTATGGATGCCAGATCTGTGACCCATATTCAAGTATCGTTCTTACTAAGCTATAGTACAAGCTTTTAATTATTTCTGCATTCTGAAAATCTCTGGTTTGTCTAATCATGAATCCAAGCATCTTCCTTGCTTTCTTTATTGTACGATCTATATGGCTTCTAAATGACATATCACTCTCGAATATAACTCCAAGATCCCTAATTTCATTTACAACTTCTAGTATAGAGCCATCTAGATTGTAACTTCTGTCTGGATTTTGCCGTGTTCTGTTAAATGTAATTAACTTACATTTATCTGGATTTAAAAAAAGTTTGCTTTCGTTACACCACTTTACTAATCTGTTTAGGTCTTCTTGCATCTCCTGTTGATTATTTGAATTGTTGATCTCTTTATACAGTTTAAGGTCGTCAGCAAACATAAGGCATTTACTATTTACAAAATTTCCTGGCAGGTCTGCAACAAATATTAAAAATAATAGTGGAGATAGATTCGATCCTTGTGCGACTCCTGATAGACAGTGTATTGGTTGTGATAACTTATTGCCTACTTTTACGTATTGTATTCTTTCTGTTAAATATGATGAATACCAGTTTAGAAGATTTCCGTAGCACCCGATTGCTTCCAATTTCTTTAATAATATGCTGTGTTGTACCCTATCAAATGCCTTTTTGAAATCTGTATATATGGCATCTACTTGCCGACCTTCCTCCATCGCATTTAGAATATAGTCTTTATAGAGTAGTAGGTTTGTTGTTGTTGACCGTCCTTTCATAAAACCATGTTGGGTTTCTGGTATCTGTTGTTTGAATACGTTCTCCATCTCTTCTTTAATAATAGCTTCAAAGACTTTTGGTATTGCATTAATTTCTGAAACGGGCCGGTAGTTTTTTATGTTGTCCTTATCACCATCTTTAAAGATTGGTGTGATAATTGCTTCCTTCCATTGTTTTGGAAATTGCCCTTTTTGTAATGACTTTTGAAAAAGAATTGCTAGTGGTACTTTTATTTCATTGCGACATGATTTTATCAGCATGTTTGGTATTTTGTCTGGACCAGCTCCCTTGTTTACATTTAATGCTTGAAGATTCTTCTTTATTTCGCTCTCTGTTATCATAATGTTGGATAATGATGTAAATTGTGGCATATCTGTGGCTTGAAAGTCTTCTGGTACTTTCTCATAAATTGTCTGGAAGTTTTCCGCAAAAAGGTCTGCTATTGCTGCAGGGTCACTTGCTGATTTTTCATTTAGGTACATAGTATTTGGGAGGCCCCTGTTCCTCTTCTTTGAATTTACATACTTCCAAAATGAATTTTTGTCTTTTGGAATTTTTTGATTTATTCCTGTTACAAAGTTGTTATAATCTTTATCGTATGACTTTTTGGCTGCTTTTCTTATTTCTGAATATTGATCGTAAAATTGTAGACCATGCTTCTTGAATTTTCTGTAAGTTTTATTCTTTTGTTTGATAAGTATATGTGTATCTCGAGAGACCCAAATGGGATATTTATTTGGTTTTACAAATTTTTTAGGAACGAATTTTTCTATGATTTTATATAATTGATTATAAAATGTCTCTGTAATATCATCTAGTTCCTCACTTTCATTTAAGAGTTGCTGCCAGTTGATTTTTTGAAGTTCTGATGAAATATTTTCAAAGTTTGCTTTGTTGAAATTATAATGCCATTCTGCATGTGGTCCATTTTCTAATTTGTTATACATTGTATTAGTAATTATTAACAATAATGGTGGATGGTGTAGATCTTGATCAATTATATGATTTTGCGGAGCTTTAATTAGTATACTGTTACTAGAATCGTTTGTTAGCACCAAATCGAGTATTACATTGTTATAATTTTGAATGTGATTTAATTGTTTTAAATTATTAAGGTCAGTGCCTTCAATTAGGGCTTTTGCTGAGGGTTCTAGATGTCCAGATGGGATTAGTTCGTTGTTGTTAGTTTTCCATTTAATTTGTGGCAGATTGTAATCTCCACATATGAAGATTGGTATGTCGTCTTTTTGTTTGCTACAAATATCACTAATTAGTTCAATTGAGTGCGCATGTTGAGTATATAATTCAGGCTTTGTTGCTGGCGGTAGGTATGCTGCTGCAATAACTGCTTTTAAGTTGTGCACTTTTATTTCTATAAAAATATCTTCTACATTTTGTGATTGGACAGGAAGTAATCTACTATTGTGTTTGGAAAGAATTGCGATTAACACTCCTCCAAAAGATAGTTTTTCACCAGTGTTGCTTGATCGATCCCTTCTGTACACTGTATATTTGTTACCAAATAATTCCATATTGTTGAAATTTTCATTTAACTTTGTTTCTGTAAAAATAAGTATATCATAGTTCTCTATTTGGGTAGCATTATAAAGTTGTGATGTTTTTGTTCGCAGGCCTCTGACATTTTGATAATAGATAGTTGCATGTGTTAATACCTTATCTGGTTTTGGTTTTTTGACTGAATTATCTGCGGTGTTCCTTTGACATATTTAATAATAAGATCTTTTTCACCTTCTTCCTTCCTCTTAAGCATTACCTCGAGTAAAGTTTTATATTTATTTATTTGGTCTGGTGTTTGATCACGTGCTATTCTTATCTTGTCTCCCAATGTGCGTTTGTTTCTTAGAATTTTGTGAACATCTGTTTGATTGTTAGAGCAGTTACTTTACCTATATCCGTAGCTGAGATAATGTCATCAGTTATATGTAGCAGCGCTGTAGCACAGCTATGTCCCTTTCTGAAGCCAGATTGTGTAACAGGCAAAATGTTATTCAAATTCAAGTGTTGGCATAGCTGCTGCTCCATGACTTTTTCCAGTACTTTGGATAATACAGGTAAAACACTGATCGGTCTTAAATCTTTCAACTCTACTGGAGGATTTACTTTTGGTACAGGTGTAACAACAGCACGTTTCCATATATTAGGAAAAACTGAATTAATTAGACAGAAATTGATTAAGTGTGATATAACTGGCAAAAGAAATGGAACACACAGTTTAATGATTTGAATACTAATACCATCATATGCAGTAGCAGTGCTTGTAATGGACGAGATAATTTTAAGCACTTCAATTTCTCCAACTGTTGTGAATTTAAAAAATGATCTAACAGTTTCTTTCACATTATTATTATAATATGATGTTACGGTATCAGTATTCATGTCGGTTTTAGGAACAGACTGAATAAAAAAATTATTAATTTTATCACAATCTGACAAATTAGAAGGAAGTCCAGTGCGAGTGGATTTTTTTGAAACATTTAAGGCTTTGGCACACAGGACGCGGTCTTTCGCGGCGGGCAGCGATCACGCGATCTTCTCGGCGGTCGGCGATATGGCTACGTCACATATGGAGCGATATCTGTGTAAGCGATCCAGTGTTGTGATAGTCTTCTGCAGAGCAGGTTCGCAGTAGTATTTTGCTGATTATTTTTTTCGTAGAGATTTCGACCAATCAGAAGGCTAGATTTAGTTAAGTTATCTTGTATAATTTCGATTATACAAAATCGATTATACTATAGTAACTTCACTAGGCAACGCAGTACATAACTTTTGTCAACTTGATGTTGTTTTCATGGAGATGACTTTCAGCTAGGTTAATACAAACAAATCGAGCTGCCAATAAAATATTTATTTGTTCTAAATATTAAAATTTACTCAAAAAATAATCATATCGAATACAATGCGTACTTCGAACAGGTTATACGTCTCAAACTTCCTGCACAATAACAAATTGTGTCAGTTTGACAGAATAGTCCTCCCGCTGACGCGGTCGGACTATTTAACCTGTCAAAGTGACACTCTTTTATTATTGCGCAACAAGTTATCGACATATAACCCGATAATATCGAAGTACTTATAGTATTATTTCTGATTATTTTTTTCGTAGCGATTTCAACCAATCAGAAGGCTGGATTTAGTTAAGTTATCTTGTATAATTTCGATTATACAAAATCGATTATACTAGAGTGACTTCACTAGGCAACGCAATACATAACTTTTGTCAACTTGATGTTGTTTTCATGGAGATGACTTTCAGCTAGGTTAATACAAACAAATCGAACTGCTAATAAAATATTTATTTGTTTCTAATATTGAAATTTACTCAAAAAATAATCAAATCGAATACAATGCGTACTTCGAACAGGTTATACGTCTCAAACTTCCTGCACAATAACAAATCGTGTCAGTTTGACAGAATAATCCTCCCGCTAACGCGGTCGGATTATTTAATCTGTCAAACTGACACTCTTTTATTATTGTGCAACAAGTTATCGACATATAACCCGATAATAACGAAGTACTTATAGTATTACTTCTGATTATTTTGCCAGTAGGACATAATTTTAATAGATATTATTTATAATACTTTTTTGAGGTAGCTAATAATAAATAATAGGTAACTACCTAATAAAATAATTTTGTGAAATAATTAAATTGTTAAACCAGAAATAATATTGTGAAATGAAAACATATTAGTAACTTACTAGTAATGTTCAGCTCTTCTGCAATCAGGATTCATGTTTCTGCCTTTTTCACCACAGTTTTGTAGAACTGGTGTGAAGTGTCGTACGAATACCCGTACTTTCTCACTTTTTCTATCAACATTTCCGTTTCTTCTCCCATCTTGAAAATACCTCTCAACGAACTGATGTGGATCGCCTGGATCGCGCGATATTTTTGTGATTTTGTACAAACGTATCGCCTGCCGCCGCGGTCAAAACTGTTTCGCTGCGACAGATTGCCTCGTGTGTGACAGGGATAATGCAATGTTGCTTCATACAAACATATCGTCGGATCGCGGCGGGCAGATATCGCTGCCCGCCACGACAGACCGCGTTCTGTGTGCCAAAGCCTTTAAGGTTTGTAATTCTTTCCAAAACATCTTTGAGTTATTAGAGAATAATTTATTATAATATGAACGCTTTTCCGTTCTGACAGCGCCTACTACATAATTTCTAAGTTGTTTATAATAATCGTAATGAATCGGGTTTTTCCTTTTTTTATAACGTAATAGGGCTTTGTCTCGCAGGAGCATCATATTTTTAATAACAGGTGTGAGCCATGGAGCATACGGTTTAGTTATCCTGGATGTTCGAATGGGAGCAAATATATTGAGTAGAGTGATAACGTTACTATTAAATAATGCGACTTTATCATCAATATTATCAGAGTCGTAAATGTTTTTCCAAGGAAGTGATCATAAAGCAGAATCATTTTGCTTGTGATCAAAATTTTTTAAATCTCTGTAGGTATGAATAACTGATGGCGCCTTCGAATGTAGCAAATTTAAAGTGCAATGTATTAAATAATGATCAAAGTGGTCGTGCAGAGGGGTTACAGAGACCGAAGTTATTAAATCTTTATTTGTCGTTATGATACGGTCTATAAGAGTAGCGGATAACGCTGTTACAGAGTTGGTTCGTTCACTACCTGCACGAGACCAAAGGCTTCAAAAAAGTCCAATAGGTGGGCCGTGGCTGTATTTGTTGTATTAAGTATATCTATTGTTATGCTAAGGTCCCTCTCCTTATATTTAGTTTTCTTTAATTTGATACCCTTTATAATCCTGATCTTGACTTTGCAATACTAAATTTCTTAATTCTTGAATCTCTTCTAACATCTGTTTATTTAAAACTTCTTGTTTAGAGAATCTTCTTTCCTCATAAATTTTTTCAATTCCAATTAAAATTTGTTTTGGTTTCTCATAATTAGGTACATCCTTTCTACTTAAGAAATCTGCAACTACATTTAACTTTCCTGGCCTATGTTTAATATTAAATTCGTATTGTTGTAAGTACAATGCCCATCTATATAACCTGTCATTATGAAAAGTTTTATTTTTCAAAAACGAAATTGCTGAATTATCTGTTTCAATATCAAATTTATTCCCTGTTAAATAAAATTTTAATTTGTTAATCGCAAATATGAATGCCAACATTTCCTTCTCAGCTACAGTATATCTAATTTCATACCCTTTTAATATTCTTGAAATAAAACATATTGCCACTTCTATCCCATCTTGTATTTGTATCAACTCTGCTGCAATTGCTTGATCTGATGCATCCATTCTAAGTATAAACTTTTCTTCAAAATTTGGATATTTTAATAATAATCCTTCATGAAATCTCTGTTTGATGGTATTCAATGCTTTTTCCCTTTCTTCATTCCATGACCATTTTACATCCTTCCTTAGTAATTGTACTAAACATAACGTCAACTCTGAATAATTATTTATGAACCTTTTATAATAATTAAAGACACCTAACAACCCTCTTAACTTCTTTAAATTAGATGGACGAGGTAAATTCTTAATTTCCTCAAGACGTTTCTCATTTATGGTTACTCCATTTTTACTTATCTCATAACCCAAATATGTTACTTTTTTTTGCATAAATTCACATTTTGATATGTTAAGTTTTAGTCCATTTTTATTTAATGTACAATTTCTAAGTGCTTTAAATGTTGTTGTTCGTTTTCAGAAAACAATAAGATATCATCAACGTAATGCACACAAAAGTCGTCAAATTGATTTAATATCTTCTGCATTGCTCTTACTAGCGCTGCACAAGACGTTGATAACCCAAATGGTACCACTTTAAATTGAAATATTTCCCCATCAATACTGAATCCTGTATATTTGCTCGACTCTTCATGCAATGGTATTAGCCAAAATGAGTTTTTTAAATCTAACTTTGAAAGTATCTGTTTATTCCAAATTCTACTTAACAAACTGTCAATCATTTGTGGAGATTCATATTGTGGCTTAGTTATTTGATTGATTCTGCGTGCACCTAAACATAAACGAAGTGAACCATCATGTTTCTTAACAACTACTGAAGGATTGATAAAATTACTTTTTGAAGATTCTATTACTGCATCTTTTACCATTTTCTGTATTTCTTTTCTAACTTGACTTCTTAATAAAAATGGAATAGGGTAAGACTTGCTATTAAAACTTTTTGATTCGTCAACCTGCAACCTATGAATGCATTTCTGTGCTTGTCCTACTTGTTCATTAATGATCTCTTTGTTTTTATAAATTATCTCTAATATCTGTCCTTCAAATTGTTTATTTTTTTTACCTATATTTAATTCATTCAGCAATAACCCATTATTATTATAATTATTCTCTTTATCCTTTATTACATTATTATAAATTATTATACCTTCTTTATATTTCAATGCGTCTCCAATTTTCTCTAATTGGCTACACTTACCTTCTTGGCTGACACTACTGGTACATATCCAAGACTTAATTAACCCCTTTAAATGAATACATCTTTGTGCTCCATTAATATGAATACCCAATTGCTGAATAACGTTAATTCCTATAACCATATCCACACTAAGGCCTTTTACAATAAATAATCTAACAACACCTTCCCATTCATTAATAATTACCTTAACATTTAACATTCGGTTTGTTGTCGATATTTCTCTTTTCGTTGCAGATAACAAATCTATTTTATTAACTTTAATTATGTTCTTATATAGCACATCTAAATTCTGTAAAATTATCTCTTCATTTATCAAAGAAGCCATAGCTCCGCTATCTATTAACGCTAAATATTCATTATTGTTTAAATTAACTTTTATAAATGATAACGTCAAAATTTGATTTTCTTCTTCCTCCTCTTCAAGTAAAAATTTTCCATCATTCTTATAGTTACTGTTAAAATACGTGATGTTCTGATTTAAATAAATTAAAATTGAAGTTTTTGTTTATCCTCTGAGGAATCTTCCCAACCCTCATTTTCTTCAATCCGATTATCTTGTCTGAGTCTTCCTCTGTCATATTCATTCCGAAATATTGTGTTAATGTATTGTCTTTGTGGATATCTATTTTTATTTTCTTCCTGCTTCGATTTCTCATTGTTCCTTTCGTCGATCATCGTATGATATCGTTTCCTGTCATTATAATTGTTTAAAAATGGCGGGCGAAAATAAGTTCACTGGAACAAGCTCCCAGAAAACTGATCAAAATTTATCAAATCAATCGAAAATCTGCTCCTACTGCAGCAAACCCGTCGTCACGAGTGAGGATTGCCCAAAATGTGGGGAATCGTTCCATCCGGCGTGTCTTAAAACTCGCCATAAACTTTGTCAACAAAACGATGAGGTTATGTCAAAATCAAAAACTGAAGAAAACACTTACATTGAAATTATGCTTTTGCGTAGAATTATAAAGGAATTAGAAGACAAAAACAATCTATTGTATGAAAATAATAAGCTGTTGAAAGACAAAATGAAAACATTAGAACAGAATCAAAAAACACAAGTGTCGAAAAAAACGGCAACAAATGATAAACATTTGACGCCAAATCAAATTCCGCAGCAGCTAACAAATACAAATATCAATAAAGGAAAACAAGAACCTGTTAATAAAACAATAAATCAAGAAAAGAAATTTCCAGAAGCGAGTGGTATATCAAAGCAAGATGTTGCAACAGCTGTAATGCAGGCTCAGTCTGCACAAAAGTTGTCTAATACAATAAATTTAAATTTAAATAGTCCTCCAACAGAAGTGGAAACATCAGCACCTACGTGGACGGAAGTAGTAAATAAAAGAGCAGTACGAAATACTAAAAGAATATTAGGAAATGGAACAACAAGTTTCAAAATTCAAGGCGCTCCACGACAAACATGGTTGTTTGTGAGTCGAGTAAAACCAGAATTTACAGAAGAAGATATTAAAGAACATATACAGGAAATTATTGTCGACAAGGCAGAAATATCAGTGCAAAAATTAAATACCAAAGGTAGAAACAGCTGTTTTAAGGTAGGAACTGATCATAAATTTAAAACTGAACTTACTAAATCAGAAAATTGGCCAGAAGGAATTACGGTTTCACCGTATATTTTTTTTCGAAACCAACAAAACCATCAACAGTACTAAAAAGTCCCAAAATCCCACAGACAGTCACTTCAAGATATCCCCAAATCGACGGAACATAAAAATACTTAATTATAATGTGCAGTCGCTGAGTAGCAAAATAGAGCACCTTCAACTTTGGTTAACCGGGCACAACATTGACGTAGCCTGTATCACCGAGCATTGGCTACAAACACTATAGAATGTGTCAATATGGAGGGTTACTCCTTGGCTGACTTTTTCTCACGCAGAAACAGTAGTCATGGAGGAGTTGTGATCTTAACAAAATCTAATTTACAAAGCAAAAAATTGAAAGAAATAAATTATCTCTCTGAAGAATTAAATTTTGAAATTGCTGCTATTGAAATAAAAAAGCCAAATATTGTTGTAGTAGCCGTATACAAAGCACCCCAAGCTTCATCACAAATATTTATGGAAAAAATGAGAAGCGGCTTAGAAAAAATTCAAAACTTATTTCCAACACTTAAAAACGTATTTATATGTGGTGATTTTAACATAAATATCTTGGAAGAAAATTCAAACACTAAAGACTTCTTAAACACATTTCAAGAGTATGGGTATCATCCAGCTTTCAAAGAACCCTCTAGAGTAAGTAATACGTGTGCTACTTGTATTGATAATATCTTCCACAACGGCAGCCTCGAAGACCTACCATCTTGTGTTGTAGACCCCCACTTATCTGACCACAAGGCTCAAATTTTGGTATATAACAGCAAAAATGGACAGCCTGAAACAAAAAACATCTTAACCAAAATGAGGAAAATCACAGAAGTAAACTGTGATAGTATAAACAACAGACTAAAGCAGATGGAATGGGACAAGATCTTTGACTTGTCCTTCGGAATTCAAGAAATATCCGAATTCTTCTTTAGCTCTCTACATGCTGTACTAGATGAGGAATGCCCTGAAAAAACACAAATAATAAATAAAAAGAAACACCGAACCAAATATGCATGGTACACAGAAGAAATCGCAAGACTAAAAAACACTTTGGATGCAATTGGAACTATTTATGAAGTAAAACGGGATGATCTGAGTCGTAAAGCCTATTTAAAATACAAAAAAATATATAGAAGTGCAGTAACTACAGCTAAACAAGTAGAAAACAATAACAAAATAATGAAATCTGAAAATAAGGCAAAGGCAATATGGAACTTAATAAATAATGAAAGGAAATGCACACGCAGTTCACCTCAGATGACATCCAGCATAAGCCCACAAACTTTTAATAAATATTTCATAAATGTAGGAGAAAATATTGCTACATGTATGTCAAAAGACGATAATAGTGCAATTGAGTACCTGCAAAAGGGACATAATACCTGCAACTCGTTTTATCTGCATGATGTTACCCCAGAAGAAGTACTTAAAATAACAAGTCGCCTGAAAACCAAAAATACTCAAGATGTATATGGCTTCAGTACCTCCCTGCTGAAAAAGATAATCAGAGAGATTGCTGCTCCGGTAGCGCATATTATCAACAGATGTTTCGCGGAAGGATTCTTTCCAGACGTCCTCAAAAATGCTAAGGTTGTTCCTCTTTACAAAAAAGGAGATGGGACAGATCCCACGAATTACCGGCCAATTTCCATCTTGCCAGCTTTTTCAAAAATATTTGAAACTGCAATCAAAGACAGGCTAGTAAAATACCTTGAAAACAAAAACATTTTGGCAGATCAACAGCATGGATATAGGAAGAAAAAGTCTACTACCACGGCTTTGGTTGACATCGTAGAAAAAGTTGCTGAAGCTTTTGACAACAAACAAACAGCGCAGATAGCGTGCTGTGACCTAAGCAAAGCCTTCGATAGCGTTAACCATAAGACCCTATTAAGCAAATTAAACCACTATGGTATAAGAGGAGTCGCACTTAACCTCATGTCCTCATATCTGCAGAACAGAACACAGAGAGTCTTCATAGATGGCAAATCATCGAACTGGGGTGCAATTTCCTGTGGTGTTCCGCAAGGATCTATCCTGGGGCCAATTTTGTTCATAGTTTATGTAAACGACCTACCACTAAATGTTACAGCAGACAGCATAAGCTTATTCGCCGATGACACAAACTTCCTTAATGTTGCAAAAACTAAAACCGATGCGGATATAAGACGCTCGACACCCTAAAACAAGCTGAAGCATGGTTCAATGCAAATACTCTCAAGCTCAACGTAAACAAAACAAGTAGACTAACTTTCGATACTAGGCCGCAAAATAACATAAGTAATGTGACATTCCTTGGAATTGTTCTGGAGACTGACCTGAAATTTCACAAACAAATAGATACATTAAATGGTAAACTAGCCTCTGTCCTATATACCCTAAGGAGGCTTATGAAAATTGCCAACTACCAGGCGGCTAGGGAAGCGTACTTTGCACTTTTTCAGAGTACATTGACCTATGGTCTAATCATTTGGGGCAACTCCAACGGCGTCCATAGCATATTCCGGAAACAGAAGAGTGCCATTAGAATATTATGCAGAGCGGAATACAGGGCCCACTGTAGAAATCTATTCATAGAACAAAAAATACTTACCCTGAGTTTATATATATTTAATTGCGTTAAATATGTTCATGAAAATGCGTATCTTTTCACTAGAAATGATGATGTTCATGGATATGATACCAGAAAAAAAGAAGACCTTGTGATCCCTCTACATCGAATTGTAGCCTCACAACAGGGCACCAACTACCATGCAGTGAAACTGTATAATAAATTACCTATAGAAGTACGACTCCTACGACACAGTCCTTTCTGCCACAAAGTTAAAGCCCTTTTGTTGGGGAAGGCCTACTATGATGTCGACGAATACTTAGAAGATGAAATATGTATTTAATGTATTTCAAAATTGTTCAATATAGTTTTTAAATAGGTGTAAACATTTAAAGTTGATCGGTAATAATAATTGTAAACTGTTTCAATCATAATCTTGTTAACTTTATTTCATAAAGAAGAATTATTTGTTGTTTTGACTTGCCATGTATATGGGTATTTCTGTAATGGTTAATAAAACTATCTATCTATCTATCTATCTTGTATTCATTCCTATTTTGGTAATTCCATCCATTGTTATTCTGGTTATATCGGTTGTTCCTCCATCTATTCAGAGTATTATTATAATTCTTGTTAAAATTTCTTTCCCGCTGGTTCAAAATTGTTAAAATTATTTCTGCCAAAGTTAAATTTATTTTGTGTTACATCCTCAAATTTTCGTTTACTATAATTTTGAGAATTAGTACTTCTTGCCTGTTGTAATTCCTATTGTTATTGTTTCCAATAGCCATATCATAATTTCTAACAATCTCTAAGAAATCTTTCATTGTTTTAATATTCTGAACCGCTACAGCTCTAGTTATCTCATCTTCCAAATGTCGAGATAAATGTTGTATTATCTCTTCCTCAGCCAATTTCGGTGTCAGATGCTGTGCTCTGTTAAATTTTTGAATTACATACATTTCTCGCGTTCCTCCTCTTTCAATATATTGGCCAGTTGTTAATTGTGTTCTTACTCTGGCTTGATGAGCGTTACTCCAATACTGGTCCATGAATAACTTCTTAAATTCTTCATAATTTTTGTATTTAGATTTTATAATACTATGCCACACATCTGCATAACTTTTTAGTGTCATGTTGATTATCTGTAACCTTTTATTTTCTTTACATACTGTCTTCATGATATCTTCTAATTTCATAATACAGGTCATAGGCTGTTCCCCTATTTTTCCTTCGTAAATGGGTAACATGTCTGCTTGTACCCCAATGTAATTTCCTCTTGAGCTCCCATTTCAAATTTCTATGCCATCTTGCATTCTTTCTAATTTATTTTCTACTTCTTTAATTCTTATCAAACTATTTTCTGTTAACATATTAACTCTGCTTACACGGTGGTCAATTTCACCTTGCAAATTATTTCTGTTTTGATTTACTTTCTCATCAATTTGTTCTATTTTACCATTCACTTCCTCATTCTGTCTTTGTAGTCCCCAATTTTTCCTTCCAACTCCTCGTTATTCTTTACTAACTTCTCTGCCATAATTTGTGTTAAATTTTCCTCTAACTGTTTGCTTTCATCCTTCCATTCTCTTCTCACCTCATTCTTTACTTCATTCTTATAACTTTCCAATGTTATACAGATATTATCTATTTTATCTTGCAATTCTTGTTTATTCTGAAGTTGTATTTTATTAAATTCTTCCTTTAACTCCTTCATTGTCTCTTCCATCTTATTTGCTTGTGCTTGTTGTTCTTGCAACTTCTCAGCATTATTCTTAATTGCTGCTTGTAATCTGCATTCCCTTTCCTCAGCATCCTTCTTACTTTCCTCTGCCTTTTGTTCAATTTCCTGTTGCAAATCTGTTTTCAATTCTTCGGCATTTTTTACAATTGTATGTTGTATGGAAACCTGCAACCTATTTTCCCTTTCCTCGATTGACTGTTGCAATCTTCTCTCCCTTTCCTCAGCATCCTTCTTTGAATCTGCTGTATTTTGTGCAATAAATGTAGGTAATTAATTTCTCCATATCAATGATTTGTTTTTCTGTTGGTTCCTTCTGAATCCTAATCTGATCTCCTTGTACAACTATCTCTTGTTGTATTTCCTCCCCTTCTATTGCCGTACTATTCTGTCCTATTTCCATCTCCTCTTGTCCTTCTTCAATTCTCTTACTCTTCTTCGTAACCCTCTTATCTGCCATATTTTATTTTTAACTTTTACCAAAATGTATTTACTTCTATAAAACCTTATATTAACTTGCAAATCCTTGTATTTTGTTCAACAATGAATCTTTATCAGAAACTTTATTTACTTTATTATTGACTGTTCTATTTTATTTGATCTGAATTAACTAATTAAAGACATCAAATATTATACTGTTTAAATTCTGTTTATCAATCACAATCAAACTTCTCGTTTGATTAGCCGGTAATATTAAAACTTGTCAACAATTATTAAAAACCTACGTTTGCAATTCTCACAGCCGTATTCATAGTCGTTCGCCAGCGAGTCGCCGGAGTTTAGTTATGAATAGTATGTTGGCGGCACTGTACGTCTATGTCAAATTCGAGGTTAGCAGATTAGATTTTGTGTCAGTTTCTGTCAAAACTGACGGAAAACCTAACCTGATAACCTCAAATTTGACATAGACGTACAGTGCCACCAACATACTATTCATAACTAAACTCCGGCGACTCGCCGGCGAGCGACTATGCATACGGGTGTAAGTACTTATTAAAACCTTACGCTTGGACACCTTTTAAATATGAAAAGCCCCATGTTGCTGCGTCAAATTATTTATGTTATGCTAAGATCCCTCTCTTTATATTTAGTTGTTAAGTTTTCTATGAACAAAATTAAATAGTATTTAAGCTTTTTGAGAACTCTTTCAGGGTGGTCCGCCAATCTAGTTACTTGATAGTTGCTATTTTATTTTTTATATGAACTGAAATTAATTAATGACACTTGCTGTCAACTACAATTTCAAATCGTGTTCAATGACCATTTCTATTCAAGATGACAAAATAAAATCCTTTACAATGTTATCTGATTCAATAATGTTTATGATAAGTATTCAATTATGTTTTAATAAACCTTTCTAATTGTCTCTTATTTCAGATTACCTCAATTCAACTTATTATGCACGCACCTGGATTCCTTGCTTTGAAGACCAACTCAAAATTACCTTGGTATGATTCTGTCCTGCTATCTGAACTCCTTCACACCTCAGCCACAATGCACTGGTCACTAACAAACCTCCTCCAACCTGCAACACCCCAACACCAATTCCATCTTGCCATTTTCTTTGTTTAATTAAAAGGATGTGTTAAATTGTTGAACTCTACTAGATCGAATTTGAAGTTCTACCATTTTTAAACCAAAAAACGAACTTCAAAGTCTCTTAAATGAGTGACCAGTAATTCTTCAAACTCCTTGCTGAATGTAGACCGTTTCCCTCCCAAAAAACCTTTACTGGAAGCTGTAGCGTAACGATTTTTTTTCATGAAATCTTCTTCGTAATGTAGTTGCAGGTATATTGTAAGTTTTTGCAGCAAATTTCCAACCCATCTGTTTGTTTCTTATTTCTTCTAATGCCGATTTTTTTATTTATGGATTTATCCATTTCTAAAATAAAAATATTCGGAATTGTTGCATCTGGATATGATGGCACCCTATGCCGACATATCCGAACGTTTAAGGTGCCATCATTGCCTGATAACGATAAGCAAAGAAGCAAACATAATTGTTTTACACTGGCAAATTCTAACCTTGCACAAGACATGCTTCTTAATGTGTAAATGAATACAACAAAATTCTTTAATGAATTAAATTGTTACAACATAATTACGTACTTACTAATGATAAATTACCACCCACAAATTTCTTATAACTTGATTATTTCGATACTCCTGCTTGCTTCGGCGTTGTCGTCTTGTACAACGACTTTTGGCGCAATGCACCACAACGTTGCCAGATTGCATTCAACAGTTATTAGTATCATACCCCAGAGTGCCAACACAGACTGATCTCCCCTACAACAAGCACAATCCCAATCTGTTCAGCTCTTTTTAATACATTTATGTAGACGACTATATGGCACACTTGCACATTTACAGAACATTTATGTTGGCGCCTTGCAGGCTAAACTCCTTCATGGGGTGTTAGTGCCTCACCTTATTACTTACATCATCACCTCTAGAAAATTGGCAAAAATGGGCACTTAAAGGTTTGGTCTTCCACTCTTCAATTTAAATATTTCAAAAGGAAGTCATTACTTCAAAACTTCTTAAAAAATCACTTGAGTGCAATTATCTTTAGCTACCAGGTGATTACAAATGCTTTTCCATCAAGTTCCCTTTGAAATATTTGTTAAATTTCAATATGTTGGTGGCACTGTAAGTCTATGTCAAATTCGAGGTTAGTAGGTTAGGTTTTGCCATATATTTAATAACTACTATATTGCTAGTGGCTGAGTGGGGAGTTCACGAAGTAAGTGAGACAGACAACCAACTCTTCCATGTATTTGGGGAGCTGTGCGCAAGCGCGTCGGCGTCATCTGCGCAGTGGGGAAGTGGTCAAGTTTAAAATTCGCTTCTAAACGCGGAGTTCAAATTCCCAGATATTCACACGAGACGTGTAATACTCAAAGTGAGACTATGTCGGCGCCGTAATGTTTTCGCTTGTTCCCAGGCCCTGCTAGCAATAGAGTAAGTAATACATATATGGGTTTTGCATCAGTTTTTACACAGACTGACGCAAATCATAACCTACTAATCTCGAATTTGATATTGAGTTACAGTGCTACCAACATATTATTCATACAACAAATATTTCAAAGGGAACTTGATGAAAAAGCATTTATAAGCACCCAATATAATTAAATTACGTAGCGATTGACTGCGAGACTCCGAGAAGAGACATCAAAGCAAACTGACAAAACATAGGTCGTGTCCATGTGGACAATAAAAATTTTAATGCTTCTTAAGGAACAGCAAAATATAGGTCCCAGCAGCATCACTAAAACATTTCCATTTCACAGTTTTAAAATCGTGACCAACCTTTTGGTCAGTCGGTAGCAGAATCAGTAAAAACAAACAACACAGTTGATAGCATCAAACTACTTTATTTGAAAGAGGATTAATAATTAAATTAAAACATCTCACTAAAAGTCTATGGTTAAACATCAACAAAACTTATTGTAGGTATTCAGTTGAAACAATCTAAAATCTAATTACACAGTAATCACATTTAGATAAATATCACAAATTGGAGAATACCCCACAACATAATGTGACTTCGCTGAGGATTTCATAACTAGGGCGAGCGCAGCCCGGCACCGGCCGCCGCACAAACAAATAATTCGGGCTCGTGCCGGCTCTGCGCTCGCCCACCAACCGAGCATTTCCACTTACCGACAGTTACTGTAAAAATATTCTCTTTTCGTCCAACTCTAAAAGAGCAAAAATGACGCGTTATGAAATCCAACTTAATCGTCATGCATTAATTATTTGTACTTCTGCATCTTATTCAAAACGTGACGTTATTAGTAGTAATTTAACTGCAACTAACACACAAACTCGCAGAAGTTTGCAAATAAACGGTAGCGGGCCGCGGGGCTGCTCGTCATCGGCGAGCAGCCCCGCGCCCCTCCTTAATACTAAAGTAGCTACTAAAATAGGCCGAATCATAGTTTCCAAAATTGATTAACACAATTGTTTCAAATAAATACAGAAATTGTAACATCACAGCATTATATTAATTCTACTTGCGGTTTTTGCTACGAAACAAGCGGGATCGACAATTTTGAAAATACGAATCACCAATTTATTAAAATCTATCCCAATTTTGTTTGCACGTGCGGCAGCGCTCGGGCGGGTGGGAAATTGGCCGTTCGCGATGCCGAACTCCCCGCAACGTCCGAGCGCTATCGCCTCGATAAAAACTCCATATGGCAGTGACGAATACACTAACAGTTTAAAAGTTTTCAACTGTATAAATTAATACTGAGATCAAGATATTTAATTTGGGCGTAACAGAATGCAATCGGGGCTTCCACTATAAATATGACAAGTTTTATTGCGAACATTTTTACGTTTTATCGACAGAATAGCATTTGAAATTCAGTTTTGCGACAAGAAAATATAAAAAAAGAGTAGAAGCCCTGCGCAACTAGAATTTTCTATGTTTTGGCTCCCAACGAAATATCAAAGCAAAATAACGAGACTTTCGCTACCTACGTCCTCCGCCGCACTACAGTCTGTATTTGAAACATAGTGTGTACGGACGCAGCGCCTCCACACTACACAATTTACATCCCGTGAACTGATCAGAGGGAACGACTACATTAACACAATTGAGAATATACAGAGCCTCCGTAATTTCATAAACAAACGTGACCAGATCATTATTCTAGCAGGCGGCCCGCTGCGATGGAGATTGAGTATGAAGTTCGCGGCCGATGAAGAGAGTGCTGATGCACAATCTTCGATGAATGACATGACACATAGCCAAAATATATTTATCCATTATAGTGTTTGTTACAAGTATGTACAAAAGTGGTCAATATGTCACATAGTAGTTAATATGTATGGTGCACAACACCTCCTACAACTCAAAATCGACACCGTCGACCGACTTCTGACTAACTATAAGACTAACGAAGGAAAAACATTAATAAAGTCGGTTATACATTACAGTAACCACTGTCTGATACATAAAATTTTAAAACAGACAACAAAAATAGTTCTTTAAAATTACTAATAATATATTAATATACTTTCTGTGCACAGTAATATATGATATAATTCATACCTCGACGCAGTATGAAACATGAGTGAGGATATACATAGATATAGGTGTCGTGTCTTCCGGGAACCAGGAGGTTAGTTTGTCATGTAGCGGTTGACCGTGCGCAGAGCGTACAGCAACTCCGCTTGCATACGTGCCTCCAATACCATCAGGTTCACGTGCACCTACAAAATTGATACATGCATTATTCATGCCAAAATATACAAAATTTATTCGGATAATGAATGAAGAAACCTTGGAATTTAGAGGAGCATGGCTCTCATGTATTTTGTAAAGAAAATACTATTAACAACATCACTAAACTCGTGCAACTATCAATGCCCCAGTTATAGGTTATGGTAATTGTCAAAAATATTGTGACAATATATAATTGAGTTTTTGTATTTTATTTAATTTTGTTGGTTGTATTAACTTTTGCTAAATAAAATTATTATTATTATTATTATTATTATTATTATTATTATAATATATTTACATTAAAACGGTTTCCCTTATTTGTAGGGTAACTCTCTTTCTACCGGGTGTCTTAAAAAGAATTACATCTAGTGTGCTTTGAATTTCCTATAGTGCAATCCAAAACTTTATTTAAAATTGGCAAGACTGTAAGTCTATGTCAAATTCGAGGTTAGCAGGTTATGTTTTTGACAAAGACAGACACAAAACCTAACCTGCTAACCTAGAATTTGACATTGAAGTTTTGGATTGCACTATAGGAAATTCAAAGCACACTAGATGTAATTCTTTTCAAGACGCCCAGTAATATTATTGATGTTCATATTTAATTCAAACTTGAAAGATAAATTGTAATTGAAAACTTCATTTGCAAGTGATACAACTTAAGAGCTGTGCGACAGTTGTAGTTTTGTGAATACATTGTAGAGGGGTTGAATCCAGTGATTTAAAGGATATAAATACAAATGCAGCTTGATATTTAACTTACCTTCTCACTATGTTTGAACTCTCTCAAGACTCTATCGTAATCCTTCTTGGTAACCCGTTCGGGATAACAACAAGCACTTTTGATGAAGGTCTTCAAAGAGCGCTCCAGAAGCTGATTGATCTCGCCGTAGTTGTAATCATCATGACGGATACCCAACAGACATTGGATGTAGTTCCAAATAGCCCTACGGAAGCGGGAGGTGTCCACGTCTGTGCGCCCACCCATTGTGTAGTATGTTAAATTGTAAGCAGTCTTAAATTTATCGTCGAGGAGGTTGCCCACATCGTTGTATAACCTGCAAGCACACACACGTCAACTCTTGTTCCAAAACAAAAGCGCCAAAACACCCACCTATTAACCAAGGAGTACCCATGGTCGTCCCACGAATAGTCTTGTACCCTAAAAGTCATAATATCATCGTGATCGTGCCTCTTCGCAAAATCATGGTAGATGAAAGTGGGGTCGTCCACGAACACGCAAATATCGGCCGATGCCTCAACAGGCTCGGGCCCTACGGCCCCCAACTCAGCTGACTGAGATTCCACGTTCTCAAAGCGCTTCGTTAATTCCACAGGCGTGCACTCCTCGTTTCGTTCTGACAAGGTCTTCATGCGTTGCATTAGTGTGGTTATACCTACTTCGGGCTCAGTCGGGGAAGGCGGGCTTAAATTTGATTTCCAGTCTGAAATTAGTCAAGTTTAGTATGATAACTTTCACCTGTGCTCGTCGATTAAATAAAAGTCCAATCAGAATTACGTCCTGAGTCATCAATAATATCAGACAGTTAAAAAATAACATCATAACGGAGAGAACAAATATTTAGTAGTTCAAAAGCGTTACAAACCTTTTCTAATAACATTAGCAGGTATATCTTTGGGTTCGCTTTTAGAAATATTGCTAGGATCCATGGTCAGGGCCCCTTCCGCGTTGTTCGTGCTCGGGTAGGTGTGGGCACCCATCTGGTCCACCTCTTGGTTGACGCCGCACGAGAAGACAAAAGAGCAGAGCGAGTGGAAATGAGTCAATATGACTATAGCGTGCACTACCTCTGCTAATGACCAGCTATCCTTGCCTTTCGTTAATTTCTACAAACGACGACCGGTTAGTATAGGATATAAACGCACCCTCCTACATGACTTACCTCAATATGAGATTTATTCAAAAGCCATGGCTGATGGGCCAATATTTTATTGATATCGTACAGACTCCGCAGCTTCTGCGGAATGTGGTCGAGGCCCTTGAGCCACGTATGATCGCCGCCTTGCAGCAAAAACTCCTGCTTTTGAAGAGTGATCAGGTAATTACACTGATGGCGTCCTGACGCCTGGAAAAAATTTGAGGTTAGATTTGAGCGAAAACCACGTGTAACGTTACGCGAACTCCTAAGCAACTTAAGTTATAGTTACTTTTTGCTAAATAAACTACTGAGGCTTAAGCGAAGACTAAAATAGAATTTTAATATATAATTTTAGCCTGATAATTTACCATAATTTCAGGATCCCATGTTGCACAGTATATAAACGTACTAATATCTCACATTAGCCATATTTTATCCAAAAATACATAGTTTTATGATGGGACAAAAGCACAATTTTGCGATTACATTCCGTCCTCATACCTCAGCTTTAGCTTAGAAAAGAAAGTCTCTCCTCTAAAAAGATGCTTATAGGTTTTTTCCCCCTCCTATCTATTAATTGCAGAGTTGCCCAACATGTCAACATTGCCAACATTCAGATCTGTAAATTCCCTCTCCCTCGATTAAAATTTCCCTAGATACAGTCGCGGCCAAAAAAAACGGGACACTTTTTTGACCTAATTCTCAAAATGGGTCGCAATGAGCAATTATTCTCGCTTTGTCCGTATTTCCAATATGTGCCGGCATTTTTCTGAATTGAATAATGACTTTTGATGACATTGATTAGAATTGTCAGTCAGCAATTTTTTTCGAATTTTGAGAATTAGGTTATGTAATATAGAACTAAATCAAAGAAGTTAATAAGAAATATAAAAAAAGGACTACAGATTAAGCAAGTTTTACTGTTTTCAATTGCTCCCGCTATCAAATTTATTTGTGATCTCCCTGTACATACTGTTCAAAATTTTAAAAACTATCAACGCAGCATTTTTCTCGATAATTACTACCGGCAACGCTGTCTAGTAGAAAATTTGGTGATAATTATAATTTTAAGGTTAAGTGTTTGTTAAATGTCAAGTTTGCCAGTCGTGTGAATTCTGTTATTGTAATGTATACTTGATTTCTGTACATGTTTAAGAACAAATAATTTTAAAAAAACGTTTCAAATGTGATCATAATAATAATAATAAAACACTTGGAATTTATTTTGCATCAAATAAATGTCAATTTGTAATGTTACAATAAATTTTCAGGGTTTTTAAATTTCACCAACATTATTATTCCACAGGAGGTAATTTTTAATTTGTACTTCCCTTTACGATCAAGGATGTATTGGATTCACCCCAAAAATTCGAAATTAAGTTTTCAACAGATCTTCACGTTTTCGAGTTCCCTGAACCCAAAAAACATGTATTTGTTCATTGGCCTGTCTGTCTGTCTGTCTGTCTGTCCGTCTATGAACAGAATATCTCAAAAACGAAAAGAGCTATGGCGTTAAAACTTCATATATAAGTTTTGTGTACTATGTAGATGAGACAACAAGCTTTTGAAGAAAATCGCATAACCGGAAGTAGGTGTTCACTCTTGCGATTTTTCAGTTTTTTTCGATTTTTTCAAAAACGGTTCTATTTTTTTCAAACTTTAAATTTTTATTACTTACATTTTTAATTTGTATTGAAGTGAGATAGGCGATTTTCTAGTTGAATACTTGGTTCATTTTTACACAAACAATTGGAAAACATTCCTGCATTTACGCTGAGTTTTTTTTTTTCACTTCCTATCCATAACTATGATTTTTTGATAAATTCGTAAAGAAAATTAAATAGGGAATTGGCGAGAAAAAAGCACCCGTGCTATTAAAAAAAAAAATCCAAGATGGCGACGGCAACAAAATAGTGTACTGCAAAAAACAATTGACTGCACAGAATTATAAAGTTTTGTAATAAACTTTTCCTACGACTGCTTCTAAAATCAAGCTTTCCGCCTTGTTGACGTAAGTCAAAAATTTATTGTTTTGAATCAGTTCATCGCGGCAGCCGTCATACGTAAGTATATAATCGTGAATCGGAATACATAGCAACATACATAGATTTTATATAAGCATTCATGATTATATACCTAAGTCGGCTAGTGGTCAGCTATTTGAAAACGTCAAAGTTGACAGCTGTCACTGTGAATTTGATTTAAACCTTTTTTCGCGATTTAAAGTTACTTGTGCTTTATTTTGTGTATTGTCGGTGTTTAAGTGTCAAGAAAAATAAGAAATGGGCGATAAAATATCCAATTCTGATGTAAAAATTTGCACATCGCTGGAAATTTTAGAAATGGCAAAAAAACCCAGTTTAAACCTATTTTCGAAAATTTTACAGTCGTAGGAAAAATTTTGTATGCAACACGAGCGAAAAATGCATTAGGCGTTCGTTCGAGTTTTTTCGGACCTCGCTTCGCTCGGCCCGAAACTTTCGAACTCACGCCTAATGCATAATTTTTCGCTCTAGGTACACAAATAACTATTTTTTTTCTATAGCTAATGGTATCAAAAAGATAAAAATATATACAAATATCGCTAGAATTGCGCCCCCTGCATAATTAAAACGTAACCTTAAAAAATGCACATGCAGGTAACACAAGAAAACATTTATCGGTTCACTTATCTAATTAATTTGAAATACTTATATTTCAGATTTTGATAATTAATCATTAACTTGAAAGATGTCAAACGTACCAAAATTTTTAAACATGTAATGGTTCTGAAGAGCTACAGTGAAGCGAAGTCAAGTGAATTGTAAGCAAAACTTATTCATGTATGTAATAAAAACTTGATTTTCTATTGAATGCACAATTTTTCCTCAATCAAAAACATAAATATCCTAACTGTAATTAAAAAAAAAAGAAATTCCTACTGTACCTACTGAGTTGTTATGAAACTTGTAGAGCTTAAAAATACTTGGAATTTGAACTATTATAAATTGAAATGCGACTAAAATTACGACTTGTACAGCAGACCACAGTCGTCAAGTCGGCGCGTAATTTTGATTTCACATACTGTTCTATTACATAAATGACATAATGAACTTCATTACATTATTCGAATCATTATACAGGGTGTTTTGGAATTGCACGGCACTATTTTAGGGATGTGTTTTCCAGCACGAAATAAACAAAAAAGTTCATACAAACATGGGACCGAAACGGCTTCATTTTCAAGATACAGGATGTCGAAGTTAAACAAAATTTTTTTTTTAAATCTGGAAAACGATTAGCTTTAGAGGTATTCTCAGGGTGTATACTAACTCACAATTTGAAAATTCCCCGACTTTTCCAGGATTTTTCAATCAAAATTCCAGAAGATTTTTACATACATACATACTCTAAAAGTAAATTTTTACGAGAGAGTATTAGATAAACAAAGACCAGCATGTCTAACGTACGTACACCTGCTGCCAAGGAGCTTCCGCGCGGCACCTGATTTTGCGCAATTTCAACGTACGTACTAAGTATACATGATGCTCTGAAATCCGATAATCCGATTACACGGTGACTCTCGATTCGAATCAACTTTTGATAAAGTAGTTACTCGTTTTAATTAATTCGCCCTGCCTTTTTTTATAAATTAAGCAAATTCCCTGACTTTTCCCTGATTCCAGAATTAGTATGTAATTCCCCGAATTTCCCAGGTTTTCCCTGTTTTCCAGAAAGTATACACCCTGTATTCTAATGAGACTTGGTGTAGGTTAGTATTTCATAAAGTGGCATTGTTTGGCCAAAACGGAAAAATCTGTAACAGTAATTTCGTTGATTAGATGTTAATGGGACCTAAATTTTTTTTAAAAATATTATTTAATAACAAACATTCTTACAATAGCTACAAAACCTTTGGCTAAAAAACAGTGGCGTACCAGATTAAAAAAAATAAGTTAACTGAGGTAGCCCCGATGCACGCCACTGGTAGAAATCAATTAAATGTATTTTCGCCAAACAATGCCACTTTATGAAATACTAACCTACACCAAGTTTCATTAGAATACCTCTAGCCGTTTTCCAAATTTTTTAAAAAAGAAAATTGTTTAAACTTCAACATCCTGTATCTTGAAAACGAAGCCGTTTAGGTCCCACGTTTGTAGGAACTTTTTTATTTATTTCATGCTGGAGAACACATCCCTAAAATATTGCCGTGCAATTCCGAAACACCCTGTATTTCACAGAAAGTGTTAGTGGACAACTTGAAGTTCAACTTTCCTGGACATTGGCAACTATGTCGCTGGTTTAATCGCGGCCAACACAACAACAACAAAAAACCAGTATTTAGAAAATAAATGTCCCAAACATTTTTAATTTATTTTTTCTCCATCTGCTTAGGCCTTTTAAGAATAAATTTAAAAAATGTACAGTTTCATTCCCACAAAATCTTGCATGCATACAGTTCTAAGAGCCAAGTCAATGTCGGGTGAAGAACAAGGCCTCAACTCTCCAGCCTGACGTAGGCACAAGAAGGCCCAATCAAGCCTCGAGATCAGAGGCTCGCATTGCCAATTCGGCCTTCTTGTGCCGACTTCAGGCGCTAAGGCCTTGTTTTTCAGCTGGTATTGGCCAAACGCCAATTTATCAACATCTCTGTCAAACGTATTACATATTTGTAAATACAGGAATTCAAAAAAGTTATGTCGCTTACCATAATTGCAATATAGTGCCTATAATCATAAGGAAGTGGGCCATCCCCACGGAGGATAAACTGTTGAGTTTTCAGGAAGTGGTCCAAGTAGGCGGGGTGGTACCCCATTACCTGGGTTACATGGTCCAGTCTGTTATTTTGAAGGAAGGCATCCACGAATAAGGTGTGCGTCTGGAAAAAAAACGCGTACTTTTAAAAGACCGGAGATGTCAACGTTAGATTTTAGATTAGAAAAGACGTCACGCCACCAACAGCAACATAATTCCCAGAATGGCGTTTGAAACATTACTAATTTGAATACTCGAATGTAAAAAATATTTATCGATTTACCTATGTATTGTTGTATTTAGGAGCGTGCAATATCTACCTTCTATTTATAGGCGAATATTTGTGAAAAACATGCACGTGGATAGTTTACGACCTTGTTTACTCTAAAATTTAACAAACCAGCACAATAACTCTGCAATCGCCAAAGATTGGATGCACGAACAATTTTGAAGGACCCCCATTTAGTCACAAAAAATGTTTGTGATAAAAGCCGCATTAAAGTTATGTGGCTATGCTATAAAGGGGTGCAATTGATTGGCTTTGCAATCGGTCAAGTTTTATAATAACACGTATGTTCAAGTTCAACCATACCAGCTGTTTAGTATTTTAATATTTCAATACAGCCCCGAGAATTACACGCTTCAATTTAGATTGTTTCCAATCTCAAAGGATACACAATCAACCCTTTAAATTGCCGCCACTATACATAAATTCGAAAAGTTTGATTGGAAGGTGAGCTATTTATAGCAGTTGCTTAGATTAGGAATCTTTACGAGTTTGTTTTAGAGGCCAAATAAATGGGTTTCCTTGCTTTTATGGAACCTTGAGTGCAGTTTATTATGCACCTGACTCATTAGAAAATAGGAAACGCAAGTTCGAATCCGTGCAACATAAAACACGTGTGGGAAAGCTGAAGGTGCACCGTTGGCATTTATGATTTTTCCATCTGTTCCTTATTGCACTTGCTTTCTACTACGAATGGAATTCTCCTGGCAGACTTCGGACCTCAAACTTGGGCAATCACAGGAATCTCAAAAAAAAAAGCTTAGCCTCAAACGTCTGGCATTCCCGACCGAACTGTAATAAAACGTGTCCAATCGCTCATAAATTAATCGAGTCCGAATGTCGCTCTAATGCATTGAGAATGGGACCCGAAGTGCAGTAGCAAACACACCTTTAAACTGGGGCACGAAAGCATGAGCGTTCACTAATTAAAACTGGTCATTAGCACCGCTCCTCAATCGACGCTGGAATGAGACTGAGGTTCATTCTAGTGGCCGCAGCCGGCTACGACCGATAATAAACTGTTAATTTTTATGAAGCGCAGCGCTATTGCAGTATTATGGTTTGGAGAACAACATTCGAATTTAAAACTAAAAAATTCGTTAAGGCAAATAATATTTCTCCTAGTACAATAAATTTTGAATTTCCCGCTTAACTTCTGGGCGTCTGTCCAATACCACCTGATAAACAAGGCCACAGCGCTCCGGCGTGTCAGCACGGATAGGTCAAATTGGACAATTCTTGAATGTATCGAGCCTCTTATCCCTGTGCTAACGTCACGCCGGAGAGCTGAGTCCTTGTTTTTTAAGCTGCTATTAGACTTTTTTCAAATTTTTCGAATTAATTGCAAACTGCAGTAGGTGGCACATTATCCTTTACAAATAAAGTACCTACATGTTTAACTTCAATTCAATTTGTACGATTATTTTTCTCTCACGCATTTCGTTTAATTTTTAAATCCTACAATATTATTCATAGACACCCTCGATGCTATTTACAATTTTAGCCCAACTTAAATTGAAACAGCGCCAAACATATAATAAAACTTCGCCGCTCAGCTGATATGCATTCCGTGAAAAGCAGACCCATGTGCTATGGGAAAATTGTCTGGTCAGTTGGTAAACGTTAACCACACACCCCCACTTGTCACCCTCCTCGTGCCTGACGTTAGCACAGATAGATAGAACTGGCCAATACGAGCCTGTGGAGGCTCGAGGCGGGGTAAATTCAACCAATGGGCTACTTATATGTGCTAACGTCAGACCGGAGCGTTGAGGCCTTATTTCTCGACGGTAACGATGGAACATTAATGTTTGCAATTTAAAACGACTGTTCCTCATAACCAGACTACAGCTAGTGGTCACTTTAATGTCTGTCTTGTCAGTTATAATTATTAATTTGAGACATCAGACATTACTAAATGCAATTTGTATGTTCAAGTGTTCCGATTTTAAGAAGTACGTTGACATTATTTCAAACAATTCTAAAATATTTCTAACAAAGAATGACAACATTGCACTCAATTATTTTCTAATAATCTACTCAACATCCTCTTCCTATTCCTGAGAAACAAGGTTACAAAACTCATAAATGATAACATATCATGTTTACTCGCTCAGCGGCGATAAATACGTCATATCGAAAAAGTTCTCTGTTAAATGTAAATGAACAATTAATTGTTGTGGATCCTCAATATATTGGTGGATCCTCAATATATTGGCTATTGAATGGCAGATTTGCTGTCGAAGTACGTATTTAACGATTGTTAAACATTTGTGTGGTTAGGGATTTTTAGTGAATGGTGAATTCTCAATATTAAAAAAAAAAGTTGCAGAGTTGGAACGTATGTTTTAATTGCGTCCTTTTTGTTGAAGTACGTCGGAAATATATATTCTTTCGAAATATAACACAAAAAACCAGGAGAAAGAAAAACTATGGAATTCTTGCAAATTGAAACGAACTGCGGTAGAAAAGATATGTGCAAAATGTGTTAATTGCAGTCTAACACGAACTACTCGAAATTATAGGAATTGATCATGTTTACCATATCTGGAATATTTTAAACCATAAAATGTAATAAAATCTCGACAAATATATTACGCCTCAAATTACGAGCTCAGAGCGTTTGGAGCTACGACAGGGGCACGACGTATATGTATTGTGAAAGTGGGTTGCTTTGCGTAGTTATTAGCGTATGCGATTATGCCAACCAATAATTAATTATAATGGGAAAAGTTGCAACCCCTTAGTTTGTGAGTTAACTGGTAGCTGCTGTACGATGTATGTGCGAGTTAGTTGCATCATGTTGGTAGATTTTTTAGCAATTACAGCAGATGATAGACGTGCTGGATGATTATATGATAATAAAGGGGGTGGATCCAGCAAAAGCATGTTGTTCCACCTAGCGGTCCCGTGGACGCATGTTGTTCCGCAATAGCCGAGCGAGGCTTACAGTAATTGCTGTACTGTGAAAGACCAGTACCCACTGGGCTCTTACAACTTTGTACGGGTTGCACTGTTTGCACCACCTTTGAGGTCATAGGTGAGTTGCATCCACCACTTTGATAGATTGTAGAAGTATCAGAATCTGAATTTATGATAACACACAAAAACGCGCCTAACAATACTTAATGTTAAGTAGGAAACGTGCTATTATATACAAATAACAAATGCTAGAAATATTTGTTTAAATCAAAAAGACACGCAAAATGGAAAACGATATAAAAATCAAAAGCATTTATGCTACCTTCCCCGTACTTCAGACACGCTGTTGCAATAGATGTTCGTAACACTCATTCCAAAATCAATGTTTTGGGGTTGGCAACATTATAATAATTCTAATTACATACTTACTTTCATTCCACATATGATGGTAATGACTTTTCTATATAATCACTTTTCATACTAGATCAATAGGACCTAATCTAAAAGAAATACAAGAAATTTGTTATTTTTTAATTTGATAAACTGTTGCTTCCTGGGGGGGGGGGGGGGGGCACCTGTAATCCCTACCGGGCGTGTCCCCAGCTAGCAGATACGGGATGCCCTTGTGAAGTATCAGAAGTATGTTCCTAGCGTCTGGCATGGGTTGAGGGTTAAGCCGCCCGCAGAAGATCAAGATTGCACGGAGGGAGAAAACCTGGCCTACAAAGTTACTTAAAGGCCCTTGTTTCTTCGACGCTATCAGAGTATTCGAGGGCTAGGGGTCTATATTCTCAACTTATACCGCCTCTTTTATGCGGAAGGTAAAGAGAACCCACCGCATAAAAATAAACGCATTTACCAAGTAAAAGCAGCCGATATTACTGACTCTTCCCAGGTAAACAATCCAGAAGTAAAACAGTTCCCCAATCGAATCTCCGGACGGGGGCAGAAGTTTCTGAAGTAAGAGCCAGAAACACACATACCACGGGCATTGAATGTAATTACACTTCTTAAAACTTTTAGCTGAGAACCGACAAAATTGAAAGTCTGTAACAAACCAACCGAACTGATTGAAGACCGAGAGAGAGAAAGAGAGAGAGAGAGAGACCGGTGTTTTGTATTAACAGTTTTAAATACACTCGGCCATTTCATTCTGCATTTTTATAATTTGTCGTAATTTCTTGTGTAAATTTATTGCACCCGCTACAATCGTGCGTTAAACTTTTACACTCCCTAGAAAGCTACCACTTTAATTTGTAAACAATCTACTATTATCATATATGTTGTACAAAATTAGCAAACTTAAATCCTAAATCTAATTCTCGATAAATCTCTAATTTCTGTCGATAAATACATAAACTACAAGAGAGCCTCATTTTTCTTACCGAGTCCTATTAACGAACAAAATAATCTAACGTTAAGACTAGCAATTCGCTTCCTGGCAGCGACTTCTTCACAGGTTTGGCAACGAGTCAACTATTTTGGCTCTTATAGAACACGCAGAAATTTGGTACAACACTAAATTTTGTTCGTAGTTAAAAATCTTAACTGAAGGATACGCAGTTGATCCTGGCGCTGCCACCAAATTCAAGAGCTAAATTTTTCTCTCCCTCCAGCCTTAGTACTGGCGTCAACCATTTGAATAGCCATTAAAAAAGAGGAATCGAAGATTAAAATGACAGCGAAAGTTGATAAACTCACATGTCCTTGGCAATGTTTACAGGTTCTAATTTTGACAAAGATATTGTCCCTAGGGTGTTTACTTGTGCCTCGTGCTTGCCCTGGCTTTCTACGGCGCGGCGTAGCGGTGATGTGCAAATTATAAAAGCTGAAGAGCGGCTGTAGGTGAAGGTCGTGCCGAGTGTTTATAAAGAAATGGGGACATTATTTCTTGTCCCCCCGCTTCAGCGGGCTGATATGGGCAGCTGGTGGCATATAGGTGAGGCACGTGTTATGGTTTTAAATGAAATGGCCCAGCTAAGTAGTCCACGTGGAGCCGATCGCGCGGTCTGCTCGCCAGTGTTTATCAACAGGACGGCGCTCCGTTCTCTCGCTCGCTCCGAACCGGTCCTTATCGAGTCGGATCGACAGTGGAGATCGCACGTGTTTCAATTATAGAGCGGTATTTGCTTGGTTGATACGAACCGATTTAAGAGCGTTACGTAATCTTTGTTTTTGTCGTGTTTGTGTTTTTCCTAACCTAATTAAGCGTCTGTCTGTCATTTTTACGCGTTCTTCTTATGCAAATTGGCCGTCTCCAATTCGCACGTTTTTAAGCCAGCTTCGGCCATATATGATAAACTGTGATAAACTGTTAAGTCGTACGTCTCTAGTTACAGTATATTGATGCAGGTTTTTTGTTGAAGTAGAACTGCTAGGCCAATATCTAGAATAATTAAAGCAGATCATAACGAGGAAGTGGCCAACGGAACTCTTCCTTATTGCTGCTATATGGTAGAAAAACCTTGTTGAAAATAACCTGTCTGAATGTCGAGTACATGTTGCGAATAAGATTCTAAATTCTGCATTAAAATTGATTATGTTCGTTACGTATACAATAACTGCGAAGTGAAGTTCTTAACCTCTGACAAAATTACACATCAACGACCCACCAAACAGTAGAACCGATTGCCAGTATACTAGTAAATCTGAACTCTTTCTATCCACCCCCCCCCCAGAAAAAGGAAAAACTCAGTTGTTAGTTTGGAATTTCAAAATCGTTAAGGTGTAAAATTTGAACGACGTCCTTACTACCCTTTGCAAATGTAGAGCAATAATTGCTTGGCCACGACTGACCCCTTACGGTAGTCAATCTGCTGTTGTTCTTGAACGAGGACCAAATAAAATTCTGCTTTAGATGATAAAGAGATAGGCAGAGTTTGTTTTAGTTATTGCGTGCCAAACGTTGATTTCTACGAAGTCTTTTGTAACTCGCGTGGAAATCAAGTCAGGCGAAGATAACATCATTACATCTCCACATTTCCCGGAATCGGGCTTGAAATTTGCGGAATCCTGCTGCAATTTCCAGCTTTCGCGGCGGTGTCCGAGATAAACACACATTTCAACATCGTTCTTATCTGTTTGGTATGTGCTTGTTGGCTTCGATCCAATATTTGCACACGTGGAAATTTTTGCCATTATATTATAAATCCGACGGAGTAGCTGTACTTTTCCAAGAGGATTTCGTATCTAGCGCAAGAAGAGAACTTTAGGTGAATTTATTCCCAGCGTTCTTCTTGAAAGTAATTTTTAAAATAAAACACCGATTTCCTTTGAATATTAAATCTACAATTGATAATATTTAGACAAGAAAATTAGGAACCAAAAGAGCTTGTATGTGCTGTTTGAGATTGATCTTAATACAAAAAAAAATACTATCACAATTTGAAGATGTTTGATTTTTATAGTAGGTCCTCGTACAACCAAAACGGGACTTCTCCGACATAAATTAATCGGTACATCAAGGTCCGGTATAATGTACTTTATCCCATAAAAAATTAACCATTGCAAACTTTCCCCTCTAACAAACTATGCTGCAATTAAGGATATTTCATTCAGAACGATCAGGAAATTGCTTTAATACATTTCTGCTGACTTTCTAATTTTTCACGCTTTTATAGTGGACACAAAACTTCGCCTTGAAATTTAAAAAATGCAGGAATACATTTTTAAACCAGGAAGTCATTATTTCTCTCATCACTTACATGTCGCTAGTTAAAAGAAACAGATGAACAAAATTGCACCTGATAATCAGAATACACGTGGTATAAATTAGAAGTGTGTATTAAAAACGGTGGTATTTAAGTTTCATAATTAATTGTTGGCCATTATAAACAGAACTGCAGAAGAAGCAACACCTGTTGAAAAATTGTGGAAAAATAAACTAAGTGATCGTGAATGCATTAAACTATGACTGCTGGAAAAGAAAGGTAACAACAATGGAAACCTTTATTTAAAAATTCCTCTAAATTAATCACTATTTTTATATAACCTCTACACCGTAAGGTAGATGAGGATGGATTAAGTAAGTAAGTTTTATATAACCAAGTTAATAAACATAAGCAAAACCTTTGAACTCGCAATGCATATAAATAAACCATTTTAATTGGGATTCTGGAACGGTTTCGCAACTGTCTTTGAAACTGTGTGTTGATAACATTATTTTGACTTCCGTGCTGTTGATAAGTCGTCTGAATTCGTTGGCCTCTTGTGCGATTAATGTAATGAAAAAAATTAAACAGCAGCGAAAATCAGTCGCGACTCGTGAAGAATTTTGATGGTAGAGCCAACCACCGAAAGTAAAATGCATTTCCACCCGTCGCATACAAAGACAGATTCCGATATGCCCAGATTTAAATATTTCGCATATGAACTAGGAAAAGTAAGCGAAAAAAAATTATCGCAATTTACAGGCTAATTAAAATAAGATTAACTGAATCGAATATGCTCCCTTCATTTTTCGTTTGTATAATTCAACCAAAAAAATTATTATTGCATCTCCACTGTTTGATATACACAAATGCATGCGTGAATGACCTAAGTATATTATTTCAAGACTAGTGAATCACCCGAGCTACGCATCGGTTCGCTAATTTAAGAGAGATTCATTAATATAATTTTAAAAAAGGATGCATCGGCCGGGAATCGAACCCTGGCCGCCCGCGTGGCAGGGCAGCATTCTACCACTGAACCAACATGCTTCGTTGAATAAGGCGCTGCTATAATGGTATACTGGGTGACAATGCGACTAGGGCCATGCTTATATCTTCTTTATTTATGAATGTATTTGGATAAAATTTTATACCAAGATACTATACATAATTTCTGATTGGCCGATAGATATAGTCAAAATGGCTGACTTCCGGTTTTACCGGAAATGATAATAACTTTGATTTTTTAAATAGAACACCCTGTATATTTTAAGTTTTTCTGAATCTACGAGTCAAATTACATATAATAGTCTTACCAAATTTCAATTTTTTTAAACAAAAAATTTTTTTTTTTAATTTTTATTTTTTACCATGGACAGAAGGCCTTGACTTGAAAAAATCTATTCTAATAGACTCTAGCAACTCTTAATAATAGCTATTTTATCAATAAGGTCAATAACAAACCTTTAATAAAACAATATAGTTTGCTAAACTAGTTTTTTAAGAAAAAGTCGCTTTTCTTAAATGGCAGGGCCATCGTGCAATTAGATATAAAATGCAATTACCCATCTAACGATATGCATCATGCACTACTTTATCTTTATCTGAAACTGAAAATTAATTAATCAATAATTTTTTTAAATATTTTTATGTAATATCTAATAATACCTAAGCAAATTTGGCAACACTGTTGTATGTAATTTGAGTCGTAGATTCAGAAAAACACAAAATATACAGGTTAGGTATTTAAAAAATCAAAGTTGGTATCATTGCCGGTAAAACCGGAAGTCAGCCATTTTGACTATATCTATCGGCCAATCAGAAATTATGTATAGTATCTTGGTATAAAATTTTATCCAAATTCATTCATAAATAAAGAAGATATAAGCATGGCCCTAGTCTCATTGTCACCCGGTATAGTGAATCACCCAACTGTGCTTAGCTTCGCTAATTACACGATTTAATTAAAACTTTACTTTTTCATACTTTTTTTTTAAATTAAAACCGGCCTACGATCTAAGTCTAGCTATTAGCAAAATTTTAAGCTATCATACAATTTAATTGGTCCAGTATGTTCGGAGGAGGTAGAGAACAAAGATACATATAAACAAAGAGACCACCGATTTTATGGTATAGGATGTGCAACAATTTACCAATAAATTATGAATATATTAAAATAGATCACAGTAACCAGCGTTTAGCATACATGTACCTAATATTCGTGAAATAAAAATTACCCGTGCTTTGTTTAAACTTTAAAATGAGATTGATTAAAATAAGTCGAAAAATGTTTCTTTTAGATCAATAAAATCTTGAATGACTGGTTTGTTATGATTATGATAGAGTCATCGCTCTACGGTTCCTTAAACCGCCACTGTTGAAAATTGAACAGTTTTATTATTTCTCCTGCGATTTCTAATATTTAAAATTTCATGTTGAACTTTGTAGTTTCAGATGGTTTTAAAAAGAATAATTTAAACTTAACTTGATCAGGGTTATTAGGAGCAGAGCTGGTAACAGCTTTGCGGCCGGTTACCGTCTCGCTATTATTTACAGCGTGTAGAACAAGAGTTCTTTATGTATGTACATCTCAAGGAGCTAATACTGTGGCGGATAAGGAAACAGGTGGGACCACAATTTATCTAAATAACAGCAGCAGAACAATATTTCTTGTGCCATTTTAGATGACGGAAACTTGACTCCGAGGACAATAATTCTTCGGGCGTTCTTTGGAGATGAACTGCACAATTTTGGGCGCAAGTTTTCACGAATGGCCGAACAAGGGGGATATAAACACACAATACTTTTAATGGAAATACTTGCTCGCCCTAAATCTTCGAATTGCACTAGGACGCAGGAAGTTTAGAGATTGTAATGCGGATTTATTTTCTCAGCATGATCAAAACTGGACAAACATGTAATATAGGATAGAAAATGTGAAAATTAATCGAAGAAACCAAAACTGTATAAGACAGTGATAATGAGGATTTTTAATTCCCTCGCCGAAGGTAAAAAAAATATTGCAATCGACAAAAAAATCATCTTCCGAAATTTCTTCAGATCTTCATATTTCAGGGTTTCTAGATGACGAAAATAGTTATTTGTCTACCAAGCGTGGAAATTAAGGTTATTCCATCATGAGATGATGCTCGAGTGACGAAATAAACGAGTTTCCACACGTGCAGACACATTATTTTTTTCTACAGAGTCAATTTTGTACATCAATAAACATTTAGTATCTTACTTTTTTAGGTACTGTTTTTGATAACAGTTAGAAAATATTTATTTCCTGACTATTTTAAAAAAGGTGTGGAAAAGTATATCATTTCCTAACTAAAATTATTGTACATTGAAATGGTAAAATTGAACTTTTCCTAACAAGTTAGAAAAACATGTTCTCTCAATTCCGTATGTCTGTCCGTCTAATTGTCCATCGTTGGCGGTATAGCTCAAAAACTATTTGTTGAAGAAAGATAATATTTTATCGCATTTTATATGGTAATGTACTATATTTCTACATGCAAAATCGCTTGCTAATGTGGCACTTCGCACCATAGCAACCATTACAGCATAGCAACGACGATTAGTTTTACGTTTGGTAATATGTACTGAAATTAACTGTTGGTGACACAGTATAAGTCTATCTCAAATTCGAGGTTAGCAGGTTTTCGTCAATTTTGACACAGACTGACGCAAAACCTAACCTCTTAACTTCGAAACTGATATAGACTTAAAGTACCACCAACAATACACATCAGTACTGCCAAATGCATAACATCAACTGGAGCTGCTTATTGTGCTTTAGTACATAAAAACGAATTCTGCTCAGCTTGGTTGTTTTGACATTTAATGTCACTTCTATATAAAAATCTAATATTTCATATTTCTACATGAAATGCGATAAAATACAATACGAAAAGCGTTAGAAAAGTGGTTTTACTAAACTCGTCTGGCCGTTTAAGTACTCGCTAACACTCGTACTCAAACCAGCCATACTTGTTGAATAAAACTTCACTTTTCTAAACTTGTTGCATAATATACTATTATATGTCTACCTGGCTCAAAACCGAATGTACATTCGGTCAAATATAAACAAGGTGAGCACTTTAAAAATAATCTGTTGTCAGGTTTTCACCCTTGACGAAAATAAGACCCAACAGCTACAAGGTGAATATCGTAAAATTGACAGAAATGTGCGGCGATCAAAGCGTCCTTTATAATACAGCCAAAAGCGAATCCAACTGCTGTGCAGGCATGGGCTAGCGGCTGAAGCGACGGCCTAACAATTAGTAATCGGATTCCGCTTAAGCGAACGCCTGGGAGCGTGAGTTCGAATCTCAGGGACTGCAATGAGACGGGAAGTTCCGTGTATATCCCTTTGCAGATTTTCTAACGGAACGGAACGTGCGAGATTTTCGAATACTGTGCTACAATGTAGATATCAGCAGTTCCCAACTAGTTTTCAAAGGAAATAGTTCTAATCTCTAATGTCAACATCCTTACATGTCGACATGTCCTTACATCCTTCTCCAGTAGGCAACCTTGCAGAGACGAGTTCCGATATTGAAAAAGACCAATAAATGAACGGTTCGTTTATTTATTTATACTGGAAGTGATAGAACAACCTTGTTAAAACGAATAAAAAACAAACGCTAGTGCACAGTAGTCTCATAATATGCCCGATAAGTGGCTTGGTAGCAGGCAATGGCAATACAAATTTCCATTGTGTGAAAAGGTCAGAGAGCAGCACCTATCGCATTCCAGAAATGAGCAACAGACAAGTTCAAGCTGGTGCGACAATTTTTATCGGTTTCGGAACCAATTACAATGACACAAATAGCCCTCCGATTAGCGTATGCTTTTTATTTTTAACTCCTCTTTTAACTGCCAGCTTCATTGTACGTAGGACAGATTTGGATAATTCAGCTGTGACATTCATTCTCCCATGAACTCTTCTTCTTTGTTCACAATATTATTCAGTAGTTGTTAAGGCTGAAAGTAATCGTCCGCATCATGGGCTTGCCGTAAGTCTAGTTTTCGAGAGTGGCTTAGTTCGATACGTTGTTGGAATTCTTCATAATTTCTACAGATTTTCTGATTATCATTTGATAATATCGGATACCTCGACCAAGAACTTCAAACTCTTTCATCCCTGATGCGATGATCATGCCAAAGAAGAAATACGACACCCCAACCGAAAAGTTTTCATTCAGTGAACAAAGACCGTGAATGTGTATATCTTCTTCGACACTTCATGGATTAGGCTGTATAACCTGTTCCGACACCCATCGCCTTCGTGGCCGTCCAAGATATCTTCGCCCCTTTGGTTTGTATTTTATAGCAGCTTGTGGAATTCTATCTCTCGACATTCTGTTGACACGATCACTCCAATTTAACATATTTAATTATTGTCTGATATTGCCATTTCTCAGCTTATCTATGCGTACATTCGAATTGTTATTCTAAGCGAATGAGGAACTTTAACCAAAATGTGCAGAATCACTTGACCAAGTCCGTCTGATGAATATACACCCATAGCGCTTCAAATTCCTATGTAGTGGATGACAAACCGTCGATGCGCTGTTTGAGTAGACGAACGTACTGTAGAAATGAGACCTTATGACATTTTTTAGGAAATACTAATCCTAAATCATATTGGGCGGACTTCAATCAAACCACGTTTACTAGAACTCGCTCGATTTGTCAAAAACTAGACGATTTATTCAGAAGTTTTTTCGCAACCTGCGCCAGCTGCTCAAAAATGGGTCAAACACCATCGTCCTGTGAAGAGATTCCGCAAGCGGCGACGAATTTGGCGATACGAACGGCGATTAACTATTTTTGCGATTCGCGAGCGCGGGGTCATCCACCCTGCTTATATTTGCAGGCAAACACGCCGAGATAGTTGTATTTGTGCGCTCAAAAGTACACGTGTTTGTTGTTCCACTTGCCAGAGATAAGCTGGCTAATAATAGTCGTTCTTTTCAAATTTAGCTGCTGCTTGTCCACAGTGGCGGCCCGCTCTAAGGAGACAAGGAGCTATGGCTCCACCATAGCACACCAGCCATTCAAAAATTTTATACATTCTGAAATAACCTTTTTTGCACTGATTTTTCATAATTCTTCTCAATTTAAAGCTTAAACAAAGCGCAAACAATTTTTTTCATGGGTATGCAACAAGAAGTAGGTCCACAAGATAATAATATTTTAACATTCAGTGGGAGCCAATTTCAGTGTATGCTCAAGCCTCAAGCAGCTTCAGTCCGGCGTGACCCCTGCGATAACGCGCGCGTATGTAGTTTTTTTACTTCCTTTTACCGTAAAGGAAGTATTGGATTCACCCCAAAAATTCGAAATTGAGTTTTCAACAGATCTTCACGTTTTAGAGTCCCCTGATCCCAAAAAACATATTTTTTTTCATTGGTCTGTGTGTCTGTCTGTCTGTCTGTCTGTGTGTCTGTCTGTCTGTGTGTCTGTGAACAGAATATCTCAAAAACGAAAAGAGGTATGGCGTTGAAACTTCATATATAAGTTTTGTGTACTATGTAGATGAGACAGCAAGCTTTTTAAAAAAATCGCATAACCGGAAGTAGGTGTTTACTCTTGTGATTTTTTAGTTTTTTTCGATTTTTTCAAAAACGGCTCTAACGATTTTTTTCAGGCTTTACATTTTTATTACATTTTTAATGTGCATTAACGTGAGATAGGTGATTTTCCAGTTGAATACTTCTAAAGTGGGTTTCTTTTGTTTTTTTTTCTATTTTTTTTATTAACTCCTATTTTAAATAGAACACCCGGTATATTATTACATTTTTGAATTCTGCTTAAGATTTTAGAGAAAATTTGTCTCTTCAACTAACGCTCTATTTTGTACCGTTTTTGTAGAATTCGTAATTTTTGAAAATTTTTGACAAATGCTTAAAAATTAAAAATTAAATATTTAACTAATTATAAGATCACTGTAAAAGGAAGTTGTGTGAGTGTATCACACCAGATTTTTTGATTGTATTTTTAGCATGTGTGCTGACTCCATTGAGTTCAGATGAAGCATGGCGGCGCCCAGGGAGCATATGCGAAAGGCAGTGTGTATAATTTACACAGAACATAATTTACTGGTAAATTGTCGCATCTTAACATAATATACGCCATGTATCTATGTATCTCAAACTGAACATGCAATCTGGAAATGCAAGTTTATTTTATTAGTCTGTACAGTTTGGTAAATGTTTTTACTACGCTATTTTTTCCAGTCCACATGCGAAATATTCAAATCTCGAGATATTGGAATTTATCTTGGCCTGCGAGGAGGTGGTTGATTCGATCACAAAAATTCTCATTCCGCCACTGCTGTCCACCTGATCAAAACACCGACCGCTCGCAAGAGTCCTATTATAGAAAAGATTGATTCCTAACCTACAAATTCGATTAAAAATAAAGGTGGATCTAAAAATGGAGCAACTCTGGCAAGAAACTTCCTGGTATTTACGCTGTTGCAGCCAATATTTATTAGATTTAAAATTGGTACGCCGGTTTAAAAATGGAGTAAATGGCGCAGCGAAGATGGGGGTAACTGTAGTTTCACGTGTTTTGGCATTAACCAGTTCCGAGCGCTGCAAAAGTGACTACGTACAACTTGAATTTTGCATTTGTTGAATATATTCGAAATTCGAATACATTTTCTCGTCTTACTTTTAGAAATCTTTAAATATCTAGGCATTTTATGAGACTGCCCAAAACATTAGATATACAGGGTGATTTATATTCGTATTAGGTTCTGATTGTGCACATTTTTGAGAACCAGTGGCTACATCAAATAAAAGTACATTAAGCTAATGCACCAAATGTGATTGAAATACCCAAACAACTATTTTTTGCTACTGCATTCTATTCAAGTTCGGTATTATCGCAACCACCTGTGCGAGCGTATCTTCCTAGAAATTCATTCCAGCATGACTATCGAGAGGTTCAAGCAATTACATCTGTTTGATGACCATACTTATGAATCGCTCTGTATAGATTTCTCTAATTCTATAGCATTTTGTTCATTATTTACGTTTTTCCTATTCTAATACACATTTTTCAATGTATCCTTATTAATACTAGCTTTATCCTGCCAATAATGAACAAAATCTTCTTCAATAACAGCACTTTTTCGTCTACACTTTAAAAACAAACCCATTCAGAATGAATCAAAAAGATGCAGCGACATGTAACGTATGCTCGCCAGGAGTTCAAAGGTCGACCAATAAACAGATAAAGAGTCAACGCCTTGTTCTTAGCGCATTTTTCAATTGCTGACAACGAATAACGTTCAACCAGATACTTAACAATTTTCATTAACGAGCTCATCGCTCTTAACTTTTAGATAATTTTAAATGTCATAACTCTATGCTCGAGTTTCCAAAAACAGACGATCTCCGACCTGCCATTTCGATTTTTGGGACAGGATATCAATCGAATCGGGCAGAAATAAATGTGTCCAACGACAGCACATCTATCAAAAGCGAGCTTGAAGGAACCTTTTGACTCTGGGCTATCAGGCCCTGGTATGCCTTATAAAAAGTTAGGAAAAGTGAGTTAACCGACGATAATTTTTACTGCAACTGAACGGTTGCATAACAAAACCGCGGTAGTAAACAACGGCAGATAAAAAATACGTGAGCGATTGTCATTGTCTCGTATCGGGATGATAAGAAAAGGCGAAGTCGCAAAGTGGAACTAACCTCTGCACATTTTGCGCAAGGTCGTCAAATGTGATTTTCCTTGCCCTTGCTGTTTTAGGGCAGTTTATCACTGTCGCTCGATCATCGTCTGCTGTCGGCAAATGCTTTTTGAGATTCTCCTGTTCCCTCGGTTGGAGATTCTAAAGAACAACAGTGAACAAACGGCCAATTTTAATGTATCAACTGCGGTTTCTTTTTTTTAAACTCGATGTTCCTGTTTCATATAAATGCAAAGCGGCATCCTGTATCAAATTCTATTGTAATATCACTGCTTGTCACTGTCTGGCGATTTTTAAGCTGTTTAGTTACCATCCAAAAATTGCACTGCCAGATGTTCCCAATAATATTGTGATATGTGCTAGTACTTATACATGAAAATTTAAATATTTTAATCTATTTGTAATTGATCGGAATCAGTTAAATGTGATATAATCGGACTACTTTAAGTATTGTTTTTTAACCATTAACCTAATGAATCAAACAAGATATGCCTCTTTGTTCTTTGTTGCCAATTATGACGTACTAACCTCACAAATATTAACGTAGATAATAGTTTTCTTTCGAATTGTTGCCCTGAAGAACAAACTCTGATTATTTACTATATTGTTCTCTCTGGTAGCAACCAACCAAAATTCGGCTCAATTAATTTATAAGTTTGATTCGAAATTTGTACGTCAAAAAACACAGTTTTTAAAAATTTTGCACAACCCGCATGTCTACCTATGAAAGATTTCAAAAATTTTTGTTGCGAAAACTATCCTGTCCTGGTTGAAGATCGTCCGTCTCAGAAGTCCAAGAACAACCTATCTATTATATAACTCAGAGATTGACCCACATCGTGAACCTCGAATTAGCGTTCGAGATCGCTGGTTAACTAGCTACAGGAGTGTTTTAAGCCAATTTAAAATTAATAGGAAAATTTGCGACCCGTTGCGTAAGCACGATGGCTGGATGCGGACTTCGCAATATTTTTCTCCAAAATCGTATGCAAAGCAAATCACGACTAGGTATAAACAAGATACATCAGAGATATTTAGAGAAATCAAAAGCTAGTGTACAATATTTTTAAAAAAATATATCGTGGCCAAAGAACCTCCCAAGCCTACAAATACATCGCTTTTCGCCCACCGACGAAGGCAAGTTAAATGAATTGCAAAGGGTCGGTAAACAAGCTAAGGTTGTCACCACTTGACGACAGCTCCCTTCTCCATTAATTATTTTATCGCTGCCCCAACAGTTCAATTTCCCTTCGTCCTTCACATTAATAGACGCTCCGATAAACCACTAGACGCAAGCAGAGGGCAGATGATAAGTGCCAACTTAATAACACAAACAGGCCCGAGGTTGCATCATTTTTCAGTCGAGAGGGCCGATTTCGAGATAAGAACGTAGGATCAGAGTTTAATTAAGGCCAAATGCCCTGGAAAGCAGTTTTTTGTAATGGTGGTGATTTGGGCTAAAACAAAGTTGCGGTATTTTTAGAATAATTGATTTCACAAATCGTGCGTAGCTGACGTCAATGGTATTTGGACTCGTCGGTATTTGTTTTTTGTTCTATCATGATAAGAAAGGAACTGTGTAAATTATGTTCTACATAATTGTAACTATTCCAGAATAACACATTCACCATTTATTATAAATTGATTGATTCCAGTAACGGTGATCATGTCTATTATAAAATTTAGAGTTGAAAACATTTTAGCTCCCTATTGATTACTGAATTCCTATGTGAATACATACATAATTTTTCGTGAAAACATCACCATCGAGATGTCTTCAAATCTTACGTTTTAGGATCCCTAATTTGCGATTTTTTTCTTCAATTACGTCTTCACCTGTTGATGAAAACAACTTGTTGGAGGAAGACGATATATTTTTTAAATGTTCACCTGGTACGTTACCGAATATACTCCTAATTTCGGTCAAATATGTACAGGGTGAGAAACTTAAAAAAAATAGTTCATAGTTAAAGCCCTTTACATATTTTTTTCAAGTACAAGAGCAATGTTTCAGTGGCCATCAGAAGAATTTGCTGCTCGCGGTTGCTTGATAATTATAAATGTGAATGTAACTATCATACAATTTTAGTTTTCACTGACTTACCATATAAATATCATCACACTGGACAACCACTCCTCGGTATAGGTCATGCAGACTAGGTCCACTTACCTGAAAAAGAAATGAAATATTATTGCTCGAATAAAAACAGTTGAAATAATTATATTAAATAAATCTGTACGTAAAACATATTTTGCCTAACCAGAAATATTAAAGGGAACCGAGTAGCTAGAAGCGAATAAAAACAACAACGGTTCAAATCGGAGGTACATATGTTTGCCGAAGGCGAAAGCTCCTCGTGTATATTTTGAAGAGCAGAGACCTCGAAATTTGTTTTGTAAATTCGAACCTGTTCCAGGGCAAGGTAATAAAACCGATTTTAAATGACGAGAACTTTTGCTAGACAGCGATAGCGACAGCCACTGACTTCGGCCTTTAGGTTTATTGCGGATTTATTATAATCTGGTAACTAAAGTGTAGCACCCAGAAAGTTCAAGATTGTAGAACACCAGTAGTCGACAAAGTTGCTGGTCGAAACCTTCTATTTCATCACAACAAAATTCGCCAAATATCAATTAGCTTTGTTTATAAGGCTAGTTAGTACACATGCTCCAATTTTAAGAACTTAGGGAATCCGACCGACTTTGCAGCTATATTCAACCAGCCTTGGTATTATTTATGCTGCACTGGCAAAGCTCTGATTTTTGGCCAGCACCTGCCAGCTGTGTTACATATCAAAAAATCGAACTGGTGGATATCACGAAGAGCCCGGTTTGCGAAGAAATTAAGCAAACAGGATAGGTCCAAAGCTCCAAACAAGCCGAAGGGCATTGGCAATCTATTATCTAAAGAATTCAAATATTGACTAATCCTGGAACCATAGGACTGGGCTTCGTAACAATTTCGAAAATAAGAACTTAACCTTTAGCTAAACACGGTCAATGCGAGACTAATTATCTGCAAAAGTAAATGAACTTTGGTCAAACAAGAACGTTTCGCCCGGCTTCGAATTCGGCTCGCGACACCGCAAGTTTGCCAAATAAAAGTAGGTCGTAAAGTGGTTTCAAAACAGATAAGAGTCTAATTTAAGATTACAAGGATGTGGCGTGTTCTATAGTATTTGTAGTTAAACATTTCCCGGTTGGTGCGATCTGTAAACATTGTTATATTTATAAACCTAGACGCAAGTTAAAAATGCACTGATAGTAAGAATATGTGAATATGTATACGTAGTATTGGGACCTGCTGGGGAGTCGCAATCTTTCAATATTTTTGCATAAAGCACACAAATTCTATGTTATACGATATATCCAGTAGCCGTCTGGATGCCCTCTTCTCTGGTCTGGTTGTTACGTCTTGCGACGCCATAAAACAAAATTAGAATTTTCATTACATTATAAAAAATAAAAACTAAGTTGATAAACAAAGAACGACACGTATACACCTTAAACATAGTCCTTCGAACAGAAACAGAGACTGATAATGGTTTACAAAGAATCGAAACACCCTGGGAATAATATTAAAAAATTATATCCCTAAATTTCTACACAAAAAAGACTGGCGTTTAATGAAAAATGCCCGAAAATCGTTGTTGAAAGTACAACCTTGGAACACATACGACGTTTCAGGTACTTAGTATACAGCCGAGACGACGATATCTGGAGAAAATTAGAACTTACATACATACAAATAACATGTGTAAGACAATTATGTACAAACACGATACGTGAGTAATCAATGAACAGCAGGACAGCCAGATTCAAGCAGAGGAGATGAAGTTTCTGAGATTGGTGAAAGGTTGCAGCAGCAACGGTGATATTAGAAGCACCGATATAAGAGATATACAAGTTGGGGGACAAAATAATCTAAAACAAATGAAGATGAGGGTGTAGCGTAGCGGCGATGAATGGCCTGAAAACGTCTTTCGTGAAGGCCATAAACTAAAATGCAATTGTACAGTGCGTGACTAAACGAGCTGCTAAACGTGAAATTCGCAATGTGGCAGGTCTAGTGAAAGAGTTAATTGTACGCCTGCACTAAGAAAGATCTGTAATGTCAAATGTGATTTGTGTCGTCGAATTGAACAATCAAAACTAACTTGTCTAAACGTCACGATGCCATTTCTAGCACAGCCGGGACTATGTCGTAAACGCAGGGATATCGGCCAACAAACCCTTTTGTCCCAACTAACAACAGACCAGGCGAAAAGGGAAAGTCCTTTTCGACGCAAGTTATTTCAACCCTTGTGCTACAACAGAGCAAAAGCAAGCTTAGCTAGACAATCCTATTGTACTCAAAAGAATAGGGAATGTCCCTTCCATTCAGGCGCACCCTATATAAACGCAAGTAGCTTAGTTTTCGATATCACTTTTACGTAACATCAGATCACCTTATCACTTCGCGTTATATCACTTGACTTAATATCACGTTTTCTGCATATTCCGACTTGTACCAAGTCGAGGACCGAGGTCCGTTTTCAAGATCTTTTATTAATAAATATTTCAATATCGAAAACCAAGCTACTCACAATTCGTATTTGTATTTTAAATTAATATTAACGAATTGGTATATGTTGTATTTTGTTCGTTTGTTCTAAAGTAATAAAAGGAATGTTATTGTTTTCCACAAAGGGTTGTATTTTACTGAACTTAATTCCACAGTAATAAACAACATAATAGTTCTAGTGGTGCAAACCACTAAAAGGGGAACATCTAAATACGATAGATCAAAGGATTCGAAAGCAAATATGGAATTATCATCTAACAAAAGGAAGAAGTCTAGAAAGACCGAGAAAAATATGGGTACTTTAACAGACAGACCGCCTAGTACTTGTAATGAAGAACTATCAAACGACAGGGATGAATGAATGTAACTCCGTCTGCTCTTCGTTGAATATTAATTTCCTTGCCCAAGGTGAACTTCTGCATTTTGATTATACCAGTATATCTACGTATTTTTGTACTATCGTTAACCTCTTGTTACCTTAGCGGTGTAGAGGCTGGCGCTTTGTACGCTTGCATCTGGCGTTGTAGTGTTCAACTTGCCCCGAGTTTCGAGTTACAAAGTGCGCCCCTCGTGCTTACGTAGCAACCATTGTGTTCGGCGTGTGTCTTGGTGATGTATGGACCTTGATACTCCATCTCTTAGGTCTGTGGTTGTGAGTACAGTTAATTTGGTGTCCAACTGTGGATAGTCTCACCGAGCCCGACTCCAATCGCTAAAGCTGCGGAAAATGCCTGCCCCTGCGGGACTCCAACAGAGGACTTGCTTAATGCAAGCATAGCGATTTCCCAACTGCTCTACGCGGCTTCTATTATACCAGTATATTTAAGAGCAAAATTCGAAACTGACTTCTTGTGATGTATGGTGCGGAACAATTCTAATTCTAAACTTCTATGCAGTGCCAATAGCTTTTATAGTTAAGGAACTTAAATAATACAATACATTTTAAATACTCCTCTTCTTGTTCTATACGTTTCTATATCGGGCTATAGTTAGTTGGCTATTTTTCGAATGTCTCGTGTCATGATTCTCGCTTTGACCGTACTTTTGCTGTTAGTGCTAAGATGCGTTGTCGTGAGTGGCTAAGTATTCCCATGCCGTTCGTTCCCGATATCAAGGCTATACTGTTGTGTTAACCACCACCATTTTCGACCGAGATTCTTCAAATCTTCTCGAATTTTGCTTGCTGATGTAAGCTTTAATTCTGTCGCTGTCGCTCGTTACAATTATTGCATTGTTGTGCCAAGGGCCTACGCATTGGATTGAGATTCTTCAAATCTGCTCGAATTTTGCTTGCTTATGTAAACCGTGTAATTTGCATGTTACTTGTGTTAGCTGTTCTGCTAGTCAACAGTAATGTTAATTTAGATGCAATATATTTATATCGGGTGCACCGTATGGTTTGAACATTTGAGTAGCTTAAAACTGTTTGCAAGTTCATCGCACACTGTGACTAAGCGTTTGAGTTTGAGCTCTCGCTTTTATCGAGGCATATTTGTTGCATTAAAGACTCACTGGCGCCCCTTTCTAACAGCCAATTTAAGATTTTGTAAAAAACCCGATGCCGTCTTCACTGTAGTTGGTCGGCCATTGAATGTGCCCTTGTGGTCACGATAGTTTTGAGATTATTTTGGCAAATTTTGGTATCGCCATTCTACCTAACCCTTCAAAACTCAATGCAATCGCCTAAAAGAACGTCTCAGTCCACAAGAAACCGCTGGTTCTGCAAGTTTCACAATTACCCAGCCGCTTTGGTCTTTCTAGATGCAAGGAAATCTCCATTCGCTGCAAATTGATTCCGGACTACACGGGATTCCGTATTCATCATTTTCACACACGCGTGAGCATTGAACGAGTTCAACCACTTATCTAGCGCCTATTACCCCGTGTTGTGCTATGGATGGTGAATTAAGATAACGGCTTAGCCGCGAAGGAAGAAATGTCGCAACAAATTAGATTAAGCGCCGGCTCGGGCAAATGAGCCTGCTAAATGAGATGTCCCAACATCTGCGAAGTCATTCGACAGGAAACGCGACTGCGTTCGTCAGATAGTGGATCCCGAAATTCATGGATCGGAACAACCTTTCCAAAATACCAGCGGGGTGAAATTTTCAAGTTGCGCATTGAACGAGCGTCGGGAGCAACGCCAGGCCCTCAACCTTTTTTTTTATCAAGTCTGAAATGCAGCAATTAATGGCTATTGCCAGGAGATAATGTAATCGAAAAAGACTGAACGAGTCAATGGTGTCTGGTTGAATTCTGATAATGATGGAACAGAGGCTGCCGCCGGTAATTATACGCTGACAATTGCTAAACAAAGCAATCAAGTATTGCTAAGACCTTGAACACAGCCAAGCGCATTGTTGCAGATGCAAGGGACTGTTAATTATCTGTCAGTCCATTCCGAGGACTTTGCGCTCTACATCTAACAGTCACCTTTTCAATAGAAGCTAGGACAAACGATTTAATTCAACCAGGAACTCGCTATAAAGTGCGGAAATAAAAATCTGGTGTGATACACGCACACAACTTCCTTTTACAGTGATCTGATAATCAGCCAAAAATTTTATTTAAAATTTTAAGCATTTGTCAAAAAAAAATCAAAAATTACAAATTCTACAGAATCCGTACAAAATAGAGCGTTAGTTCAGGCGATAAATTTTCTCTAAAATTTTAAGCTGAATTCAAAAATGTAATAATATACCGGGTGTTCTATTTAAAATAGGACTATAAAAAAATAGGAAAAAAATAAAAGAAACCCATTTTAGAGTTATTCAACTGGAAAATCACCTATCTCACATCAATACACATTAAAAATCTAAAGTTTGAAAAAAATCGTTAGAGCCGTTCCTGAAAAAATCGAAAAAAACTGAAAAATCACAAAAGTAAATACCATACTTCCGGTTACGCATCTAGATAGTACACAAAACGTATACAGTGTGGTCCATTAAGTGTGCAACAAATGGGACATTTTTTTATTAGTTGTAAAACCGAAATTCAAATACCGCCAAAAGTTAGTGCATGTTCGATAACCATATCAGATGCCCTTAGAATGGCTTCAAGTCAAACAATATACAGGGCAGGACAAAAAATATGAAATTCGTTCAAGAATAAAGTGACCTTATTTTAAAAAATATAGCAAAATGTTATTGAGAAAAGTTGTTTAGAATCAAAAGTTATGCTCAAATACAAAGTCACGGCCTCCTATTCGAATTTTGATTCTTTTTTTGTAAAATTTTGTAGTATGATACATATTTTTATTATTCTGATTTTATTAAAAGTTTTTCATATGTAAATTATTATTAGTCAAGCATTTGCCTTGTTAAGAAGAATATTTGCGAAATTCTAAAGTTCTGTTAAATATCGTTGCAACAAACATGAAGTGGACGGTTACCTAAAAAAATATAAATCCAAGTAAATTTTACAAATACGCTTCAAGTTGCTAAAAGTTATTTAAAAGGGATGTGGGTGTGGCTACTTTAAATACATATAAAATCAAAATAATAAAAATATGTATCATACGGGGGTAATATAAAATTTTTCAAAAAATAATCAAAATTCGAATAGGAGGCCGTCACTTTGTATTTGAGCATAACTTTTAATTCTAAACAACTTTTCTCAATAAAATTTTGCTATATTTTTTGAAATAGGGTAACTTTGTTCTTGAACGAATTTCATATTTTTTGTCCTGCCCTGTATATTGTTTGACTTGAAGCCATTCTAGGGGCATCTGATATAGTTATCAACCATGCACTAACTTTTGGCAATATTTAAATTTCGATTGTACAACTAATAAAAAAATTTCCCATTTGTTGCACACTTAATGGACCCACACTGTATATGCAGTTTCAACGCCATACCTCTTTTCGTTTTTGAGATATTCTGTTCACAGACTGACATACAGGCAGACAGACAGACCAATGTTTTTTGGGTTCGCGGGACTCCGAAACGTGAAGATCTGTTGAAAACTCAATTTCGAATTTTTAGGGTGAATCCATTACTTCCTTCATCGTAAAGAAAGTAAAAATGATTTGGTGCTAACAGTCCGACGTGATTTGATCTCGTTGGGAAGCTTTTCGATGCTTGACGTGTTGACACATCAACCATTGCGGTCGCATAATGAAGCTGTCTTAATACCGACCTGGCCCACGTTATCCATTAGGCTGCGGAAATTCAAATTGGAATCGATCGACTTTTTTGAATCCCCCAACATGTTGCGAAAACGCAATCTTGTTTTCTCTATTGCAAGTATCTCTCTAAGTCCCCTTACCTTCCAAAAATGTCCTGTAATTAAGTCTCTTGAATTTGTATTCGGCGAATTGCTGCATTTTTAAAACAGAAGTCACAGTTCAATTTTTCACGAAGAACAACCTAGAAATTTTTGGTAAGCAGTTTTGATCTCAGCCGATGGTGGTCTTGGGATAGCTTTTGAAAGTTTCTGACGTTCCTGTCTCAGTTTTTGATAAATGATAATGGGATAAGTTGCAAACAACACCAGACGACCCTGCGAGCGCTGCTATTAGTATCCTTAGTTAGTGAGTTATGTATAGATGGTAGCTATTCTAGATTGCATGTATTATAGTTGATTGCATCATGTTGGTAGAATTTTGGAGTGAATCCCGCAGAAGCACATTATTCTGCAGCAGCCGAGCGAAATTGACAGTAATTGCTGTACTGTGCAAGATCAGTAGCCACCGGGCTCTTACTGACTCTGTGCGAGTTGTGACAATATTGGGCAGTACTAGCGAAAAGTGCCCAGCCAGTGAAAGTACCGATAATGTGCTAAGGGTTGATGCTGACTGATGCAAGGCCGGGTATGGTAAACGTCCCTACCGGAAGCATGTAGGGGCTAGGGAGGGTGGGCCAACCTCGATGAGTATAATTATTATTATCGATGAGATTTGCAAGTCAGTAAGTTTATATTCTTTTACATATAACCACCTTCTTCTGCTACTGGCTACTGGCCCAAGGAAAGCTCGCACGGTTTGCACCCAATCGCCGTCTTGTGGTCAGGGTGACTTGCATCCACCACTTTGGTACATTTTAAAAATTTGAGATTTGAATTTCAAGATAACGCACAAAAACGGCTTTGATTTCCGACCTTTAGTCGAAGAATTCCAATTTCGGCATTTCGGTCAGACGCAAATTGTTTTTCATTCCAGCCCCTGTCACCAGTTGCGGGACTTTATAGGAAGAGGCCCGGGTTCCAGCAATATTTGCGAGCTCCAAACAGTAACAAATGGGAAATGCATATATGTCAGCCGATTTTGGTGAGTCTCTCCTGAGCTAAGGTCCCGGGTTCTGGGAACCCTCTGGACCCTCTTTAGTCCCGCGTTCATGCAATTGCGAGGTTATTTGTTGTTTTATGGTATCTTCAAATGTTGACTTACAATTTTAGTTGACCATTCTCAAGTCGCAACCTTGTTTATTACGTCCAAACGCTTTTTAAGCTGCAATAAAAGCGAAACATGTACATTTGACAAGATGGCTCCTTACTGTTTTACCGAAAATATAGGTCGTCTGCGAATTTTACAACCTGCTAGGACTAAAAAAGGGACAGGACTGGTTTGCAGCAACTTCCCAGCTTACTTTTTTCAAACTATTATGTAACGCTACTGCAACATGCGGTAAATTTTGTATTAGGATAATTTGTTCATTTTTATAACTGAGAAGAGTTTTAACTTTCAAGTTTGTTGCTGATGATGCAAACTCGTGACAACTTTGCCACGGTCCAGCTATGCAAGAACCAATTGTATAAGTGATAACGATGCAAAGAGTTCATGTGATTAGCTGCTAGTCCTACTGGGCGGCAGGCCATGTGGCAAATTATCGAAGTTTATGACTATGACCTTATACACACGAGCTTTTGCTGACCCTGGACAATCTGGCAAGCGAGGCACGCATCTAACCCGTGGAGAATCGCTGTAAAGTTGGTAACATTTGTTTCTCATATTTCTTCCAAGGTACATGCAAATTTGTTTAGAGAATCTACATACAGTAACGATAGCGAGTTGTGTTGAAAACAATATCCCATGATAATAATCAAAACTGGTTTCTATTACACAGTAGCTGAGAATCATGAGGTAAGGATGATGCAGCGAAATTGGTTTAATGGGCATCTTACACAGAGGTCGTTCTGTTTTCGACAAATTTTTAGCGAATGTTGTGACATTCTGTAATCTTCAATCTAAATTGAAAAACTTCACCAGCCAACTGAAAATTTGAAGTTCTGGAAGCACCGGTTAAGTTAAGTAGCCCTTTTCCATCTTATTATTTACTTGTTTTAGCGTTTTGCAACTACGTAATCGCGGACCTAGCAGTCCAATCGATATTAGGGATGCGCCGAAGCATCGATTCGGCTTCGGTATTCGGCCGAATCGGCCAATTTTTCAGTTATTCGGCTTCGGCGGCCCGTTTCGGCCGAGGCATGCAAAAAAAAAATTGTAGCAACTCGCAAATTTGCTATGCGTGGTTAGAATATTTATTTCAATTTGCGTTTTGAGCTGAAGTTTAGACCCTGGTAAACTACATGTGTGTTGTGTGATAATTAAAAATTTGCGCTTGTTCAAATAAATTATTTTTAATATTTTCTTATTTTATTACTCCTCGTCTTAACAAGTAGAAGCATGAACCAGCTCAAAATAGTGTTCAGAAAACTGGAGAAGGAAGCAAAAGAGGTTGGCCTGATCGTAAACGAGAAAAAACGAAATACATAAGAATTAACAAAGGTGAAAACCAGCTGCAGAATCTAAAAATAGGAAATTACAAATTCGAGGGGGTAGGCGAGTTCGTATACTTAGATTCACAACTAAACACCACAAATAACACTAGCGAGGAAATAACAAGGCGCATTCAGAATGGAAACAAAATTTATTTTATTTACAAGAATCTGATGAAATCGAAAATACTGCAACCTGCATCCAAATGGAAGGTGTATAAGTCAATGAGAAGCCCAGTGATGATCTACGGGTGCGAGACGTGGTCTTTAACAATAAGAGACCAAAACGCGCTACGAATTTCGGTAAGAGCCATAATGAGGAATATGGGGCCCAGTGCAAGATGTGAATGGCCCACGGCGTAGAACGAATGCGGAATTAGACGTGCTAATAAGTGGTGCAGATATAGTGCGTCTTGTGAAAGCTCAAAGACTCAGGTGGTTGGGCATGTCGAGGGGATGGCGAGTAGGGTAATAAAAGTGTAATGAAATGGAGACCGGACTACGGAAGGACCAGGGGAAGACCCAAGGAAAGATGGCTAGACGGTGTCCAGCGGGACTTGGAACCTTAGGGGTGCTCAACTGAAGACGAGTCGCACAGGACAGAGCCCGGTGGAACAACGTTGTAAAGGAGGCTAAAATCCACAAAGGATTGTAACGCCGGTTTTTTTTTTTTTTTATTATTATTAAAGACTTTACAATCTGTCATTGTTGACATTTAGTAAATGATATAATATTTCACAGGCATGTCATGGTGGAAAATGTCCATTAACAAATTCCTTAAATTAAAAAACTAACTAGATTGTTCCGTAGTTATTATAGCTTAACACACAATCACTCGAATCTATTTGGGAGTTTAGATTGTCCTTATTCTCTTAAGTCTGGGCTCCTCGTCTTCTTCTTCCAGTAGACACTCAATGAGTGACAGACAGACCAATGAAAAAAAATATGTTTTTTGGGTTCAGGGGACTCTAAAACGTGAAGATCTGTTGAAAACTCAATTTCAAATTTTTGGGGTGAATCCAATACTTCCTTTATTGTAAAAGGAAGTAAAAAAATGGAGGCTAGGAAATTCTCTACAAAAAAGATAATACAGGTTTTTTACGTACAACTAACCATTCAGTAAATAACACACTGTTAAGTTTTGCAGACGGGTTTTACTTCCTCTTACGATAAAGAAGTATTGGATTCACCCCAAAAATTCGAAATTGAGTTTTCAACAGATCTTCACGGTTTAGAGTCCCCTGGACCCAAAAAACATGTTTTTGCTCATTGGTCTGTGTGTCCGTCCGTCCGCCCGTCTGTCTGTCTGTGAACAGAATATCTCAAAAACGAAGAGAGTATGGCGTTGGAACTTCATATATAAGTTTTGTGTACTATCTAGATGCGACAGCTAGCTTTTTGAGAAAATCGCATACCGGAAGTACGATGTTTATTCTTGTGTTTCAAAAACGGTTCTAATGATTTTTTTTCAACTACATTTTATTACATTTTAATGTAATAAAACCAACACACAGACCCACAGACACACAGACCAATGAACACAAACATATTTTTTGGGTGCAGGAGACATTACTGTTTTTTAAGTATGTGCCAAAGTACCTACATGCTAATCCGTTAGTATAGTAACTATTAGATACTAAGAAAGATTTTGTTTTTTATTGTTTATATTTAATAGTATATTAATATACGTAGAAAGACCTGTTACCTGATATTATTTTATTAAAATGTTATATCAATAATGAATAGGATACTTCGACTAAATAAATGTTTTACTGTCGCATTTTGTCAGATTATCTTTATTATCCCGACACTGATTAATTCTTTTTTAAATCAGTATGACTATACAGCTACTTATTTATGTCCCCATATTTTCGACACTACTTTGTTTTTTTTAATCTTCAAATGGTTGCGGAAATCATCCAGCAGTCTCACGCAATCGTTGGAAATCTTTCGCATTCTTTGGAAATCTCCGCAATCTTTGGCAATCCCCCGCAATCTTTGGAAATCTCCCGCAATCTTAGGAATTCTCCGCAATCAAATGGAAATCCCTAAAAATCCATAAATTTCGCAATCTTGTCACATTTTTTCCTTAGTGGTTAACCCTCGACCTTGGATAACACTGGTAGCAAACTAATTGGTCTGTATGATGCTACATTTTCTTAGGCTTTCCCGGTTTGAGGATTAAAATTATCGTGGCAACTTTCCATTGTGGAGGGATGAAGCGTAATCGGTAACACTGCATAAACAAATAGGTTATGAACCTTATACCTTTATGTGAAAGTTCCTTCAGAACCTTTCCCGTGACCAGGTCATATCCGGGTGCTTTCTGCTTTCCGTGGATTCAAATTGCGAAGAATTACATTTGTAGTTTCACTTATAGTAATATTTTTAATGGGTAAGCACATTTGGAAAGGGGATTTTAAAAACTGGTGTATTTCATCTTCTTCTTCATTTGAGATTTCAGATGGGAAGGGTTGGAATACCTCAGTTAGGTGGTTTGCAAAGGTCAGTGCTTTTTCTTGGTCAGTTCTCGCCCAGTTTCCATTGCCAGTACGAGAGGGTGTTTTTTGTTGTTGTGGCTTTTTTAACTTTTTTGGTAGCTTTCCAAAGCGAATATTCAGTAGCTTCTGTTGGGGATAAATATCTCAAATAGTTCTGTATAGATTCATTTTTGATGTCAGAGAGGAGCCGTTTGAGTTCAGCGGTTGCTAAATTTAATCTTCTCTTATCTGCTGGGTGTCTTGTTGTTTGCCATCTTCGCCGAAGCCTTCGCTTTTCAGCAATTTTTTGCTTCACAATTACAGGGCACTGTGAGCTTCTGATATGCTGTGTTTTTTGCGGAGTGAGCTTGGCCAACAGGCTTGTTGAACAGCTTCGTTGAAACGTTCTATTGCTGTGGTCAGTTCATCTTCCGTTTTTAAAGGAATATCCAGTGACAGTGATTGATCTACTAATTCCCTAAATAGGGTCCCAGTCCGTGTGTTTATTACACAGAGCAAGTGGTTTCTCATTAATTAGTACATGTGTGCCAACAGTTACTATAATAGGTGAATGATCTGCTGACAGGTCTAGACAGGACTGAATCTGCAGATAATTTAGATTGACCCCTTTTATCACACAAAAGTCAAGTAAGTCGGGCAATTTTGCCAAATCCGTGGGCCAGTATGTAGGCTCGCCTGTCGATAGATGATGCAAACCAAGATTGTTCATTGCTTTTAAAAGTTCTCGACCTTTTGTTGTTGTCAGTCTGGATCCCCATTGTACATTTTTAGCGTTAAAATCACCCCCTGATATAAATCTGGCTCCTAAAGTATGGAAGTAGTGCTCATATTGATTTTGTTTATTATTATGCCGCGGAGGACAATATACTGCCGAAATTGTTATTGGCCCTGTCCAGTCTTCAATCACAATTGTGGTTGCTTGAAGGTGCGCTTGTTTATATTCAGGAAGTAACGCCGGTTAAGTAAGTATTTTATCACTATAATTTTAAAAAAATTGTATCAGTGTTTTTCGAGATTTTCGTTTTTAGGTATTATGATTCGGCCGAAGCTTGGTGCTTCGGCGAAATTTTAGGATGAATATTCGGTATTCGGCCGAATCAGAAAAAACCCGCTTCGGCGCATCCCTAATCGATATGTCCGACAGTTACGCCCGCCGTGGCTGATCTTTTGTGGTTTGTTATGGGGGCCACCTGCAAGTAGTAGTGAAGTAGTAAGTTGTTGGGAGGTTACACAAATAGGGTTTACCGCCATCTTGAAAAAAAAATGTTGAACGCCTTTTTATTGACATATCTTGCTTCCCGTTGAGGCTACATTAAACATTGATGCAGCGTTTTAAAGGGCGTACAATTCCCCACAATTTATATTCAATTAACTTTTTTATTAGGGCTAATATTTCTTTTATTTATTGCGGGGGAAACTTAAACATAAAAGCGCAACGGACGGTTTTTCGTATTTTCATCGAAATGCGTAACTCGTACGAGAAAATTGTTTATTATCGAACTTGTGGAGCATGCAAAAACCTGGAATTTGGTACTATATGTATATCGTTTTTCTAAATTTCCGTTTTCAGGTTTTCCCACTCCCTGCAAGATCTATAATGAAGAATTTTCTTGTGCGCGTTACCTGTTTCGAGTAAAATTAGGAAAACCGTTAGCTGCGCTTTCATTTTGAACTTTCCCGCGCAATAAATATAAGAAATATTAGTTCTACGAAAAAATGTATAGCACATAGAACACTCTATCAATGTTTAATGTACCCTCAAGCCTCAACGATAGCTGAGATAATTGAATAGAAAACGTTTAATACCTTTTTTAAGATGGCGGCGAACACTATTTACATAACTTTCCGACAACTCACCACTACACTCAAAAGCCCCCCCCCCCAGTAAATTATAAAAGATCATTGACGAAGGATGACTGTCTAAGTCAAGATACGGATTTCGGACATACCGACTGGACTATTACTGTACAGCCACGCGCCGAATTGATTAACTTTGCGGTGCGCTATAATGTACAATATCAACTGAAAATAAAAATTATATAATATACCAAATTGTAGGTTTTCTCGCGCTCTAAAAGATACGCATTTTGAGAAAAAAATCAGAAAACCGTTTCTTGCGTTTCCGTTTTCAACTTTCTCGTGAAATAAATAAAAGAAATATTAGTCCTACGGAAAAAGTAAGGGCATAAATTATAGGAAATTGATGCCGTTTACAACCTTATAGCAATTTTTAATATAGCGCCAGTAAGAGCCGAATATTTGACTAAAGGGGCCTTTAACCCAGTGGCGACTGCTTCTTAAGACGCAGGGGCGCAGCCTATATGGCATTAAAAACACTGTTCTATAATTGAAAATATATTTCATCATCTATCCTACCGGTATAATATAACAAGGTTTAAGTACCTAATGACATCTGGAGGTAGCTATTCGATACCGCTTAAAACATATAAAACAACGTCCACGAAGTATGTCAACATAACATCAGTTACACGGTCAACACACGTGCTCGTATCAATTCACGGAGCGGCTGGCAGCTGTTTGGGGCGATTCGACATGGGGCCCAAACCTATATATGGCAATTACGGGGGAACATGCTGACGCGCAGATCGGAGCTATCACAGTTTCAATGTGACGGAGGGGCTAAACAACATTGTAGCCGAAGCAGCGGTTAAACCCGCGCCGGTATCGCCTTTTGCACCCTGTTTTTATTTATTTTGGGTGATTTTGGTTGCAGTTTTCTACAAAAATAGCGTAGAATAGCATAACAAAGTATATTCAACATTAACTTTAAGAGCTGAAAAGGTTAAAATAAAAAAACTTGGGTTAAATTTCGACCTGCAAAATAAAGTTCGAAATAATTTTAGAAGATATTTCTCTGTAGATATTTAAAAGAAAAACAAATGGATTTGTGAATCTGATGCAAGCTCTATTTTTCAATTATTAAATAAATGATGGTGTTTAGTTTTTTACGGTTTTTTACACTTATGTATATTTTGTGTTGAGTTTTGAAGACTTATTGTTCTGTGCATTTTTTTATTATTATTAAAAGAAAAAATCATTGCTATATTTGAATTAAAACATCGGCGGAATTTAGGTCATTATATTTTGCTTAGTAATGTTAAAAATTAAGAGGCCCCCAAATACAATTATCACAAGCCGCCTGGTTTAACCATTTTTTTAAATATGGCGACGAACTCTATTTGCGTAACCTCCCGACAACTCACCACTATAATATCATATACGACCCCCCCCCCCCCCCCCCCCAAGATCATCCATGACGGGTGACTGTCAGATTCATAGATATGGATTTCGGACATACCGACTGAACTATGGTGAGGAAATTTAGGTTCAAAATCAGTTGTCTCGGGCATTAAGACCACAACGACAAAGAAGAGCATTAATTCTCTTCGTCTTGTGAAAAAGGACGCGATTTTATCAAACTTTCCCGGGATATCCACTCGATTGTATCAAATCCCCGAAAACGTGGGATGAGAATACCCTCGACCGTTTTGGCACAGTTTATAACGATTCAGATTTAACAAAACTATCATTGATCAGTCCCCACAACTATGTAGTTACGAACATATACAACTACAAGAATCTGCAAACTGCCAACAATCATTAGTTGGTTGGTAGAGCTTTTTGCTATAAACCTGTCGGTGTTTATGCAGCTGGAACAAACTAATTAGCCACTTACAGGCAGTTATAGGCTTTTTCGTTTTATTTTCTTGTCCTAGTGCTGGGTACTTAATTATGCAGCTCCAAACGAGGTCTTGGCTGCCGTCTAACGTTGCAAAAATTTAGGTCAAAAGAAATATTGGAACATTGTAGGAAAATAATGCCGAGTGATAAATTGACTCCTGGATTGGTTCTACTCTTGATGTGAATTCGGAAAGTGGATATAAGGTTAATTTTTGCGTTGACATAATTTTTTTATTAAAAGTTATTCGAACTAGGAAACTGACGTAGTGGTTAGCAAATTTGATATAGTCAATGCCAAAAATTGAAATTGCGTAATTGCCTTGCAAGTTTAAATAATCAATTGTTGAAATTCACGGCGGTAAATTTTCAATTCCATTGTAGCAATCAACTGTCTACAAAAGGTTCACCAGACAATGCCCTCGATAAAAATTAAAACTAAAATGGGGAGACTGCAGTAATCTTGATAACAACGCTGATAAAAGTAAGTGTTTGGTTAGACAGGCCATAATCTGCATTTTAGATAACGAAATGCTAACTAACATGCCAAAAACAGCTTCCCATACAAACAAGTATTACCACACAAGTACAGTAAACACAGTATGGAGCAATGCTTAGGAAACTTCGAGAATGCAGTTATCTTAATTGCAAAATGGATATTCAGCCAGTGTTTACCCAGTTATCGCTAATGAATTTATGATTTGCGTGTGACAACAGTGTTGCAAATGTCGTAGAATTTTTTGTTAACCCAGTAAACTGCGAGCAATCACTTCTTTAATTATACTAAATTGTAATCATTACTTATACAACGTGATCATGGGAGACACGATTGAAAATATGAGAGATAGCAAAGACAGTGGGCATCTGATACGGACACTCACGAAACATTATTGCGATCAGACCAGAGTTTACAAGATGAATGCTGGAGCTTCATCAAGTCGAACATAAACGAACCCAAGTCACATTTCGCTTTCACGTGAATGTTTGGACCTGCATGAAAACAACCTTCCAAGTTATGAACAGACTTGTAATGAATCATGGGTTCACGACCACACCATGGAAACGACGAGGATCTCTCCCAGAAAATAAATTCAATATTATCTTGCAAAAGGTAAAACAGAAACTCAGCATATTGTTGCACCCTTCTATGTGATTTGTGTGAGAAAATGAAAACGGCACAGGGTGCTGTCAAAAGAAATTCATAACCCCTTCGGACTTTCACTTGTTTTCAAATGTAAAAAACCATTTGGAAAAACGAAAATATTCCGCTTCTGGAGACGTTTAAATGACTTTAAAAGACTGCTTAGTTTAAGGGCCTCAAGCAAACAGTTCTTGAAAGTGTCATAATGCCATTCGATACAAGGTGGAAGAAATTTTGAAACTATTCCTTTGGTTATTTATATCCCCTTAGTTATTTATATACATCTAGTTGGTGAAACTTAGTCCTTGTTTTGTCCTTTCGCACCACGAAACTGGCTTATTACATTTGTAGTTAACAAAGCAATAAGAAATACAATTTTTAGGAACGGATACGTAGGCTGCAGAAAACAAACATATTTTTCGCAAATACGCACACCATTGACGCAAGTTGTATTTTTTTTTTTAGAAAAATGGGAATAACATTTTTCAAAATAAATTAGAAATGCATTTTTAGGTCGGTGATTTTCAGTGTGGAACAAATTTTTAAATTAATTATGCTACTAAGTACTTATAAATTGCAAAATTTGGCTCAAAAATCCAGAAGTTTCAAACATTTATCAATCGTCATTTAACACATAATAATTAAAAGAAAACATATTTTAATTTTAAAATTGACTGGATGCAATTATTTAAGTTATATTCACTATCGTTTACAAATGAAACAACAGAATAACAGCAAAATTAAAGACATTTAGCCAGAATTAGTTTTTTTTTACTAGAACACATGAAAAGTCAGAAAACGCTCTTCCATATTCTTATGCTGGTGTAATTACCTCATGAAAAGAATAACATCTATATAAAAACAAACAAAAATCCCCTAGAGCAGGGGTCGGCAGACCGCGGCTCGCGAGCCACATGCGGCTCTTTACATAGAATTTTACAGCTCTCCAACTCATGGCTGCCGAACAAACTCACAATCACTCATACATAAGTCACAAAGCAAAAATTCTTTGTCTTTGACTTTTTTGCACCACCCCGCCATATAGTAAAGCACCGCACTCGCTCCCCTCTTCTCCTCTCTCCACCCAAATTCTCGCCAGCGTAGCCACTCAAAATAGAGTGGCTTATGCAACCCAAATGACATATTACAAAGCTAACTGGATCAGTAATTTAATAATAATTACTAAAGAATCAGAGATGGCGGTCCTTATAATTAGACCTAATTTCAGCTGACATTAAATATTTTTTGAGGTTATGATACAAATAGAAACATCGACCAACTTCCAAAACATGGCATTTGTACACTTGTAATATGTAGGCATGTGGCCTGGCTCTAGCTAAATCTCATTATTACCTACATATTACAAGTACAGAAATACTTTCTAAGTTGGTCGCAGTTTCTATTGTACCATAACCTCAAAAAATTATTTAATGTCAGTTGAAATCAGGTCTAATTATAAGGACCGCCATCTCTAATCCTTTAGTAATTATTATTAAATTACGGCTCTACCTATTCATGTGAACAAACATTATCTTCCATGAATCAAATAAAAAATAAATTAAGAAGTACCTAAATTAACGGACAATAACTTACAATCATGCCTAATATTTAAAATAAGTAGTTACTTGTCAGACATCATGATACTACTACTACTAAGATAAACCCACGCGGCGATCGAATTTCGTACTACGTTGCGCATGACGTCATTCCGTGACAAAAATCCTGCTTGACGGTATGGAAATGCATTGCTTTAAAGCGGTTTTTATTAATGTTTACTGTTTAGTAGTATATTTTATTATAATATTGATATATTACATTTTATTCAATATTATAATAGTATAAGAGATATTTCTTTTATGATTTAATGTAGGATTTATGGCCCATAATAGAATAAGCCCTTAAATAAAGTAGGTAGGTGCTAGATATGATAAATTATCTTCAAAGTTTAGCATTGTAGTTTTTTTTTTGTAAAAAACGAACAATAAACGATTTTGAATACTAAAGTATTTAAATTTAAAAGTAAAGGAAGATACCAACATATGAAGAGTGAAAGTTTAAGGCTTATTCATTATCAAAAATTATTACTTTAATCCCTAGCGCAAAAAAACGGACTTATCTTTTTTAAATTTAAATAAATATTGTTAATTTTAAAAGAATACTTCTGTAGAAAAATATGAGTGATATATACGAGCATATGTATACTGGGTGTCCACTCTCAAAGTCAAACATAGGCAATGAACATTGTGCATTTGAATTAGGTATTTTTCCATTATTTCTATACTATATCAGTAAATATTATTATTACTAGTATCATTTGATGTGCAACAATTTTATCTTTCTATTGATACCACTATCTTTCCTGTAAGTTTAATTGGCGAGTAGGTCAGCAAAATCGTTCAATGCAATGTTAGATTCCTATGTTCGAGTTTGAGAACGAACACCCGGTATATATTATTAACTATTTTTTATTACAAGTTTTTTTGGATTTTTATGAGTAGGTGTTAAAAATTTGTAGTGATAAACAATTTTGTTTAATTTATTAAGTACATATTATTTATTTACATATTATTTACATGTTATTTACACATTTACACAAGAAAAACAAGTTTTATTAAGACTTATTTTACAATTTTTGTAATTTTTCTCTTCCTCACTTTGGATTTTTCTATAATATCTCTATTCAACATTCTAATTTTAAAATATAATTTGCATCGAAAGAAAAGATGCTTGGCCTCTGTACTTAAATTGATAGATTCCGCTAAATCCATTAGGACTTTTAAATAATTTTTGGTCAATTTTAATGACTCCCCATTAAAATTGTTAAAAATGAAGAGAAGGTACTGCATCACTTTTCAACTTCCATTTATTTTGCGGTAATTCCAACAATTTCTCTTTGGAACAGTAATCACTTTCTACAAAATGATTTGAACATATTCTTGATGTTTTCACATTAAATTTGTGTTATTGGTAACACTTTAGAATCCATTGTTCGCAAACATGTTTGTCCATTGGAAAACTAAAGAAACGGCAATCCGAAACTTTCTTGCTCTTTTTGTTGTTGTTGCTTAAACAATCCATCACTGCACAGTACACCATGGTAATAAATGTATAATGCAATGTTTTAATTATAATTTATTAAATTTCAAGCACATATATCTGCAAACAAAACGAATAACACATTAAACACCGAACCGAAACGTTTAACCGCCGTATTAAACTGCCTGCTGCTGTGGAAATTTAAGCGTGCGAGAGAAATGGGCTTATCCCATGAGCGTGGGTTTATCTTAGTAGTAGTAGTATCATGGTCAGACATGGCTAAGCTTTCGAAAGCGATGCAAGGTCACCGTCCCAACTAATAAATTTTACAAAACCCAAGTGCTAGTAATGTTAAATAATTTAAGTTTTCTTGTTTTATTAGTACAGGTCTACTAATGACTACCATATTTTTTATATTTACTTTTCTCTTTTTCTAAATAGCCTTTATTTTTAAGACGTTATTTTAAATTTGTGGATAAAATATGTTGATTCTATCTCGTTTTTTAATCCTCATAAAATTACATGTATATACAGAAAATACATGTTGCGGCTCTCTAACAATTTCCAGAATCTGTTTACTTCATTTTTGGCTCATCTCACTCAAAAGTCTGCCGACCCCTGCCCTAGAGTATGTATTTCCGTATGTATCCTATTTAGAGCTCTAAATTTTTGGAAAACTTTGTTCTGGTGGAAGAAACCGGAATGAATTTTAATAAACAAGTCTGCACTTGGCAACATTTTAAAGCCGAATTTTGGATTTCTATGAAACAATAAATATAATGATGGTGTTACTATCTAAAACGGCAAATATTTGTTGGATAAATGTTTTTCTTTCTTTCTTTATCTTCAGTATAATGAACGCACGTATACTACATCTCAATTAATTCACCTTAAAATAAGTAAACCGTTTCAATTTTCAACATTGTTGTGTATTAGGGAGATTTTTAGCGACTCCCATCTGATAATTAACGCAAACAACGCCAATAGAGAATGACGTGTTAAAACAAATTAATGTTGATGTGTGTGTGTATACAAACATTTAACAAGGAAGTTTTTTAGATGTTTCTATTTATTCCGGATTTTTGAAAGGAAGCTTTTTTCCATTAAACCAAACTTCTGCTTTTACAAAATTAACATTTTTTGAAAATGCAATTTTCCGCGATTTTTTATCCTATTCTCTTTAGCAAACTTATGACGCGAGAAAAAATTGAACCTGGTTAATAAAAAAAGACTATAGCAGCATGTAAAAATCTGGTGTGATACACGCACACAATTTCCTTTTACAGTGATCTTATAATTAGCCAAAAATTTGATTTACAATTTTTAGCATGTTAAAATTTTTCAAAAATTACAAATTCTACAGAAACTGTACAAAATAGTTGAAGAGACAAATTTTCCTTAAAATTTTAAGCTGAATTCAAAAATGTAATAATATACTGGGCGTTCCGTTTAAAATAGGAGTTAATAAAAAAAAATTGAAAAACAAAACGGATTTTATAAGTATTCAACTGAAAAACACACACACACACACAGACCAATCAACAAAAACATGTTTTTTGGGTTCAGAGGACTCGAAAACGCGAAGAACTGTTGAAAACTCAATCTCGAATTTTTGGGGTGAATAAAGCCGGCTTAAGGGGGGGGGGGGGGGGGGTAAGGGGGTTGCAGCCCCGGGCCACCGAATATCGGGGGCCTCGAAAAGATTTGAAGGTTATAGTCTAGTGCGGTTTCTAATCATTTAAATCCCTTTGTACCCGTTGCGTAAATGTTTTGGAAATTCAAAGCTTTCCTACCTATAATAAAATATTAATTTAATAAAATAATAAAGCATGTTTGTAGAATATACCCCTGACTTGGGCAATGGGGCCTCTTAAAAAATTTAGCCACGGGCCTCACATATCCTTAATCCGGCTCTGGGGGTGAATCCAATACTTCCTTTATAGTAACAGGAAGTAAAAAAATCTGGTGTGATACACTCACACAACTTCCTTTTACAGTGATCTTATAATTAGTTAAATATTTAATTTTTAATTTTTAAGCATTTGTCAAAAATTTTCAAAAATTACGAATTCTACAAAAACGGTACAAAATAGAGCGTTAGTTGAAGAGACAAATTTTCTCTAAAATCTTAAGCAGAATTCAAAAATGTAATAATATACCGGGTGTTCTATTAAAATAGGAGTTAATGAAAAAAATAGAAAAAAAAACAAAGAAACCCACTTTAGAAGTATTCAACTGGAAAATCACCTATCTCACGTTAATGCACATTAAAAATGTAATAAAAATGTAAAGTTTGAAAAAAATCGTTAGAGCCGTTTTTGAAAAAATCGAAAAAACTAAAAAATCACAAGAGTAAACACCTACTTCCGGTTATGCGATTTTTTTAAAAAGCTTGCGGTCTCATCTACATAGTACACAAAACTTATATATGAAGTTTCAACGCCATACCTCTTTTCGTTTTTGAGATATTCTGTTCACAGACAGACAGACACACAGACAGACACACAGACAGACAGACACACAGGACCAATGAAAAAAAATATGTTTTTTGGGATCAGGGGACTCTAAAACGTGAAGATCTGTTGAAAACTCAATTTCGAATTTTTGGGGTGAATCCAATACTTCCTTTATCGTAAAAGGAAGTAAAAACGAAGATGATTGAAAATTAGTTACGTATTTGTACAACTAGTGATGAAAGCGACCCTTTTTTTATGAGTTTGAATGCTTGGTCGCCACCAAACAAGTAAAAAAGTTGTTTTCATACGTGTTGTACACGTAATTTGTTTGCATAGTGATATCTTGTGAATCGAAATTTGCGGAAAAGAACTTCAGAATTTACACCTGTCAATTTGGCAATTCACAATTTCAATAAAACAAGTTACAAAAAAAATATTACTTTCATTACGATTTTCCATTATAAAAAGTGGTACTTTCCTCTACGATTTTTCTTAAAAAAGAACTTTCATGATCACTAAGCAAACAACTTTTTTTGAAAATATGATTATTCTCACTCACAGATTATGATGGATGTTTATTCTTAACAAGGATTTTAACATTGAATTAAATATCCTGTTGAATATTAAATTTACAAAAAACGTGAATTTGAAAAAACACCCCTAACAAAAATTAAGCTTGTCATTGCTGTTACTTGCCAATTAGAAAATAAAAATATACCGTACCGGCATGATAACTACTTGTTGCTTCTACAGTCAGCAAAATTGCAAAAAAAATCCATTTTTACTGTAAACAAACTCTTCTTTAAAAAATCTCGTGTGATACACTCACACAACTTCCTTTTACAGTGATCTTATAATTAGTAAAAAATTTCATTTGAATTTTAAAATGTGTTAAGAATTTTCAAAAGTTACAAATTCTACAAAAACGGTACAAAATAGAGCGTTAGTTAAAGAGACAAATTTTCTCTAGAATGTTAAAGTGAATTCGAAAATGTAATAATATACCGGGTGTTTTATTTAAAATAGGAGTTAATAAAAAAAACAGAAAAAAAAACAAAAGAAACCCACTTTAGAACTATTTAACTGGAAAATCACCTATCTCACATCAATACACATTAAAAATGTAATAAAAATGTAAAGTTTAAAAAAAATCGTTACAGCCGTTTTTGAAAAAATCGAAAAAAAACTGAAAAATCACAAGAGTAAACACCTACTTCCGGTTATGCGATTTTCTTCAAAAGCTTGCTGTCTCATCTACATAGTACACAAAACTTATATATGAAGTTTCAACGCCATACCTCTTCGTTTTTGAGATATTCTGTTCACAGACAGACAGACAGACAGACACACCACACAGACAGACCAATGAGAAAAAAATGTTTTTTGGGTTCAGGGGACTCTAAAACGTGAAGATCCGTTGAAAACTCAATTTCGAATTTTTGGGGTGAATCCAATACTTTCTTTATTGTAAAAGGAAGTACCTAAAAAACAAATGTAATCTAAAAAATGTAAATTTAAAATTTAAAAAAATTCAGTTTAATTTTACACCAAACTCACAGGCCCGAAAGCTGATGCAACACATAATTAACTAAATCAACATTTCTAAATATCCATACGGTTCATTCATAACCCTTGGGAACGGGCATGCGCCCATCGGGTCAAGCGGAAGCATTAGGAAGTGTTTCCATAGCGATTTAGGGGTTGCAGGGCGTCGAAAATTTAGAGGTGGCACTCACACTTTGCTGTATGTGACCCATGGTAGTCCCCTCGTGGGCAGGACCCAGGCTTTCCTTAGCTACCGGAATTTTGCCGGTTGATGCGAGCTCACGGGTTAACGTCTTGGACGAATCCAACAATTGGTCCAGCACTTACACACTGCACTTGCTGCGGACTGCAAGTTTGTGCTCATTGACACAAAGAACGGGGGCCCGAACCACAAAAACAAGTTGACAGGAAGCGCGAGCCGGCACTGCACAGAATGGCTGAGACTGCCGTAAACTAGTTCGGAGCAACTGAAAGACTACGGTTGCAACTAAACTCTACACGATGTGGCGGCTGACTGAACATTTTGCGTTGCCTCGGAGCCGGCGTGCGGCCGCCCCGAGCCCCGGCGGGCGGTGGGGACCCCCGATCAGCTGATTGGCTGCGTCTCAACCACTGTCGTGTTGCATCAGCTGATCCAGCGCCTGGTAACAACAAAGAAACGTCGTCGGTGTACACAGTGCACTCACTGCAACACGGTTGTCTTTGGCAGACTGCCTGGCACTCGGACCCTTTGTCTTAATTGGGACGATGACCTGACATGCACTCTAGGCACGCGTGCCCTTTCTTCTTTTATTCTTTGACACACATGGCCCAATTGCTAAATACCATCATTACTCATTAGATTAGCAGAAATGGTGGAAATAACACAATAAAGCTGAAGGCAGATCGTTTGGACGGTCACATACTATTTAACTTGTTAAGCATAATTTAATTAGAAATATGCAAGGTAATAGTCTCGAGTCAAATCCCTTCTTGACCGTTCCTGTTGATCTCCCTTGACCAACTCTTGTACTTTTCAAATCCTGAGGCTATTACCCTATTGGAGTATTTGATGGTTCTATTACTACTATTTATATAGTCTGTTCACTAAACATAAAAACACAAAGTGGCCTTTGATTTCTAAGATTTCATGAGTGTACTCCCAAAATGCATCTTTTGTCTAGGAATGTACTTACAAAAAGTTACTAAAACAAATAGGTTAAGAGTGTGACATTTAATTAGTATCTGTCATAACTACTTTTAAGGATGTTAAACAAATACTATGTTGGATACTATTGATGTAGCATTTATTAATAGGTATTGTAACTACATTTTATAAAAGTTCAGGCAAGAATTTCCAGTATAATATGTACTTTGACACTGAAATAATGAGATTTATTAATTGTCATTTTTAAATTCAAAGTCGCCTTTATGCAGGTGTGGGAACCTTTGCAAAATAAAATATAGAATCCCTAGCACAAAAATGTTACTTAAATTCCAACTTCAAAAAAATTTAAATGTTTTTGTGTTTACTGAATGGCCTATATATCCAAATATTATTACGAATATCCATATATCGTAGTCCCTTGGGGATTCTCAGTTCGACGATGCTGTATATCGTTCTAGATTATTTAGGTTAGTTGCAACCTTGTTCGTGTGTATTGTAAAAATAGTTTTCAGCTTTTCAAAAATGCATCCGGATAGCAGCGTTTCAAAAATGCATCCGGATAGCAGCGTTTCAAAAATGAGTCCGGATAACAAGACAGGACAGGATAGTAGGTTATTTATTCTAATGATCGAATATTGGCAATTATAGGTATATAATAAATTGATCAGAAATTTAGAAGGGTGGGGTAGTAGGGATATACAAGAAAAAGTATGGGACAGGAATCCTCGAGGCGTACCTTTTTTTCCGAAATGATATAACCATGATCCAATTTTGTACATGTTTTATGAAAAATGTTGGTATAAGGGCCTATGTGCGCCACATCCAACCGCCCTACCATAGCTATGCCACTGATTTTTAACTACAACTTGCTTTTTATTTTATTTTTATACCACTACTAAAAGTAGGCCTTTTAGCACTAGCTTGTTTCACTAAAAAATGACGTTCTATAGATGTTAAAAGTGAAATCAGCTGTTCACTTTTAGCCCATGTGCTAAAAGTAAACAGCTGGTGGCGAATTTCAAATTTTGAACTGGAAGTGAAGTTATAAAGTTATTCTAGTTACTTCTTTCGTTAGAGGTAAAGTGTTTTTTAAATAACTATAGCATTATGTAATGAATAAAGTAAAATGTGTACTATTATAATTACCTTTGATAACTACCTTTGACCGCTACCGGCTGCAGAAACAGTCACCTGTGCCGTCAAGGCCATATCTTTACTATGACATAAATTATAACTGTCATAAATTCAAACCTTTGTTAAATCGAAATTTATGGATTAATAACGGTAAATTGTGTATAAACTCGTGCTAAAAGTGTTTATGCACGAGACATAATTTTCATGTCTCGTGCATAAAAATCCACTTTTAGCACTTGTTACACAAATAGTTATTTTATTTTTTTTAGTGTCGCACTATTTTAATAAAGTCTGTGATAAAAACTAAAACCAAATTAACAAAATTTAAAACTTCGAAATAGTATGACATAATTTATATGTGTGAGTATGTATAATGAAAATCACAAGATATACCTACTATGTCTGTATAATTAGCAAACACGAAAAATACGATTTGTGCATGGCTTTCTTTATGCAAGTAACCAGTGGCGTAACTATTGGAAGGTGATATAGGTGTTGGATCACCCCTCAAAGGGTTTAGGAAGAACTAACTAAAAATCTAAAATTTCATTATAGTAATGTATAACTGTTGTAAAGACAGCAACCACTTTGGCGTTAAAGGAAAGTAGAAAAATCAAGTTTAGCAAAGATGTCCCGCCGGATGAATGTAAACATTGTATCTCGAAAACGACATAACCTATTAGGGGGGTTTATACGCCTACTTGTGATAAATGTTAATACAGCAAATAACTGAAAAGCTTTTGAGCAATATTGATGTTTTTTTGTATGTATTTGTCGATTCGTATCAGGTTATTACTAATAGTTGTTATAGTCTGAGCGGCGGTGACACTAAGTCTAGTGTGATAAAACTTTTCAATGTCATATATATAATTCGTTAGGTCATTGATGGGGAAACACAAAATGGCAGTGCTGCCACGTGTGGACCGAACGGCACTATAAAAAAATTATAAAAAAAAATCTAGTATCATAAAACTTCAGGATTCTGATTGTTCCTCGAGACAGGGAAGGGGTAGGGCTTTAAGAAAAAACAGTGCTGCCACTCCCCGAGCGAACTCTTATCAGCGGCAGCAGGGAGATAAGTGATCCCTCAGATCCTATTTTCTAGTATCATCGAACTTCATACAAATTCAAACGTTATCTGAAAGATCATCAATTTCTGTGTAAGAAAAACCGCTGCTGCCGTTTCCAGAAAGTGAAGAAAATGGCGGCAGCAGCATTTGAAAGTCGCGTTTACCGCAACCGAATTTCGCATGTCCATTCAGTTTTATCAGCATTAATCCGTTTTTTTTTCGATTTGTACTAATGAAATAAGCTGACATCGTAATTTCCAATAAATTTTCAATGTTGTTGATTGTTTAAACAAATGAAGTTCCATTTTTTATGTAATATTTTTCGATTTTTCCATATTTTTCATGTTTTTTTTTCATAGTTTCCATGCATTTAATTCCAATTGAGAATAAATTAATTCTATTCGTTGAAACAATACTTGCGATCATTGCTTAAACAAATTTGATTCTATCAATTATTCCAAAGTCATTGATTTTTGGGCCGCTTTTTTAGGTCGTTTCGTGTTTTTCACAGCAAGTACGAATCCGTTTCGCATTTTTTTTATTCATGCCATGTATTTGTCACGACAGGGATTGTTTGAACAAATTAGAAGTATTTTACTGGGAACACAGATTTTTGAGCTATTTTTAAGCAGAAATTGTGTCTGCGGCGTTGATTTATTTTACCAACTTACTTTGTAGGACCCCGGCTGTGCTATTCACAAGTGGCACATTCTGATTGGCTAGAGCGTAGCAAAAGGACCTACAAAGCCCATTCGTCGGTAGTTGGTATGCTTTATGCTCACTTTCGTTTGAGAAGCAGTCAGCAACGGTCGCATCGCTGTCCTTTTTTCTAATCTCAACGTATTTTACTTCTTCAAAAAATGCTTTGTTTCGTTGACGATATACTATCTTTGGCAAGAGATAACAACGACGAAGATGACAAAGTTTTGATTCTGACCACGAAAACTAGTGATAAGTTGCTTCGATGCTTTAATTGTTAGCTACTCCTGTAATTTTAACTTTTAATGTAATACCAAATTTACTAAATGGGCAAATTGTTTCAATAATAATTCATTGCGAACTTTGCATAATCTTTGTGTTTTTTATAAACCAACATTTGTATGCATAAATCTAGCAAGAAATTAAATTCGTTTTCACAAAACAAGACTATTACTTATTTAAACACGCTTCCATTCTCTTACAGTTGGTGAAATAAATCAACGCCGCAGACTCAATTTCTGCTTAAAAATAGCTCAAAAATCTTTATGTTCCAAGTTAAATACTTCTAATTTGTTCAAACAATCCCTGTCCTGATAAATAAATGGCATGTTTCAATAAAACTGCGAAACGGATTCGTACGTGCTGTGAAAAAAGCGAAAAGACCTAAAAAAGCGGCCCAAAAATCAATGAACTTGGAATAATTGATAGAATCTAATTTAGATAGAACTAATTTATTTTCAATTGGAATCGAAGGCTTGGAAAATATGAAAAAAAACAAGAGAAATAAGGAAAATTCGAAAAATATCACATAAAAAATACAATTTCATTTGTTTAAACAATCAACGCAATAGAAAATGTATTGCAATTTACAATGTCACGCGTATTTCATTAGTACAAATCGAAAAAGCCGGATTAATGCCGATAAAACCGAATGAACACGCGAAATTCGGTTGCGATAATCGCGACTTTCAAATGCTGCTGCCGCCATTTTCTTCAATTTCTGGAAAAGGCAGCAGTGGTTTTTCTTACACAGAAATTGATAATCTTTCAGATAACGTTTGAATTTGTAGGAAGTTCGATGATACTAGAAAATAGGATCTGAGAAACAATCAGAATCCTGAAGTTTTATGATACTAGATATTAAAAAAAAATTTTTTAATAATTTTTTATAGAGCCGTTCGGTTCACACGTGGCAGCACTGCCATTTTGTGTTTCTCCATCAATGACCTAACGAATTATATATATGACATTGAAAAGTTTTATCACACTAGAGTAGTATGGCGACACCTAAATTGGAGCAATCCGCGAATTAAACCGCGAATTAAATCCGCGAATTCCGCGAATTAAATCCGCGGTTTGACCTAATTAATTTCGCGGATTGATCTAATTAATCACATATGAAGTTTGATATGTAATTTACATATGTGCTACTGATTAAATTACGCGGCGGCCATTTTTAATTTGCTTCTGGAATTACACGGCGGCCATCTTGGATTTCTGGCGGGAATATTTGAAATTTGAATTTTTTCCGATTTTTTTTCTAAGTTCCATTATTTGAATTTTAAACTTCCCGGGCGTCGGCCATCTTGGTGCGCGCGCACTTCTCACGGCTGTAAATCTATCTCGCTCTTCGAAGCTGTTGTCTCTCTCTCTCTCTCTCTCTCTCATGCACGGAGGCCATTTTAATTTCGCGCGAATATTTGAATTTTAAATTTTTTTCAGATTTTTCTAAGTCCCTGTTTTGAATTTAAGTTCTCGGGTGTCGGCCATCTTGGTTTTCTCACATTTATTTTAATTTAAAAAAAGCTTCCTGCGATGTCCCATGGCTGGAGTCGAACCAGCGATCGCAGCATTACGAGTACGAAGCCTTAACCAACTGGGCTATCGGAGCGATCGAGGTTTAAGGAATTAAACATAGCCACTTACGTGTCACGAGCCCAGTTTTAAACAAACTATTTTTTCAAAAATTCAGATTATAAGAACGGGAATGTGTATCTTGTGATGTTAAATGACTTGTAGTAATTTAAAAAAGTGTTTTTGCATTTGGATGTGCCATAATTAATTAATAATTTTATAATTTGTGCCTGCTATATGGCTGGATTAACGAGATCCTTATTGTCCCTACCTACTATTGGAAATTTCCACCAGAAACACAGTTCCAGAAGAATATGTTAGTTTTAAATAATGTGCAATTCAGATTTCCTTTGAATTAATGATTGGGATTTAAAGGGTTTGAACAGTATGCCCCTTCGCTGTTCGGTCGTTACATTTCCATATTCAAAACAAATTATTTTTCGAATATATAAAATATAAGAACGGAATTGTGTCGTCTAGGGCCTTAGAAACTTGTTAATAATTCTTAAAAAATGACTTTGTAACTAGTTTTGCTGTAATTAATTTGTTTAATTTTATAATATGAGTGACGCTATCTCACTCAGCCCCATTGATTTTCTACAGCGTTCTCTTTTCCATCCCGTTTGCTACCTATGCGTAATTACAAAAGACGTTATCGCCTCAGGCAGAATTTCTATTTAGCCGGCGATTGTGTGTCATTCTCTGAAATCTGTACTCACGTTGCAGTTTTTGCTGGCTCGACTTTAAAATTTGGTTCTTAACAATTAACTACGTACATAGAAAACAGGCTGGTTACTTTATTTTATATAGCGAAGTCATTTTTTGTACAATTTACACGCAGAACACAACTCGTTCTTTATGTTTACTTTAGAAACCCTTAACCCTTTTCATTTAAATCGCGAAATCCGCATAAATATATTACTATAAAAAATCGCGAAAAGTGTTGAGTAAATAAATGCAACGCATTGTAAAGCCGTAAAACTTTTAGTTATTGTACGTTTACAAGATGGGTCTTTTGACAAAGTGGAAGAACCAAACTATGCTATTGTAAATGTACAGATTTTTCACTGTCAATTTGTATATAACAACTTAATGTAAATTGGTATTTGGAACATTTTAACGAAAACAGCGACTTCTTTCGGCATAAACTGTTTCTTCTCACCACGGAACCCTATTTTATAAGTAAACGTCTGAAATTGTGTCATTATATCGATAAAAACTGCATTTTAGTTTAAAAAATTCCAGTATAAATGCAAACGGACGAAAATAAAAACGCAATTGACCACAAAGTAACATAATTTTGAATAAAAAAAAACACAATTTCGTTGGAAAAATGTTCTGTTTCACTTAAAATTTTACAAAAACCGACATCATGTCACTTGAAATTATACAAAAAACGACATTTTTATCCAATAAGCGATAAAAAAATACGCCGTCTCACATAAATTTATACAAAAATCGACATCATGTCACATAAATTATACAAAAACTGCCATCATGTCACTTGAAATTATACAAAACGACATTTTTACTCAATACACGACGCAAATCGACATCATGTTACATAAACTATGCATAATTTTGCAAATGTTTTACACTTTTTTCTCTAACTTGTTGCAATTTTAGTAAAATTTTAGAAAATCGACAGCATCTCCCATGAAAATTTATAAAAATCGGCATCTTGTCACATTAAATTCTGTAAAAACGACAAAAACAATATTTTTTTCACAACTTTCATTGAAAAATAGTAAAATTTTACGAAAATACGTCTGTGCTGACGACAAATGAAAATAAATTTGAATAGAAACACGCAAAAATTACGAAAAGACGTATGTGTTGACCCCCAAAGTAACAAAAATTTGAATAAAATCACGCAATCATACAGCATCTCACATAAATTTTCGCAAATATCGACATCATGTCACATAAATTATACAAAAACTGTCATCACGTCACTTAAAATTATACAAAAAACGATATTTTATTCAACACACGATAAAAATTGAACAAAAATCACGCAATTACAAGCCATCTCACATAAATTTTCACAAAAATCGACATCATGTTACATAAACTATGCATAATTTTGCAAATGTTTTACACTTTTTATAAAATGCATCGCTCAAAATTAAAAGAAATAGCAATTTCGTTGAAAAAATCTACTACCACAATCATTTCGATAAACAAAATTCAAAAAATCTTATACTTTTGACGGAAATATATGTATGTTGACCACAAATTAACATAATTTTTAAATAAAAACGCGCAATCCGTTGAAAAAAATATTCTGACACCACCAAAACACGCAATTTAATTGAAAAATATATATATGTTGTCCACAAATTAACATAAATTTGAATAAAAACACGTAATTTTGTTGAAAAAAAATGTTCTGGCCCCTTCATTTCACTTAAAATTTTACAAAACTGCCATCATAACACTTGAAATTATACAAAATATATGTATGTTGATCACAAATTAACATAAACCTGAATAAAACACACAATTTCGTTGAAAAATTTGCAAATGTTTTACACTTTTTTATAAAATGTATCGCACAAAATTAAAAGAAATCACAATTTTCTAAATTATATCACGCTATTATGAAATCGTAGATTGATTTTTTGAAATTTTACACTTTGTAACTGTAAAATAACTGCAAATACTAATATTTTAGCTTTAGACTTTGTAATTATTGCAGATTCGAGAAAAACAAAAGCAGAGTAGAAATAAAAAACACAAACACTTTGTAATAAACAAATATATTGTTCTTATTTCGTATAATACTTGATAATATAAATATAATTGTACAGCAGAATGTCTTATTTCTAAAAATTCGCTAGCAATTTACAAAACTGTAGTTTGAGGTGCACGACATTTCAAATTAAAAAGGTTGCAAGTAATAAAATCAGAATTTCATTGTGTAATTTTAAAGTTTAAGGCGCTCCCAGTCCATAATTCCATTCGTATTTGATGTTGATGACATCTGCCTTAGAGGCATTTTTCTAACGGCCCTTTTTTGGAGGCGTTTCCTTATCGGTGTTCTTCTGACTGAACCTTTTTGATGTGGACTTGGATGAGTAGCTGGTGTTTTTAATTTATATTCTAAATCGGACTCGCAGTTATCAGTTTCCATTTCGGTTTTTCTTGTAGTACCAGTCGGGGTTGGCTTCTTTTGCTGTTTAGGTTTAGCTAGCAGCACATTAGGAACGTTAAGGTCTTTGATGTAATCAGCAAACTGTAGGCGTCCGGGTGGATTAATAGTTTTTAGAGGCCGCAGAGTGTCGTGAATTAAATCGACTATGTTAGACGCAGGTAAAATTTCACCCTTTATAGTAACGGTACCCTTGTGATCCCAGCTCACATCGCTTGAGGTACTCAAAATGCGTAGGAAAACTTCAGCTTTTTTCTTAAAAGTTTTGGGAAGTGTAGATAAAATAACGATCAAAATCTGAATGCAAAAAATATCAATTTTGTTATAATAAACGACTGCGACTCCCTGACAGGTTTGATACAGTACCTAACCAGTGACAGCCTATCAAATGCCGTTATTTTATCTACACTTCCCAAAACTTTTAAGAAAAAAGCTGAAGTTTTCCTACGCATTTTGAGTACCTCAAGCGATGTGAGCTGGGATCACAAGGGCACCGTTACTATAAAGGGTGAAATTTTACCGGCGTCTAACATAGTCGATTTAATTCACGACACTCTGCGGCCTCGAAAAACTATTAATCCACCCGGACGCCTACAGTTTGCTGAGTACATCAAAGACCTTAACGTTGCTAATGTGCTGCTAGCTAAACCTAAACAGCAAAAGAAGCCAACCCCGACTGGTACTACAGGAAAAACCGAAATGGAAACTGATAACTGCGAGTCCGATTTAGAATATAAATTAAAAACACCAGCTACTCATCCAAGTCCACATCAAAAAGGTTCAGTCAGAAGAACGCCGATAAGGAAACGCCTCCAAAAAAGGGCCGTTAGAAAAACGCCTCTAAGGCAGATGTCATCAACACCAAAAACGAAGGGAATTCTAGATTGGGTGCATCTTAAACTTTAAAATTACACAATGAAATTCTGATTTTATTACTTGCAGTCTTTTTAATTTGAAATGTCGTGCACCTCAAACTACAGTTTTGTAAATTGCTAGCGAATTTTTTAGAAATAAGACATTCTGCTGTACATTTATATTTATATTATTAAGTATTATACGAAATAAGAACAATATATTTGTTTATTACAAAGTGTTTGTGTTTTTTATTTCTACTCTGCTTTGTTTTTTTTTCTCGAATCTGCAATAATTACAAAGTCTAAAGCTAAAATATTAGTATTTGCAGTTATTTTACAGTTACAAAGTGTAAAATTTCAAAAAATCAATCTACGATTTCATAATAGCGTGATATAATTTAGAAAATTGTGATTTCTTTTAATTTTGTGCGATACATTTTATAAAAAAGTGTAAAACATTTGCAAATTTTTCAACGAAATTGTGTGTTTTATTCAGGTTTATGTTAATTTGTGATCAACATACATATATTTTGTATAATTTCAAGTGTTATGATGGCAGTTTCGTAAAATTTTAAGTGAAATGACGGGGCCAGAACATTTTTTCAACAAAATTACGTGTTTTTATTAAAATTTATGTTAATTTGTGGACAACATATATATATTTTTCAATGAAATTGCGTGTTTTGGTGGTGTCAGAATATTTTTTCAACGAATTGCGCGTTTTTATTTAAAAATTATGTTAATTTGTGGTCAACATACATATATTTCCGTCAAAAGTATAAGATTTTTTGAATTTTGTTTATCGAAATGATTGTGGTAGTAGATTTTTTCAACGAAATTGCTATTTCTTTTAATTTTGAGCGATGCATTTTATAAAAAGTGTAAAACATTTGCAAAATTATGCATAGTTTATGTAACATGATGTCGATTTTTGTGAAAATTTATGTGAGATGGCTTGTAATTGCGTGATTTTTGTTCAATTTTCATCGTGTGTTGAATAAAATATCGTTTTTTGTATAATTTCAAGTGACGTGATGACAGTTTTTGTATAATTTATGTGACATGATGTCGATATTTGCGAAAATTTATGTGAGATGCTGTATGATTGCGTGATTTTATTCAAATTTTTGTTACTTTGGGGGTCAACACATACGTCTTTTCGTAATTTTTGCGTGTTTCTATTCAAATTTATTTTCATTTGTCGTCAGCACAGACGTATTTTCGTAAAATTTTACTATTTTTCAATGAAAGTTGTGAAAAAAATATTGTTTTTGTCGTTTTTACAGAATTTAATGTGACAAGATGCCGATTTTTATAAATTTTCATGGGAGATGCTGTCGATTTTCTAAAATTTTACTAAAATTGCAACAAGTTAGAGAAAAAAGTGTAAAACATTTGCAAAATTATGCATAGTTTATGTAACATGATGTCGATTTGCGTCGTGTATTGAGTAAAAATGTCGTTTTGTATAATTTCAAGTGACATGATGGCAGTTTTTGTATAATTTATGTGACATGATGTCGATTTTTGTATAAATTTATGTGAGACGGCGTATTTTTTTATCGCTTATTGGATAAAAATGTCGTTTTTTGTATAATTTCAAGTGACATGATGTCGGTTTTTGTAAAATTTTAAGTGAAACAGAACATTTTTCCAACGAAATTGTGTTTTTTTTTATTCAAAATTATGTTACTTTGTGGTCAATTGCGTTTTTATTTTCGTCCGTTTGCATTTATACTGGAATTTTTTAAACTAAAATGCAGTTTTTATCGATATAATGACACAATTTCAGACGTTTACTTATAAAATAGGGTTCCGTGGTGAGAAGAAACAGTTTATGCCGAAAGAAGTCGCTGTTTTCGTTAAAATGTTCCAAATACCAATTTACATTAAGTTGTTATATACAAATTGACAGTGAAAAATCTGTACATTTACAATAGCATAGTTTGGTTCTTCCACTTTGTCAAAAGACCCATCTTGTAAACGTACAATAACTAAAAGTTTTACGGCTTTACAATGCGTTGCATTTATTTACTCAACACTTTTCGCGATTTTTTATAGTAATATATTTATGCGGATTTCGCGATTTAAATGAAAAGGGTTAAGGGTTTCTAAAGTAAACATAAAGAACGAGTTGTGTTCTGCGTGTAAATTGTACAAAAAATGACTTCGCTATATAAAATAAAGTAACCAGCCTGTTTTCTATGTACGTAGTTAATTGTTAAGAACCAAATTTTAAAGTCGAGCCAGCAAGAACTGCAACGTGAGTACAGATTTCAGAGAATGACACACAATCGCCGGCTAAATAGAAATTCTGCCTGAGGCGATAACGTCTTTTGTAATTACGCATAGGTAGCAAACGGGATGGAAAAGAGAACGCTGTAGAAAATCAATGGGGCTGAGTGAGATAGCGTCACTCATATTATAAAATTAAACAAATTAATTACAGCAAAACTAGTTACAAAGTCATTTTTTAAGAATTATTAACAAGTTTCTAAGGCCCTAGACGACACAATTCCGTTCTTATATTTTATATATTCGAAAAATAATTTGTTTTGAATATGGAAATGTAACGACCGAACAGCGAAGGGGCATACTGTTCAAACCCTTTAAATCCCAATCATTAATTCAAAGGAAATCTGAATTGCACATTATTTAAAACTAACATATTCTTCTGGAACTGTGTTTCTGGTGGAAATTTCCAATAGTAGGTAGGGACAATAAGGATCTCGTTAATCCAGCCATATAGCAGGCACAAATTATAAAATTATTAATTAATTATGGCACATCCAAATGCAAAAACACTTTTTTTTAAATTACTACAAGTCATTTAACATCACAAGATACACATTCCCGTTCTTATAATCTGAATTTTTGAAAAAATAGTTTGTTTAAAACTGGGCTCGTGACACGTAAGTGGCTATGTTTAATTCCTTTAACCTCGATCGCTCCGATAGCCCAGTTGGTTAAGGCTTCGTACTCGTAATGCTGCGATCGCTGGTTCGACTCCAGCCATGGGACATCGCAGGAAGCTTTTTTTAAATTAAAATAAATGTGAGAAAACCAAGATGGCCGACACCCGAGAACTTAAATTCAAAACAGGGACTTAGAAAAATCTGAAAAAAATTTAAAATTCAAATATTCGCGCGAAATTAAAATGGCCTCCGTGCATGAGAGAGAGAGAGAGAGAGAGACAACAGCTTCGAAGAGCGAGATAGATTTACAGCCGTGAGAAGTGCGCGCGCACCAAGATGGCCGACGCCCGGGAAGTTTAAAATTCAAATAATGGAACTTAGAAAAAAAATCGGAAAAAATTCAAATTTCAAATATTCCCGCCAGAAATCCAAGATGGCCGCCGTGTAATTCCAGAAGCAAATTAAAAATGGCCGCCGCGTAATTTAATCAGTAGCACATATGTAAATTACATATCAAACTTCATATGTGATTAATTAGATCAATCCGCGAAATTAATTAGGTCAAACCGCGGATTTAATTCGCGGAATTCGCGGATTTAATTCGCGGTTTAATTCGCGGATTGCTCCAATTTAGGTGTCGCCATACTACTCACTAGACTTAGTGTTACCGCCGCTCGTACTATTAAGGGTTCGTGTAAATACTATGTACATAATGTGTAATGTTAGAGTACTCGGTTGTTGAGATTAAAAGCACGAGTTCGAAACTCGGTTCGCGAATATATTTTTTTAAGTTATTGAAAGATTGGTATATAGTATACCTTTTTTCAATATGACTCAGAGCAGGCCATGACCATACATTTTTGTAAGAGTGTAAATAGAAATTTAGTTAAAAACCAGGTTTTGATCTTCGTTACAAATGAAGTTAGCAAGATAACGTGGAACTAAAATTTCTTATTTTCAAAAATTTTCATGAAATTTACGAAATCAACAATGAATCGCTTGCTTAGTTTCTTTTGTTAGCTTTATTGGCATTTTGAAGGTATATTTTACGAAATCTTGTAATAACTTGCAGTGTTTAGATAGCTGTCGAAAATGACGTTAGTGAAATATTTAACGTCATGGGCGCCGTTAGAAAACTTCTCAGGGAGGGGCAATATTTTTTCGATATTTAGATAAGACAATTAAATTCACAGTGGGTCTAAAAAAGGAAACACTTGATGCGCACCTAAAAATGCTATTATATTTTAAACAATAAAAAAACAAAATACTACAGTGTTTGGGCAAAATACCTGTATTACCAACACGTTTTGTGTATCTAAATTAAAAATAATAAAATCATTGCGTTCTTTACTACATATTTACTTTATGGTTTGGGCATCGAAGCGCACAGAATAGTGAAGCGTTAGTAATCGGAATACACAATAATGCAGACATAAAATTAATTAACAAATAAAATAATATATGCAAAAAAATACACATCGGATCGAAGTCCCAAATAAAAAACAATGTAAACCAGGATACACAATAATCTAACAGTAGTAACACAACCAGAGAGCAAATAAGACTAACTTGAAATAAGTAATGCATTTATTTTAAATATTTACTAACATTCCGTGCAGGTGCACTGGGATTCGGCGAGCCATTGAATTTATTACTTGAACGTGCCTAGACACAAGAAAACCCAGCATCAGTCGGCCCTTATATAAAGGCGTCAAAAAATGGAAATTTAAATATTGTTTTGTATTGACAAATTCATAGACGCCCCTCATCTCGATATTTCGGTCATCGACTTGTTTCTGCTTATTCAAAGAATCGGTTCTGTAAAGTGAGCGGACAAATGAATAAATCGTTGCTGTTATTACGCACACGATATAATATTGTTACACCCTATGAAAATAATTTCTGTGCGGTGAGTTCTGACAGCTCGGCGGTCAGCGCCTGGCGAGTAATGGTGGATTATATTATTTTTGGAAGAATCCAGGGAGGGGCAAGCGCCCCTCCTTACCCCTATGTAACGGCGCCCATGTTTAAGGTTAAGTTGATGATAAATCGCCAAATTGATTTTATGTAAACAGATTGCCTCTATCTAATAATGATTTACTTGACATCCGCATTGTCAAATCGGCGGTATGTTAGCATCACTACTATTCCACTAAGTACTTAGTTGCAAGTTCTTAACTGTCAAATATTTCAAATTTCAAGTTAATTATTGCCAATACATTTATAAAGATATTTTGTAATGTAACATGCAGAAGAGTACAAATACATAAAACTTATAATTGAGCTTCACTCCATTTGTGATGCTGAACAGGCTTTGCATATTGATTTTTTAACGGGTAAGTGACATTTGCTAACAAAAAATTACAAAAGTGAAAGTAAAATTTGTCAATTTATCATTTTTCATTCATCAAGTGAATTAAAGTTGCTAAAAATAGTATAAATGATTCCTCCAGTTCAGCAAATGCCACAAATCGGTTCTAAAACTGAAGTACTTTTCACAAGTTATAAAATGTCAATGTCATTTTGACATCAGTAACTTTTTGTAACTAAATATGTAACACTGGTAAAAATATTCACTAGTTATATCCCTAGTAGACCAAGAGCCCATAACACCTAAATTACTAATCCTAGCGGCAAGCTCGGTAGGTAGTAAACCTTTTTTTCCTGCTGCTGATCATGTAAGTCATACAGCCTTAGTAACAAAACGTGTAAGTAGGTGATTATATTTGTTTGCTGGTTTCCCTTGACAACGGAACTTAATATTATTAGTAAGTTCCTAGAATAATAAAATTAGAGAGCAAGATGCAGATTTTGACGTTTTGTTTATAAATTGCAAGTGTTTATGTGACATGTAACACTCACAGGTACGATTTTATTAGCCATGCTGCTATCTCAAATTTTCTCCAAAAAATTATATATGTTTGTACCAGTATGGCTATCCACATAACCATCCGAGCGGTATGGAAATTATATTCTTGGATAATTGGTGTTTAAATGAAGTAGTAAACAAAAATTGAAGCTTGCCGCTATTATTTTTTTTTGCAATGAAAAAAATACCAGTTTGACCTAGTATGGCGGCCCTTTATACCCTTCTTATCAGTATGGCACATAATTTCCATCTGGGTTTAGGGACCTTGTCTATCGATTACAACGAAAATTAGCCTTGCCGCTTTAAACAATATATTTAAATTTATTAACAATTTTCCAAAGCCGCCGTTAATATTTCTAAACGCAGTTCGGCTGCCATACTTGCGTTTTTGACACCTACTTGGGCAATATAAAAAGGTTTACTACCTACCGAGCTTGCCGCTATCACTAGTAATTCAGGTTTTATGGGCTCTTGGTCTATAGTGTATTCTGTATATTCGAGTATTTCTCGAGAACGCGAAGCGTTCGAGAGAAATACTCAAATACTCAGAATGCACGCGGGGAATATTGCAAGACTATTCCTCGAAGAAATTTCACCCTTTGTATATTATATTATTCCTTTTTAAAGAGTTTCAGTTTTCTTTTTGAAATTTCTTGTATACCTACCTGGTTGGTGTTCTTCCGGCAAATACTCGAATATGCACTAGTGCAAATACCCGGGTATTGCACTTGTGCAAAATATTCGCTGTATTCGACTCTGATTGGTTCAAATTTTGAAAATTGATTGATGGGATTGGTTTATATTCTCTGAGGGGAAAAGTTATATTTAAGGCCTGCTCAGAATCACAAAGAGAACGAATAGGGTATACTCGATTTCCTTTAATTAGCTATTTTGACTTAAATAAATATTTAAAGAGCAACTTTACTTTTGTTCTTTGACATTTTCGTAACATAATTACTGTACAGTTTAAAAAGCATGTTATACTATAAGTACAGTTACGGATTTTTTTATTTGACGCTGAAAGTACGGAAGACAAGTAAATTGACTATAGGCTTCGCGATAATTAGTTCCCAGCTCCTTTTCGAATTCTCTTTAGCCGAAGTTGTCGCACATGTGGCGCGATCGTGTATATAACGACTATACCACAATGAAAGAACCGCTACAACAGATTACAAAAACTGAATGTGTCTTAAGGAGCGTGCGCCTCAAACAGTGCATGGCAAAATTCCGTTCCATGTCAACAGTGTGCCGAAGTATCGACAATGGGCTTAAACCGTCTAATCTTGTTTCATTTCTTATTATAATGGAGTCAGTTTAAATTAAATTACTCGCAAAAGAATTTGACTGAAATATCGCGAAGGAAAAGCTATACAGCGATGCCATTCGGCTAACTGTACACGAGCGAGCGAGACGGACGAAAATAGTGCAACGCCGACGTGCAGTACAATTTCCCCCCGAGATCACGCCCCAGAGCAAAATATTAGTTACGCCACTGCAAGTAACGCATGCCGCAGTCAAAGTATAGTGTACTAATAATAAAGAGCCTAGAAGAGATCTGATGCGGGTCTTTTCGTGTAAAATCAGCTAAAGCGGGCCAATTTTCGGGACAAAATAAAAATCGGTACAGGCATTAAAAGGTACTAGTGAGTCACCCGAACTACGCTTCGGTTCGCTAAATTAAAAGAGATTCATTAATATAAATTTTAAAAAAAGGATGCATTGGCCGGGAATCGAACCCGAGCCGCCCGCGTGATAAGCGAGCACTCTACCCCACGTCGACAGGCGCTCGGCTCCCCTACTTAGAGGATTTAATTAAATTAAAACTTTTTCGTACTTTTTGTGTAAATAAAAACCGGCCTACGACCTAAGTCGAAAAATTAGCAAAATTTTAAGCCATCATACAACTTAATCGGGCCAGTATCTTCGGAGGAGACAGCGAACAAACATACACGCAAACATACAAAGAGAGCAACGATTTTATGTTATACCGTTCTTCGTAAGCACTACAAATGATTGTTTCTTCTTCTAAATCTTAAATGAATTCTGCCCCCCCCCCTTTCCCTCACTCAATACGCTGAACTAAAAGGGCTGCAAAACAATATTGTAAGTAAAAAGAAAACAATATTCTTCCGAAAAAAGTTTTTCTTAACTCTTTTATTCTTCACATACCCCCGGAAATGTGTATGTAATTGTCGTTACCCTTGTATAGATTGATAAAACTATAGTTTTAGTATAACAATGAGATATCATCAAAAATATATGTACTTAGTAAATGTTGTATTCATAAATTATAGCAGGATACCTGTTTCCACCACAGGGGAATGGAATTTCAGAAATTCTCCTATTTTATTCTAAGAGATATTGAGAAATTCCTGCCAACACAGTTTATCCCTTTTCACCCCTTAGGGGTAAAATTTCTAAAAATTCTTTCAGCCCTTTTTATCCTGAAATGAACCCAGAGGGGAAATAATTTATAATTTTAAGCCCCTATCCCTTTTCAATTTTCCATTTTTACCGCTTTAGGGGTGCAATTTAAAAAACCCTAAAACCCCTTTCTAAAGATTTGAAAAACACATCTATATGATAAAAAAGAATGCTCTAACCTAAGAAACACAGGACATGCAAGAGGTTCTATAATTTACCCCGAATGCAGATTTGCACCTTTAAGGGTTGATTAGGGCAAAACCCTGAAATGTGTTTTTAGACATTTGCCTGGGATATCTATGCAATCAAACAGCAAGTCAATATCTTATCGGGTCTAAGAGATATTGAGGAGTTCGTGAAAACACAATTTACTCCTTTTCGCCCCTTTACGGGCAAATTTTTCAAAATCCCTTAAACCACTTTTTAAATATTTTAAAAATACATCTATATGAGAAAAAAGAATATTTTAACCCAAGAAACATAGGAGACCCGAAGGGTTCTTTAATTCACCCCGATTCCATATTTGTACCTTTAGGGGTTGATTAGGGCAAAATCCTGAAATACGTTTCTTTTCAAGTAAACACCAAGTCGATATCTCATCGGGTGTAAGAGATATTGAGGAATTCCTAAAAACACATTTTACCCCTTTTCACCCCGTTAGGGATAGAATTTCAAAAAATCCCTTCCTAGCACTACCAACAAATTGAATCTTCCACCCAAATTTCAACTTCGTGGTACCAGTGGTTACGGCTCTGCGTTGATTAGTCAGGGTTGTAAATTTTCCTTTATATATGTATAGAAGATGTACTGTTCCGCCTAAATCGGGACAAATAGTCAGTTTCAACACTAGGAAAGTTTTGCAATATGATGCAATCAGAAGCTGAGGTACAATGGGCTAGTATTGGTGTGATCAGAGCAGGATCTAGGAATATTGTCGCCCAGGGAAAATAACATTTTGACGCCCGCTTACACCCGAACCCTACCAGTTAATATCGTAGTTATTAAAAAAATATCGGTTATTACACCGGACACATATGAATGTGGCATCTTCTTGCACAGTGATAATTAATTTCAATTATAGAGGTAGAATTTACTACATAACAAAATATTGTAACGATCGTAGGGCTAGGCCGTCGCCCCAGAAATATGACTCAGCACCCCGTGCGACAGCATTGCAGAAAGACCTTGGAGGCAGCTGCATGAGACGGCGTGAGTCAGTCTTCCAGAACATTCCAGAAACGACCTTGCGCGTGACACGTCAGAGTTGCCAGAAAGGTCGAGCGAACTCGAGATGTTTTCCAGAAGGAACTATCTGGCAATATAAATACTCGCGAGCGGGAATAGCGGGCAGTTCACTTTAGACTCGAAGCGCGCGTGATATAAACGAACCCTAGTGAAATAAATAACAGATAAATCGAACCACATAAATCATTAATGTTAAACGCGTAAATAGCCACATAAATAATAATTGATGTTCAACCAGTGTAAATAAATAATGTATAGTTGTTAAAAATATTTCGTTAGTTTAAGTAATCTGTGTGTTTGTAAATAATAATAATTAATAGTTGTAAATAAATGTTAATACAAGAAGCAGTGAATAATTTTTAAATAGCCCGAACGTAAAAACGTAACAATATAAATTGTACATTTTGTGCTGTTTCCTTTGCAAAATATATTTTTAAATTTTAATTTCAGAGGCATGGACAAAGAAAGAGCTATGCTATTTTTATAAATCTAGAAGTGTAACTAATTCTTGTTTAACTGAAACATAGATATGGCCTAAGGGAATTCTATATATTTTCGTTTACTGAAGATTTTTTCGTAAAACGCAGTTATCCCCAAAACTAGACAATAATGATGTGTTTGGGTTTTTGAGAATGAGGCTATTCCAACAAACGTTATTCGCAGTAAACGTTCAAACCAAAAACCGATCGGCATCGACGAAAAGGATAAGAATGATTCAAGGCTTATATTAGGATGAAGTCGTAGAAGTTGACAGTTACAGTTAGGTTAATATTTAATGATTTTTATAAGCACTTATAAAAAATAGAACCATAATTCGCACACTTTCCTGATCAGGACGCGATATCTTCCAATCTTGTACATAAAGGTCCTAAAAGGGCCCCCGGCCTGCTAACATAAGGAGTCTTTGTTCACAGTCTATGAAAAGAAAAACAAGTGGTGCATACCTGAGCAAAAGTGGAAAACACATATTAGTAGAACGTAGTAATTAAGAAGCAAACAATATACTTATAATTAACGAAAAACCAATACACCTGTAATGCAAATGATTACGAAAACCTGAATCTAGACACGACTAAATTAACATACTATAATTTTTATTTTATTTTAATTTACACTGTTCTACAGGTAAAACCCAATTACAGAACACGATAATAAGATTACAATATTTTGTACTAAATAACTAAACTACACAAACAATAATAAGAAGGTATAACAGCAATTACTCTAAACAGTAAGTTTTGATTTTCTGTAAGGTACAGTTACAGATGTCTATACAGTGAGGTCGTAAAGTTTGGAATAAACTCAGTATTTCCCAACATGTACGTTTCCGGCTAAAACGCTCGGACCCGTCGATTTATTTTTATTTGAGCATTTTTTGAAATAAAATGCATACATACAGGGTGTATGAGGTATGGCGTTATCGATGTTTTTTTTTTAATGGAAACCCCCTTTTTTTATTACGGAATCTGAAAGAACGCATCTTTTTACTTACGGTAAGCTGATTTTTGAGTATAGATCAGATGATAAAAAATTAAGAAAAAATTTAAAAATTCCAAAATACTAAGTTTAGTAATTTCTAAAACAACTAAATTAAATGTACACATTGTGCACCGTTGTCTGCCTGACAGTAGCTAAGACGACCGATATGTTTTTTGTTGTCACTGATAAAAGCGTAAAATCACACTTCTTCAAATCAAATTTAGTATTTTGCAAATTTAATTTTTTTTTCTTAATTTTTGGTAATGTGACCTATACCCAAAAATTACCTTACCGCAAGTAAAAAGATGCGTTCTTTCAGATTCCGTAAAAGAAAGGGGGTTTCTATTAAAAAAAAACATCGATAACGCCATACCTCATACGCTCAAATAAAAATAAAAATCGACGGGTCCGAGCGTTTTAACCGGAAACATACATGTTAGGAAATACTGAATTTATTCCAAGCTTTACGACCTCACTGTATAATAGCTAAGGTTATAATTATTACACATGGCATATATCGGTGAATTTTTTTAAATATTGGTACGAGGTGTGCTTAGGTAAAATGAGTCAGCGTATCTGGAAGCTATTCGAGGCACATTAACGTTAATTTTTTTAAGCAATTCAGGGCAGTCAATTTTACTATTAATAATTTTATGGAGCGTAACAATCGAGTAATATTTTCGTCTTACATCGAGACTTGAGAAACTATGCCTAGATAGTAACTCATCATGAGATATGCCGATGGGAGGATACACTCCATCAGTTCTATAGCTTAGGTATTTTAAGAAACGTCTCTGCATGGCTGCTATTCGATCAATATGAACTTGATAGTGTGGACTCCAGATGACCGAGGTATATTCCAACTTTGATCGTACAAAAGCATAATAAAGATACTTTAAGATCATAATATTTTTAAAATCCTGGCTGATTCGAACTATAAATCCATACATACGATTGGCTGAATTTATAATGTTATCAAGATGAATATTAAAGGAGAGGTTAGGGTCAAATGTAACTCCTAGATCAATAAATGTTTTAGGCCTTTCAAGTGAATAGTTACCAATACATTATTCAAAAATAATTGGATCTATGTTTAGCGAGTAAGACATCACCTTACATTTAGCACAATTTAGCTTTAAATTATTTCTCCTACACCATTCAACTACATGATCTAGATTTAATGAAAGTCTCTCACAGTCTGCAACTTTTTTAATTGAACTATATATTTTCAAGTCGTCAGCATATAACAAATAGTTCACGTCTATTACATCACCAATATCATTCATAAATATATTGAATAATAGTGGTCCCAAGTTGGATCCTTGAGGGATTCCCGATGTGGCAAGGTATTTTCCAGATCTGAACATATTGAGTTCGATTATGAAGGTATGACCTGAATAAATCAATGAGACTATTGAAAAGTCCAAAAGCACCGAGCTTTTGTATTAATATGCCATGGTCGAGTCTATCAAATGCCTTTGTAAGGTCTGTATAAATAACATCAGTCTGCATTTTGTTGTCAATATTTTTTGCTATATGCTGAGTAACAACAGAAAGATTTGTTACAGTTGAGAGACCTTTCATAAAACCATGTTGTTGAGGAGAAATAAAATTATTCACATGGCAGTAAATTTTTTTTTCTAAAAGTATTTCAAAAATTTTACTGAAATTACAGATAATGGAAATTGGTCTGTAATTCTTAATGTCTGTTCGGGTGCCATTTTTAAAAATCGGACAAACTTTAGAACATTTCCACAGCAGCGGAATTGTAGCAAATTTCAGGCAAATATTTATTAGTATCGTTAGGGGACGCGCCAATACATCAGCACAGTCTTTTAATATAAATGCCGGTATATTGTCTGGCCCTGTCGTTTTTTTTTGTTTGATAGATTTTAAAACACTTAATACTTCACTTTCATTAAAACTATTAATATTAAGGTGTAGAAGTTGAATGTTTTCTAAGCTGACATTAGCCGTTTGTGAAATCACATAGGAGTTACTAAAATAATCTGCAAAGCTATTTAATATATCTGTGGCATTATCTAAATGATTGTTATTATATGTCATTGTGTTAGTAACTTTGGCTGAACATTTTTTGTTGTTAACATACGCCCAAAATTTATTTGAGTTAATGGATATTTCAGATTCCGCCTTTTTAACATATTGTTTATAGGCGTTATCTATTGTAGCTTTAACATCAGGTCTGATACGTTTAAACTCTTCAAATGCTTGAAGATCATTATTTCCTTTGTACAGGAGCCAGCACTTTGCTTTTTTATGAATTCGAAAAATTATACTAGGTACTGTTAAACCATGGCGGATATTTTCCTTGTTACTTATCGAATATCTCGGTACACATCGATCCAGTACATTATACAGTTTCCCGTAAAAATACGTGCAGGCATCATCAGCACTAGTAAAAGTCTCCAAGAATGTCCAGTCAATAGTAGACATCAATTTATACATGAGCGGAAAATCAGCTTTCCGAAAATTGTAACAGTGTAGAAAAGAAGATCCTGGTTTTTTTATTATCTAGTTTTTCATTTAATTTACAGCTAATCTCCAAGGCAGGATGGTGATTATCCTCTTTCACGAAAGGATCCAATGATCTCTCAACAAAGCATGTATGATTGTAGAAAACTAAATCAAGTAGTTTATGAAACTGATTATATACCAAGTTGCTTTGAGATAATCCTAAAAACTCAGAAAAATTATTTAAAGCAGTTACCGGTAACTAAAAAATTATAGCTACATTTATATCAACCAAGATAATATTGGTTAACGTTGTTTAAAAAAAAAACGTGAAAATCACCTGATATAAATTACAAATGTGGATGATGAAAAATAGGACAAAAGTTAAAGCGTTTACAACACAACATTTGCCAATCGAAAAATGTAAAATTAAGGTCAAGGATTATTTTGTAAGGATTTCATAACAAAGAAGATACAATGCAATTTAGATAAATTACGACTGAGGCTGTAAGCTTACTAGGTTGTATTAATTAAAAATTAAACTGACATTCGATATAAAATCTGGTTTGGCCCCCGGCACAATATTATCTTTACAAATGATGAGTTTTTGAATTTCTTTTTTATAAGAAGTTATTTGGAATAAGAGAATTTGGCATCGTCGCTATTATTCTCTTTTTATATCAAGTTAGCTTAAGAACGTTAATTTTTGATAGTAATAAGCCGCCCTGGTTTGATCACAAAAGAAACACTTACTTCGCATGCCTATTAACTTTAATTATGTTTTCAAAAATACATTTGCTTCAATTTTTAATTAATTTAATGTTGTAGTATAGAAGATTATAATAATGTATAATAATAAATGAAAACGTGGGCAAATATTGAATTAATACAAACCTAACTAATATTTAATAACATTTTTAGTATACTTATCGAGGATTTGCAAAAGTAAAACAAGCTATTCAGAATTATCTAACTGTTTTGTACACGTAAACTGGGTCTTGTTCTTGTGTCAATCCAGATATTGATTTGTAATATATAAGGACTTAGATTAATTTTTAGAACATTAGAAATTTACAAACAAAGCAGATTCTGTCTTAAAATGTTTTATTTTGTTTTTTGTGTACACCACTTATATCGAAATTCAAATATAAATCTGATTTTGGGGGTTTTCATCTTCGCAAGCTTATCCGCAACTGCTCTCGTTTTAAACCATATTCTGCAATTTTTAAACAAATCTGCATCAGCTGTACTAAAACAGAGAAATAAAAGTAGAAATTGCATCATACAGACTTAAAATATCATTAAACAGATGAGCTGGCTCAATTTCAAATACTACAAGTGATAACGATAACAATCAAGTCTGAGAACGATACTAATGGCTATTTAAGAGTCTATAGTAACATAATGATGTTATTGCACAAGGTCGAAAGAAATATACGACAAAGAAAATTTCGGAAAAAACAGGCTCCTATGAATATTTGCCTTATATTACTAAGTGATTGGAAGTTAAATTAATTCAGATAATCATTTTTCACTTACATCAATTTATATGTTATGACGATTATAATTGCAAACAATTGATCAGCTGCTTGCAATTTTAGAGAAATCACTGATATAAACATCTTGACTAAACAATGTAAACCATATTTTCCCATGGTTTAGTTTAGAAGTTTGTCACAATTAGTAATAATTTTTTAGATATGTGGTGTATTATTTTAGTATAATTTCAATTCAGTAATTCTTCTTCTTCATAAATCCTTTTGCCTTTTGGGCATTGGATTAATTAATTAAATTAATATTTCCCAAAACAACAAGTTTTCATTATTAGATAAGTTTTTACTTTTAGTCCAATTTTATTGTATTGCCAACAAACCAAACTGATTTTTATTGCGTTAAAGCTGTTTTATCTACTCTTCAGACGTCACATTCTTTAAATTATTTATTAATTCTTCTAAACGTAGGTTGGAAACATGTATCTGTGCTACACGACAGACACACAGGGGATACAAACATTTTTTTTATTAATCTAATCTAGCAGCTAGCTTTCCACGCACAGCTTTCTCCATGTTGACGTCAACAATACAGACAGCATCCAATTCGGCTGCCATTACAACAGCAACGAGGGAGCTCATGCAAACTGATCCAATTTAGAACTTTCTCCAGGTCAACATCAGCATGTGACCTCAGAACGCTAACTTGAACATTTATAGACAATTAGAGCAAAACCTGACCTAATTCTTGACCTTCTAGTTTCATTGTGGTACGAAAACCAACGCGGACAAACGGAGCAATTTGTGTGTAAGTTTCATGCATTGATTGTTAGGAAAAACAGCATTGCCTCGTGCACTTTGAACCAGGCTCGAATGCCTGACCTTCCTGATAGCACATGTACCCGAATTATCGCAGCATTGCAGGAGGGACGTGGAAATGGAAACTTCTTTATTTTTAATGGGACTTGGATTCTTCCATTAATAAACCGACCTTCATTTTGTTGACGCTATGAGGTTAGTATTGCCGTTGCAAATGGCATATGGTGCAATTTCAAGAAATTTATTGAAATAACAACTGCAAATCGATCCTTATTTAGCGAAATATTCCATATATACGGTACACAAAAGTTAGTTTAGCTCAATTATAAAAATGAACTGTGGTCATCACACGATTTTTTTTACTCCTTGTAGAAATTTAATTTTGCATTTTTTCAAAAACTGTACTTACAAAAAACCTTTTTTTCAAGTTATATTATATTACGTAATATACAGGATGATCTACAGGGTCGGGTACAAACTTCAACAGATGATTGCTGATGATATTTTAAATAAAAAAATGTATTTGAACCTATATATTGTTATGATACAAATAGGGTAGTTGTTAAATAAAAATGAAAATATGATAAATTTGGAAGATTAATACAATCAAATTTTGAGAGGTTTTAAATAAGATTGGGTGTTAATTTTAAAATGAACGATGAATATTAAAATTGAGACAATTAGTAATGTAATTTGACAATTAAATAGCAATTGAGTATTTAATTTTGATGGGTGAGTTCAACCATGATAAAAGTGTAAACCAAGGTAATATTTGACAAGTATGCTTGCTTTAATAATGAGGAATTGTAGAATGTAATAATTAGGACATTTTATATTTTTAAGAGGGCAGGAATAATTGTAACTACCAGAGATAAAAATTTGTTTAGACAGTCAGAATAACAAACTCATAAGAAATGTATACAGATTTTTGAAAAAAACTCATTTTGATAATAAAAAGTTTGAAATTATGCCTTTATTTGTATAAATATTTGGTGATATACAAATAACAGGGCTTTTAACAAATCTATAGTACATATTATTATGATACATGAGGCAGTGTAATTAATTTAAATAAAGAAATATTTGAAGAAAATAAGCTTGGAAGAATGATATAATTAAATCTTGATTGGGGTTAAAATTTTCAAACATTATTAATAAATTTAATTGAGACAATGAGAGAAGAGATTTTGGTATTGATTGAAAATGTTAATTTAATAGTTATAGAAAATTTTAATAAAATACAAGCCAAGGTAACGATTGACAAATGTGTTATAATAATAATGTGAATTGTTAAACTGTAAATAATGGATAATTTAAAATATGTAAGCGTGCAGTAAGAATAGTATCCAACCAGAACAAGTTTTTATTTTAAAAGTTAGTTACATAAAACAACTCATAAAAACATGTAGGTATTTTAGATATGATAATTTTGGAAGAATAAAAAATCGAATATCTGCCTTAATTTGTGTAATTTTTGTACTTGCAAATAAAGAAAAGGTTTAAAACAAATCTCCGAGGTGAAGGTCAAATGAAATATTGAAAATTGGAAAAAAAATGTGATATTGTGTAATAAGAAGAGTTACAGATACAAGTAATTGGAAATGGAATAAAGGACTTAATACTAGTTAATGGAATTTGGATTTATTCATACGTATAAGACATAAGAAGAGGTATTTTACAATTTATAATTTGATTTGGATATTTGGTGTATGTTGCTTGAGACATTAGATTATCTGCAAATAAATGGAACGAAGTTAGAATTGGAATTTATCAAAAAATAGAAACTTACCAGGATTTGAATCGTATGGTGGAGACATCTAAGAGGAGCGGCAGTTGTGACTTAGACATCCAGAAGGAACAGTGCTTTCCAGGAGGAGTCAGGACAGGATTTTGATGCCAGGTTAGTTGACATGACTTAACAGAACCAGAGGGAGGTTGCAGGATCTGTGATCGTACGACGGTGACATCCAGGAGGTGACAGGAGATTTAAGCAGTTGGTTTGACAAAAGTGAAGGAAATTGAAAGGATTCATGTACTATCAAAGGGGTTGTTGTTAGTGAATGGTACATTGAGTGCTGCAGGCTATTGAAGATAAGGTCCAGTGGTGGTTGGTGTTTGCAGTGAAAGCGTAAGCAGCTATTAATGTTTGTTAAGATAAGTTGACAAAGCATTTTAAATAACTGTCAATTTTAAAAGTAACAACATAAAGTTGAGTAAGTACTTACATAGGTAATTTTGAATAATAGTTAATGTCAATGTAAGATACATTTGTCAGTTTACCTGGTTTGTTGAGATTTAGAAATCACTTTGACAGTAAACGTCATTAACTGTAATATTGACATTCAATTAATAGATAGAGATCTTGATTTGGCGAACCACCTGAGATAAGAGAATTTGATTTATTATTATTTAAGAATTGTGATTGAATTTCAAAGGGCAAGATTTTAATAAAAAGTATAGCTTTATATAGCCACAATCATAATAATATATAGTAGCAGGTAGCAGGAGGAAAGAGTCAGAATCTAGACACAGAAAAAACTATATAAGCCTATACAAAGTTTAATATTTAACACATTTGTGGGACCCAAACAAGAGGGTTAAACACGGGCCCTAAGTACGAATAAGTTTAGTAGCCACATGATTTTAAATAACAGCACCGCCCGTTTCACTTGCACTAAACATGTATTACACGTGAATTTACAGAGCAAATAAAGATAAAAATCCGTTGACGGAAATGCATATTGGTATGATATTCCCGCTTCTAATTAATTTTTACTAATTATATTTAAAAATTGCCGCGTAGCGCGGTTGGGTAGGCGCTAGGCTTGCTAATAAGCAAGTCCTCGGTTCGAATCCCGCGAGGGCCGGAATTTTCCGCAGCCTTGGTGGTTGGAATCGGGCTCGGTGAGACCATTCACAGATGAGCACCAAATTAACTGTGCTCTACTTAGAACCACAGACCTAAGAGATAGAGTAACAAGGTCAACACACACCTAACACACAAAGGTTGCTACGCAAGCACGAAAGGTGCTCCAACTTTGTATCTCGTAACTAGGGGCAGGTTGAGCACTACACCATCAGATGCTAGCGTACAAAGCAACAGCCTCTACACCGCTAAGGTAACAAGAGGTTAACGATTATACATACATATTTAAAAATTTAACTTGGTTATGCAACTTATAGTTACACCGTACATATCAAGAAGAATCTACTGGACCAAACGTTGCTATAAAAACGAGAGGTTAAGCTTGCCTTACCAGTAATTATCAGCTTGTATTTGAAAAGTGCAATGCTTAACGGCTGTCAAGATCCACGATTTCGCTGCTGGGTGCCCTTACAGAAACGTAATTGTGATGTACACGTGCTCCAAACTCATTAGGAGGGCTGTTACATACGCTTATAGTACGTAAATACTTTTGATAATTAGTGAAATTCACCCGCGTAATAAAAACAACCACTTTGGTAATGGATTTTTAATGTGAATAATTCATGTCAAGTACCACTTTATTTACATTTCAAGACAAACGACTATTGACAATGACGATAGACAGCAAGTGACCCTTCAAAATCGGTTACAAATGCTTCTGTAGCTCCCCAAAGTTTAACTCCCTAAAACAAAGTATCAGTTGTTTAAATAAAAACGTAATTGGCTTAATGTAAGTCACCCCGTCTATGATTGGCTAAATGACATCGTGTGATTTGTCGCCTGATTTTAACAACAAAAGTTTTACGCGGGAAACTACGTTACAAAAACTGTGCCCAACGCTTATAAAAACGCGGAAAATTGACATTTTAATTAATTCTACAAACACAAGTCTATATGCGCATAGGTAGCTCCAGCGATGAAGTGTTTTTGATAAAATTTTCGTTCGAATTTCCCAGAGCGTTGCCCAGAAATTAACCTCCAGGTAGTTGCTTCAATGTCCAACCGACGCTATGGCAAAGACCTCCAGCTTCCACCTGGTTCTCATCCACATGGACCCCCCACTGACGCATTCCAGTTCGCTCCACTGACCTAATTTTGTTGAATTTCACCCAAATATGGCTACTTGAGGTAATACGTCCTTGTTTTTCAATCCCTGGCTTTCAAAGTTTACTATTGTTGCAGGAGTGTTCAGTTATACTGGTAACCAGGTTTGGATTGCTTCTTGAGCTTTAGCAATCTTGTATATCGCCGGTCTCCACTCGAACTATGGTGTAGCTGTGTCGGACAATATTACTGCCTCGGAAATGTGTGACGTGCAGTCTCCAGGTGTTTTGACTCCGTCAGTGCCTCGAATACGTGCTCCACGACCTTCAGGAGGTTTTCCATTGTGCTGTGCTCATTGGACATCAAAAAGCACATCTCGAACAGTATCGTATGCACCGACGCTCTCGTTTGTTATTCGAAAACACACGCACTATCACCAACTCTATGACCCTGCCACTTTAAAACGAATATAAATCAGTCTAACTAATGTTCGTTGTTATTTAAGCTCTATTTAAGACTGCAGCTTACTGCTATATGTATGTTACAAATAATTTTTCATATTTCAACCCTTTGGATTTTGAATGAAATTTGATATTGTTGCACCTTTTTCGGAAACAGACATTTATTTTACTTTTCGTTGATCGTTTATTTATGGGTTTCATTAATGTATAGATAATCGTCTCTTAATGACCCTTATTAATGAATGATTTTTTATTAATTAACGATTTTTAAAAATTTGTTTATATTGGTGGCACTGTAAGTCTATGTCAAATTCGAGATTAGCACTGCTAACCTCCAATTTGACATAGACTTACAGTGCCACCAACATAAACAGTACCAACCTAAGAAAAAAAAACACAACTATTTATGGTCACCCGGTACCATTAATGTCAAAACTTTAAATGTTAAATTCTTTTCATGGAATAAAATTATATTTTCTTCAAATTAATAATATACGATCAACGTAAAAATATTGTAACTAACTCTTATGTTAATCGGCGATTAATAATCTCTACAATTAACGCGCTGGCGCTTTAAAATGTCTCGATTATTAATCGCTCCCATTAACATACTTGTTTGTTAAATAACTATTTTACAATCCTTTTCATATTGAGTCCTCTGCTAGTTATCTTGTTATTTATAATTTATTCTTACTAATTTGCAAAAATGTTTCTTTCACATTGTACTTTTATCTACGAAATTAACGAATTTGACTCAAAATACTCTAAAATAATTTGTGCCCTGATGAAAACAGCAATATATTGATGTAATTATTTAAAAAATCATTTTTAATAGAAACAAGCTAATTAAAAAAAAGTGATCTAGTTTTCTAGTAACTGACGTATAGCTATAGATAGTATAAATAACGCTGATAACTTGCTGTGTCCAATATAGTTTGGTAGATTATTTTTTAAACAATTCTATCAGCCAATAGTAATGAGAAAAAATTTCAAATCGACCAATAGCATCAAAATTACACTGACTATTTGCTAGTAGCATCAAAATTATACTGACTATTTGCTAGTAGCAACTTACAGCGACTATTTTTTCACAAATCATTCAAATCGTTCTTCGGCTGTAACACAACTAGCTAAAAGTGGAGTAGGTGAGCAGCAGTTGTTAAAAATAACAGGACACTCATCTGGAAGCTCCATCAAACCCAATCTACAACTTGAACTGTTTAAAAAATAATCACGCCGAATTACATTCGTGGTAATAATTATTTTTTATAATTTTAACTAGATTAGCACACATCTTTGTTGTTATTAAGATTCGTGAATCTAGTTAAAATTATCAAAAAATTATTACCACTTATGTAATTACGGTTGTTAATTTTTAACGTGTTTTAAAACTGAGACAGATCTTTCTTCAGAAGCGTTACAAATCGGCGTCCATAAATACACAGTGGGCAAAAAAAGCGGTACAAATTGGAAATATTCATATTTTCAATAATAATTAACGCATTAAATATTTCTTTGAAAAATAAAATGTTTACACTTTGTACATTGCAAAAATGATTAATTGCATTATTGAGAAGTTTTTTACTCTTATATTAATTATTTAAAAATATTCATAACTTACGAAGATATATGAGAGTACAATATTTACCGTTTTTTTGTCCCACTGTGTATATTCTTACAAGGATTTCTATATTGGGAAATTTATAAAAAATATTATTTTTTATTATAAAATATAACATCTGATAAGTGAGGAAGTATGGATTTAAACTGAATTAACTCATCCGAAAAAGTTTTTTATATCGATATCGCTATTATAAGTACTACGGTAAAATGTTCGGTCCATTTGTCCATATTGCTTATAATGGTATATTTCAATTCCACGAAGAAAATTTAATAAATTTTGTTCACGGTTCTGGTATCAGGGTATCGCATATCACATAAAATGTGTTGATAATAAAATTTTCTTTTCCACAACTCTTCTTCTGTTTCCATCTTATGATAGAAATGTTAGCTGGGTGGTATTTATTAAATATGTTGTAACCCTTCAATTTGCTTATTATTAAAGATAATCCCACCGGCATGGTAGTTGACACGTTTTGTAGTTACTTTAGTATACAAGCGACTGTCTCAGCTGGTCAATTATTTTTATCTTCTTTTAACTAAAGTTCATACTACGAAAAACGAGCCATGACTGTAGTTCCATCTCTAGATTGTGTAAGAAATACGGAACGTCATTGCATCATTTTCTATTGCACAGCTTTTAAATGCAGCGTAGCCCAATCTTCAAAGCTGCGAGGAACAATTCAGCCTTTCCGATTTGCGAGAAAGGTGTTTACAAGTGCAAGTAACCGTTTACCAACATTGAATGGAGCACAAGTAGGTACTCGTTAATAAAATAGATAAATTCAAATATATTTACACTAATTACACCAACTGTAGTTACATTGATGTGTATCGAACGAGATCTTATACTTTTTTAAAAACTGACACATCTATTTTGGCAGAAACCTCTTACAAACACAATATTGCCTGTTGCTGATGGGAGGAATTTACGTAACGGACCTTTGATAACTTGAGAGTCCGGTGGCATAAACGTTTTAACTTAGAAGATACCGTCTCAATTGCATAGGATTACAATAAATTGTAAAATTCAGAAAATGTCACACCTACGGTGCAGAAGAACAAATACGAGCTTACGAAGTTACGACCATAGAAATACATTTCTTGAGACGAAGCTGTAGAATAAGTAGATTGCAGATTTGAAGAATGCTAGACAACCAATAACAAAAATAGTGCGAAAAACCAACGAATATGGTATGGCCACAGGAGATGAATGGAGTACCATCCATGGCCACAACGACTTTGAAATCCAAGCCCATTTGAAAGAGGGAAGAAGGGGTGACTGCCTGTGATGGAAAAGGCACTTAGAATATGACCTATGAGCAATAAACACATACGCTATTTATGTGTGTAATAAATAAATATATATTAAGATTGGTTTAATGTAAAAAATAATATCTTATTTTTCTTTGAATTCAAAACCTTTGTCTAGGATGTGCCAAAGTTTTCCAGTTGCCGTTAATTGCGGCTCACATTAAAATTTAATATGTTAGTCCTATCTTTCAATTACAACTACGTTCCAGTATGTACAGCACAAGACTACCATTTTAATCACGTCCTTTGTAATCGAATTTTAAAAATAGCGGAAAAGGACATTGAAAGTAATTATCTGTACCGCGGCAGCGTTACTTTCTTTAAAAAAAAAGTTTACGGCGTATCGTTATACGAATTCCCAGTGAAGTCATCTATGTTGCCCCACAGATTCTTGCCATAATTTGTCCTCGTTACTAATCTTCCACATGGACAACTGATCAAACAAAAAATTTGAGCAAACAGCGCACAATGACAGAAAAAACTGTGAATCATACTAGAACAACACTTTTTTGGAATGCGAGCCCAGCGGGTGATTTAGGTCAAGTAATGATTTAACAAGTTGAATATTTATGTGGCAAATTAAATCGCGGTTGTGGAGAAGTCAAGGCTTACTGCTCGAAGTCAAGGTAAAAACCATATCAATTACATGGCAACAACATCGCTATTGTCACTAGATATGCGATCATTTTAAAAGCAAAACGTAAGAGCATTTGAAATTCTAGCATTTTTCACAGAAGTTTAATTCTAAAATCCGACCACCAATCGTGAATTGCACATTTGTACAAACTATGTCGAGCGTGGATCGTATTTACGTTAATCTTCAAAACAAGTGCCAGGACACTTGAAGATCAATTTAATATAGGGAGCCTGCAGCTATTAATAGTAGATTATGTTATTAGGAGTAAAAGTGATGCTTCATGTGGCAAAGCTGAAGTTTATTTAGCCGAACGTTAGTGAGGCAAATAATTCAGCTAAGCCACATAAAGTCACTTTTACTCCCAATAACTTATACTATTTTATCCGCAAACGTATTCAGATAAATTAAAAATTGATAGAGTAACACTATTATTATTAGTAAGTAAATGAATAAAATAATCTAATACCTAATACAATTTTTCCGTGGTTACGATGTAAACACTTCGCTGAAAGGTTTTTGAGTTTCGTATTTTGTGTGATTAGGCACATAAAGTACGGAAACGTTGTTATTTTATCTGCTTAATCCGATAAAGTGACACTTTTACCTTGTCAATAAAGACACATAAGTTGTCACTTTTATGACGTTTGCGGATAAACGTAGGTGTTGCTTTATAAAGAGGTTCAACGTAAATATAAAATTCGCCCGTGTTTATTTCTAATTGAACCTTTCCCTATACTGAGCCTTGCATCAGTCAACATCAAGCCTTTAGCACTTCGTCTCTGCTTTCACTGGTACGGTTAACTGTCGGTACTCTTCGCTAGTGCTGCCCAACAGTAATCCACTAGATTAACTATTGTTACAACCCGTACAGAGTCATAAACGCCCAGAGGCTACTGGTCTTTCACAATAAAGTGTAACGTTTCGCCCAGCGCGAACGCGATTCTATAAATTAAAAATTAATTTGCGCGTTCCCCCTGGTCGTGCACCACGTTAGAGACCGAAACTCCGCGCCGAGAGGACGACGTGACGTCACCGCAAGCGATCGCCCTAACACCACTGCGCACCTAGACCACGAATCCCCTCTTCAACGATCTCCGCTTACGCTCGCACCAGGTATAAAAGCAGAATCCGGAGCGCAGACAAGACAGAATTTCCTAGAATTTCCTAGATCTTCCCACTCCTCTAGTCTCACCTGTACTCTCAGGAGTGTCCCCCAGGACTCTTCGAGGGTATCCCGACCAGCTACCTGAACCCCTGAACGTTTGGATTGTTACGTTACTTTCCAACTTTATTTCCTCGAATTCCTGCACGTTTGGATTGTTATCTTACTTTCCGACGTTATTCTTTTGAACTCCTGCACGTTTGGATTGTTACGTTACTCTCCAACGTTATTCTCTTGAACTCCTGCACGTTTGGATTGTTGTTATACTTTCCAGCGTCATTTCCCGAGCACCTAGCGACCTAGAGAACCGCCCCAGGTCCAACGGCGACGATGTCAGACACCTGGACATAAGCAGAGTATTTCCGAACTCGCTGACGACGCCCTCCAAAGTTTAGGTACTCGGGAGGCCAAGTCGTGCTCGCCGGTGACGACGCCGTCCGCGAAGCAAATTTCCCGGCACCAGGACGGCGACGCAGACGTAATTAGGCCCGATAATTGCGTCTGGAGCGGCTTTTGCATCTCCGAGGCCGAGGACCGTGCACCGGGAGTTTCTGCGGAGTAAGCCCGAGGTCGCCGCCCATAGGCACGCACCCCTGGAGCTAGGGTAGCTCGGCGGCCACCTCCGCCAACAGGAAACGGCGTTTAATCAATCAAAGTCCACTCACCTTTTGCGGCGTGACAGCTGGCAAGTAAATCAAATTAAATACGGCGCCCATCACTCGAACGTTGGGAATTTCACTGTCAGAGCTCCAGACGCCCTAGGTATGCACACAATTTAATTTAACATTGACCACAGTTTTGTTTATTTAACGATTTCAAGACCAAATGTATTGTTGTCGTCCGCCATCACTGGCGGCCTACTAATCTGTCATATTACCTGTTCAGGGCCGGCGTGTTGCCAACGTGACGAGAGGACTGGCGTACATACAGGCTGTCCCGCAATAGTGTGCCACTGCTCGACTGCCGACGAACGAACGCCCCGTTAGACGAGTTATTTTATTTTTATGTCATTACATTCTATTATTTCGTGTTGTTTTAATACAGTTTAATTTAATGTATCCAGTTAAATATTATTATATATTAGTAAGAAGTTATCCTGTGTTTCTATTCCACGTTACTTCTGAGTTTATTATTTGGATCTTGGCTTTTTGAGCTAACCTTGGGCAACCAGTTTTCAGGCTGGTGATTGTAGCATTTAAATTAAATTAAACTAGCCCGTCAGGCTACATTTTGACGCACGCGAGCAGGGACGAAAACTCAGACAGTAACCAGGAAAGAAACAGAATAAAAACTCCGCCGTTCCGATATTCCAGTATTCCAGTATTCCGCTAGCCCGATATTCCAGTATTCCAGTATTTCGCTAGCCCGATATTCCAGTAGTCCAGAATCCAGATTATCCAGATGGCGCCCGAGAAAAAAACCCTGTAAAAACCGAATCAGTAAATGTTGTAAGTAAAATCTAATAATGTACAAAACCTGTTCCAGCTTAGCCGTCAGAGAAAATGTACCAGTGCCCAGTAACAGAAACGTCCAAGCTTAGTATTCCGAAATCCCGTTCCCGTCCAGATAAGATCTTCCCGAGATCCCGTCTAGTCTAGGAAATTCTCCCTCAGGGATCAGTACTATTCTTCAGTGCTCATACGGGCCTAGCAACCCCGAGGTACCCCAGCAGATGGCGGAAGACTCCGACCACGGACCGCCCGGACAATCCAGATGTCCTTCCGTGGTAGTTTTCCAAGACTAGATCCGCAAATGGCCGAAAATACTACGGACCTTCCGAGACAATCCAGATGTCTCTCCGTAGGAATTTTCCTGTACCGGATCCGACTGTAAGCACCTAGTGCATTCATAGAAATTTTCCAGTACCAGGTCCGCCGATAAGCACCGGTTGTATCCGTGGAAATTGTCCAGTCCCAGAACCGCCTGTAGCCGTGTGTAAGCGCCTGATGTATACCTGAAAAATTATGCATGTAAGTTTTTGTGAATGCCGCCATAGTTAGTATGAAAGCTTACCGTGAAAGTGCTCACTTCTGAAGCGTACTCTATTTGCTGCCGTAAACCCGGGTTACAGCAGGAGGTTGTAGACTTAATCGTCGAAGCTTGAAGGAGAGAATATAGAAAGGAAGTCGCATTTTTCCTGTGCCAGCGCCTGTAAGTGGAATCCTGTGCGCCTGTTTCCCTGTTTCCTGGAAATCGCACGCCGGACTCCGCGGCCTCTGTGATTTCCTCCGGTTGATTAATTGTGTGAAAGTAAAATTGTCCTGAAACCAGAATGTCTTCGCATGATTAAATACTTCCAGAACGTTCGTACGCCGACACCGCGGCTCTGAACGTGTTCCAGGACGTATGAATACTTGCATGCCCATTCCGGGGCATATGCACTAACTCCAGGGAGTTTGAATGGTTGTACGCCGACACCGCGGCCACTGCTTCCGCTCCAGAGAGTTGAATGTTTACGCGCCGATCGCGCCGCCGGACATTCGTCCCAGAATATTCAAATGAGAGTATATTCCGGCCCGCCCGTTAGGCAATACGCTTGCCTTAGTTTGACATTTGTACGTCGTATTTTTTTTCGCACGTGGAAAGTTCCTGGTAACAGCAGTCTTATCTTGAAGCGTGATCTTGCCACCGTGAACCCGGATTACGACATGATATTGTAGGCTTAAACGCCGAAGCTTGGATAAGAGTGTGCGAAAGGAGTATGTGTTGAAGTAGCAGCTTCTATATTTAACCAGTCAGAAATTAATCACCCTGTAACTAGTACCGACGAACCGGCAACCGACCTCCAGGTATTCTTCTTGATGTTTTCTCCGCCGGTGGTCCTTCATTTTTCCGAGGGGAGGATCATGTGTAACGTTTCGCCCAGCGCGAACGCGATTCTATAAATTAAAAATTAATTTGCGTGTTCCCCCTGGTCGTGCATCACGTTAGAGACCGAAACTCCGCGCCGAGAGGACGACGTGACGTCACCGCAAGCGATCGCCCTAACACCACTGCGCACCTAGACCACGAATCCCCTCTTCAACGACCTCCGCTTACGCTCGCACCAGGTATAAAAGCAGAATCCGGAGCGCAGACAAGACAGAATTTCCTAGAATTTCCTAGATCTTCCCACTCCTCTAGTCTCACCTGTACTCTCAGGAGTGTCCCCCAGGACTCTACGAGGGTATCCCGACCAGCTACCTGAACCCCTGAACGTTTGGATTGTTACGTTACTTTCCAACGTTATTTCCTCGAATTCCTGCACGTTTGGATTGTTATCTTACTTTCCGACGTTATTCTTTTGAACTCCTGCACGTTTGGATTGTTACGTTACTCTCCAACGTTATTCTCTTGAACTCCTGCACGTTTGGATTGTTGTTATACTTTCCAGCGTCATTTCCCGAGCACCTAGCGACCTAGAGAACCGCCCCAGGTCCAACGGCGACGATGTCAGACACCTGGACATAAGCAGAGTATTTCCGAACTCGCTGACGACGCCCTCCAAAGTTTAGGCACTCGGGAGGCCAAGTCGTGCTCGCCGGTGACGACGCCGTCCGCGAAGCAAATTTCCCGGCACCAGGACGGCGACGCAGACGTAATTAGGCCCGATAATTGCGTCTGGAGCGGCTTTTGCATCTCCGAGGCCGAGGAGCGTGCACCGGGGGTTTCTGCGGAGTAAGCCCGAGGTCGCCGCCCATAGGCACGCACCCCTGGAGCTAGGGTAGCTCGGCGGCCACCTCCGCCAACAGGAAACGGCGTTTAATCAATCAAAGTCCACTCACCTTTTGCGGCGTGACAGCTGGCAAGTAAATCAAATTAAATACGGCGCCCATCACTCGAACGTTGGGAATTTCACTGTCAGAGCTCCAGACGCCCTAGGTATGCACACAATTTAATTTAACATTGACCACAGTTTTGTTTATTTAACGATTTCAAGACCAAATGTATTGTTGTCGTCCGCCATCACTGGCGGCCTACTAATCTGTCATATTACCTGTTCAGGGCCGGCGTGTTGCCAACGTGACGAGAGGACTGGCGTACATACAGGCTGTCCCGCAATAGTGTGCCACTGCTCGACTGCCGACGAACGAACGCCCCGTTAGACGAGTTATTTTATTTTTATGTCATTACATTCTATTATTTCGTGTTGTTTTAATACAGTTTAATTTAATGTATCCAGTTAAATATTATTATATATTAGTAAGAAGTTATCCTGTGTTTCTATTCCACGTTACTATCTGAGTTTATTATTTGGATCTTGGCTTTTTGAGCTAACCTTGGGCAACCAGTTTTCAGGCTGGTGATTGTAGCATTTAAATTTAGCCCGTCAGGCTACAAAAGCAATTACCGTAAATCTTACAAGACTACTGCCCACCGTGGAACTACGTGCTCTCAATGCTTTACATTATCATCGCACAACATATCATGCTCCCGCGCAGCACTAGGCGGAACCATCTAGTTCCCGCAGGATCTATACCCTAGATTATCATATAATCGCTGACGTCTATCATCTGCGGTAATTGCCAAAAAGCTACCAAACATCATTCAACCGACTACGATAGTACGTACATTCTACACTAGCTAATCTAATTCACTACCTAAAGATACACAACTGCTAACGTAGCAGTGATTAGCACAATTCAATACGCAATTTAAGATTAAACCAGTAAAATGTACAAGTACATATTAAGAATAGCTATAATTTCTTTCACATTGCGTGCGGTACAAATGTCATTAAGACATATAATTAGGTCGTACGCTAGTTATCTGAGAGCATCATGCTTATGCAGGAGGTGAATCAAATAGCCCCTAAACGGGCTCAAAGCTGCTGCTGCAAGTGGAGAACACCAGCAAACGCTATCGGCAAAGCACGCAGGCGTTGAGGCCCAAAATCAAATAGGCTCGCAAAAGTAGAGGAGCCCTGCGAAGTAGGAGAAATCGCTGAAGTGTCTACAGATCTCGGGAGATGCTGGAGGGAATTCTCAAGCAAGCAAAATCGCTGATGTTTTGCAAATTCAACTAATTGCACCACGTTACCAAAATCTAAATTGAAATAATTCACTCACCCTGTAATACAGGCAACTGGCCAGGACGGCTAGCAAACCTGTGATAAATAAACCGTCGCAAGGACGCGGACGTATTTGTCCCACATAAATGCCCAAGTTAGATAAACCGCATCAAAGCGAAGGTGCCACAAATAATATTTCAAAATACCTGAAGCTAAGAGCTAAGCGCTGGAGCACAATCACAGAAATTCTGACGACGCCATTTTTGCAAGAGAAAAACAAACGAAACCAAAACGAATTGTTTGAAACAGCTGCTCAGCCTTCCGGTAAAGCAGATGACTGCCTAATCGTTAAAGATGCGTTCGCACGACGACCACGTTCAAATAAAGGAGCTTTTCTACGGCCAAGAATTATGCACAAAATAAATTCTAATGTTAATTTCGCTTTTTTACACGTAACAAAGCATTATGGTGTAAACCAAAACTCACTAGTTGAGTTACGGTAATTCAAAAGTCACTTGTGTGTAATATTGATATTGCTAGTGTTAAAATCCCTATAGTTATGGGGCGTTTATTGAGAGATATTGGATAGAATAAGTAATTCTTATTAGAAAAAGCTGTAGCATTTTTCAAATAGACTGAAATTATACGCAATTGTTATGAAGAACAGAATTTTTATTTTGAAAATTATTTTTTAATGAAATTAAATGAAAAACTTCAGGGCAGTTTTTTGAATTTTTCGGAATTTTTAAAAATAACAGAAAACTGAATTTTTATTTTACTCTGACTATTTATAGTTTTCGTTTCTACTTATACAGGTGTATTATATCATATCAATAAAGTAAATATATTGATATGATACGTGTGATGCTTGTATCTCTATCTGCTATATAATATTTAGCATGTAATTAATTTTCCTTAAAGCTTGTCCTTTTTATTTGCAAATACTGCTTCAGCTAACTATAATTACTTTTTATAATCGAGAGCTCTTATTTTCAGGGTGGGTTCATCAAAATCTAGTTCTCTTAATTGACATAATAAAATTATATTTTCAAAATTTGTTTTAATTGCAATGACATTAAACGTCAAATTCAACTTTCAACCTTACCAAACCAGGTATTGACAATTGCATTTTCACAATTACACACATCTTAATCAATTCAAATCAATTTAATTATCACTTCGTATTATCTTGTTTCACTAATTGATCTTTATTTAAAATGTTTCAATATTAATTGATAAAACAAACCTTGTCACTTATTAAGCCTATCCTGCTCCAAATCCAAACACCAGTGCCTCCTGCCTCGACTGATCCCAATGTCACCCTGCTTGACACCTACTGCTCAATCCTGTCAACCAATTCACGATCCTGCTGACTCCGGTTGCAATCCCTCTATCCAATGTGAACTCCTAATTCAACCACTCCTGGTAAGTTTTCAAGTTATAACAGCAACAGCTCTTATCTGATTTATTCCTTAGGTAATCTTCGGTACACCGCAGTCCTCTCTGAACTGTTCCAATTCTGGTAGTATTCTCCCAAAGCTCGTACTAGTTGAATAAGTTTACCTCGACACAACCAGCCAAAATCAACAGCTAAGATGATCTCTGTCCTCCAAAACTGGTCCCTCCTATTGACTGCTTTTATCCAAATACCGCTTCCCTGCTGTCCGGCTACCGTATCCTTCCTAAGTTCCAATACCGGTCAAACTCAAGCCCCTCAATTGTTCCAATCAACTCCTGGTACGTTTTAATAGTTTAATTATCCAAATGTAATCTTGTTTATTTCATAGATGACACTCTGCACTCCAACCAAATGACAGATCTCTTGTTCCAATATAACTACTAATGTCAATTATAATAATGATGTACTTAAATGTTACATTCACCAATAAATCCAATTCAATAGTACTTCAATATCTTCCTTATAATTCACAGTTTAAATAATCTCTCCAGTTGATTACCCAGTATTTTCAATATTAAATATACGGCACCCCCACCCAAGAAAAGCGCCCTTCCGTGCTTTCCAAGAATACTTCGATACTCAGCATCACTCCTTTTCGCTAATACAATGAAATGCTATGAACCAGTTATTTACAAAAAAAAAACAAAAAAAAATTTTTTTGCCGACGACCATAGCTCAAAAGTTGATGTTGCCTTCATTTTCGGAGGACCTATCGTATGAAAACGATCCAAGACTTCAGGAAGGTTCCTGGCGACCGGAATCGTGTACACATACAAACATACATCCCCCGCACAGCACGTTTAGGCACCCCCCAATACGGGGGATTGATCTAGTGGGCTGGGATCTTCACCAAAAGATCCGCACCGCCGAGACGGAGATTTGATATAGTGGGTTCATTAGTTAGTTGGCTCGAATTTTAGAGATATTTGACTCAGAGTGGTTTTCGATATGAGGGAATTTCAATACTTCGTACACTTCGTGTCGAAGTAATATTTCATTTCATTATAACCACCTCTTAGATTTTAGTATAGCCTTACCATTTGTATTTTTACCAAATAATTATACAAATTAGGCAGCAATTTCTAGTTTTTTTTTTATTATAAATCACACCTCGCAAAATTACAGATACATTTTTCGTTGAGTTTCTTTATGTAACTACTGTTTTAAACAAATTTTGATTTCCACTAGCTACAATTATTATAACACTCTATCTAAAATTAAATATAACAATATTACAGGATTATTATTAAGCAAATGCAATCATCAATCGTAACCTTGACTTGTTCTTTTACCTATACCTTGACTGCAATCAGCACCCTTACATATTCAATTAATGCCTTACGAACTTCTTACCTCTCTTATGTTTCAATTGATTTATCAACCTTAACATCTTTTCAGGATTTAATTAAACTAATTCTCCAAATTTATTCATTTTTTAAAATATTTCATTAATGTAATCAATTAATCTTTCCTCATGTATCATAACAATATTTACATCCATTGAGATGATTTCGGAGGCTTTCGCCGCCATTGTTATTAAGTAACAAGTGATTATTGAGGTCGAAGAACTCGACGTTTCGCCCACTTTCGTAAGGATCTTCATCAGAAGAGTTTCGCCGCTGGCGTGGTTTACACGTTGAGTTACCGTTCTCTTTTGCTTTTCCTCTTCGTTAATCCCCTTACGGAAGTGTGCGAAACGTTGAGTTCTTCGACCTGAATAATGTTAATGATACGATGCAACACCGGAAGTCGTTTGTTACTTAATCTACATCCATTTGTTTATAAAAATGAAATATAGAAAAATTCGCAGTAACGTATTTTTTAAACTAGAACTTTTATTAATCTTTTTCATCTCCAATATTCTCTGATCCCAGTGAAAACCTTATTGCTAGATAGTGCAATAGCCAAACTTCCTAATAGAGGATATGAGGAAAATCAACAAGATGTTTAAGGTGTAGATCAATCATCGTATTTCCAAACATAAAATTTGTTAAAAACCGGCCCATACTGTTTGACTGTGGACCTTTTTAGAACAATACTTTTTTGTGTAACTGCAATAATTTCCTAGTCAATAGATTAGGAAATAAATATTTTCAATGTTTATTTTATTATCCATCCGAATACTTTCTTGCAAGTGGTAGGATTTCATAAATTTTGTAGTAATTTTATTAGAAAAGGAGAACTTTGGAACAATTTATAATGTCCTAACCTAATACCTCTATCTTTCTGCAGTATGTCTCAAAGCTGGTGTAACCAATTAAATACTGCTATTATCGATTAGACCTTAAACTTTCCAAACATAGATTTCTATCACTGGAAGAGCTTTAGCACAATAGAAATAAGAACAAGTATTAGTAAAATGTAAATAAATACTAGTTACTCATAAAATTATTTTTCTTTTTCTGCATCGTTTATTATAAGTTTTCGAATACTTAATTAAATTAGTCGACTTTCGAAACCATCTTATTTAATTCATAGTAACTTATTTTATTTTTAGTGTTTGAATGTCGGTTTTATTAAGAGTTATTACAAGAATGCGAATGAACGCAATATTTTGTTGAAACTGTTAATGCTGGTGGTTCCAGCAAACATTCAAATTGCATTTTAAACATTTACTCGTTCTATATGGTGATTATAAAACTCTTACTAAAACACGTTTTTCTACTTATTTCAGTTCCCATTTTAATTTCTCTCTGCAGTATTCAAGCGTGTCCTCAAAAACCTCAATTTCGAACACGGAATTCCTGATGTAGGAACACGCGTTTACGAACAGCGAGTCACAGAGATTGTAAATCGTATCGGCCCTCTCGTACATTAGACGCTTAAACAAACAGTGTTTTAGGGGATTTTCCGGGCGATTATTGTTAAAATTGTTAGGAAGACGGATGCCGCTTATCTGCGATTACGAAGAATATTCTTTGCCTATTTACTGTTTTGTTGTCAGTGCACAATTTCATTACACCACGACCGCCAGTATTTCGTCAGAAACGGCGGCTAGGTGATTCAAGAAGCCATGCTTGGTCATTCCATAAATAGTAAAACCTTGGCTATGCCACTGAAGCTCAAGTTCCCAACATGATGCAATGTTTAAACAAACTGATGTTGCCGTTTTGCTGAAACAGCAAAAGTCGGAGATAACCCGCTTTATCGGTGGCAAAGCGTGCTGCTCCTAAACAAAGCATCCAGAGATCTAGAGAGGCTTGAACTTATGGAACATAAAGCAGTAAAAGATAAAAATAATTTGAAATATATTAGTTTGCTTTTGTTACAAATTATTCCATTGGTTTGAACAAATAGATTATTCACTGCTTTGCTATTTTAAAGCGAGTTTAAAAAGCGATTAAGTATAGACAGAATTAAAAAACTGCGACATTAGAATAACGATTAGGAACACTAAGACAAGACAACACAGACATTCTAAAACTTCTGAAGGCAATGTCAATATGCGTCGACGTTCTTAGTATATTTTATTTTAAATGGGATAACTAATGGATAATTTTTCCTAAGCCCATGATAATATTTTAATTTTATAAATGTCCTTTGTTACCTATATAATTATCTTCGAAGATAAGCAGTCAAAACAACAAAGACTTTGCATGGTGATCTAAAGTTGCGATAAATATTTAAATTTCCAACAATAGCCGTTATCAGTAGTCTCACAGTTAAAAAAGAAGCAAATTTCCGTAATTTTAATAAACGAGACAGCATTGCACTACAAAGCACTGTACAATTAATATACCTGGATCAAAATTTTATAAAAATTTTCCAGCGGTAGCTAAGCGATGACAAAGAAATAATGGCAAAAAAGTACGATCAAATAAAATAACTGTGAAAAAAACTTAATAATTATAAAACGATCTGAAGATGCCAGTGCAAGAAGCAAAACTTCGACAAAAACACATAAAACTAAAAGCTGCGTTCTTTAAAAGTATTAAAACATTTTCAAAGTAGAGAGTGAAAACGATTAACAAATGAAGAAGATATAGTGGAGATATGAAGCAAAACACTTCGTTGAAAGTAACACATTTTCTGTCACAGAGAACTGGTTAATTACTACTATTACAAATTCCCCAACTTACAGCTGCCAGCAGAATCTTAAACACATAAATTATAATTACAAAAGACTGCATAACCAGTTAATCTTCGAGGAGACCTTAGTGCGCTCATCGCAAGCGTTAGCACAACGAAAATGCGACGTACGAGATCAAAGAGAGAGAAGCCTAAAGAGATTAAATCGAATATGCTGGCACTCAGCACAGCAATATAATCTGAATCAAAATAAGTACAAATTAAATTTCACTAGAAAGTTAAAGAGTTCGGCCCAGGGCGTGAAAGCATTCTACAAAATTAATAAATTAACGTACATGACCAAGCAATCGTTCTCTTGATGTCGATTAAGGGCTCCTTAGGAAATCAACAGCAATATGTCAAGGCCACATCACAAGCGGGAGTCACCTGAGGTTTCAAATTCCAGCATCAAAGAAGACATCGGACAGCAAACCCATTCAATATGGAAGCTTACGGGAGCGGCTACACTGGATGAGAACAGCACTTGCACTATGTGGGGTGAGACACCTGAATATGGGATGATAACAACTCGATACGAAATCGTAACAGCTGGTTTCGGGATCAGAACAGCTAGAAATACCTCGAAAGTTAAACGAACTCGGCAAAAATCAGAAAGCTGGCTAAGATGACCACGTTTACTTACCCCAGAGATGGGAATTGGGCTGATAAGGATAAGCATCTTAGCATTGACAGCTATCCGATTCAAAATGGGCGGAAATTCGCCAGAGATCAGTGGAAACAAGAACGTATGCTTGCTGCGACCTTGCGGCCAGCGTGATGAAACAGCGTGGAGAATTTAAATAATACACCAATTGATTCTAGCTCCAAATACGTTGACCTTTGTTCGCAACAAAGGATTGTCGACAAATGTACGTAAAAATACAATCTGGTCTCGAGCAAATCGCCAAATTTAAATACATTTGTGCCACCATCAGCAAGGAAAGCACGATAACTGAACGCTTCAACAACAAGCTGGGTACCAGAAGGAAACTCTATCATGCAATAAACAAGTCCTTAAAAAACCGCAAAATCTCGAAAAAAGCTAAAAAATACTATGTGCAATACAATTTACGTGCCCACGTTCACCTACAGCAACGAGTCCCGGATTTTAACACACATTCTGAAACCAATTGTGCAGGCAGAGAAAATTAAATTCTTTAGGCGAATGGTACGCAGAAGGCATTCAAAGAATTTGAAAGGTTTATAAACAACGCTGTTAGGAAGATCTGACAAAGCGAATCACTACATAAAGGTATAGAAAAAAATTACAGATGATCAATATCCAAACTGCTCTAGAAAGCCAAGAGATATGGAAAAGGTGAGGCAAAACAGTAAACAAAGGTCGTATAAACATTGACATCATAATAGCATGTGTTACGTAGTTCTGATAGATTCCAAAAAAAATTAGCAAACGCAGCCGACTTCTCAATTGGAGCTGATCGTGGGTTAAACTAGATACAATTCATAAGACCAACAAAAATGTGGGCAATTAAACCAAAAAGCGTTGCTAAAGAAAAGTGCACGTCTAAAAGGAGCTACTAACCAATTCCTGTAAAAGAAAGAGGACAAAACGGGCCCATAAATAACATTCTGATGGACAAATAAGGGGCAGTATGATTTCGCATTTAAATCTCAGTAGTACAAGTACATAAATATAAAAATAAAAAATTGACAAACTAGCCAACATCACAGTGCAGTTGCAACAGTGCAAAAAAATAAAAGGGCGTTTAAAGCCAACAGTTAAATTTGGGTGGGTCTTCAATAAAAGCAAAATATAAGTCAGCTAACAATTCAATTTTATGCGTATTTAGCATGAGTAAATGATACAATATGACGGAGTTATAGGAAATTCTCATTACTGAAACATTCAACGTTAATCTACGAGTATATTGGGATCACGCTGATACTAAAATGCAGGCAAGAAGCGTTGTTACTTACTAAAGTTGAATTTCAGATTGAATTTATTCCAAAACACACAAATCCAAACATATTCTCATGGAATTCCACATCATAGAAATATTAATAAAGTCACCACAGACGCCAAGTACTTGGCTCAGATCGGTATCGCAAAGAATCCCGGAAAACGCCTAATAATCACGATTATAATCAACTCAGCGGGTAAAGAGAATTAGTAATAAACAAAATCTTGCAATAAGGAGAATGCGGAAGTTTAATTCAAGGGAGCTGGTAAATCAAAAATTTTAGGTAAATATCTAAACATTGGCTTTAGAAAGGTAAGTAAACGTTTGCGGAATTGCTTTACAACGATCAATTACATATATAGATTAAAAATTACGGTTACGGCACGTTAGACACGTCCAACCAGTGTGCATGAATATTTTGAAAGATGCTAAACAATGAATTTAATTAAACCCTAAAATTGTTCTCACCGGTAAGTTACTACGATATATTAAAATACGAAAAATACTCAGATTTGAAGAAATTGATAACACTAAAAGATACTCATGATAATTTGTATTTAGTAGGGTATGTCGGCCCATCAGTTATTCCAAGGGGAACGCTATGGGAATAACTCATTTAAAAGACAGATCGTCGGTGGGTTGTCCGTACATGTCACAAGGAAGGTACTCGATGCATCAGAAGGTGGTTGGAGCCCTAGCGCAATATATGGCTAAGCTTCTGGAACATGAAAAGGTTATTCGACAGGTGGTTGCTTAGGCGAGCCTTGGTAACAGTTAATATACCTCAGTCGGCAACAGCACCCCTGCAGTGGACTGATATTATGCTTTTCGTAGGAACGGGATCCAAATTCGTTATTTAATCGCCCATAATGGGAAGAATGCTGTCACCAGAGCGTTTTGCTTATTCGAATTATTTGATACTGATAAGACGACAGATCCGTATACCCTCCACACTCCACTACTAGAAATATTGGTTCTGTGTTATTTCTACTTTCCGTATTTGTCAGTTATTTCGACTGGGCAAGTTTTAAAATACAATATTTATAAATTTCATTATTGTTACTTTAACAGCATAATATACTTTTGATCTTTATTCAGAAACGTCTATTTATAATTACACAAAATAAAATCACAAATGCTGGTAATCTGCGTTAAACAAATGTATGTAATTATATCGACGTCAACATTTCCTGGTTTGCGTTAGCGACAACTGATAAGCACTGTCTCAATCATACTTAATAGATAGAAGACGTTCATCTGTGCGGAGTGCTTATGATATGTGTATAAGTCTTCCCGCAAAATACTTTTAGTCATATTTTATCTGATAGCAGTTGCAATAATTCAGGGCCCATTGAAGATATTTATCTGTGTTATTCGGGCCGGATTTAAAAAAACGCATTACAGTGGCGTGGTCTAAAAACCACGCACCGCACGCTTCATTTAGTGCATTAATAATTGATGGGAATATTTGGTGACAAGAAACAAAAATAAAACTGTTGCCGTTGAATTCGCTGACGCTATCTGCTAGCTCGCTTTACATAACCGTTGGCAGGCAAATAACTTGCTTATGCTGAATCGAGTGCTTTGACTTTGTATATCTATCAAAGGCGAAATTTCGGGCAGATGATGCCAAGGGCTGAACTTGCGCCTTTCATCTCCTATTTGCCAACCCTGAAATTCGAGCGTTAATATTCCGCTGGATTATTACGAGGATGACGTAAAGCTAAAAGCAGGGCAAAACTGCAATCGAATCGAGTTTTTGCGGAGACTATTTCTGTCTGGAAATAATGAACAGGGGTAATGATTGACCGACTTGTCATTGTCGCGTGTAATGAAAATGCGATTATGGATGCCATCGAGGCGAGCTATTCATCGATACTGATCGAAACATTTGTACCAGGCTTATTCGGAAATTAAGGGCCGTTTAGTTTGAATAGTTTTATCAAATATGGGGGATATTCATTTAGGTGCATAGTACTTTAGTAAGTGTTGAGCCAGGGGCGTATCCAACTCAAAACGGAAGGGGGGCAGCTTTCTGAATTCAACCTTTTTCATGGGGGGGGGGGGGGGGGGTTTCATGGGAGAGGGTGCTATGCAATAATACACAACAAAAAAAAGGAAGAACAGTGAACACCATTTATCTAAAAAAAATTGGAACTGTATTTCGCAAGGGTTAGTTGCAATTTTTTAACTAGAGCTTCCATTAATTGCTCCTTGTTTGCAAAAACCCATTGACGATGAATACTTAGCATGGCTAACCCACTATTTGCACTAATAGTGCTTCTTAGCAATGTTTTAATTCGGCGAAGGGTGCTAAATGAACGCTCTATAATGCTTGTTGTGTAGGGCGGTGAAAGCAATATCAATAGCGCCTTTTTAATGGTCGGAAAAAAAATACGCTCTTTTTTAAAACCTCAATAATGTCTGGCACTTACTGGACCTCATTCCACATTTTGAACCACAATTCCCTTTCTCCTTCAATGCCTTCCAAATTGTAAAAGGTTGCACAAGATGAAGTACTTTCATTCCATTCCTCCAAAGAAACATGCAGGCGATGCAGAAAACCTGACTTCTAAAGATGATATGCTGGAATCCAAGTAAGGAATTATTAGAGACCTTCTCCAAATTTTGGATGGATTTTCCGCTGGAGGGTTGCTTCTATGCTTTTATCGGCCAGCAACACGAGTGGCGGTTATATCCATATTCAACTTCTTCAAAACGTCAGCTGTGACGTTCTCTGCATCTTTCCGATGATCTTTTACCATGTCGAGAATAGTTTGAATGGCCTGGTTGCCTTTGACTATGTTAAGTATCTTCGATTGAAGTGTATTTGCTACGAGTTCCAGTATAGAGGGTTATTTGGCAATTAATGCTACTGACACAACAATCACACAAAATCTGCACGCCGCTGCATGCATTTGATATGCATTTTTTCTTGTTGCTGCATTTTTCTCTTAGGCTAATGTCTCTAATCTAATGCATCAACAATATCAAAGAAGTGATCCTTAAAAACACGGTTGCTCTTGTACTTCTCTGACCATCTTGTTTCACATAATTTAGGAATGGTAACAATAAGCTTGCGTCATAAAACGGACTCGTGAAAAAAAATGATTATCTCCTTGATAGTTCTAACGCATTTTTGAATTTCTGGAATAATTTTTAAGTCGTTCACGCCAAGGTTTAGCTTGTGCGAGGAGCAATGGAGTCCAAGGCTTTTTTGTACTTTTGCCTCACAACCCCCTGCACACCCATTTATTTCCCAGACATGGTAGAAGATCCGTCGAAGCCTAATTCCACACATCTATCAGGGTCTAGGTTTAAGTTTGTCGAAAAATCTTCAATGGATTTGGCATTTCTTATAGCATTAAGTCCTTCAAGCTCTACAAAGCCTAAAAATTCTTCTTCAATTTTGTTATATTTTTTCTATTTTATTTTTAATTTTATCCACCTTGGAAGGGGGGGGGGCAGCTGCCCTCCCTTGCCCCTCCCTGGATACGCCCTTTGAGCTACCCACACGTCATTTCACTGTAAGTAGAATAGAAGCCGCGATCCCCCACCCTTCTTTATGGTTCGCGGTTTATTCGCGGATTAATTTAATTGGGTCGCAGATTTTAATGAAATTAGGTCGGGGATTTTATTACACGTTACATGTGTTAATTAATTTTAATTATATTTATATTCGTGGATTACGCGGCGGCCATTTTGGATTTTGATTATGTCACGTGCTGCTCTGTCTTCGTCGCGCGAGCGCATCTTCCTGTCCTTGTCCCACCTATGCTTGTGGTAACCTCTCTCTCGCACTCATGCTGTACCTATCGCGCCCACTATTTGCAACATTTAAAGAAAGTAGTACAAACTTTGAGCGAAAACGGGTTAAAACTAAACGAGTTTATGAAAGAAAAAGTTTTGGGTATGAAATAAGCAATAATGGTGTTTTAATAAATGGAATACGGATCGAAAAATCAAGAATTTGCTATGATCGAAAAAATGAAAAATATTAAGAGGTTTATTAGGTGCGTTCAATTATTATAAACGATTTATTAATAACTACTCAGAACTATTGTTACCTTTAGTACAATTGTTGCGCGAAGATGTAAAATGGAAATGAAATTAAGAAAGAAAAGAAGCGTTAAATAGAAATTTTATACATGGTTGTTATTAAAATATCCCAACTTCGAAAAGAAATGTATAGTATGAACAGATGCTTCAGACCTAGCTATTGCAGCCGAGCTGATTCAAATACAAGAGGGAGTAGATATGTTTCATATCAAGAATTTTAAAAGGATACGAAACCAGGTACACAATTGCTGAAAAAGAGATGTTAGCAATAATCTTTGCACTTAATAAGCTGAAATTTTATTTAACTGGGAAAACATTCGAAATAGAAACGAATAATTCATCCATGTAGTTTCTAAAGAAGAAAACGTTTCATAATGATATATCGTATCGATGGGCATTGTATTCGCAACAGTTTGACTTCGAAATAAAACATCGACCAGGGACAATGAACATCGTAGCTGATTTTCTAAGCAGAAATAATTTGGAGCACTTAGAAAAACTTAAACAAATCATAATTGCAACAGAAAGGAGTCATCAGCAGGGAAGATTTTCGAAAGAGGAAATCTTAAGCAAACAAGCAGCAGAAGAAATTTAACACAATTTGCTACTGAAAAGCGAGAACCAAGAATATAAGCGATACGAGATCAAAGCAAACATGCTAATAAAATTAATAAATGAAAAATAATTGTTGGTACTTAGTAAAGATACAAGAGCAAGAAAGACATGGTTAATGTTCAGGGAATGTTTTTCTGCAAAAAGCAACATTATAATTATAAAGCACCTCGTTAACATCTGCCAAGTATGTCAATTCACCAAAGAGAAAAATTACAAGAACCAAAATCTCGTTCAAAGCATCAGCGTGCAAGAACCATTTGAGTTAGTAGCAATCGATTACTTAAGCAACTTAGTCAGTAACACGGATACAAACATGCATTAATAATGGTATATGTTTTTTCTAAGTTCGTCAAATGTTATCCAAGAAAGAGTACCATCACTGCACATGTAATTAGATCAATAGCAAGTTTTCTGGACAATAGTGGCACACCCCACAGAATTATCGCAAATAATGCCACGTATTTCAGAAACCAAAAGCTGATTAAGAATCTAGAAAGATAAGGAATTAAAGTTTGCTTTTCTAGTATTCGTCATCCGCAAAATAATGTAGCAGAACGTTATATCAAAGAAGTTATAAAGTATCTGAGAATTTTAACACACGAACAGCATAACAGATGGGTACAGTTTTTACCTAGTGTAAAAAGCTTTATTAATAATGTACGAAACTGAGTAACGCAAATAAGTCCAGTATCTTTGAGTAAGCAGATGGTACGAGCAAGGCCTTGGACAGATTCAGAAGAAAATGTAGAAATCAGGCAGCTGTTAGAAAACGCTAGAGAATTAATTAGGAAAAGTCAGGTGCGATAACAAAAAGAAAATAAGAAAATCAAGACGAGGAAGCAATTCAAGCTGGGAGATTTGGTCATCGTTAAGAAACTAAACTTAGCGAATAGGAAAGAGAAAATTTGTGCAAAATTGCAATGGGCACCTGAAGTACCTTATAGAATAAATCATATATTTAGCGATTACAACACATAAGAGTTACAGATTTAAAGAATGAACACAATGATAAGATAAGGGGACGTTTTCATATTTCATTTAAACGAAGTTGAATTTAACTAAAGACAATATAAATGTTGTTTTATCAAAGTTTTCCTACAAGTTCAATAAACAAATGATACAGAAGTGTGATTAGTATAAGTTAGAATTGTTCAAGGAAGGTAGATAGGTTATTTAATATTGTAAAGGCTAGATTAGATAAATTTAAGCCCATTAAATGGTATTGTTAATGTTACTTTCTAAAATTAAAAAAATAATGTAGAATTATAAACAGTAAGGACATTTTTTGAATTTTTAAAAGGGGCAATTATGCTATGAACACATTTTGAACCTTTATTATTATAATACCAATTAATAATCTTTCAAGTGTATCAAATAATATTTTATAAAATGTTATAGAAATGTGCTAGTTTAAGTTTTGCAAATTGTATAAAAACCATTGGCCTTGATAATAATTTATAAGACGGTATTAAAAATAGTGTTAGCCTTGATTTCAACAAAATGTTATCAGAGTAGGCTTAGAACTAATGTAAAACAATGTAAGTTCGAATACAAACAATGGGGGAAAGGATGCCAAGCTGTGCAGTGGTGTTAATTTTGGCTTCCCAATAAATAATTATTAATACGTGAATATATACCCTTTTCCTAATTCAGTGTGTTTTAAAATTAATTCCATATGCTTTGGGGGTGCTGCAGCAGGTAGCAGTAATTAGTAGCACATCTGCAGAAGTTTAAAAAGGGTTTAATTTGTACATCAAATGTTGGGTGGTTTTTCCGAGATTGTGTACGAACTTCGAGCAGTGTAATTGGAGCCACTGTGAGCTAGAGGTAGGCACTGACGTTCGTGGAAGGAGTTGGAGCCCTAGTGTGAGACGACGACTAAATTGTAGGTGTTTTTCACAGCGGTCGAGCTACATAAGTTGTTCTGCAAGGCGTTCAGCGACTTGTATCTGCAGGCCAATGAAGAAAGAGGGGTTCAGACATCGTGGGACTTGCTGAGGACTCGAGTTAAGCCCTAGTCGCCATTGGAAAAGCAACAGAAAGATCAGGACAGTTCATCCTACAAAAATTGAATTTAGTGGCGTCAGTTTTTTGCCTTCAAATGCATTAAATTAGTAGTAGTTTTTAGATGTTATAATTTATGTTGTAACTTTCCTTATTCACTTTCCTCAAATATTTATAAAGTGATCTCAAACTGAACTGAAAGTTGGTAGACCTGGCAAATAACTACTAAATAATAATACTTATAAATTGCAGCTCGACGCGTTCTAAAAAGCTAATACAAAGTCGGACGTTCATTAAACAATCATATATTATACAACTAGACGATCGAAAATAATCGATTTTGAGGCGTATAGTCTGAAATACCACGAGACATATCGTTGAGTGGTGTTTCATAAGGCAATTGTTGTATACAGGTAGACTATACCATGTACATGAGTTTAGAAACAAATAAAAATGCATAAGTTTCCTCAGTTCCCATGTATTACAACAGTTATTTCAGTAACTATAGCGATATCGATTATATAAACCATTGTATAACCGGTGTAATACCAACCTAGGTATAATCGCAATTTTTAAAATCACACCCTTGAAAAATGTGACAGATACACTAAAACAATATTAAAACCAAATAAATGAATTCAAAATTTAACAAGTAAACACAAAATTATAGTTCTCCTGTTTACTTTTTATATTATTTTATATCTTTACTCATGGTATAGTCCCTATAATCCGCTGGCGTTCGTGTTTATGTAGGTACACTCGGCACACAGAACAATACCTACTCCGCATACGCATTCTGCATTCATTAACAAGTAGCGCGAGTGCAACATTTTCTGTCAAAAATCTAAAGAGAGTATAAAGAGTATCTAAATGTATTAAAAAGAGTATATTGATAGCTGTTTTATAAAAAGTAAGAGTAAAGAGGATATTATTCAGAAAAGAGTATAATACTCTAAAAAAAAGTATGTCTGGTCACCCTGCCTATTTCATTTGCATAAAAACCTGAAAGAAGTAAATGGTGGAAAACGAGCAAATGTACATCGGAATCACTTAGAAGATCGTAATGGAAATAAGATATTAGACATCACACAACAGCTGGAACGAAGGAGAGAATATATCTCAGAATTATTTGATGATAAGATATCGGACCCGATCAAGTGAGCATTGAAATATTAAAGCTTCTGGGCGAGAAAGGAATAGAAGCGTTGACAAGTTTATTTAATCTTATTTATGAGACCGGAACAATGCCAACTGACAGGTTACAATCAACATTTGTCATGATCCCCAAAAAGAATGAAGGTGCAATGGCCATCAATTAATCAGCTTGATGAGTCATGTTTTCAAAATATTTCTGCGTGTCATACATGGTAGAATATATAAGAAACTCGAGGAAAAAATTGACAACAGTCAGTTCGGCTTTTGGAATGGTTTAGGAACCAGGAAAGCACTGCTTGGTGTCCAAATTTTAATACAAAGATGTCGCGATGTCAATCATAATGCATACGTATGCTCTATCGACTTTGAAAAAGCTTTCGATAGAGTGCGACACGATAAACTTATACATATCCTAAAAACATTTGGAATCGATGATGATGATAACCGTATTATTACTGGTTTATATTGGCAGAATACGCAACAGTACGACTAGAACATCAGATGAAACAAATATTAGGAGAGGAGTACGTCAGGGCTGTATTCTGTCACCCATGCTCTTCAACCTCTATTTGGAGGAGATATTTAACGCATCCCTTTCCGATTTGACTGAATAAATTGTTATGAACAATGTAATTGTCACAATATTATATTTGCCGACGTAGTCCAGTCGTTGAAGGTAAAAATATGCTATTACCTCAGAATTCTTTGAACCTCGACCGATTGACGTGAAATTTGGTGAGTGGTTAGGGGATGGCTCAAGGAGCAAAAGTGACATAGCGCCTATGTGCGCTTTTACCCTAAGAGTGGATGCCACCCCTTCTCGGGGGTGGAAATTGTTCACTTAAAATAACCCCGGAAATGGATAGAGGGACGAATTCTAAGTAAAAAATGTTCTTTATAGTTTTTTCGATAGATCGATATTTTTCGAGCTATTCGCGATTGAAAACTTTTTTCGTGATAAAAATGCATGTTTTTGGACGGTTTTTCGCGAATAAGTCGAAAACTTCGTATTCTATCAAATAAGTTTTAATAACCAAAAATGAATCTTAGAAAACAGCAAAGGCATTAGTTTTTTTATGAATGCTCTAGGTCCAAAATAAAAGAAGTTATGGCTCATTGAAGAAGATTTTTTTTGCAACAACTTTGTTCGAAGTAATAAAAGTGAATTAACGAAAAACCGATGCATTTTTCGGGAAAAACTTATAGGAAATTTTTTGTAGTGATTGAAAAGACCTTTAAAATGAGCACTGTTAAAAGTTGATTGCATTATAACTAAGCGAGTTACGATGCAAAAACGGTGGGTCACTCGAATTTTTGAAAAAAAATGAGAGATAAAACCCCAGCCATTCCAACAAAATTGATATTGACTATTATCCCTTTACAAATTACTTTATTTTAGTATTTCTCATGCAATCCAAAAGTTTTTCGACATGCTCAGACTTTGCATATTCAAAAAGTAAAGGGTTGAAGGGCTCGGGAGAGGTGGTCCGCGCACTATAATGCAAACTTCTAACATTTATATCTCCCTTATCATAGCTAATAATAGTAAAGAGCTACAAAATTTAATGGACAAAGTAGTTGTGTCGTGTGAGAGTTATGGGTTGAAACTCAATATTAATAAGACAAAATACATCATCAATTATTAGCAAACAAACCGATATTGAGGATGATGGTATTAGAGTCAGACACAGTATTGCAGAGAGTGAATAAACCTTCATATCTTGGTTGTAACGTTAATGACCAATGTGACCCAACCGTTGAAATCAAAATACGAATAGAAAAAGCTCGATCAGATTTTGTTAAAACGATAAAGGCTTTGTGCAGCTATGATCTAACTTTGGAACTGCAAATGAAAATGGTGCGTAGCTACATATTTCCTGTTCTGCTATACGGTACTGAAGCATGGACACTTCCTGAAATAATGCTTAAACGTTTACAAGCATTTAAGATCAGCTGGATAGACAAAGTCACCAATGTCAATGTCCTTAACCATAGGTATAAAGAACTAGAAATTACAACGAGCATTAAGTGACGTAAACTTGAATATTTTGGCCATATCATGAGGCACCCCGAAAAATATGAAATTTTGCATCTGGTTATGGAGGGAAAAATTATTGGTAAGCTTGGCCCAGGACGACGAAGAACGTCATGATTGAAGAACCTCAGACAACGGTATGATAAGTCTACAAGCGAATTATTCCAAGCAGTTGTTAACAAAACAATTATTGTGAATTTGGTAGCCTGTATGATATGATAACCAACGACCGTTAAATGGTTACGGTACAAGAAGCAGAAGAGAACGTTTTCTTACTTCAAATGCAGCATTTGCTTTTTAAATCATAGTTTGAAATTTTTAATATTATTTATACTTTGTTCATAAAATTAATGATTATAAATTAACATGAACTGCACAAATATATCCTTGCGTCAGCTGTTTTCACTGCAACTGAGCTCAAAAGTAAAAGATAAGGAAATAAGTTTTAGCCTTTTAGCTGTTTATTTCCAATTTGTAGTTCCCTTTTCAAAACGACATGAAAAAAAACAAATGTACGCTGCTATGAAAGTTGAATATAATTTTTTTCATAGTTAGCACAAACTTCCAAATAGCAGCTAGCTAAAAGCATCTTAGTGATAACGTGCTACTAGCGGCAATAATTTCTACCCAACAACATAATAATTAGCCTAAGGATAGCTAGGTTAAGGAAATAACTGCGGTCACATTTCTCGGTATTGTTCTCGATGTATATGGCGGATGACATATAATGCTAATTGCCCATTGTTCTCCTGCAATGCAAGAATAGCTGCTTGTCCTATTTATTTTCGAAATATCTATGAGACTAGCTACCTTGTCTGATGACCCAATTTCTCCGCTAATAGCTTATTCGTTGTCTAAAGCAGAGGAAGTGCGTTGGGTTGCGAGAACGTGAAATGCCCATACCTGAAACAAGAACACAGTGTTAGGTCATTGCGATAGCAGAGTTTTAAAAACTTGACAAGACAGCTGGCAGACATTTTTCCACGCAGCTGTGGAAAAGTATTACAGGTTTAATTCTAGTACCGCTTACGGGTAAGTAGTTGTGACTAATTCCATAATGCATTACTTATGCACTTTCTTCAACAGATAAGAGTTGAACTTAGAGTACGTAAAGTACGTATATTTAAAATACTTTGAAAAGACGTTAAAGTTGAGATAGTTGAAAAGACTCATTGCAAATTAAACGTCGAATTTTAGTAAACATTTTTGCAACCTAAATTACACCTTGATTTTTAGTAATTATTTTTCTGTTGACGTGATTATGCCGGATTATTAAGCGTGTTTATATGACATCGATATGTCCTTAATTTTAAGTGTTTTTTTATTCCAGCCGTTAAAGTAAAACGTTAAAATGACGTTCACAAAAACTTACAAATTCTGCTCTTCTTGTGTACGTTAAAATATGTTTTAAGATTAGTAGTCAACACTTAACGTCGATATGATGTAGCTATGAGGACGTGTTATTTACGTTTCAACAGTACGTTATTACATTGTTTTGATGTTTTCTAGCCCAGCAGTTAATGTGAAAGGTAGACACGATATTTGTAAAAACAAAAAATATTGACATTTTCATATTACGTTAAAAAAACGTTAATATAAAGTTCCTTTTAGATTAGTACTCGACTCTTAATATACATTAACATTTTCATAACAGCGTGATAACTACGTTTTTGCATTGTTTTAATATTGTTGATTTTCAGTGCTTTTTAGACCAGCATTTAATGTGAAGCGTAGACATGATGTTCATAAAAACAAGAAAATTTGACATTTTCATAGTACGTTAAAATAACGTTAACATAAAACGTCTTTTAGGATATTAATCGACTCTTAACGTCGATATAACATTGTTACAACGACGTGTTAATCACGTTTGTACATTACGTTTTTATGTCGTTGATTTTCAGTGCTTTTTATACTAGCAGTTAAGCGTGAGGCCATTGTTCACCGAATAGTGCCGATTAATTGAAAAGCGTAAGCTACCACACCATAACGAGAGGTTACAGCATGCTGACAAGGCGTTCTTTCCCTTTGTCTGGTGATGTGAATTTGCTGTCTAGTACGCCATTTGTGTCGCTAATAAAATCGGAATATCTGTGAGTCAGAACGTTGCGTGTTGATTATTCTAGTTTGACATAAGGCTAGCAGAATATGTTGCATTAGAAGAATAGATGGCAGGGAGTATGCCCCATGTTCAACTAAGCTTAATTTTGTTTACATTTAAGATGAAACGTATCTCGGCTTTGGGTGAAACGACATAGTGTTGAATTTTGTATCAAATAACCCGTCGTTTCAACGTAAAAAACAAATTAAAGTTGTGGTTAAAATATAACGTGCTTATTATATTAACACTTAACTTAAAAAAACTGGCGTTAATAAAACATCGTTTTAAAGTATAAAACACGTAAATTTTCTGTTAAACGACAACGAAGTTACAACGTTAACATATGGGTGAAAATTGTGCAATAACATGGCCTTCAAAAGACGTAAAAACACGTTAAATAGTCGGCAACAATGCTGAAATCTTTTTTTTTATCGTGATTATAACGTCCACGGATAGCGGTCATGTTTGGTCATGAGTTAAATATTAAAATACCCTCATAGGCTGACGAAAAATCAACTGCAGAACTTTGAAAATCTGGTTGTATTTCGAGACACTTCGACGTTAATATAAAGCTTGGTCCAAGGTTATGTTTCAACGTTAGTTCACCGTGTCTATGCACACTAGGCGGTTCATGACCAGGAGGAAACCTATTTGAATACAAAAATATGGAACATTAGAAAGGCAGTTGCATTGGTAGCATTTGAAATTTCTAAATATGGTAAAGTAGTCCAATAATCCCAATCATTAAAATCTCTACCGGAACAATTTTTGATGCTCACCCCCCCCCCCCCCCCCCCGCGCTGTTTTTGCTAGTCTATTTATTACAGAGTGCGTTTATAGAACATTTATAGAAATAAATGGAATTGTAAACTTATTATAAAAATGTATTATTTATAAAAATGTCCTGATGGCTTCGTTTCTTATTTTACATTATACAATTTATTCCTTATCGTGGTGGCGAATTTGTACAGCAAACAATCAATCGAAATTGAATATTTATGGTTTGCGTCAAAGATATCGCGTTGCACGCGTGGCGAGATGATAGTAAAAAACAATCGAAAACATTTACAAAGCTAATTATTTTTAAACTGATTACAAATCGGCGACTCATGGTCTGGGTGGAAATATTGTAAACGAAGTATTTTATCAACGATCTTACAAAAAAGATATTTGTGTACTAACCGAATTTATTATCATTATTAAAGTCCGGGCAGATTGACACAATAAATTTACAAAACTGCAATGGTTGCCCAAACTAAACTGTGAATTATAACATATCGAAACTTAACAACAGTTTTATAAAATGTGCATATCCCTAGAGGTAACTGCAGAATTTGCGTTGTGCAGTTGACCAGGTGAAGCGTGATTATCGTTGCATAGTATTAGAGCAATCAGGCCATACCTAATGCGCTGCAGCACATGTAGTTATGCCGACTTTTTAAACTAAGATAATAATTCCGAGGCGTGCGAGTGGGGTTTTATTATTTGTAAGGGTTTCACAGAAATAAATATAAATTACAGTACAGTAAGAGAACAATAATTATTCAATTACTGATGCATAACTGTTACATACAGGTAACTTGGGAGTTACTTTTAATAATTATTTTTAAAAGACCACTACAAAAATTTTTGATATAAATAAGGCATATGTATTTATTACAGTCACTCTAGAAATTAAAAAGTCACAGGTCAGTTAATGTTAGCGACGGCAATCTTTCCTAAATGTTGTCCTATTTTCTTGAAAATGATTCTCATTAAATCACCGGGCCTTAATTATTGTTATTTCATATCATCTCAGCATGTAATTTTTTTGCACATTGCTCATCAGATCAAGGGTGTTTTCAGCGCTGAAAACATTTTATTTATATAAGACGTTATCGCACACTGCTTATCTATGGATTTTTTATGTTCTGGTTCAAGATCGGCCTCTCACGATATGGATGTTTAAACGTTTTGTATTTACTCAATTTCACAATTTTTAACATATCGTGCGAAATCAGCGTGTCCGGCACGCTGACGCAACTCTGAGGTCAGTTTCGTTTTCGCGCAAAACCGGCGAAAAATGGCCCATTTTTCGCAGCAAAGTGCAGCTGGCATGGTGGGGCGAAGCTGGGCGATAATGCGGGTTGATTCATTGCCAGATATAAAACTGTGTTACTAAGTATCGGCGAACAAACAGATTATTCATTATTTTTCCACGGGCGCTTCCCCATTTGTCTATTTTTTTACGGAGGAGTTCACGAGATTGCTTTTATCGCCTATCAACAAGGTTGCGCGAAATTGCGGCAGCCTTGGAGCTCTGTTTGTCGCAAACATCTTATGATAAGATACTTGTGATTCGCTATTTTGTAAATATCTGTCTTGCTGTTAAGATTCTTCGTCATCCCGAGCGAATAAAAATGGAAAAACAGGGTTGTCGTGTTCCGCTAAAGTTCAAATTATAAAGCTGAGGAGGAATACATATTGACATAAATAACAATTATAGCATACGTTATACGGTTCCACAGAAAAACTTCAATGGATGACGATCGGTGATTGTGGTGACCAGTTTAGAGCTTCTTTTTGACGGCATTACTGATTACGTTACACGTTTGTAGACAGTATGAAGTAGCAAAATACATCCTACGTTTTCCAAAAGTACATGCCACTCCTACGGGGCTAGTTAGTCTGATTCGGTAGTCGTTGTCGTCGTCAGTCTTGTTGTTAATATCCCCACATGGGGCATTAGCATTTTTTGAAGAGGTTTAGGTGCTAGGGTACACCAAAATCTCTTTAATCTGGCATTAATAATAGTTTAAGGCTTGTTTTAGTGGTGTAATGAGACACCGAAAGTTCGGCAATTTTAAACAAATATTATCGTCAAACAGCAGATTTTGAAAAATAAAACGCATAAGCAGTATACTATACGACACATGGTTAAAATAATTACTATAGTAACCTAATACACTAACATGAAAAAAGCGGCAATATCCTTTATCTAATAGACTTGTCTGTCCGTCCGTCCGTTCGTCCGTCCGCCCGGGACGCTGTTTCAGCAGCCAAACCTTAAGAGATAGAGAAAAAAGTTATTAAAGTTATATGTTTGGAATGGTCATGTCAGCTCAGGAACCGAATTTCAATCACGTGCACTTCCGGTTTTAAAAAAAATCACAAAAAAGACAGTTTTTCAAATAGAACGCGTATTAAATAAAATGTTTCAGCAGCCAAACGGAGCTGCGACCCTCTGCGCCTTAAAACGTCGATCGGTTAGGCAACCACTTTGACACCTTCCAGGTCTGGGTACAGTTTTTATTTAATACGCGTTCTATTTGAAAAACGGTATTTTTTGTTTTTTAAATGAGACATTTGTCTCACTGGATTGCTTGTATGGTATAATAAGTAATAAGAATCCAATTCTACTTTTGCTCATGTAACGCGGTGAGGTTTAATATCACATTTGTGTACAGGTGTCGACCTTGTTGCACTTTAGATTAATTTATTTTTAACTCTGACAAAATATACCGATTATTTCACGAAACAATTAGCGGAATGGATAATTTTAGGCGACACAAGTTACAAAGATTATTTTGCCAATTATGCGTTGTGATGGATGGTACAAGGGATTAGAAGTCTTTCAGTTTGTAAAGCACACCGCGTCATAGATGTGCAGAACGCTAGAAACGTCTGGACGGGTCCATTACGTTCAACAAGGTGATTTCCGCTGTTGTATTCAGTTCATTGCTGTTCGTCGTGTCATTTTGTTTTCTCATGTGTTTATCAAAGCTCAACTCGACTTTTTACTTCTTTTCGCTTTTTAAAACAGTACTTTTCAGAACTAAATAGCTTGGATTGGGATTATTTTCATGTAAATAAAAATGTTCGTTTACAGTATGAATTTGAGGTTACGATTACGGTTACGATTTTAATTTGCCTCCCTAAAAATACCCATTGCTACGCCACTGATACCGGCTATTGGCGCAGAACTGTAGCCACGCCTATGTACTTCTTGCTTTGACGTCACTCTACCATCAATTAGCATCCAAATAGAGAATATAAGAGAAACCTAACGTTTTCCTTGAAATATTCAAAACTTTTCAGGTCTATGTGTTGATTTATATCTAGGGTGTTAATTTAATTATAGAAGGTATCTGTTTCAAACTTGACGATTTTAAAAGTCTATCCGTAGTTATACAACATTGTAATAAATAATAAGGAATTCATAACTTTAATTAATTCGGTAAACAAGCTAACAGTCGAATATTACAGAGGCAGAATCTGGAATTTAATTTTGGAATGACTAAAATTATTCCTTTACAGCTAACATAAAAATACAAAATAGATATGTATTATTGCTACAAAAACAATCAGTAACGGGCTTTACGAACGTCCCTGGCAAGTGAAAGTTTTGAAACTACAAACTGCAAATATCAAAGAAAAACAGTGTTCAAAATTATGTACAATTGCTAATAATACTGAAAGAGTAAAAGGAAATACTTAGTAATGCTCATTATATCAAGTTGCAAATAAGAAAAACACGCAGGCGGTGAGATTCCAACTCGAGCTCCCATGCGCGTGTCGGACCAAATGATACACTTTAACTACTGCACCACGACGGGGCGCGCATTGTATGCGCTTCTCGCTGCGTTATAAAGACAGTATACTATTCTGTCACATTTGCGATCTGATCAGTTACATTATTGCTTTATGCTTGGAGAAGCCAGGTTAACGTATCTGCAGTGTAGGTATTACCTATATAATTTTTCCAAAATCTTGAAAATTTAGACCACCATGATTTTTTTCAAAGTGCACTATTTTAGTTTGCCTTTTTATGTCGCCTAATAGATTTTTATACGTAAATTTAAACTAATATTTTATTTCATTTATTTGTAATATTGTGAAAAAATATAAAACTCGAGACTTGAGTTCGAGAAACGAACAATGTCTTATTATAATATTTTTAAGTATTCCAACTAAAAAAATATCTACTTAGTAAACATAAAACATTCTGTTGTGTAGTATACAGGGTTGATCAATTTCGAGACTCGCTATTGTGATTTCGAAAACGGCAAGAAATACAAAGACGGTTAAATTAGAGCAAAATTGGGCAGTCTAATGTTGAATAATATTAAAAAATAAATTAAATATAGCTGTCTTAGCTTTAGCGATATGCTCTAAAAACACCAACATTACGATATTCGAAATTCTCGCTCTAAGTCGATTATTACTTCGAACACAACTATTTGGCATTATTACCACACTTTTTAAAGAATTGAGATCTAGTTTCAGATTTTCATTTCTTTCTATAATCTTTGAGACAGTGGTGCTAACTCTGTAAATTTAAATACATGTTAAGACGGCTATAACACTGTTGAAACGAGATTATTTTTGTAAAAAAAATATTAGGAGAATGCTACTTCTACGCGAAAATAAAAGAGACACAGTGGAATACTTCAGAGTGAATAAAATAGCGGAGGAAAATTGCTAAGGAAGCCATCCGCAAATTAGCTTAACAAATCGGAAGAAAGTGAGGGTATGAAAGTATTTAGAAGAAAAACGAGATCAATGAAATTGTGAAACGTAAAAATTAAGATGCTCTAATAATTACCGGAGGAAATTAAATTCTTAAAGTTAAAGAGTTTTGCTTTGAGTTCTACGTTCCAAAATAGAAAGTAACTAGATATTAAAGAAGGAGCGAAGAGTATTGAGACCGTGAATTTAGAAGATTTTCCAGCTATCACGGTAGATGTAATTGAATGTAGCCTGGAGAAAATGCGGAACGGAAAATCAGATGGAATTCTAACTGAAATATTGGAGGAATGTAGACAAACCTTGCTATGTTAGACGCGTGTTACGTGTTACACATAATAGCTGGACAATTATCGGCCGATCAGCTTGTCCCAAATTTACAAAAGTGAATTCGACGGTGCTCAAGAGCGCTCTCATTATTTAACGAAGGTTATTTTCATAGTGCGAAGAAAAAAGAGTATACAGTAACTCAACGTCTCCACCAAGCCAAAGGCAAGACTCTTATGCGAGAAGATATGTAAGGGACTACTTAAATATGCCTAGCTCTATAGACATTAGACATATTAAAACCCATATGTGGAAAGACAAACGAAGTCGTAACACAAAACTAAAAATGAGGTGTGGTCACCACATTACTTTCTTATATTTAATTTTGCGATTATTTCAAAAACTACACTTCTTACAAAAACACTTTTCAAACAAAAGTTGTTGATCAAATTTCGCTTGCCCATACTTAATTTGGTTATTTTTAGTATTTAATTTAGGAAATAATATATAACATATAGTTTACAATTTGTAGTACTTGTGAGGACACTTTTAATTTTTATGAACCTACGGCTATTTTTTAATTATTTTCTCGATTCCGAATTTAAAATCCCGCCTAAATAAAAGCATTTCGAATTATTTGCCGTCTCCAGCTGTTGACGTCCACACATTCTGTTAATCGATCCGTTTTGGGGCGGCGACTACAGCGCTAGACGAGCACGTGTCTCTTATCGATCCGTCTTCCGACTTTAATTTTGTAGCCATGCTTACTTTCAAACCAAGGGTTATTTTGCTATAGAAAGGGTAGTTGTGTGTGTAAGACTGAGAGAGAGCAAACGTTTTTCCCACGCCTGTCTGGCCTCGTGCTAGAATGTGTGCACGCTTTGGGCTTCTCGCAGGAGATTCCGATGCCAACCTCTTAATACAAGTGTGTTGCGAGCTGTTTCGGCCCTGGCGCGGCTTTTTGGCCTGCTTCAAGGTGTTGCGTTTCTTTGAGTTGTAATTAGCGACTTACGTGTGTTTCGTGTGTGCGCGTGTCTCATGTTTTGTCCCGATATTCGAAGTCCCGTCGATTATAGATTGCAATTATTAGTGTTTCGAGTAAAAGTGACCTGCACGTGTTAGTTGTCGGCGATCGGTCTTGGGGTTTCGTTGCATTTATTCACTATACCGTTGTTCATTTGCATATAATTGTTGATACAGTTCATTTTCATTATATATATATAAGGTACATATAAGGTACATTTAGTGCATAATTGGTCAGTCTGTGCGAAAACTAAGTGTTTGTTAATAAGGAAGCAGTTTATAAAAAGTGGAAAGTGGTTCAGTAGTGCATACACGCGAAGAGTTAAAAAAGGTGATAAAGGTGATAAAGATCGGTAGCGGCAGGCTGTGAAAAGAAACTTAGAAATTGTGGCGAAATCAAAGGTCACCTGTTCTGGGTGGGTTTTAGTGTACGCATTCCGAGGCGCATACCACGGTATACCTACGCCACGCATACGTCACGTTCAAGCCCATTGTGACTGGCGCATTTGAAGATAGTGATAACTTTATGTGTGCCAATGGTTAACTGCACAGCCTGTTCTACCCCTATCAGCAGAAATCGGCAAGGAATTTCTTGTGAAGGCTGCAAAAGGCAATGCCATGCATCGTGTGTGGCAAAAAATGATGATATTATTAGACTTTTAGACACTATACCGGGGCTATCATGGAAATGCACCCAATGTGTAAAAAATTGTCTGGTGCTTGATCCCACAGGTGTTCAAAGTCTGGTTGAGACTAAAATCAACGATGCGTTGGATTCTTTCAAGGATCAATTGAAGTCTGATATATCGAAAATGGCAACTGCTACCAAGCCTCTTGTACAGCAGCCAAAATACTCCGAAGTGTTAAGAGACAAATCGCAGCCCGTAATTTTGATTCAACCGAAGAATAACAATCAGCTACCAACTACAACTAAGGCAGATATTCTACGTAACATTAATCCATGCCAAGAGAATTTGCAGCTGTCGAAGGTGAAGTCAGTCAAGGATGGCGGCATTGTGATAGGATGTAAAGAAAAAATAGATAATGAGAAGCTGAAGAACATAGTACAACAAAAGATGTCTGATTCTTATAATGTAAAAATAATTGGCGGTATACTACCTAGAATGAAAATAGTAGGGATGTCCGAAAAACTTTCGCCTGATAGCCTTAAAGAATATCTTTTAGCGGGTAATGCAGGAGTTTTTCTCGATAAATCTGAGTGCAAGGTCTTAAAGATCTTTGCTACCAAAAAAAATTCTAATATCTTTCAAGCAATCATTCAGGTCGACCAACAAGTTTATGAACGAGCATTAAGGGCAGGCAATGTTTTCGTAGCTTATGACAGTTGCAGTGTATATGATGCCGTTGAATTGCAGAGGTGTTTTACATGTAACGAATATAATCATTCATCGAGAAATTGTGAAAAGTCAGTTAGTTGCCCACTGTGTGGGGAAGGCCATGACGTAAAAAATTGCAGTTCTAATTCACGTAAGTGTTCAAATTGTGTTAATTTAAAAAACCAAAGTATATCTGTTGAACATGCTGTATGGGAAAGAGAAAAATGCACAGCTTACGCTGAGGCACTGAATAAATTTAAAAAAATAATACTTGCAGTCAAATAGCAATCAGTGAGTAATTGTCATACGCCCCTCGTAAATCTGTCTGGAGTTGAATCAGGCTTAGGTGAGAACAAACACATTTTATCAGTTCTTTATCAAAACACGCGAGGTTTACGCACAAAAACGACAGAGTTTTTTAATTCAGTGAGTCAGAGTGAATACAAGATATTTGCTTTAACTGAAACCTGGCTTGAATCTTCCATTAACGATTCAGAACTATTTCCTAATTATTTTACTGTTTATAGATCAGACAGAAAATTTGCAACGAGGGGAGGAGGCGTACTGATTGCAATTCATAACAAGTATAAATCAATGCAACTTAATATAGTAGATCTTTCTATCCCTATTTTTCATTTTATTGATTTAATAGCAGTAAAAATTACACTGTCCTTTGGTTGCCTTTACTTGATTTGCGTTTATGTACCACCTAGAGCTAAAGTTTCAGAATATGAACAATTGTTTGAAGCACTTGAATCGATTCATGTAGTCTCTGATGGCATGGTTTTGATAGTGGGGGATTTTAATATTACTGAATATGCAGACTTTATACGAGATTGTACACATAATAAGCAAATCTCATACCTAAATAATTTATGCAGTTTTTTGAGTATATCACAAGCTAATTTTGTCTATAACGAATTCAATCGTATACTTGATCTCGTTTTACATAATAATCATTGCTTTGTTGAAAAATCGCTTGATGCCCTGGTCTCTGAAGATGGACACCATCCAGCACTTGATATCACGTTATCATTAAGAGCAGACAATAAGCATAAAGATACATTTCAATCATTATTTCAAAACTGCTACAATTTTCGTAAAGCAAACCTTCCGTTATTGTACGATTCCTTATCAAAAATTGATTGGTCCTTTTTAGAGGCGGTTACTGATGCTGATGATGCCTGCGGTTACTTTTATGGCAAGATTTATGATATTTTAGATCAATGTGTGCCAAAATACTCTAAAAAGTCCAATAATAATTACCCTCCATGGTATAACAGTGACATCATTAAATTAATTAAAATCAAAGCAAAGTTTTGGCGGAAGTATAAGCGCGATAATGACAGTTATGCATTTCATGAATTTAAACGATTTCGAGCAACAGTTAAACGTGAAATAAGCACTGCTTACTATAGATATGTTAAGAATGCCGAGGAAGATATTTCAAACAATCCAAACAAATTTTGGGCATTTATTAATAATAAGAAATGTTCTTCAAAAATCGGCGATACTATGACTTACAAAAACCAAGTACTGGATAACTCACAAGACATTCTTAATGCTTTTGCAGATTTATTTAAGCAGTCTTATATTATCTCCACACCGGGGAATTCTTCGGTTAATGATATTATAGAGGGTAATACCTGCAGTAATTATTTGAATTTTCATGAAGTTAGCGAGGAGGAAGTATTTGAAATACTCAAGCAGATTAAACCAAAAAGAACAACTGGGTCTGATAACATTCCCGCTTTCATTCTAAAAGACTGTGCCTCTGCACTTATGCATCCCCTTTCTATTTTGATTAATATTTGCCTTAGGTCAAGTAAGTTTCCCTCCACCTGGAAAGTATCTAAAGTATGCCCAATTTATAAAAAGGGCGATAAACATAATATCAGTAATTACAGGCCTATCTCTATAATTTGTAATTTTTGTAAGGTATTTGAAATGTTGTTGGAAAAAAGAATCGCTAGTCATGTAAGTAACATTATTTCCATCAACCAGCATGGTTTCATGGAAGGACGTTCTACGTTGCAAACCACGTAGAAGATGAAACTCTAGTCAATCAGTTACAAACCAACATTATCAACCAAGCCTCAGATTGGTTCCAGGCAAATAAGCTTTGTTTAAACCAAAATAAAACTACCACTTTACTATTTTCAAATAAACAAAATATCTGTGAAACCGTCAAATTTTTAGGCCTTACGTTGGATAACAAACTAACTTGGCAAGCACATGTTGACAATCTTTCAATTAAGTTATCAAGAACAATTTATATAATTAGACAAATAAAAAATCGAGTAAACTTGGATGCTGCCATTACTGCATACCACGCATTATTTCATAGTGTAATGACGTACGGTCTAATAAACTGGGGTACCTCTACACATATTAAAAAAATTTTCATTGTACAAAAAAGAGCCTTGAGAGTGTTGGCGGGAGCGAGTCAGTTAGACAGCTGTAAACCATTGTTTAAAAAATATAACATATTAACGCTACCGTCAGCAATACTATATTGTAATCTATTACACATAAAAGAACATTATGGCGATTATACAAAAAACGGCGATGCCCATGGTTACGACACCCGCAGTCGAGGCGATATACAGGTTCCGCAGCAGAGACTAACGTCCACTAAACGAAGTAATTTCGGAATAGGATTATTTAATTCGCTTCCTAGTACTCTCAAAAATGCCCCAACCAAACTCTTCAAAGTTAAGCTTAAAAAACATCTTCTGGCCAATGTCTACTATGAACTTTCCGATTTCAGATTTGTTGAAAATTAAGACCGTCTTGTTTTATTGACTTTAGTATTTTTGTTGTTACTGTATTTTTCTGTAGATGACTATTTCTGTAAATGCATTGTATTTTTTTTATTTTTATATTTTTATATAACTGGAATTGTGACATATCTAAGCACCACGGTGTATATTATGATGAATAAATACTACTACTACTGTAACTAATTTAACGGAAATAACGCAGTTCATTGCTGAGGGTATTGACAAGCGGTCCCAGACAGATGTAATCTATACTGATTTCTCTAAAGCTTTTGACAGACTGGACCATGGTATATTGCTGAACAAATTACTATCAGTTGGCTTATCTCGTCCATTAGTCGAATTATTTCATTCATATTTGACCAGTAGATTGCAATATGTTCAAGTAAATGGTTTTCAGTCTGTTGAGTACGTCGCAACATCTGGAGTTCCGCAAGGCTCTAACCTGGGGCCGTTAATGTTTATTATTTTCATCAATGACATTTCGAAAGTTGTTGATACAAATTTTTTGTTGTATGCCGACGACTTGAAGCTATATAGTGTTATAACGGATATCTCGGATTGTGAACGGTTATCAGTGAACTTGAATCGTATTGCTTTTTGGTGTCAAGAAAATCATTTGAGCCTTAACATCTCCAAGTGCAAAGTAATGTCTTACAGCCTAAAATCAAATCCTATTGAGTATAACTATAGTATAGCTAATGATGTACTTCAGAGACCAAATACTTTTGTGGATTTGGGCGTTACCTTCGATAGAACTCTCACTTTTACTGATCACATTGATGCCATCATATCATCAGCATATCAAGCATATGGTTTTATAATGCGCAGCAGCCGCGATTTTAAAGATATTAACACTTTGAAGACGCTTTACTATAGCTTTGTAAGATCTAAGCTTGAATATGCTTCAGTTATATGGAGCCCGTACTATCGGAATCACATTGACAGATTGGAATCGATTCAAAGACGGTTTTTAAAAGCTTTAAGTCTTAAAACTGATGGTACATATCCGCAGAGAGGCATACCACATGACGAACTGCTGAATAAACATGATTTTGTTAGCTTAGAAAAAAGACGCGAGTGCCATTCCCTTTCCCTATTAAGCAAAATTGTGCAAAATAAAGTAAAAACCCCTAATTTGTTACAACAATTGGCTTTTAACATTCCTCGACAAGCAGCGAGAAATAAGAACTGCTTATACCTTGAAAGCCCTAGAACAAATATCTTAAAAAATTCTCCTTTGCATAAAATGGCACAGATTTGCAACTCAGTTAGTCAGGACATTGACATCTTTTGTTGTACTGTGAAGCAAATAAAATCTTACTTCTTTACGAACTAAACGAATCATAAAATTTACGCAGTTTTGTGTTCAGTCGTTTCTGTTTTGATTTGTTTTGTTTTTTGCTTGTTACAAAGAAGTTTTTTGGCATATTATGTATCTATGTTCTCTATACAACTGTTTTGTAATTGGGTAGTTATACCTTGTAAAACAGGTTAATTAAATAAATAAATAAATAAATAAATAAATTACTTGTGTTTTTCTTTTGATGTTTACGATATTTGCATGCGATTTTTGTATGTGTTTTCTTTTGTAAAAGGAGTTTAGGAAGGTAAGTTCAAAGCTGTTGTTCGCGGCTCCTTGACCAAACACTGTCAATGTTGAAGTTAGAAGGTGTACTATCTGCTTCCAGTTTCCTCAGTGGGCTCACCTGTGTATTTTTCTCTTGTAGGAATGTGTTGGCGCCTTGGCATTTAAGATCTGCTTTTATTTTATTAAGCCGTTGCCCTGTGTAATCTCATGTTGAACCACTCCCAGATCCACTGAAGCGACGCCGGCACCCCCTTTTGTTACGGGCTGTGGCAACGGTCCTATGTAATTGCTTCCCAAATTTGAGTTAGTTTCTGCGCTAGTCATTTAGCGATTTAGTGTCCTGTTGTAAAGTCCCGTTTATGTGGTAACAAACCAGCGCCCTTGTCGTAAGGTAGTTTTTATGCTGCACCGAGCTTTTACTAATTAGAGCCTTGTCGTAATGTGGCGTTTAGCCTGTAGCAAACTGGTATCCCAAGGTGGTGCCTTTGTTTCTTTTTTTTTCGTAATATCGATTTTAGCCTGTAACATATTTCCAATTCATGTTATTAGGCCGAACTGTAATCGCGTATCTGTATTTGTAAATAAAAACAGCTTTATGCGTACGTAAGCTCGCACAATAGAACTAGTCCACTAGGTCGCTGAATTAGTTAAACCCGCAAAATAGCGTAGACGTGAACTTGAATTTTATGTATAGATGTTATTTAATTTTGAACACATCGAGCTGTGTTCATTTCACTTCAACATTTAACGTAGGAGACTATTGTTTTAAAAGAAAAGTGTGGCAGGCTTTCCTGTTCACACAACAACTTCCTCAACCCTTTCATCCCCTCCACAAGTTCCTCCCTTCAGTAATCAGTGCAAATATTAATCTGGTTCTATCCATCAACAATCTATGTTTTTTTGAATTACTTCATAAAAATGCAGTAATTGGAAACACTTCAGACATTCTACATAATTGCATAATATACGATCTTGCTCTAAATAAAATTTTTATAAAACAATTTTAAACATTTCACGGAAAACGGAAATAACATAAGAGTAATGTACCACCTACCACTTCCGATTAAGCGATTTTAACAAAAAATCACTGGGGTCTCCGAATTTATATGAAAAACGTAGGTGTACATTTCCAAGCCGAACGATTTAATCGCCCAGGCTGTAGAGAGGACAGAGATAGACTCACAGACTGACAGATATCACTTCGAAAACAACTTCTTCTGAACCGAAAACAATAATTAAGAGTAAGAGTCAGAAGAGTATGAATCAATAAAATTAGAAACAGAAAAAGACTGACACAAATAAAAACTAGATCGCTGACATAACACAACACTTCTACGCACAGCTATACAGTTTACTCGTACCGGCCCAAGTACACTTACACTAGAATAATTTCACGGTAATGCTACATAATCAGAAGAATTCTCAGAAATCAATATCAGTGAATTAAAAATGGTATTAAATCAAAAAACCCGAAAAGCACTCGGGAAAGACCAAATTACATGCAAAATGTTAAAACTGCCAAAACAAATGTTTTCAAGGACAAATTCTAGACTACTGGCGTAATGGGATGTAATTCTTCTCTTTAAAAAGAGAGACCAAACTAATATTGAAAACTGTCACCATGTAAGTTTATCATCACACTTTCCCAGGTTAGTAACTAAAAGTAGAAGTAACCGTCCGACGAGTAAGTTCTGTGGAGCCACAGAACAAACTGGCTTTAGAAAAGGGTATAGCACCATAGATCACATTAAATCACTATTTACTTTTTAATTCAGAAAACTACAGAATATATCCTTGTCTATTAAGCATTTATGGACTGCTTTCGATTCTAGAAAAATTGGCAGTGATGCAAGCACCAGATAATACAAGAGGGAACTCCCAGCAATTAAAAACAAAAATTATAATACAACCGTTCAATAAAATCAGAGGAGGATATAAAAACAGATAAAAATCCTATGAAAAAAAAGAAGCGTTACGTAGTAGTAGTAGTAGTAGTGTTTGTGGGGAGACTGATGACAAGCAAGTTAGGCCTTCATAGGCCCTTTTTTCCAACCCCGTGGACAAGGTCTAGGTATGCAAAGTACCAGGTACCTTAGTCCTACTTAGAATTTTGCGGAAACTAAGGAGTTCCAACCTTAGCAAGGGATGTTTTACATGCTACGCATCGTAGTAACATTGGACCCAAAGATCTACATCACTTCCGTTTGATGGCATTCGGTAGAGGTTTTCATCAGATTTTTTAATTTTTTTAAAAACCTTACCGGGATCGGGGATCGAACTCTCGACCCTTAGATCAGAAGCCAGAATGCTTAACCACTGAACTATGGAGCTCGGCAAGAAGCGTTAAACAGAGCTATACAATATCACTTCTGGTTTTCACGTTCTGGATAGACGATGAATACGTTTACCATGGGTACCAAGTCGAGCAAGGCAAGAAAAAGCAATTGTCGAATACGTTAAAAAATAAATCTAGACATCTGCAATTTCTTTCATAAGTCACATATGGGTTAGAAACAAAACGTTAACATATAAAAAAAGTTCAAATAATTCCAAGTTTCGCATAGAACGATGAAATACATGCTACTTAGACGCTACGTTAAAAGACAGAAGAACTATTATGCTATACAACGCCAGCAAATTTGAAATGTAACTGGGTAAGACACGCAACAACACAGAATGCCAATAGATGGTTGACTAGGATAATCCAGTGACACCCGCAGTTTAGGCATACAAGAAAAGGCGATTGAATCATGCAGACTGTGGTACCACAAAGAACAGAATTTTTTTTTAAAGAGACGCTTACGTTCAACAGTTGATGCAAACAGGATAAACAAGAAAAAGAAGGAAGATTACAAGTGTGTTTTATGTTTTACATAAAATGTATACACTGGTAGATAGGAAATTTTAAAAAATGTGTAAGATAACAAATATACGTTTTAAAATAAATAAGTGAACAATTAATATTCACCTATAATACCATGAGTAGTGAAAGTTATATTTACTGTGGTATCACGAGTCCTAATCCCAAGCGCAATGGATATGTGATACCACCGCAAAAATAATCTATTTAGCTTGAACTAAGAATGGTATTCGAGGTACTATTCAATGAACCAAACAATTTTTTTAAATTAGTTTTCAGTAAATCTAGCACAAACCACGCAATTTCTATAGTAACAGAAAACTAAGATTTACTTTTTTTAATGAAAACTACATTTGTTTAAAATAGTGACTTGAATACCTCCTAGGAAAATATATCCGCTGATATTTTTTTGATTGGTCAAGAAACGTTAAATTCTGGATTTTCATTGGTCACTTTTTGACAGATGACAGGTGAATTAAATAGTCTCAAGTATGTATGTATATATGTATATATCGTTATAATGTCTTTATGTATGTAAATGGTTTTATGTTATAACAATAATTATTATTCTTTAGCTATTACGTCTGAATTTTATTATACTTTAGTTTATTTTCATTCAATTCTCTTTTAAATTGAATTTTAGTACCTCATTTGCCCTTTTATAAATTATGGATTATCAATATTATTAAATCTCTAGCTTCGGTAGAAAATATTAATTTTTGACTGAAAACATAGGTCGGATTCGCTCATAATCTAGACTGCTTTTATTCCTGAAAATCCATTCTTTTATTTTGTGACAACTTGTACGTCTGTCAATGTCAATCCAAATTATGTAAGTACAAAATCGATTACAAATATATCCTCGTTACATTACTTGTCGTTCAACAAATATCAAATAGTAAGTACTCCCCTCTTTAAAATTACCTCACGTCACTCTTTCTATATGTTTCTTTCAGTTTTTAAATAAATACCTGTAGTCTGTCACCTGTCCATGGACTTCGATAATCTCATTTACCAAGCCAAACGCATTCGGTAGTCTCATAGAGATATCCCAACGTCCAGACAAATCCCAGTACGAACTCAACCAAACACCAGGAACCGCAAAGGCTTCCCAGCCAAACACGACAAGGCACCTACCACCTTTCCCCAACTGATCAGCAGCAAACGCCGTCCACGTCTTCCTTCCAAAATTCTCAAGCTACCGACGACCTTCACGAACCTCGACTAGATGCAAGTTACAAGATGTCACTTGAATAACAAGCTTGGCGAATTAGAACTCCAGTAGATGAACAACCTTCTATACACACCATAAGAAGCTCACTCTGCTAACACATTCGATGTAAACCACTTCCAGAAAAACCATTCCCTGCTATCCAATTTTTCGGAGGTAATTGATTGACCATAAACTTAGTTACTCTACATTCCAAAAACAGATTAAACTTTGTATAACAAAGGTACAAAGGTATTACATGTTTTTTGTACCAAATTATTTTACAGACTGATAAATACTATTATCTCCTTAGTGATATATTGTTAATCATATATTTTAAAGTGCAACACTCTATATACCGGGTGACTATAAATGATTGATTTTTTTTTTCTTAGATTGGCACTGTTTATGTTGGTGGCACTGTAAGTCTATGTCAAATTCGATGTTTGCAGGTTAGGTTTTGCGTCATTCTGTGTCAAAACTGACGCAAAACCTAACCTGCTAACCTCGAATTTGACATAGATTCTCAGTGTCACCAACATAAACAGTGCCAACCTAAAAAAAAAATCTTAATCATTTATAGTCACCCGGTATAATCTGTACCATATTTATCTAACACCCATTATGTTGAACGATATTTCTCGTATGTATAGGTATTTTTCATTAATTCTCCACTTTATTTCAGATAATAATTAAATTATGTTAGAATCTTTCTGGCTCTTATATAGCATCATTCAACTGAATTTAAATTCTATTTCATTTCTTTACCAAATACATTTTAATAATTTCGATTTCCTTCTAATACCGGGTGGCCATAAATATCTGAGATCCCGGTAGCCATGGAATTAGCTACTTATAAATGTTGGTTAGCATTATATTTCAATTACGATAAGTATTGGTATGTAATATAATAAAATGCAATAAGAGGAGGGGAATGTGCCCCGGATTCTGCAGTTTAGTCTACGACTCGATTATAAAAATCTCCTGTTCTAAATCCATTACTTATTGCAATCTGTAATAATTTTTGACAGATAGGAATTTTAGTTGTGACGAAATTAATGACATTTAGTTTAGTTGGATTCATCATTTTAATAAAGCGGTGTTGATTCCAAAGGTAATGTGATATCACATATTTATGGCCACCCGGTACTTAAATTCATCGTTGTAATTAAATACTGTATTCTTTTAACCTTTTTAATCTGATATCAAACCCCTATACTAAAAACCATTACAATATACGTATAAACCTGTTCACGCTACTATGGTTTTGTGTACAGCGAATAGTGAATTTAAGAGTTCTCATAAGCTAATAGAATTTTCGATTGTAAAAGACTTTTGGCACCCCCTGATAGTTTGTTTAGTACTATTTGAAGCTGGTTAGAGTAATCGAGTTTATTTAATCTAGGGGTTGAGTCTAAAATTGTTTGCCGTTTGTAGTAAAATAATTGTAATCCTCAAAGTTTATGGAATTTTTGCGAATACACATCTGCTAATACGTCTTCAACCTCTGCATAACGTTGGATGGTTATTAATAATTTTTATAGGAACATAGGCATGCAAATTCTGGAAGCAGCTTTGAAGTATCGGTCAAATCTAAACAGGCTATACCAAATATCTAAGAAACAGGAAAATCAACCACGTGGATTTCCTTTCAAGGAGGGCGTGTTCGTCCGTCCACTTTTTGATGCAAAAAAGCGCCCCAGGTTAATTTTCTCATTAGAAGTGGCACGGGGTTAAACAAGACCAGCTGTCTGGGGTATAAATATTCAATCAGTTTAGGTCTAAACTAGTGTAAAGTTAAGGGAGGACACGCGCTTCGCCATGGTTACTTATTCAGAGGATAATTCCCCACAGGACTGAGGCTTGCTATAAAAGGCCCCGCAGAGAAAGCGCTTTGCTCGGCTGCATAATTCATGGCTATCAGGATCAGATGCCGACTACGCCACTTTTCTTATCCTACGGCTATGTGAAGAAGATTAACAGCGATTTTTATTAATATTTCAGGATTCGCCATGTGGCCAAACTTGTAGCCGTCGTTGAAAATATAATTAAACGCTTTTCAGGCTCCAATTGAATTCAGTTTTAGGCTAACTAGAGTTGATATTTGGCTTATATATTATTTTTTTACTAAAAACGATGGTATCACATTGCTAGTGTAAATTACGTCCCTACAATGAACGTTCGCGTGTCACCTACAAATACACCCACAGTTCTTCATTATTTGCAGTAACGAGAACTAGAGCTGACTTTAATTGGCCGAATTGTTCCAGTTTAATGCAGTTTTCAATTTACTTCACGTAAACGCGTTTTTTGGATGTGTATAAAGTAGTTAAGGAGTGGTTTTTAAAAAAAGTTGGTTAAGCCAGTGTTTCTCATCAGTTTTTTAATTTTTGCCACCTACTTCTTTTTCCATCTGGCTTTCCTTGTAGTATGTTTTTTCCATGTTCTCTCTTCTGGAGATGTGGCCAAAAAATTTGAGGGCTTTCTTAGAAACAAGTGAAGAGAGGCGAAGTTAGGGCTTAATTTCGTTTAAGATGGATTGGTTTGTGCGATGAGCTGTCCATTTAACTCTAAGCATACGACGCCAGCAGTACATCTCGAATGCGTCTATTTTTTTGCGCTCAGCCTCTCTGACCGTCCATGTTCCCGTTGCATACATGAACACAGAGAAAACTAAGGCTTGTACGAGACATATTTTGACGTCTATGCGAATATTTCGGTCAGCCCAAATTTGAGTCATTTGTGCCATGGCAGTCCTTCCCAGTTGTATTCTTCGCTTAATTTCCTTACCACAGTCACCTAGATTGTCCACCAGTGCTCCCAGGTAGACGAATTGTGAGACAACTTCGCACTTCGCAATACGGGTGATATTGGGATGGTTGTTATGTTCCCTATCCACGATTAGGATTTTGGTCTTGCGGTAGTTTATACTTAACCCATACTCGTTGCTGGTATCCTCTAGTTTTCTTATGAGCGTTTCGATTTCTTCCTAACTTCTTGCTATTATTGTGGTCATCGGCGAATCGGAGGTTGGATATTTTATATCCGCCAACAGTTGCACCGTCCTCCCAATCATCGAGTACATGTCTGATTAGGTGTTCAGTGTATATGTTAAAAAACAAAGGTGAAAGAACGCATCCTTAACGTACACCTTTGCTAATTTTGCATTCTTTTGAGAGTACGTTGTTAAATTTTATTACTGCTTTGCTTTCTGGGTATAGTTGCCTGATTAATTCTATGAGGTGTAGGGGAACACCCATCTGTTTTAGTACGTCCCATAGTTTTCGCCAGTTGACGTTATCGAAAGCTTTGGTAACATCGACGAAGCACAGATATAGCGGACTGTAGTACTCTCTGGCTTTTTCTATCAGCTGACGAATGTTCAGTATCTGCTCCCTTGTCCCCCTTCCTTTTACAAATCCAGCTTGCTCAGGTGCTATTTGCCAAGACGTATACGTGCTTAGGCGGGCTTGTATTATATACAACAAGATTTTGCTCGCGTGGGATATTAATGCGATTAGTCTGTAGTTGTCGCATTCGCTAGTTGAGCCTTTTTTGTGCAGAGGTATTGTAACAGATGTTATCCAGTCATCAATCAGGCCACTGACATGTTTCCCAGACTCTTTGACAAATTTTGAACAGCTCATGTTTGCTGGAGTTGTCCAGCAGCTTGATAATTTCGGCTGTGACGATATTAACTCCCTTGGATTTTCCTAGTGCTAGTTTTTTGACAGCTGCTTCGAACTCTGACAGCAGTATATTAGGTTCTCTTTCGAAACCTTCAATACGAATTCGTATAGGTGTACGTAACGGACCATTGTATAGTTCTTCGCAGTACTGCCTCCAAACTTCCAGAATTTGGTTTATGTCATTGACCATTTGACCGTTTATGTTCTTTATAGCCCAGGAGCATGGTTTGATTTTTTTGTTATTTTTTTATGATTTGGAAGACTTCTCTGCTTTCAGTTCTATCTGAGTGTGCTTGTATATCTTGGCATAAGACTTCGTAGTAATGGTTTTTATCTGCTCGACAGCCCTTTTGTACTAGTTTGTTTAGTCGGCGGTATTTTGTCTGAGCTGATGGACTGTGTAGTCCCGATTCTTTCGCTCTTCTTCTAGCGTTTACGAAGTCTAATGTTTCCTCAGACATCCAATTCTGTTTTTTGTACGCACCGATAGGTGCTTGCGACTCTTTAATTGATTCTGTGATGTTTTTGCGCAGACCTTTCCACAGTTCGTCTGATGTTTCACCTTGTGGAAGATACGTCCTATTTTTTTCTCCTAATACTCTGTGGAAAGTATGCTTATCTGTTATAGGTGGTAGTTTGTTGGCACGTCTTCTGAAGCAGTTTTTAAATTTTAGTTTTAAGGTGGCCACAAGAAGCTGATGATCACTTCCGCAATCAGCGCTTGGACGTGTTCTTGCACCGCTTATAGATGTGCTCCAACGTCGCCGGATCAGTATAAAATCAATTTGATTACGCGCTCGATCACCAGGAGAGGACCAAGTGTATAGCCTTCTAATGGGTTGCGTGAACATTGTGTTGACCACTTTTAGTTGGTGGTCTAGACAGAATTGAAGTAGTTGTTCCCCACGCTCGTTCCTATGTCCTATTCCGTTTTTGCCAACTACATTTCTCAGATGTTGTTTGTTTTTCGTTTCTCCTATTTTTGCATTCCAATTGCCTGCAATAATCATGATCTTCCTGTTTGGTATTTTGTCCACAGCTTCCACGAGTGATGCATAAAATTCATCTAAAATGTTATCTTCTACAGCGGCGGTAGGTGCATATATTTGGATGAGGTGGATATTTACAGGTTTTATTCTAAACTTCATATATATAATTCTGTCATTTATGATTTCGTAACCCATTACGCATTCATTAAATCTTCTCGAGACGCAGATTACCACTCCACTTTGACTTCGAACGTCCAATTCAGCGTAATATATTGTTTCCCATTTCAGTTTTGAAATGGCCGCGGCCTCTCCAATGTGTCTCTGCCAAGCCGGATATAGATATGTTGCACCGTGCCAACTCTCTTTCGACTATGGATAATTTACCTACTTGCTGGATCCACACATACAGGAATCACTATTGACAAACTTGTATAGACGGCGGCCCATATTCTATAGTATAAACGTGAATCCCCATCCCATTATTATTATAGCTAAAAGAAAAGGGTTTACACATTATGGTGCTCCATCATGCATAGATCAACAATGGATCGTAGGTCGTAGTATGAGTGGCACATGGCCTAAAAGATCAGCTAACGAGATATTAATATGTATTTGCAAGTATTGTTGTTGCTTGCCATTTGTAAATGAAGTGTTTTTCTTGCCCTTCACTCTTTTCTGCCTCATCAGTTCCTTGATGATACATTCGCTTATTTTTCCACACAGTTCGTGCAGGTGCCCTCGTCCATCTTATAAAATAAAATACGCTATTCAATTGGAAATGTTTCATATAATGAAGAACAAATTAGAAGGTGGGAATAATTTTAAAATGTTCTTAAAGACAGTTTCGATTTTTTTGAAAATCTAAAAGAGTAATCTAAATCGTACTTTTTGCAAAAAAAGTTATATGTATTTAGATGACTTTTAACTTTAAAATTAAACCAAAACTACAGCTGTTGCTTTTGTGCAGAATGGCATCCACTAGCCCATTCACGTACCTACATTTTTTCACATTTTTAGAACAATTATCCCTGCAATACACATTTATACGAAGATCTCATTTTTGAATTTCTACACGATTAAAATACTACCCCATACAGAAATAAGATGAATAAAATTTGAGATAGCAGTAATTTCTTTTTTTAACGAAAACCGTGAACAACCAAGGCACAGAAGAAGCTAAGCCCACAGTAAACACATCATTTCAATTCGACGAGGAAGCAATAAAAAAAGAAGTGATATTGACGCTGCCCAAGCTAAACATAAAAAGTTACTTTAAGTTGGAACTTCTTCCACTCCGAATTTCAAGTAAAATATACGCTGACAGGAATACATTTCGGGACAAAATGCAAACACTAAAACAAATTCTGAAGTTGGGCAGATAAGAAAGCAAAGTTGACGCATTCATTTTTTATGCGGGTCCCCACTCGTATTCAATGCTCAGGCGGAATTACAGGATGGAGCACTCGATTCAAACGAATGCAAAAAAAATACCAATTCTATGTAAAAAAACTGATGTACTATGCAAGACAAAAAAAACTGGTACTCGATAGAGATTTTAGCATAATTTGATTAGCTAAAACGAGGCTTTGAACAATTTATTACGTTTATTATATCCATAGCATCGTCTAAACAATTTGACTTTAAGTTAGAAATACCAAGCAACTGTACATAATTGCAACTCCACTTACATTGGACAAACAAAACAATTATTAAAGAATAGAATTAATCGGCACAAACACTCAATTAAAACAAATAATATATCACCTTCTAATAAAAAACAGCATTAACTGACTACGCTAATGAATCTCTAGGTAATAAGTTTAATTTCTACGCACCTAACATGTTACATACAGATAATAACTTAAAAAAACGCCTGTAGATGATTGAAATACAAAAAATCTCTAATGCAATTAATTATAGAACTGATATGATATAACCTCAGTTCTATTTATCATAATTTATTTAAATAAACTTTTTTACATGAACCAAATACTTTAGTTGTGTTTTTATGCTATTATAATTCAAACAAACAATTTAATTAAAAGCAAATTTTTACTTAATACGACCCTGGCTATGTCATATGCAAGTTGCAAATTTTCTGCAGTTTTGGGTATAGTTGATAATAAAAATATGTGAACAGCCTTGCATGCTCTTATCAATTTCATTTTACATTTCTGGTTTCAAAATTGTTAAAGCGTTCTGTTTTAATTGTATTGAAAATGGATTACCCCGAATAATCCCGTTTACTTCCTTAATTGTTAATATTAAATTTAAAAAATGTCTTTAACATAATCCAAATTTAAACTACTCATTATCGTAAGTATGCTAGTTAAAGGAAAACCATATTTGCTCACTAATCTAATTTTTCTCTTTTCAGAATTTGATAAAAATTACTTTTTTATAATGTTTTAGTAAATTACTGAAGAAGCTATCATAACTAGCGAAACGAATAATTAAAATATTTCAATTTAATATTAAAGTATGTTTACGACAAAATGATTTTTATTTAATCAAAAATAATGCTTAATTAATAACATTTTGACTTAATAATCTCCTAAAGTACTAGTCAAAAATTATAAAAATATAATTTTAAATTTTTAACTAATAATTTTAACATAATAAGGATAAATATTGATAATTGGTTTTTATATTTATACGCGGTCGTTAATTACGTTATTTTCTTCTTTTTACCTTTTTTTTGAAATTAAAATGAATAAAACCAACATCAGGAGACACTTTTATAAAATATACCTACATTACTTCATATTTATGACACTACAGACAGTATAGATATAGTGCACTTTTTAATTAGATGATAATACATACTAAATGAGGAGCTTTGCATGTATCTCCAAAAAGCAAAGTTGCGCTTTAAAAATGTAAATGATCAGTAATGTGGTAATATACCATAGCCCTGAAATGAGAGGTGAAATAAATACAATGTTCTTCCCTTGAATTCACCACAACTATGTAAAGCTGATACTTGAAGCAAATTACGAACCTAGGAAAGCAAAAATATAATATATGTAAACCTTTCCAGGTAAAGATCTGTTATCTGGAATACGGTAATTAGCTAGCCCAAGCTCAAGTTTAAGATTACTTTCTGAGCATCAGCTTTCTCTTTCTACTCATGAATAGTAAAGAGTGTTTCCTAATTTTGATAAATATTTTGGAACTTGGTGTCGTGTATATTCAATTTAATTTACTGTTATCAAGTTTTTCTAAAGAAACTAAAACGTCGTTCGACGTGTTCATAAACATCAAATAGCAATGACTACTTCTTCATGGTAAAAAAAAAGAAAAATTTTACTTAATGGCGCTTTATTGGCTTTTATTGTTCTGTATAGAATGATTAATAATTCCAATTGCTACTTAATTTTTTAAGATTTTCCACCATGGGGAAGTTTTTGCATTGTATTTATCTATACCGGATGACAATGAGACTAGGGCCATGCTTATATCTTCTTTATTTATGAATAGATTTGGATACAATTTTATACCAAGATACTAGACATAATTTCTGATTGGCCGATATAGTCAAAATGGCTGACTTCCGGTTTTACCGGAAATGATAATAACTTTGATTTTTTAAATGGAACACCCTGTATATTTTAAGTGTTTCTGAATCTACGAGTCAAATTACATATAATAGTCTTGTCAAATTTCAATTTTTTTAAACAAAAAAATGTTTTTCTTAATTTTCATTTTTTACCATAGAAGGCATTGACTTGGAAAAATCTATTCTAATTGACTCTAGCAACTCTTAATAATAGCTATTTTATCAATAAGGTCAATAACAAACCTTTAATAAATGAATATAGTTATTCTCTAGCCATTTATGCCAGCATTTGTTATTTTACATTTCGGAAAACTGAAAATTTAAAGAAATAAAATTACCATTTTTAGACTAATCAGTGGTGCATTGAAATTATTGAAGCATCTCAAAGCATCAACAAATTAGTTTGCTGTTTATTTGTTTGCATCTGTCAAATGTAGCGGCAACCATGGCACTTATTGCACCTAATCTGCTTCCAGCATACCACTTCAAAATTTGCACTGATTTTAGAAAAAATATATAATTCTAGTTTCTTTCATTATTGGGTTTTCTAATGTAACATGACAAAAACGATGGCATAAATCGATGCAGAATTGTATGCTCTACAAAAAACATATTTACAAGTTTGCTCTAAAATAGTTAGGGAAGCAAATATTTTTATATAAAGAAATTACCATTGAAATCCCTATGGTGCATAAATCATTTCTACGTCCTGTATGACAGCATGCCTCATTGTTTAACTGTCAATTGCTAACCTAGAAACGCAAAGCCCAATTTACATTACCCAAAAATTGCAAAAATCCTCTATAAGACTCGCCCGGATTTTTAATTCCGCGACGTACATATCTAAATAAGAAGCATAATCAAATCAGAATTCAATACGCAGTGCGTTTCACTTTTCGCCTTACCACCCTTGAATATTTTCTCTTCTGATATATTTGAAATTTTGGCCTTTAGGATTACTTTGACATTTTTGAAATAATTTTGCTACTAACAAAGGTTGCTCAGAATTACAAAAACAGTCGAAATCCATATTTTATTAGAAATGTTTGTATTGTTAATATGTAATGTACAATATTATTATGTAGACTATTCAACGCTATAACATATAAGCCAATCACATTGCAGACATTTGCTTTTTTCAACCAATAACAGCAGTATATCACTGAATATTGGGCACCATGCAAAATATTCACAAAACAATGTACGTACTCAAACAATAAATAGCCTTGTTGCGAAGTATCGCTTAGCAATGATGTTGTGTCCTTAGTGATACCGCTAGGTTACGTAACACTAAACTCTCAATCGTTATGTATTAATATTGTTAAATAGTCGTCCCAAATACCACTCGAAGTGGATATATTTTTTTTAAATATTTTGCCATTTCCACAGAAATTATTGCAAATTTCACTCAACAAAATCACATTTCAATGTCACTCGCCTTCGGCTCGTGACATTTTTGATGTGATTTTGTACCGTGAACTTTAAACGCAATAATTTACATGGAAACGACAAAATATTTGTCAAAAATATATCCACTGCTTGTGGTATTACCCTTGATTATACCACTCCCTCTAACATCAACCAATGAAAAACGGCAAAATGCATAGTTACGCATGTACTAACTTTTGATAATGTACATAGCAACTGACAATCACATACCTTCCTGATTAATAGGTGATAATCACATGCCTTCACAAACATCACGTTACCTGCTGTCAATACAATTGTCATAACAACAACATTAACTGTACTTTTAATAATTAAAATACACTATGCAAACGTTGTTTATTGACTCGTGATATAATCTAGCCGAATGCAACTCGTGTCTTCTTGATTATCAAATCATTTCTGTTTCCACTCGATATATTGTTTGAGGTAATCACGCTCGTCCTTCGGACTCGCGTAATTGCCAAACAATATATCTGGTGTAAACAGAAATGATTATTTGATAATCAAGAACCCACTCGTTGCATTATGTATGATAATTATCAATTGATTATTGTCTTAATAAGTGGTACCCTGGAAAACAAAAGGTTTATGAACGTCAGTTACGTTTACGAACTGTCAATTAAGTTTATGAACTGTTAATTTAGCATGCTACAAATTTAAATAATACCTAGAATACGCCTAACCACTATTGATAAAGTAGAAATGGAGTGTTTACTCGGTCGACAATAAATACACTTATTTGGATTAAAATTTACATTTTTACTATTTTCCTAATTTTGAACAACTTTTGTAACTAACTTTTTTTGATAAAACTAAGCCTATTATAATTTTAAAATTTTTGCAGTAATTTTTTTGTCGCAGTAGGCCACTGTTTTGCAGTAACATTATTTAAAAACTATGAAAAGAATTGCTTTAACGGTTAGGAAAATCGACCAAAATTTTAAATAGATCAGGTAATAAATGAGAAAGATGCAGGGGTGTGAAGGTGAGACGTTAATCACGCTGCAAATCAAACAAATTCACAAACAAAACCACAATATCTCGAGTTATTTTGTGGGTAGTAGGAAATTTAACGCAGCCGCCTGTTTATATAATATATAACGTTTTAATACTTACAGAATTTTAGTAAAATTTCCTTACTGGCCAAAATACGCCATACGCTAATCAAACAATATCGCATTTCTTTTGAAAGAATTTAAATCTATGTACGAGTTAAAACATAATACTGACATTTTATTATATAAACAATTTACTGACGAAATATGAAGTCTTTCAGCAGCTACTGATAACAATTACTTCATAAAGATACTCCAGTTGCTACCAAATTATTAATAAGAACGATTGCAAGTTCGCGGTCGCTCGCGTAAGATGTGTTGCAGCAACTACCACATCGGCGATAGTTCATATCGGTAGTAGTTCCTGTCGGATGTAAATCTACATCGGTGGTAATCCAAGTCGGTTTGTACACCAAGTCGGTGGTATTTCAGTTTGGTGACATACCATATTTTTGTTACAAATTTTAAAAGTCGGTAGTAAACCAAGTCGGTCGTAGTTCTTGTCGGATCTAAATCCACATCGGTTGTAATCCAAGTCGGTGGTAAAGAAAATCGGTAATAGTTCATGTCGGTGGTCAATTAATGTCGGTTCCAAATCCACATCGGTGGCAATACACATCGGTGGTAGAGCGCACTCTCCCGAAATGATACTTATAAAAATATAGGTTTTCATTAATCAAGCCATTGAGAACCACAATTACTAAAACAAAACTACATTTACTGTAGGCAACATAGACTTTGCTTGTTAGTCAAGACAGAGTAAGTATGGTAATTTACAGATTTTATCTGTGTGTAATGATTAGATTCAATTCGTCTTTACCTACACCTCTAATGCAACAGATGATGAAACGTGATACCGTTCTATTCAACATAATTACATTATTTAGGAGTCCGTTTGGTTAACTAAGAACTGATGCTAGATTGATAATAAAGAATAAGTAGTTATGCACACGGATTTTCTTTTTTTCCAAATTCAAAATTTTACAGTCAAGAATGAGACAAACGGAGCGTGACTGAAAACACAATAACACGATATTTTTTACAACTTCGCCGCGTAAACACCCATTTAGATCTGTTATATAGCACAGCAGCCCCAATTCTGATACAAAGCTGGTAGAATCTATTGAGCGACAGCATCACTACATTCGCCATGAAATTTCGCCCGTGGCGGTCGCCTGCGTCAGGAAGCGATTTCCGAAACGGCAGCCAGGTTGTTGGAAGTGGAAGCGTGAAAAAGAGGAGCTTTTAATAGTAGCGCCCTTATAGAGAGGTTAAAGCCGTGCTTTTGTGCACGTCGAGTCGGCATAGCTTTTAGCACATACGTGACGCGCTCATAAAACTGCATTCGGAAGAAGGTAGTATCGAAATCAAGCTGCAGTAAGGGTGATACGGTACTCCGAAGAAGGGATCGATTCTTCCGTCCAAGCTGGCTTTGGGGGAATCCTAATTTGGCGTTTACTGGGACGAAAATAGCGACTTCCTTAATTGATAGTCCAGTGCATGGTGGAGTTATTTTTGTACGACCTAATCTTGACTGCGGTTGTACACCGTTGGCACCTTTTTAATGTTCTGCTCTCCAAGCTAACGTTGGCTTATACCGTATGATCGAAAACTTTTATCCTCTAGAGGGCTGTGGAATTATTTTGTTAAAAATTTATGTTGGCAGTCATGGTATTAACAGTCACATTGGCATTTTATATCTGGCAGTTTAAGGTTATATTAGTAATGTCATTTTAACAAATACAAAAACTTCTATTGAATACGTAAAAATGTTAATAACAAAAACAACTACAGATATTCAAAGTGATTTCCTCCATTTTCCATACATAGCACCACTTTGTGTTCAGTATAAAACATTTTGTCAAAGTTAAGCGATTCGATCAAAATTGTATAGGTTATACTATCAGTCACGACTACCAACATGTTTTTTTTTTAATTCCCAACACTCTAGAGGGTAAAAGTGTTCGATCATACTTTACAGGACGCCAAAGCTTTGTCGTAAGTAGTGCTTACAATACCGGGCCAAAATCTTAATACCGGTATTCGGTATTCAAAATTTTTAATACCGGGATACCGGTATTAACACCGGTATTACTATTAGATTTTTACCTAGTAGTTATTATGACAATTTAAAAAAAATATCAATAAAATCGAATAAAAACGTATTTTTAAAATTAACATTGACTACAAAATGAAGTCCCTTACCTTAATATTTTTTTTGTTTATAAGTAGATAAATAAATAAAGTAGATGAAAATATAACGAATAAGAAATTCTATAAATAAAACAAAATTAGTTTTTTATGTGTAACTAATAAACCAACAAAGCAATAAATTAAAATTCTTGATAAATATTAATTTCCTTTACTAAAATCTCAAAAACTTTGGAGTAGGAGTGTATTGTTTAAAATATTGCGCGCGCCGTCGCACCACGCCGGGCTTGAGAACTGTCTGAACTGCTATGTATTCTGGGAGCTGTTTACGTTTCTATTGATATAGAATTGTTTTAAACATATTATGTGTTATCTTGATGATTCCCTTTTGGAACGTTTTTGATTTTTGATTTATAGGTCCCATAATGAAACATACTTATTTCATCTTTAACCGTAGTAAATATTTTTATAAAATATAATTTTTATAGGAAAATGTGAATACCGAAATACCGGTATTTTCTACATCAATACCGGTTTTCAATACCGGACAAAATTCGTCCGGGATCCCGGTATTCGGGATCCCGCAATCCCGGTATTGTAAGCTCTAGTCGTAAGACGTTTATCGAGTACTTACGTATTTCGACATACCTGCCCAGATTGCACATGTTTTAAAACACATTGTTGGACTGTAGTTTAAGTTCATTTCAGTTTGTATAATTATTTCTCACGTTTTTAAATCCCCACTCGATGCTATTTCCCTACTTGTCACTAATCGTCACGGATGGACCACCATTTTTTGGTGCAGCAGACCACTATACAGCAATAGTTTGTTGCTAATCAGCTTCTGGAAGTCTCAAAATAGCCCTTTCTGTTATCATCGATTATTTATGGTGAAAAGGTATCGATGGAATTCGTATTTCGTATTATAAACTTCGATGCAAGTTTCCAAAGATAAGAATATTTATTCCTTCATGTTTTTCGGACGTATAAGACTTATAAACAACTGCGTGAAGTTAATGACACCCCACATTAACTTAAAAATTAAATAAGTTAGTATAGTAGCACCCTAAAACACATATGAAATGTGAAGTGCAACTAGGTGAGTTCAGTGTTGACCATATTGACGTAGAGGAGGATTGTGTTATATAACTGACAGCCGGAAATTATTGCGAAAGGTAATTTTATGAGTTTGAATCACATCCCAGACCAACATTGAGAGCAACTGCGTTTTAACATTCCTGAATAATATAAAGACCACCTGAAGAAGAGATTTTGCAACAAATGTTGTAGGATTTACGTTAGCACCCTTTTATTTCGTATTTGTAAATATTGCATTGTCTCATTTTTTAGTATTTTCATGATTATAAGCCTTTGCATAAATGAACAGCTTAAATATACAGTCAGATCTCGCCGTTCGCGGGGGTTACGTTCCAGAAGAATGCCGCGAAGCGCAAAACCGCGATGCGCAAGTAAAGACATAAATGATAAAAGCGGGGATAGGTTCCATAAACTAGATTTATTTATAAAGGGTGTTTTTAAGAGGCGGAGAACTTTAAATTGAAATAAAACACAGAAAAATGTTTTTAATATCCATGAAATTGGCTTTATTTGAAAGATAATTTTTTGGAATTACTGTTTGAATATGGTTTGGGTCATGTGACCGCCATGGCTGGCGCGTACACTCTTCGCAGTAAATCAGGCTGTATTTCGGCAATAACGCGTCGATTGTTGGCTTCCAAGTGCTTAATTGTTCCCGGTTTATCGGCGTAGACATGCGACTTTACATATCCCCAAAGAAATAATCTAATGGCGTCAAATTGAACGAACGAGGTGGCTAGTTAACAGATCCACGAAACAAATCCTTTTCGTGGATCTGTTAACTGGCCACCTCGTTTGTGCGATTTGACGCGATTAGATTATTTTCTTTGAGGATATGTAAAGTCGCATGTCTACGCCGATAAACCGGAAACAATTAAGCACTTGGAAGCCAACATTCGACGCGTTATTGCTGAATTGAAATACAGCCTGATTCACTGCGAAAAGAGTGTGTGAAAATTGGACCTCCAGATTACGCCATGTACCGGTAGGGTTGCCATATTTGAAAATAACAATTTTGGGACAAGATTACAAAGGGGGGGGGGGGGGGGGTTCGTGGGGAAAAGGTAATGGTTACTTCAATTTTTCATTTTTTTTTAAATTTTATTGTAACTAATTTTACAAATAGTAGAAACTGAATACTAAAAAAACACACTAAACTATTATACGCACAGAAAACTAATAATAAAATACATTTAACAGGAACACAAAGCTCTAATAAAAATGTTAATTTTACAATATGTGGTGTTTTTAGTAGGTATATTAGACACTACCTCTACCATCACTTCTTAGGTAGTTACATATGTTTCTGCTGCAGCAGCAGTAGTTTCATTTGAAATCTTGTATCAATCATATTTCTTGGAACCTTGTATTTCTTTTAATTTTTACTTATATTAAATGTGGATCAAGGTGTTATTCACATAAAGCCACAATTCTTCGTCTTTAAAAAAACATTTGAAACCCAGGTTCTAAAGTAGCGAATAGCTAGAAATTGGATACACCATTTTTGGCAAACAACTCTTTGTAAATTATACTTGAAGCATTGAACGAGAATTTGCAGAAATTGCTCGAAATCGGTAAAACGTAATGTTTTCTTTGAAAATCGGGACATTTCGGGACAGTATTTCGTTGTGGGACAACTACCTCCAAATCGGTACAATTCCGAAAAATCGGGACGTATGGCAACCCTACATGTACGCGCCAGTCGCGGCGGTCACATGCTCGAAATCATATTCAAACAGTAATGCCAAAAAATTATCTTTCAAATAAAGCCAATTTCATGGATATTAAAAACATTTTTCTGTGTTTTATTTCAATTTAAAGTTCTCCGTCTTTAAAAAACACCCTCAAAAAATGCAAAAATACGTGCGTATGCAAACTAAAATTCCATACGTAACCTAAGTCTGCCACTTGAATCTAGAGCTCGAATGTCCATTTGTTTATTCAAGTTATAATTTTACAATTTATTTCTGGTCCAATTTGGCAACAAGAAATTCAAAGAAATAGGCTCGATAAGTGTGTTTACAAGTTCGTGATAAATAATGTTATTTAGGTGTTCCTGACATAAACCGCATACGTCTGCTGTAGGTTTTTGCTTCTTAATTTCTCGTATTATTCAATTGAAGCACCAATAAAACTCTCGCTGATTTTAATGTTATTTATTCACAACAAACTTAACCAAATATTGAAAACAACTTGTTACGACAAATGTGAATTGGCAACTGCCCGCACATGTGTGTGTGTGTGTGGACCCTTGTCGGCTTGGTTCCTGTGTGCCCTCGCTCTTCTACCTGGGCCCAAAATAACCCAAAATATCAGTGGTGTCTTTTAGATTAAACATACCGCCCACCTTGAAATGTAGGTTTCAAAATTCACTGGACAATAGTAAAATTATTGACTTGCACAAGATAATAGAAAATGCTTACATAGAATAGATAATAATCGTTAATGAATAATTAAGCTAAAGTAAATGTCTGTTTCTCTTAACCTACACTCTTAAATTAGAAACATCGTCTTGTTCGATTGGTAGCACGCACATCTTTGACACAGCCCGTTTCACTACACCCCTTGCAGTTTTTAATGTCACTACACGAGTTATGCCGTCGTCTCCTGCATAAAGTTCTTGGACACCACCCAATTGCCACGTGTAGGAGGGTGAATTATCATCCCGTAGTAGAACCATGTCGTTGACTCCAATTGGTTTGAATGGGTGGCCCTTCCATTTGGTCCGTTGCTGAAGGGTTGTTAAATACTCCGTGCTCCATCTCTTCCAGAAATGTTGATTCAGCCGGTACACTCGCTCCCAACGAGATAGACGGTTTGTAGGGACCTCCCAAAAATTCTTTTCCGGAAGAGCCGCTAAGGATTCTCCGATCAAAAGATGCTCAGGGGTGAGGACTGTCAAGTCTTTAGGATTGTTGGAAAATGGTGTTAAAGGACGTGAATTCATACATGCTTCTATTTTTACTAATAGAGTGTACATTTCATCAAACGTGAGTTTGGCATCACCGACAATTTTTCGTAAATGTCTTTTGGCGGAAATGCCAGGTGATGTTCTCTTCTGTGAGTGATTTTTCAAATTTTTTGATGATTTTCGGCCTTTGCTAGAAAATCTTGCAGCTCAACTAGTTCATTTTTGCTCCCACAAAATTAGTTGCATTATCAGAATAACTGTGGGAGCATTTTCCTCGACGTGAAATAAATATTTTTAGTGTGTTCAGAAAACTTTCGCTGGTCAAGCTGCTCACTAGCTCTAAATGAACAGCCTTTGTGGTAAAACAAACGAAAATTGCAAGATAAGCCTTTGTTACGCTTCTTGATCGTCTGGTGCCTTCTTTTATTAAAAATGGTCCCGCATAATCGATTCCGCATACATTGAAGGGTCTAGATGGTATAACCCTAGGTTGTGGTAGATTGCCCATTAACGGATGAGTTCTAGTGGGGTTCGATTTAAAACATATCACGCAGTTACGAATTATTTTTCGTACAACATTTCTTATTCGCAAAGGCCAAAATCTTAGTCGAATTAATGACATCAATAATTGTGGACCTGCATTAAAATGTTTTATATGCTCATTCGTAATAATTAGATTTGTAAGTGCATGTGAGGCAGGTAACAAAATTGGATGACGTTGCTGGTATGGTACAGCTACATGCTTAATCTGCCGCCTACCCTAAGGACTCCTTGTTCGTCTATGAAGGGGTTTAGAGACAATAGCTTGCTCTTGCGACTTATGGGTTGATTCTTCAGCAAATCTTGAATTTCTTGAGAAAACTCTTGATTTTGAGCCAGTTTGGTTAACCGTTGGTCCACTTCCATTGGTGTTAGATTTCTGGTAAATCGCAGTTCCTTGGAATTTTCTGTTATTTATAAAGCGTAAACAATATGCTGTCACTCTTATCAGCCTGGTGAGTGATAAATACTTCTCAAACAATGGTACTTCTGCCACACTGGTTAAGGCCGCTACGATTTTCCGTTTTTCTGGTAGATCTTGGATGTTATTATTAAACTGGTGTAGAACTGGCCATTTGCTTGAATTTTGAGAGAGCCACGTTGGTCCAGTCCACCAGATATTACACTTTTGCAGTTGAATAGGCTGAATACCTTTTGAAATTAAGTCTGCAGGATTGTCAAATGTACGAACATGCCGCCAAGAATATTGCCGAGTTATTTCTTGCATCTGTGATACGCGATTGGCAGTGAAGGTCTTCCAGGTGTTTGGGGCTGCTGATAGCCATGCTAGTGTTATTGTCGAGTCCGTCCAAAAATAACAATTATCGAATCTTAATCCTAGCGCTGAGTTGACTCTTTGAAATAACTGAGCTAGAGGTAGCGCTCCACATAATTCAAGTGCGGGTAATGTGATCTTTTTTAGTGGGGCTACTCGCGATTTGGAACATAAGAGTCGTGTGGTGACGTTGCCATGGTAATATTCTGATCTGATGTAGACACAGCCGCCATATGCATTTTCAGACGCATCGCAAAAAGAGTGAAGTTGGACAGTCCTGGGAGAATTGCAAACCACTCTTCGATCTACTGAAATGTTATTTAAAACAGAAAGTTGATTTCTATATTGATTCCAGGTTGTATATAATTCGATTGGAAGTGATTCATCCCATTCGAGTCCTAACTGCCATAACTGCTGCATTATCAATTTTGCCGTTATCGTAACAGGTCCAAGTAAACCAAGGGGATCATAAATACTGGCAACTGCAGATAAAATTGTCCTTTTGGTTACTTTGTCTCTGGTTTTGTCTGCCTTTATAGAATATTGTAGTGAATCGTTGGCAGCTTTCCATAACAGTCCTAACGTTTTGTTCTGCTTGTTTTTGTCAAGAAACAATGTATTTGCCTCTGTATTGTGAACTGGGAGATTTTCTAAACATTTATTTTCATTAGAAGCCCATTTTCGTAATGTAAAGCCAGCTTGCTGTAATAGTACAATGAGATCATTTCTAGTGGTGATTACTTCTTGAATGGAATCTCCTCCAAATAATCCGTCGTCTACATAAAAATCCCTCAAAATTGTACGTGCTGCTTCAGGGAAACGCTCTTGTTGTTCATCGGCTAGCTGACGTAGACATCTCATTGCTAGAAATGGTGCACAAACTGTTCCATAAGTGACCGTCATTAGCTGAAAAATTGATAGCGGTTCGTCCTCGGATCTTCTCCAAAGTATTCTTTGTAGATTAACGTCTTCCTCGTTGACCCTTACTTGGCGATACATTTTCTCAATATCCGCTGTCAAGACATATTTGTGAATTCGAAACCTTAGCAATATTTCAAATATGTCTTGTTGAATTGGAGGTCCTACCATTAGTATGTCGTTGAATGATAAACCACTGGATGTTTTTGCCGAGCCGTCATACACGACTCGGAGCTTAGTTGTCAGACTGTCTTCTTTGACCACAGCGTGATGAGGCAGGTAATATGTTGTTATATTAGCGGTGTTGGTTACAAGCTTCATATGGCCAAGTAGTTCGTACTCTTTCATAAAGTTATGATATTGACATTTATGGCTGGTTGTTTATTCAATCTTTTCTCGAGGGCTAAAAAACGTTTCAAAGCTGCTTCATATGATTCGCCGAGTAGTTTGATGTTTGCTTTAGTATGCAGTTTTACTATAAAGCGACCGTTAATATCACGTGTCATATTAGCCAGAAAATAATTTTCACACGTATTTTCTTCATCGGAATACAAATTGCAGTGAGGTTTGCAATCTTCAAGCTCCCAGGAACGTCGAAGGTCGAAATCCAAATTTGCAGATGTAGACAAATTGCAAACTGTACTTGTAGTTATGTTATTTAATTATATTTGTTTATTATTTCAATTTATTTAATACGATTTTGCCTGTCACAATCCAGCCTAAATGTGTCTTTTGTAGTAGAGGTTGATTAATTGTCTTCTTGATTTGACCTATGCATAACAATCTTCAAAATAGTTCTGCTCCAATTAACATATCCACTACTTTAGAGGTGAAAAATTCTGAATCCGCAAGTTTTATATTCGGTGGTATAACAAAATTTGTTTTGCAGATGGATACTTGAGGTAAATTTTCTGTAATTTTGTTTAATACAAGACATTTTATTGTTGCTTCAAATGTATTAAAACGAGATTTAAAGCATACCGTTACTGCATGATGAACTTGAACACTAGCTTTATTAATTCCTGCTACCGGCGTGGCCTTTGATTCTTTGGGCAAATTTAGGAGCGCTACTAACGAAGATGTTACAAAATTTGATTGCGAACCAGAATCTAGAAGAACCCTGCACACGTGTTGATTTCCACTGCTGTCATAAACATTAATTAATGCTGTAGATAATAGAATTGTAGATAATTCCTGTGATGGCAGCGAATGGTAACTAGTTGTAGCATGTTGTGCTTGGTCGGTTGAATTATTTCCGTTGATTGAATCCGACTGCGACGTTGCAATTGCTTGAACTGCATTTTCCATAACCTGTGATTGTTGAACAGGTAAATGCAAAAGAGTGTTATGGCGTTTGTGGCATTTCCTACAAGTGCTTGCATAACAACGATGAGCTGTGGTTCTTAAGCAGTTTAAGCACATTCCTTTAGACTTCATTTCCGCGATTTTTTGTTCAATGGGCATCGCTAAGAATTTGTCACAGTGAACTACATAATGTTCTTGGGAGCATAATTGACAAATAAGCCTCTTTGTTTAAACATGGGTTAATTGAGATTTATGGAAGACCGATTTCGACTTAGAAGCGATTGGTTGTTGATTTGCACTTTTGGATATAACTTCCAACGTTTGGCATTTGTGGGTTGAAAATTCAATAAGCTGATTTATTGTCGGAAGCTCGTTTGAAGTTTGCTTGCTTTCCCATTCTTTGTTAGTTATGGGGTCCACTTTAGCGGTGATTAAGTGAGTAAGCAAATCGTCCCAGGCTTCAGTCGGACGTTTTAGGGCCTTAAGTGCTTGCAGATGTTTTAAAATGCCATCCACTATTTCCCGTAAACCGGATAAACTTTCCTTCGTCAATACGGGTAAATCATAGATAGCCTTTACGTGGTATCGTACTATAATTCGCTTATTGTCGTACCTGTTCTTAAGTAAAGCCCAGGCTTCTTGATAGTTTTCCGCCGAAATTTCGAGGGATTGAATTACATCAGAAGCCTTGCTAGAAACGGATCTTTTCAAATATTGGAATTTTAGTATGTCCGTTACTGAATTATTTGCATGAATCAATGATGACAATGTGTTAAAGAATGTAAACCATTCCTCATATAACCCAGAGAAAGACGGTAGATTTATTCGCGGGAGACGAATTTGATTTTGCAATTGATTTTCGGTGTTGCTTGTAGGCCCATTTAGATTATTGGATGTATGGACGATCGTTGATTGATTATGCCTGGCAGTGAGATCTTCAGCCTTACTAATTAATCGAAAATAATTGTTTTCGAATTCTTCGCGTTCTGTACCGTCAATTTTGTTTAGATCTACTTCATCAATTTGAGATTGTATGTCATCAAAGAGCTGCCAATGTTCTTGAAATTTAGTAGTACGTTGCCGTAACTCGAGTATATGAAGTTCCCTTGGTGCATTGTTGGCCCGCACGTTGCTACGAAGTTCCCTTGTTGTAATTAACGAATTAAATTCATCCAGCTCGAAGGAACATGTAGGTTTTTGCTTCTTAATTTCTCGTATTATTTAATTGAAGCACCAATAAAACTCTCGCTGATTTTAATGTTATTTATTCACAACAAACTTAACCAAATATTGAAAACAACTTGTTACGACAAATGTGAATTGGCAACTGCCCGCACATGTGTGTGTGTGTGGACCCTTGTCAGCTCGGTTCCTGTGTGCCCTCGCTCTTCTACCTGGGCCCAAAATAGCCCAAAATATCAGTGGTGGCTTTTAGATTAAACATCTGCTTTATTTACTTACGGCCGGTCTTATGAAGGTCACTAACCTGACGTTAACTTTAAATCGCTGTTAATATAAACAAAAGCTCATCAAAACTTTGGCGCTTATGACATATTATTCATTAGTAAACAAATTTTTATGCGCTTTTGGTTATTTTAACAGCGAATTAAAGTTAACGTCAGTTTAGTGGCCTTCATAAGGCCGGCCGTTAGTGTGTGAAAGTTGAAACAGTTAACGTTGACAATTCCATCCGCGAACGGCAAAGAAGAGGGAGCACAAAGGTGCCCCGCGTAAAATCAAATCAGCGAACCGCAAAGCCGCAAACGGCGAGGTCTGACTGTATTACCTTCTAAGTATTTCTATCGAACGGAACGGAAAGATATTTTTCCGTTAATCGTTTATTTATGGGTTTCATTAATAAATAGGAAATAATGACCCCTATTAATGAATGATTTTTTTATTAATAAATGATTTATAAAAATCGTTTATTAATGACCCCTGTTAATGGATGATTTTCTATTAATAAACCATTTTTGTATGTGTAATCAAAAATACAACAAATGTTAAAACTCTAAGTGTAAAATGTTTGTCATGCAATAAAATGAGATTTTCTACCATTTAAACGATAAAATCAACGAAAATATTGTAACTACTTGTCAGGCCATTTTATACTTGTCAGTAATTTAATTAACTACATAAATCTTTGAAACAGTTTTGGTACATAATTGGCGAGTTCGCCTGTATTTCGAGTCCATTTTAGTCATAGTTCATCTCATAATACTGCAACACGATCTTTCTCTAATTGAGGCAGCTGCAGTGGTGTGACGTTGTCCTTGGCTCTGGATTGGTCGCCCCGATCGGGCGAAGCTTGGTTGTTAGCGTCGGTCGAGCGATTCAGCCTCGTGTCGGAGGATAAGACAGTCGACGTTGCGAGTTGGGTGGGCGTCCTCACGCTTCGGCGTGGGTGACGCCCGCATATTCCGTTTGTGCTGATACAACAGAGTGTTTTCTGACTTTTTAAATCTGTGTTTCCCGTTCAGTGGGAGACGCTGCTTGGCTACGTTGGTGAGTACTCGTGTTGTGTTATGGCGAGGTCCGTTTTCTGAGTCGTTATGGGCGTCAATTCGTATGTAGGCTGTTGAAGCCCATTTCCGCCGTCGTTTGTGAGACGGGATTCTTTTCCTGAGTGACCCATCCAACGGCTACGCTGTTATCGTTGTAATGGCCAAGGGGACATTGACACATTCCGCTCTTTGAAAGGGGATTCTGTAGGACGTCGCAGCATTTCGTCTTTGCCACACACATCAGGGACGAAGCGACATACCGACGCTGTGTTGAATGCCATCGCCAGCTGCAGGCCGAGCTAGCGAATAAGGTAAATCTGTGCAATAGACTATTTCGCCCGCATGTTCGTGTAAATTAACCTTTTAAGTCTGCATTTGACGTATAATTAATGCAGAGTACACTCTAGTACAAATTGAATGTTTGTGTTCTAACACTCAGTGCTGCAAGGCAGCCTTCTTTTGTCAATTAACCTTTTAAGTCTGCGCTTGGCGCTTAATTAATGCAGCGTAGACTCTAGTACGAATTTAATGTTTGTGTTCTAACACTCAGTGCTGCAAGGCAGCCTTGTTTTGTAAATTAACCTTTTTACGTTGGAACTTGACGCTTAATTAACGCATAGTACCCTCTGGTACAAATGTAGCGATTGCTGTTCTAAATTGTTTTTTGCAAGTCAGTGCGTTCTGGTGACTCGAACTCAAATACATATTTCATGGTTGCGCGTCACGCCTGTTGAGGCCTAAGTCAACGTTTAACTAGAACCGATCTAGATTTGTTGTTCGGCTCAGCTAAGCGCCGCCACTTTTAGGTAAAGTGCTTCCAGCTGGGCGTACCCCATAAGTCGTTACTACAAATTGTCATACGTGCCGACTACATCGGTACTACTGTAAGGTGTTTGTTTGGTCACGTGGAGTGGCCCAATAGATGTATTAACTGTATCGGCTTATGATTTTTCCCTTGTGTCTTATGCATGTTTATTTACAGGGTGACTGAGTCACTGTATTACGACCAATGTAAGGTGAGGCCGGGACGTAGCGGATGAGCACTGCAGGTAGGTTGTTGTGTCTGTCGCTGCGTTGTAGCTTCCAGAAATAGTTATTTGAGTATTCTTCGCCCCGTTTGACCCTCAAGGTCCGGTTGAACGTGGGTTTCCTGAGTTGGATCCTGTGGCGTATCGTATTAAAACACGCCCATCTCCATGAGAATATTTGAGTCGAGGCTTTAGCCTGTTTTTGACGATTTTCAGGGTAAGCTTGCACATTTACCGGAATTGTCTAGTTATTTGGTACTCACACAGTCGTGGGTGTCGATAAGTCGTTTTGATACTGTAACATACTATAAGTCGTGTGTTAAGCGGTGATCTCAACAATTAACGTGTGCGCTAGCGCTCACATGTTAAAATGTCTCGATTAATTATTATTAATCGCTCTCATTAACACATTGGTGTGTTAAATAACTATTAAGAGGCCGGGGGTAGCTTTTACAATATCGGGGCTAAACGGTCAGTTGACGGTTTGAAAAGTGTATGGCTGGATCTACAATTTGATACCACAGAGGGTGGCATTTCGTTGCGAAAGCTCTTGTGTAATTTCTGAAGTGATTTGTGATAATTACGTGGATTAATCAAAAGATTAAATAATAAAGTATATTATAGACGTTATTATTGCTTGAGTAGCTTTATAAAGAGCGTTGTATACAGTTCGGTGATGGAGCTGAGTTGAACACTGTTTCATTGTTGTTATCGATTAAATAGTTTTAGGGAGCTTTGTTGTCTGGGTCGTTGCTCATTATTTTACTCCTGGGTTGGTGTCCAAATCGGCAGCTATACTAAATCCCAACTAGGATTCCAATCTTCGGATTAGTGCGGTTCTCGGAACCACTGTCTGGACCAAGAATTAGAAAGTTCGGCAGTGGTCCTATAACAGTTTGAAGTTTGAAGTATTCACTCGTTCATAAATATCGCGTGGATGGAAATATTTGTTGCTCATACTTAATTTATGCAACGCACGTTGTTATCCCTTATAAGCACAAAAAAGGGGGGTTGGTAGAATAATACTTACGTTAATTGCTCAACGAATCGGAGCAGCATTCAAAGCACCAAATTGCCTCACTCAGCCAATGCCTAGGCGAGTCACTACCAATCGCTAATTAGGGGTCGCCGATCAGCTGCAGCCGAAGACGACCGTGGGTTCATTAGATGGGGGAAATGGCGCCACCAAGTTAGGTAACAAAAAATTAAGTTTTAACCCCCTAATTCAGCGATTGCTAGATTACGCTCCAGCTAAATTGGAACACTGAGAAATTAATAAAACGGCGCAAAACTGAAGTCAAACAATCAAGTGTAATCAAATGACAAATTCGTTTTATTCACTCGTAAAGCCGGGCACACACATAAAATACATGTAAGTAAAAGTTTAGGGCCGATGTATATGCATATAAATGCCCCAAGGATCCTTGTTTACAGAATGGGGTGGCCAATTAAAACAGCAAATCATAAAAATAATGGAAATTCCTGCAGGCTCCCGGAGAGTGACGGTAAT
>OW679200.1:17134848-17313219 GCA_940337035.1 Agriotes lineatus
GTTATTTAACCAATAAATGTTAATTGCTTTATATTTATAGCGTAATTTTTTATTTGTGTGTCCTAATACAATTTTTGCAATAACCCGGCGAGATTGATAGTCGAACACTTGCATGCTAGCTGTCGACCTAAAAAGATAAGATAAGATATAACATGATAAAACCTTGAGAGAATATGATTCACATCAATAAAAATAAACTAAAGTCATAAAGAACCGTAGCAATATTTATCCAAAAGAGTCACATTATTCAGAGTTGTTACCGAAACTTTGCATTCAGCTGACGAAACTTGGTGCTCTACTACTGTTACAAAGCCACAAACCAAACCAAGTATGTAAGAATAAACAAAAATTATAGCCATAGCAATAATGATTAAATAATCCATGATCAGATTTCTCTATTAATTCTATGCCAGATTTCAAATAAGCATGCAATACTTGGAACTAGGTGGTAGTCATAACTATCGCCGTGATAGGTCGAATTCAATTCATCAGTACAACCATCTGAAAATCAAATATTTAAAAAAAATCTCAATTTCACATTAGGTATGAATCCTAAAAATATAAAAAGGAAACCGATAACTAGTGAACAAAAAAGGCCTGCTTACCTCTATTTGAATGGTATAGGGCAAAATTACTCTAAAACGTGAGCACTCAAACAAACTGATATTTTCCTATTGAAAAACTGCGTTTGAGTTTATAAATGCAGAATGACTGCCTGGGTATAATTTACGTCCAAGAAATTTATCATTGAGGAGACTAACGCCTATAAAAATTTTAAATATAGAATGTCTGCATTTATGTTATTGTTGGGTACCGAACATATTTTTATAATATATTCTCAACGTAAAAAGTCCACTCCAATTATGGCTATTGAGTTGAAGGACTGCCTCTATAGTGCTATGTTACCGTTTCCCACAAGGCTAGAACGACTTAAAAGTTAATAGCTTATGTACTAAGTGAAATTAGAAATAGGACAATCAAGAACAAAATCTTGCTGCTTAACAGTCTTACTGTATTACATTGGTATTAATTTGTTACTTGGCATGACAATCTTTAGTGAATTGTATATTTATAAACAGAAACAAATTCTCTCTTTGCAAAACCCAGTGAAAAGGAGCGTCGGTTAAAGCTCAAAACCAACAAAATCTATTTGTAAAGCGTGATTTTTGCCATAATTCTTTGTCTATTGTCATAGTAATTAGCACAAATCGTCGAACATTAGTGCCACAAGCTGTGGAGTGACTACAAACGCGATTTAATAATATTGACAGTGAAATATTTGCTGAGCGTCGCATGCTGGCAACTCATCACTAAGTATTTTAAGACCGCAATAAAACAAAACCAAGATGGAGCAACGAGTAACAAACGAATTTAGTTGCCGTACGACTGCAGTGCCGCATTCAGCGAATTTATTAACAGAGCAGGAGCGAGAAAATTGTACCCCCATCGAGAGAACTAAAACTACAGGCCAACTAATATCGCATGAAAATCCTGTAGAACGTCCAAAGTTTATGTGTGTGCGAAAATGTATTACATTCTGTACGGAATACAAAAACATAGAAGTCGAAGTCAAAACGACTACAATAGTAGATTTTAGGTTGATAATTAAAAGTAAAATTTACTCATTTAAAATCATTTATTTGAAATCCACAGGTATCCATGGTTTCAGAAATATTTTGTAGGAGTAATTAAACAAGTAATCTGATCATAATTCCGAAAAGGCGATTGATTTAATTAAGCCTTAATTGATTGAGATTTGATAATAGCAATCGATTTTTGTCAACTATAATTTAACATTTATTTAATTTATTTATTTAACCGCAATTAGTTCCATATCGTGTTATTGTACCTAAACTGAAATAAAAATATATCTATTTTTGCTACAAATTGTGCTTTAATTTACTGGAATTAAATTGCAACATGGAAGTGTTGTTTAAAAAATAATTTGTCTGGCAGTTATACGAGAGAAAGGGGAGGGTTAACTTTGTTAATCTTCGTTCATCCTATTAAAATTGTGCTACAGGTAAGTGATTGAGATTATTAGTGATAAGAACCCTGAGATTAGAAATCTATAAGCAAGGTCACAGCAATAGAATACAAGTTGGTACATGCAGCTCGCAAAAGTTATTAGTTTGATGTCTTTGAATATTCTCCATAAATCTAACACAAGGTATTACTTATTCGATATCCACCGATAAAAATGCTCTGTACATTTAACAGGTTTTTTGGCTCTTTTCGAATATCTTGCCATTCTAAATTTTGTTTAAAAAAAATTAAATTCTATCAACAGTTCAACTAATGGGACGAAATAATGTAAGTAACGTTTATTATCTTCTTTCCTGATCTCTTTATATATTATGTACCTAACCGTAAGCTGCGGCAGCCACCCAGTAACTTGAACAACAATCTTCTTTTCTAGAAATTTTAATGACATTGTCATAATGACAATTCGTTTCCACTTTGACTCCTCTGGTATCTCGCATTCAGTTAAGCGCAGACGTTCTTTTTCCACTTTCACTTTTGACATCTCCGCTTTGACAAGTTTGTTATAAATAATGGAATTTTCTATTACGGATGACACTTCTAAAAATGCTGAATGGTACTGAAAATTTTATCAGAAGATATACCAATATTACTCGAGTCGTTTTGTGTTGAGTTAGTATCAGCAATTTTTTCTTTTCTGGATACATTTTTCGGAAAAATTTTTAAAACTGTGGGATCCACGTTACTACGATGTGTAGAGTGTAAAAGATCTCTTGCTAGGATTAGTACTGCTTAGACTTGGCAAAATTGAGTTCGACTATATACCACAGCAGTCGGGGCGGCGTCTAGTTTTCTAAATTTTAAATTGTTGATTAATGCCAAATCGCTTTAATGATACCTTGTTGGCTAATTGTGATTTACAAGGTTTCTGTTTTATATTTAAACACTGGCATTATACCGGGTGCTGACTTGGGCGACGCACCATAAGAATTTGCATAGTAAATTCTTTATGTTCAATTATTTGATCCCCTAATTATTTTAGAGCTAAAGTGTTTATACATTTTTTGTAAAGACAAAAATTCTGCACCCATTCATACTGTTGCTAACAATTTTTCATTTTCCGGAACTGAAAGAATGCAAAAAACAAACTAGCATTTTCACAAAAATCAGTGATGTCATGGAATTATTGAAACAAGCCAATACCAACGCAAATGCGTGCGGAGCGACAATATGTGTTGTTTGTTTGTTTGTCATTGATGTTTCATTATTAATTATGTTCAGCTTAATGTCTCTAAGGTACCTAGACCTTGTCCACAACAAAAATGGTTTTACGAGTATGGTGGACGTTCGTTAACTAAGCTCCTTGTTTATTGTAAAATATCCGTATCGGCAAATTCCAAACAGGACAACCATTAAAAGACTGATTTATTTTAAGTTTAAGGCTACAGGCACGTTATTAAATAATTGTATGTGTAATAATGAGGTTCAGAACTTACACCAAAACGAGAAAAACGACAATAAATTCAATCTTTTCACGGCAGTGACTGGATGATCGCCCCGCACGCACTTGCGTTGGCACTGGCTTGTTTCAATAATTCCATGGCATCACTGATTTTTGTAAAAATGCAAGTTTGATTTTTTGCATTTCTTCGGTTCTGGAAAATGAAAAATTGTTAGCAACAGTATGAATGGATGCAGTATTTTTTTCTCTACAAAAAATGTATTTACACTTTAGCTCTAAAATAATTAGGGGAGCAAATAATTGAACATAAAGAATTTACTATGCAAATTCCTATGGTGCGTCGCGCAAGTCAGCACCCGGTACGTTTCATAGCCTGGGAATGAAAAAGCTACAACCTCTATTAAAAAGTTGGATTCGCAAAGGAACGGATTCGGTTTAAATATGATTTTCATGGGCAAGCATCAATCAAAATAATTGTAAGTAGCTCATAGCGTAAAATCTTAAATAATTCTCACGCTGCTATAGTTATTAAGGTACCAAAAGCATTATGAGTAAAATAAGAGCCCAAGATTGTTAGTGTACTAACCGAGGGCCTTTGGCCCGAGGTGTGTACAACAATCGCGGGCTCTTAGCTCATAATGCCCGTGGTGCCTTCAAGGTTTTATGTCCTACCAATTTTCTTACCTAATTCATACTCATATTCAATTCATATAATTACTACTAGAACGCGTTGGCCAGCCTACGTCTGGCCCTGCCAGCGTAAAGAAACGGTTAACAATAAAAATGCTTGCTTAAGCTGGTAGCCAGCCGACGTCCGGCCCTGCCAGCGTTAACAATACAAATGCTTGCTGCGTCGCCACTTGTGCGCGGTCGGCATGTGCGCGCGCCACTTGCTAGTTTGCAGGCCCTTCATGCTGCGTGTGCCGGTGCCACTCGCGCTTACGATCTTCATGTGCGGGCGCCAGTGCTTACGGTCGGACGGCCGACGGCATCAGCTCTTATAATATAAGATGCTATAGTACTTAAGATTGATCTAGCTAGCTGAGCTGTCATTAATTTTCATTGTGACAGTGGTGCATAATAAAAATGTTTGAAGAAGGTGAAATTTCAGAAGAAATATTATTAAAAGCTGCTAAAGCAGCTGAAGCACTTGTTCCCAAAAAGAGCAAGAAAGCATATGACAAAGAGTACGATTCATTCGAAAAATGGTTGAGTGAAAATTCAGTTAGTACGGTCAATGAGATAATTTTAATGGCGTATTTTCAAGATTTGTCGGAGCACTATGCCCCGAATTCATTATGGACAAAGTATTCCATGTTAAAAGAGGAATTAATAATCAACAAACGTATAAAGGCCAATGAGAAATTTGTGCACCTAGAGCAGTTCTTGAAACAAACTGGAAGGAACTATCTGCCTAAAAAATCTAAAGTTCTCACCCGTGACCAAGTTATCAAGTTTCTCAAAGAGGCACCGTCCGAAAAATACCTGTTGGATAAGGTAGTGTTAGTAGTTGGCGTGTTTGGAGCATGCCGGAGGAATGAGCTGGTGAATATGCGAATTTGTGACGTTCGAGACAGAGGTACGGATATTGTTAGCGATATTCCACAATCCAAAAACGGTTAACGGAGGAACTTTATAATAGTTACCGAAAATGAAATGGATGCGTTGAAAGTTGTCAGAGAATACATGGCATTGCGCCCCAAAAACTGTGTGTCTGATAGATTTTTCTTATGTGTTCGTGATAAGAGATGTACTGTACAGCCTGTAGGTAAAAACACATTTGGAAGTATACCTTTCAAAATCGCGAAATATTAGAATTACCCGATGCTAAAGCATACACAGGCCATTGCTTACGGCGTACAGCAGCAACACTGCTATCAGATGCAGGGGGCAGTTCAGAAAATGTGCTGAGATTAGGGGGTTGGAAAAGTGCCTCAGCAGCTAGAGGATATGTCGACAATAGCGAAAGTTTCAATCGAACAAATGCGTCTTTTGTTGCTGGTTTAACAACAGTCGGAGAATCTGTCTTAGAGGTTAAGTCAAGCGACTTTTCGTCGATTGCAAAGGCAAATATAAATGGAGGTGTTTCATTGTCGGGCAATTTTGAAAATTGTACATTTAATATATCAAAGTGATTTTGAATTTTATTTTCCTAGTTAAATATCAGTTGTAATTTTTGAAATAAAAGTTGTATCCAAAGAAACAAATACTGTTAATTTTTCATAATAACCCTAGAATTCTTATGAAGAAAATAATTGCCCTGGAGCGTTATTTTGTATCTAATGTACCTTAAAATAGGGTCATTAATTGCAATTAATGTACTGGTAGAACATAAACATTTTAACAGGTCCTTACATGCATCCTTTCGATTAGGAGTAGATCCTGAGGATCGTCAGATGAAGGCCCAATATTCCGGTTAGATATGTCTACAAACGTCTGTATTGCTGGACCAAGCGAATCTATATTATTCTGAGGTTCCGTAAATCCATACCATGTGACAAACAAAAGTAGGACTAATCCATTGTGAATATTTATTCTGTCCAGAAGGATTAGCATGTCGTAGATCTAAAAAGATAATACGTAGTTAATTCATTTTTATAATAAATTATATTTTACATTGACATACCACAATTTTAACTGTAACTATACATAATTGTGATGTGCGAATGAGCAATAAATCAGTGTTTTAATGTATTTGTGCAGCATTTACGATTATAGTACATATTTCGTTTTCTTCCTAAGCGCTTGTTACTCCTTTTAATAGCTATTTAAGTAACAAGAAATGTAAGGACCTATTAACATTTGAGGTAGGCAAGTACAAGCCAAGGCAAAGCCGCGGCTTGTTGCCTGCCGAAAATGTTAATAGGCGATACATTCCGAGTTATCTTATTATATTTTTCCCGCTGCTTATCGAAATTTTCCTAGATTTTCGTTTGGTTTGTTACCTGTCACCAGGATTAATTTTCGTGAGTCGTCTTATCTGTGAATGTCACATGTCACATAAACACTTGCAATTATAAACAAAGCGTCTAAGTCTGCATCTTGCGTTGCTAATTTTATTATCCTAAGAACTTGCTCTATGGAGTTCAAACGTGGTAAAATAACTTACGAGCATGCAGCACGCGCTAATTGACCGCGTTCTGCATTTACTCAAGAAAATGTTAATGGTGCGGACGACATAATCAGAAAAGACCGTATGTTTACAACTCTGGTAAATATTATACAATATTGGTTACAAAACATCGTGGAAAGTATCCGCAATGCCAAACTTCAAGGAAAATAAGAACCTGAACGTGAAGATATAGAAGACCAAGGGAGCTGTATAAAAATCGTTATCAGGGAGGCGGTGCAAGAGGTAATTGAAAAAAAGTCTAGGAGTAATAAAAATGGCTGGTTTGACGAAGAATGTAGAAATGCGGTGCAACAGAAAAAAGCTGCCAGAGAGAAGATGTTACAGTGTATGACACGAGTAAATGCAGCAATATAGGAACAAGCACGGAAACCGCCAATAAATGCTGCATAAGGAAAAAGAGAAAGTGTGTGAAAAAAAGAGGAAATAGAAAGATTCCGACAAAAGCGTGATGCCAGAAATATGTATAAAACAGTGAACGACGCGAAAAAGGATTCCAACCACGAATCGATATCTGCAGGAACAACGAGGAGGAATTGACCTGTGAGAAAGATGAAATAATGAAGATATGGGCGCAGCATTTTTAATTTCTATTAAATGAAGCAGAAATAAATGAAGAAGAGGACCAGGCAAGCAGGAAAAATAAATAGCAAAAGCCATCCCAGGATATAGACGAGATGAGAAAAGAACCAAACAGCCAGGAAGTTCAGATACTCTCATATGAAGAAGTTGAGGAGGCTATTAACAAACTGAAACGTAATAAGTCTCCAGGAATAGACGATATTTCGGTAGAACTGACCAAGAAAGGTAGCGAAAAGTTGCACTCGGCTATCTTAAAACCAATACAAATAATATGGGAAAATGTCAGATGAATGGGAGGTTGGCATCATCTGTCCCATCCATAAAGAAGGACAAACTAAAATGTGAAAACTATAGAGACATCTGCCTGCTACCAACAACATACAAAGTACTAACACATAATAAAAAATATAAGCGACTGAACCCATTGATAGAAGAAATTATGTATGACTATCCAGTTGAATTTAGAAGAGGGGGATCGACAAATGATCAAATATTTACGATACATACGATTTTGAAGAAATGTTGGGAACTTAACATTGATACTCACCAACTATACGTCGACTTCAAACAGGCGTACGACAGCTTAAACCAATATAAAATTTAGGAGACCATGAGAGAATTTAAAATTCCAAAAAATTAACACGCCTAACGAAACTAACGGTTACGGAAGCGAAATAAGTGAGTAGGAAGTAGGATATGCAAAGTAGAAAGGAGTGCCAGACAATGGGAGGTACTCTCACCCCTACTGATTAACCTGACTTGCAAAAAATGATACTCTAAATGAATATAAACCCAGGAGGCACAATATACAATAGAAGTGCGTCAGTATTGGCCTATGCAGATGATCTAGTAATCATAGGAAGAAGGAAAGAAAATATCGCAGAAATTTATACATGCATAGAGGAAGAGGGACAACGAATGGGACTGCAAGTAAACGAGGAAAAAACAAAATACATGAGGACTAGTAGAGCAGAACTACGAGAGTAATCCCTCGGAATACTACACAAGGAATTTGAAAAAGTTCAAGTAACCGTGTTTGCCTCAGACTCACTGTTACGATCTAAAATACTGTCTCTAAGCAGTAAAATACAACTTTACATAACGATAATTAGACCAGTGGTTTGCTATGGACGTGAATCATTGTCCGTACACAAGACTAGTAAGGAACTGTTAAATAGATTCGAAGGAAAAGTCTTGCGGAAAATATATGGTCCACTGTATGAAGGATGAAGATCGAGAATGAATTTCGAGGTCAGACAGTTATATGGAAGTCAAGATATAGTAGGATGGGTGAAACATATTAGATGGCTGGGGCATGTGTGGCGGATGCCCGAAGACAGACTCCGCAGACCTTAAGAAAATAAAATAAACAAAGATGGCAGAATGTAGGGAACAGGGAACAGTTGAGGAATGTAGTGAAGGAAACCGAAGAGCCCTACATGGGCCACAGTTCGAGAGAGAGAGAGAGAGAGAGAGAGAGAGAGAGAGAGAGAGAAAGCGATCTGATGGGCCTGCCAGTGCTACTTTTATCTAAAAATGACTTTGAATTGTTGATGAAAACATTTTATATTAAAAATCGTACGACACTCATTAATGACCAATAGAAAAATTAGTTCACGAGCAGTAACCCAGACAACTAAAAAATTTCTTGGAAATTTTTTATAGGTAGACATTACTTCCTTTTAGGGTTTGTGTCGTTACGATTTTCTTACCGAATCTGCATTGGAGCATTAATTCATATCCGGAAATAATTTTTCGTGCATTCCAACAACGTCCTAATTTGCCCTCTCGTCCCGCTCGGGCAAATTAATACGACGTTGTTGCAACGCACTCAAAAAAATTCCGGAAAGAATTAATGCTCTTATGAGATTATATGTGAAAACATTTTATATTTTTCGTTTCGCAAAATATGCCCGCGGTATTAAAGTTGTGCATATTTATCTATGGTAAACATGATTAAGCATAATTTGTTACCCTGTCCATCCATGGTATACGTAACATACGTCGGTAGATCTATATCTCGAAAGCTTCTAATTTATTTATGGTTCCTTGTTTTATGATTCTACTTTCTACACCATACAATAAAACTGCTTGAGTATTGTAGGTTCTCAGCGAAAATTAAAAAAAACAATGAGGTTAAGAGTGACTTAATTTTAGTAAACCTATGATTAAACATAGATGGAATAAGTGCGAGGGAGGATTCATATACTCGTAGCCCGACTAGCAAGCAGTTGTTGCAGTTTTTGAATTTTAATAAGCTATTAATATAACCTTGCTAGAAATAATTTGTTACGGTATCAAAACGACTTAACGACACCCACCCAAGGGGAGCGTCGCACGACTGGATCAGTCCTGGAAAACTGGCACACTTACCCTGAGATTCGTTAAAACAGACTAAAGGCCTCGGCTGAAGCGCTCAGGGAGTCGGGCGTGGTTCAAACGGTACGTCGTTGGGCAAGCGTGCTACGACATATACAGGGTACGTCAAAATTATAAGGGCGCCACCAAGCCTGTAGTAAGGGTGTGACCGAATAACCCGGCATGGACGGTCATCGGTGGCGAAGTATTCAAGATACGTGGTACGGAAAAAAGTTGGTTCCGGCGGTCATACAACATCATGACAGTCGTTAGTGAGGTTGGAAGTCCTCATAACTGCACAGCGACGCCTATAATTGGCCTAACGGCTGTTGGCTGAGTGCGAATTAAATAAATAAATAAATAAATACTCCGTCGATAAGGGTACTCGCGAGCGGTAAGCTCGGACAACAATTTCGTGACTGAAAATACTGGAATTGAAATATTGGAACCTTTTGGCCGCGGCTGCGCAACGACCAAACTTACCTGCACGCTCCGATCTCTCAAGTCCCGTCGTACACCAATCTTTACACTGAAGGGAACTATTTGAAACAGAGCATGCACAAGGCGAACAAGAATAATACGTCCCTTAATTAGATATGCGTCTATTAGTCAATTTCTACATTCGGGCAGCAAATCGTGCCGCCAAACTTATGTTATCTCTTAAGAAAAATACGCATCAGCTGATGGACACGCTAATGCTACGGTACAACACACAACACTGGCCGCTGTTGGTTCGTCACTCTACATCAACCAGAACAGTGAAAAATGGGCGTTAGTTCATAACAATGAATCATACGCCTGCGTAGGCGACGGAAGCAGTGTAGCTATTGTTAAACACGGCGCCGCAAAGATATGCGACGAATTAACTCGTAGCCTAATTTATTAGGCAGAGGGGGGGGGGCAGCGTAACTGCAATACTTGGCCAAAAAGGGGGCTAACATAGCCTCGCAAAGATATGTGAATTTTGAATATATATTCCAGCCAATGCCACGTCGCCCAGGCATGCGATAAACGAACTTAAACGAAGCACGAAGCCAGCGCACATATGAAAAGTCTCGAACAAATTGTAATATTGACGGCGTCGCACGGCTATGCGATGCGTTCGTTTGCTGATTAATCGGTTAGGTACAAACAAACCCGCACACCTGCAGTTACTAAAATGAGGGTTAGCGACGACCGCTTCACACAGACCGATACGAAGAGTTCACCACTTGTTCATACGGTTAAACACCAAGCTTACGCACATGCAATTACTGAAATTAGGGCTAGCAACGGTCGCCTTACAGAAACATATGCGAAAAGTTCATTAATTTCTTTATACGGTCAGGCACAAAGCTCGCACCCATGCAACATTTAAGTGAAAGTTAACGACGGCAGCGTCAGAAGGCATCGTAGCCCCAGAGCGCCGCATAAAATAGTAATAAGCGAGCAAGAAGCACAAGTACGCCTTCGCAGAAAAACCACAAACGCAACATCGTTTGCACAAGTAACAACTATTATGTTTAAATGGTTCTATTATAGGTACCTTAATTCGTAGACGGTCCTTGAGAATGGCGTGCAGCCTGATTTACTGCGAAGAGTGTGTGAAAATTGCACCTCCAGATTACTTCATGTACACGCCAGCCGCGGAGGTCACATGCCCGAAATCATATTCAAACATAAATGCCATAAAATTATCTTCCAGATAAAGCCAATTTCATGGATATTAAAAACATGTTTCTGTGTTTTATTTCAATTTAAATTTGTATCCCTCTAAAAAAACACCCTTTACATTCATATAAGTCAGAAATTATTGTCTTTGAGAAAAATTCATATGCGATTTTCAAAATTTAGATATTAACGTGAACAATACAGAAATTCCTTTAGTTTAACGTGCAAAAAATGAAGGGGATCTATTTGGACAATTCCCTCGCATTTTACAATCATATTTCGAAAAACATCCAAGAAACCTACGTAAATTTTCGTATATTACATCATCACAAGCGTTAACTCTCTGTTAAAATTAAAACTGCACTGTGCAAATCTTTAGCTTTATCACAGCTTACTTTTTGTATCCCTCTATATTTTCCTTGTTTAAGTTCTATTGATAGGATAAGAGTTTAGCGAGTACAGAATTTCTGCCTTCGTTATACCGATGGAACCACAATTATATACAGGTTGTCTAAATTTGTACGGACCATGGCACTTCCATGAGCTGTAAACAATTCACATACTATTTGCCATAAGAGTAACCGAAATAATATATGTAACTATCACTAATTATTACCAAAGGACAACAATGACAAGTCATTTCTGACCTACATTTGTATATGAAAAGATAAAATATTTATCTCCAACCCAATTATTTATTCACAGCTTGGCTCGACTTACGGACAGTATTAACAGCAATAAAATAGGTACTAAATATTTTATACACCAACATTTGTTTTATGGTCTCTGAAACTATGGCAGATAGAGACGCGATAAATAACAGAAATCATGAATTAGTTTTACGAACTTCATTTAACACAACTTTTGTTTTTAATAAGCATTCCATGCGCGATTGCATGTTGGTCAATAACTAAGCTTCCCTATTTTCTTAAATTTCTGTAATTAGTTTACTATCAAATTTAAATTAGAGTACTTAGAACGTAAAAGTTTGAATTGTTTCAAGTAAAAAAACTTTTTACTTTTTGCATTGAGCTGATCATTTTCGAATTATCACGTGAGATGGTTTTTTAATGGAAAAGGAACTTCATCCTGATGTAGGGTAAAGGTATAGGTATATTGTTTTACTTAATAGCCATGGTGAAATGCATACTTCATCTCCTAACCTACAAGGTTGATCCAAACTTCGTAAAAATTCACCACGCAAAATTTTAGGTAAATCACACAATACCAAGGTTTTATATTTTTACAATATTTGTATTTTTCATGTAAAAGTGTTTTATCCCACGTATAGTTCTTTTTTCGAAAAGATATAAAAATAACCCTCAATACCGCTCACTCTGTTAAGTTCGAGTCCTCACGCTACGAAGCAAGTTGTCTAACATTGTTTATTAGTTACACCTAATTATTTGTGTAGTATAGTGGTATCAACATTAGTGCAACGCAAAACCTTCGCGTTGTTTACGTAAAGATCACGAATGCAGTCTCATCGAAAACATAACAAACCAAATTACAGAAGCAAAACTACGTTCAAATCGGCAAGTGATGAGTGTTTTTTATTAAAATAATTTACTTGTAGTTAAATTGTCCACCAAAGCAAGCGCGACCTTAATATTGTAAAATAAGTTATAGTTTTTTAGTAAAAAAACTCGAATTCCAACAGAAGGAAATAAATATTATATTGAAAAAGTTATATCCCTGTATCATGAATAGCAAGGTTTACAGAACGGGTTAGGTAGAGAAGCAGAATCAAGCGAAATTTGTTGGTAAATTGATGATTTATTTCATATTGCCCATGAGAATGTGTTAAGTAGCGTAAAGAACGAAGAGGACAAGCAATTTTTACTATTTCAATTTACGAAGTAACTACCGGGTTCCACGGCTGACATTGACAGCAAGTTTAAGGCAAGTGAAGAAAATCAACAGAAACGCATTGAAATGTAAACAGAAACTAGAAATAGAACCTACGAGGAAATGGAACGAAATGTCAAGGTTAAGCTACCATCATTGTCAAGCAGTGATAGTAAAGATCAAAGAGCTAGCCAACATTCTAATGTTCCAGGTGAAGATGAACGATCAGGCTCAAGTGATACAATAAGAGTAAGTAAACCAAGTACTTCTGGCACAAGAAATGCACTAAATTGTTTCACGTCACGTCTGTCTGAAGCCTTAGATAGCTGCAAAGTCGGCGACCGAAATCCGAAATCTTTTAATGGTTGCTACAGGAGGTTTTAGCTTCAACATTGAAAGCTTCATTTCAACGTAGACGAAAGGAGCTCAGAGGACATAGGCAAGAAGAAATTAAAGAATAAATTAATCTAAGGGATTGCAACGCCTCAGTATTACACTGGGATGGCAAACTACTTCCAGCTTTATCTGGCATGTGTTACGGTATCAAATTCATCTTACGACACTCATGTCTGTCTGAGTGCCAACTAGCTAGACAAGTCCGGAAAACGAACACTCTCACCCCTGGAAATCGTAAGGAACAGGCTAAAGGCCGCAGATCGAATACGCTCAGGTAGAGAGCGTGGTTCTAAAACGAGACACCACAGGGCAAGCGTGTTGATATCTACATAGGGTGTTACCAAATGAAGGGGCGCCACAAGATACAAATCAGGGAACCCACGTTCAACTGGACCTTGAGGATCAAACTGAGTGAAAAATACTCAAATAACTATTACATAGTGACTCAGCCACCCAGTAAACAAACATGCACAAGACACAAAGAGAAAAATCATAAGACGGTACAGTCAATACATCTATTGGGCCACTTCGCTTGACTAAAGAACCATTTACAAGTTCCGACGTAGTCGGCTCGTACAACAATCAGTACTACCTACTTAAGGGATACGCCCAGCTGGGAAGCGCTTTATCTAAAGTTACGTCGCATGCTGAGGCACACAACAGGACAAAATTTCGTACTCGCTACCTAGCGACTAGTATATGACCGGTAACACACGCTCACGCGTGAGATTCACACCTGGGTGTACCAGACACAAGAATGCGAGTTTAATTATAAATAACTAACAAGACGTCTTGCAGAGAAGCCGTGTACGACACTGACTATTAGTTTAAATGCAAAACACACAGAGGCTGCTCGCTGAGACGCCGTGTGCGGCGCAGTATATTAATTAAATGCAAATCCAATAAAGGCGGCTTGCAGAAACGCCGTGTACGACACTGGATATTAATTTAATGGCAAGGCAAACAAAGGCGGCTCGCAGAGACGCCGTATACGGCACTGGATATTAATTTAATTGCAAGGCAAACAAAGGCGGCTCGCAGAAACGCCGTATACGACACTGGATATTAATTTAATTGCAAGGCAAACAAAGACGGCTCGCAGAGACGCCGTGTGCGGCACAGTATTTAGTTTAAATGCAAGTCAAACAAAACCCGCTCGCAGAGACGCCGTGTACGACACTGGATATTAATTTAGTTGCAAGGCAAACAAAGGCGGCTCGCAGAGGGGCCGTGTGCGGCACAGTATTTTAATTTAAATGCAAGTCAAACAAAAGCGGCTTGCAGAAACGCCGTGTGCGGCACAGTATTTAGTTTAAATGCAAATAGTCCAGTTACATTAGAATCCGTCTGCCAAAAAAATCCAAGTGAGCTGAAATTTTTCGTACACCTTTATTTTGACATTACAAATAATGTCTCAAAGTCCCCATCGATATCATGCTTGCGTCTTGAGTTATTCAAGGTCAAAGGTGACAGAAATAAGTTTTTCCGCAAATATCTCTCTTTCTATGGGTCGTATGACATTTTTTAGTTATTACAAGAAATGAAGGCTAGGAAATTCTCGACAAAAAAGATTATACCGGTTTTTTACGTAGAACTAACCATTCAGTAAATAATACACTGTTAAGTTTTGTAGACGGGCTTTACTTTCTTTTACGATAAAGGAAGTATTGGATTCACCCCAAAATTTCGAAAGTGTGTTTTCAACAGATCTTCACTTTCTAGAGTCCCCTGAACCCAAAAACATGTTTTTGCTCATTGGTCTGTGTGCTTGTGTGTCTGTGTGTCTGTCTGTCTGTGAACAGAATATCTCAAAAACGAAAAGAGGTATGGCGTTGAAACTTGATATATAAGTTTTGTGTATTATCTATAAACCATTTTAGAGATATTCAACTGAAAAATGAGCTATATTACATCAATACACATTCAAATTGTAATAAAAATGTAATTTCTGAAAAAAATTGTTAGAGCCGTTTTTGAAAAAATCGAAAGAAACTGAAAAATCACAAGAGTAAACACCATACTTCCGGTTATGCAATTCTCTTCAAAATCTTGCTGTCACATTTAGATAATACACAAAACTTATATATCAAGTTTCAACGTCATACCTCTTTTCGTTTTTGAGATATTCTGTTCACAGACAGACAGACACGTAGACACACAAGCACACAGACCAATGAGCAAAAACATGTTTTTTGGGTTCAGGGGACTCTAGAACGTGAAGATCTGTTGAAAACTCAATTTCGAATTTTTGGGGTGAATCCAATACTTCCTTTATCGTAATAGGAAGTAAAACCCGTCTGCAAAACTTAACAGTGTATTATTTGATGAATGGTTAGTTGTACTTTAAAAACCGGTATAATCTTTTTTGTAGAGAATTTACTGGCCTTCATTTATTGTAATAACTAAAAAAGTCATACGACCCATACAAATAGAGATATTTGCGGAAAAACTTATTTCTGTCACCTTTGACCTTGAATAACTCAAGACGCAAGCATGATATCGATGGGGACTTTGAGACATTATTTGTAATGTCAAAATGAAGGTGTATGGACAATTTCAGCTCACTTAGATTTTTTCGGCAGATACTGCGTTTTTCAGTCTAATGTAACTGGGCTAATATCAAACAAAGGCCGCTCGCAGAGACGCCGTTTACGGCACGGTATATTAATTTAAATGCAACTCAAACAAAAGCGGCTCGCAGAGACGCCGTGTGCGGCACTGTATTTAATTTAAATGCACATGCTGGTGAAACAGTTTATTAACACAAATTTACCTGGGTTGGTAGCTCGGCCTGCAGGCAATGGAAGGCGCTCTCACTAGGGTCAAAATGTCGTTACGCTCTTAATTGCGTGGCATACTCGAGATGTTGGAACGTTCTACATGATCCGCTTTCGCGATGAGCGTGGCTGTAATGCCACCTTAGGAATGACACGATAACAGCGTGGCCGTTGGATAGGTCGTTCAGATAAGGAATCACACGACGAATGAAATAGGCTACAACAGCCTCCCATGAACTGATCACCACAACGAACCCGCAAACCGCACGTCGCACTGCAACACGAGTCCTCACAACCTTTGCCAACCAGCGTCTGTCTCCAGACGTGCAACGGAAAAACACGATCGTAACCCCTGCTGTCGCCTCGCACGATTGGCTCTGACCTATTAGAGCCGAGACTGTTTTAGCCCGGGAAAAATCGACTGATGCTATCTTCCTTGCTCCCACTGAAAATGCTTCGTGAAAACATTAAACTAACGCTGTAGCCAGCGCCCAGACATGCAGCTGCAAAATACGATGGTATACATTCGTGCGAAAGCTAAGCTGACGAGCGAAACTTAAAGCCAAGCTCGGGTCACGATCTTTGCATAATGCGGGAAGCTACCGTAAAAAGATGCTATGCGGGTTTGAAATACAGGCGGACTCGCCAATTATGTACCAAAACTGCTATAAATGGTTATTTAATTAATTCAAGTACGCATCGAATACAAAATGGCCTGACACATGGAAAAGTTTGATAGACTAGCCACAATTGTTACCTTTAGGGGCAATAAACAATTATTAGGTGTACCTGAAATTCCAATATCTACAGGAGCAGATCAAGCTCTAGCCATTTACCAAGTAGCGAAAAATGGGGCATACAAACAAATACAGACGTTGTGTTACGATACAACTCCAAGCAACACCGGCCAAATAAGAAGAGCTTGTACAAACCTTGAGAAAATGTTTGATCATGATTTACTATACCTTCTATATCGATATTACATCTTCGAATTAGTCTTGAGAAGTATTTTCGAGGCAGTAATAGGTTCTACTTCTGGAGCAGATGTAAATTTGTTTCAAAGATTTAGGAAAACCTAATCGACCGTAGACAATAAAAAATATCGTAGTGAAATAAATAATGTCACAGAGGATGTTTGCGTCAGCATGCTAGAAGGTCTCCAAGAACAGATGTTTCATAAACAGCATAGATATGATTACGGCGAATTATTAGAATTGGCCGTGATCTTCCTTGGTGATATCCCCCTAAAAGCTATTTATGCAAATAAGATATATTAATTCTACGATCAATTTAAACTAACGAAACCAGAGAAGGATTCTATTAGAAGGATATGCATTTTTGTTATAGGGAAATTAATGTTGCTGCCTTGAAGAATTTCTCCAACCATTTATAATATCTCTCACCAGAATATGCGGCATTTGTATTCTTTGATGTTGAAGTCCCATTAGACGTTAAGGAAAAATGGCTGCCAAAATGATAACTACAGAAGACAATGACCTACACCACGAAACAAAACGATGCATCTGAAACGATCCGGCCGCGGCCTGGGAATAACAAGTATCTGCAAGGAATATTCCCAATCCGGCATGTTAATCCGGCTAAGCAACGGACAAGCAAAAACTCGCACCTTCTGAAGTCAGATGTCAGGAATTCCGTCTCATCCGCGTCAATACCGCCAGGCGACAGTAATGAATTAATATCCTTTGCCAAAAGTCACTACAAAACGTATCAGTAGACCCATCTGCCTCAAGTAAGAACACTTTAGAAAGAGGAAGAGGTAGGCAAGCGGACGCGGGTAAAGAGCATACCCAAAAACTTTATTTCGGCCAGCGTGCACGAATTAAAAGTTAAACGTGTACAAAACTGGCTGTGAGCAAACGGCTGAGTTCGGCGAATTCAGCCGCTCGGCAACTCCCACAACCCGGACTGACTTGAGCCGCATTATTAACGATGACAGGATATGGACCAGCTCATAAACTACCCCTGAAGATACCGAGCCATTATACAATTGACGCGCGGTTGGTTCGCTCGTGGGTTATCCACGTACGCGGAAAAATGCAAGAAAGAGTGTAAACCGAATTACGACGATGAACTGACCAAGCGCGAATAAACAAAACGAAAATAAATGCACCGGGGATAGCGGCCAACCATAAGAGAGACCAGCGCAAATATTTACGATTATATTTGCGCTATCGTGTAGAGTATCAAAATGCTTGTTTATTTTCAGCAACTCAAAAATGTTAAAATTAAACCATAAATTAGACGCGCTGGCCAGTTAACATCGCGGTTGCGCCACTACGACGAAAATATACAGTCCGCCCCACCTCGCTGACCAATGAATTTCGAGGGAAGCTAAAACATTGAAAGCGTCTCCTTTAAATAGTGAAGCGTTTGACCCAAGAAATCACTCTGCCTCGAGGAGTCGAAATTAGCCTGACCTCTCCAGCCTGATGAGGTCCACCAGCTCGGAGTCCACTCCCCCCGGAGTCAACCAGAGGAAATCCACCATAGCCAGAAGGAAGCCACTCCAACCTGCGGGAACATCACTCTGCTTCGACGAGTCAACTCTTGCGTCCAGTCCACCCGGATCCAACCACAATGAAGCCACTCCAGCCACCAGTATCAACTCCCAGCAGAACCAGTCTCGACCAGGAACCACTGAGTGCCGCCACAAGGAACCGCTCCAGGTCCAGCCAGCTTCAGCAAGGAGCCCGCGCACCGTACGAGGAGCTCGCACGTCGCCTTCCTCACCACGCGGATCCCGCACGTCTTCTTCTTCAACACTAGCAGCCCGTACCGACGGCTTCTTTACTACAAGAATCCCGCACGCAGCCTTTTTCAGCACGATGATCCCGCACCCCACCTTTTTCATCACCAGGAGCCCGCACGCCGACGTCTTCACCACGAACGGCTCGCACAGCTCCTACGCTCCAGCCTACTACCTGTACCGCCGCCTATTACGCCAGCAGAAAGAACCAATACCTGGAAGAGCCATCACAGCCATGGCGCGCCTCCAACCCCGGAGGACTGCTACCGTTACCCCCGTGAAAACTAGACTCTACCTTTGTTGAGATTTCCCTTAAGTGTATAACATTTTTTTAAGTCTAAGTGTAAATAATAGTAACCTATAAATAATAGAAATAAATAAATGACATCTTCAACCAATCAGCTGTATAGTAGAGGGTAACGCCTCCTCCGTTCTTTAATAGCCGCCATTAGTCTCCGACACTGAGCCAGCTAAGGGTCGTATATATTGCAAATTTTAACATTTTACTAAATACTTTAGCTAATTTGTATTTCATGTAGATAATGATATGAACGGAATTTATTCTAACTAAATTGTCTTCTCTTATTTTTTTAAATATTATTTGTTTCCAAACCATGTTTGGAAATGAAATACAAATTTTGTTATGGGAAATGCCAATTTTATCAGTAAAAAGCGAAACTTTAGGGTCTTTGGGGTGCACCATATTATACGGGTAGTCCAATTGAACTGAAATTTTATACATCTCTTTTGTATGCATTGCAAGAAGATTAGGTGTTGTGAGAAAATTATTTCAAAAGTTGAAAAATAAGGGTCACTACTTTAGGGTTCACCCGGTAGTTACAATATTATTTTTTCTACAGCCGTCAAAAAACTAGACATTTATGCATCGCTATAGATACGCAAAGTTTAACTTCTTTTAACACGTAAAAAATAGTAATTTACGTTACAAGTATAAAAAGTGGAGCTTTTCAGTACGAGTGAGATGTTGCCGGAAGAGGCCGTTAGACCGAGTCCGGAATTTCGAGACGAGTATGGAAAAGCTACTTTCATACGAGTTTCGTACAATATTTTTTCGTACACTAGCATACAAAACGGAATACTACATTTATGCTCGTATATAGCAAATAAGTAGAGTAATGTTATTATGTACGTAACGCTTTATATGTGTTGTAACTAAGGAAACGAACGGCAAAGTGCTACTTTGCCGTACGAATACCGCAAAGTGCAACTTTCTGATTAATAAATTGTACGGCAAAGTAGCTCTTTCAATGCTAGTGTACGAAAAATAATATTTCTTCACGGCTAGCAGTGAAAAAACGGTTTTGGAACACCATTTCCTTAGTTACAACACATATAAAACGTTACGTACATAATAATATTACTCCACTTATTTGATATATACGTATGATTTTGTTGCAGAGAGTATTTTATTCTTTTTTTGACGGCTGTACAAAAAACGTTGTTTGTATTTCGTGACAAATTCGTGTATTTATGGCGCGTTTGAATGACCTTCCTGCCTCGACCTAACGGTCTCGGCGAAAATTGACATTCTCACGCGCTATAAAAAGACACTCATTTCGCGCACTTAATACAAAAATTACTATTGCAGTAATAATAGGGAACTAATATTTGAGAACTTAAAGAAATACTTTAAATAAATTGGTACCCACGTTATTATGATACCAGTATTCGTGGGAAGTTTAGTGCGAACGGGAAAGGGTTTTAACTGATATCATTAAAGTAATTTAAGATGGTCGTGAAGTTTCAAAATCCAACTAAATACTGCAATAAAACGATTTATTTGAAAAGGTACAAATAAAAATTATAACGTAGAACCTTCTTTAAAATATTAAGTGTTGCGACCCAAACCTTACAGGCACAAAATACCGGCGGAGAATCACGCAAGTCGTCGCGGTCGTGAATGATTGAATACAACGAGTATAATAGTAATAACACTTTATTTACAATATATACACCAATGTAACAATAATAACGATAAAAGCGGACTGTATAATTACAAAGTTCAAATTACCGGTACTGAATATAGAGGAGATGTATCTCTCTCGGTGTCTTAAACGTGACTCTGGAAGTGTCTGTCTCTTCGAGCCCAAGAAAACTCGGACACTCGTTAAACCACCCCTTTATGGGGTAGGGGAAGAACATGCTTGACCATCGCAAGAGAGAGCTGCATTTCGCCGAAAGCTCTAACAATAGACTAATGACATCCGTCTTAAATTGCAGATGGTATTTACAAATGACATGCAAATCCAAGATTAGAACCTTAAGTATAGTAGATTGCTGGACAGCGGGAGTTGAGCAAGACTTAAAATAATCTGGCTGCAGCTCCTAATGCCACGAACAATTTCTACGGTTAAATATTAAATATGATGCTTCAATATTAAGGAAAAAATCATGCACAATATCTATTGCTCCATAAGAGGCAACAACAACTTAAAAGTGTCACATTTAAATAGTTATCTTAATTAATAATACACTCAGGGTGACCGGTTGCTAAACCGAACATAATAAGTTTTATTTAAACTTAAATTTAAACGAATGAACTTTCAGCTCCCCCTAACCCCCGTTGAGTAATGCACTTTCTTCACAGAGAGAAAATTGATGCACAGGGTGGTGCTGTTGCAGCTCATCACTGATGTATTTGTTGCCCACAGTATTGTGTCCCACCCTGTATCATAACAGTTTTAGAAATTAAGATAGACCTATTTTATATACAGATTTTTTTGTCTCTATAATTTTTTTGGTTGCCGCTTTCGCTTCCAAGATAAACTATCATTTCAAATGTCGCCAAAAATGTATAAAACCTTTGAAAAACCATGTTATTCATGAATACAATGTTGGTTTTCCAAAAACGAAATCGCTAATAGCAAACCTGAGATTCATGGATAACATGATTTTTCGAGAATTTATCTTTGGGGACAAGTTGAATGCTTGTTTTTCTGGAAAACGAAAGTTTTAATCACAAAAAATACAGAAACGAAAAATCTGTAGATTAAATTGGTCTATTATAATTTTTAAACATTTTAATGATACAGGGTGAGGCATAATATTACAGCAAATGAAAACAAAAGTAATTAGCCGCAACAACGCCTCCTTTGCATCAATTTCTTACTCATTAAAGGGGCATATTACTCAATAATAGATACCCTCGTGTGACAAATATTGGTAGTCCGTGTCTAAGCATTCTCGATCAATTAATTTAAATATGTTTTTTCGTCTTCACCTTTAAGGTGCTGTAAGTCATAGGGGGTACAACTTTGTATTAAGGTATATTTGGCTTAATCTTGTTATGGTGACTCGAGGCTTTACCCGTATCGTTTATGCTATTTTATTTGTATACACGCTGTGTAGAACGGCAGTATTAGAAAACCATTTTGGCATATGCAAAGTGAATATTCGTTTCGTATTAATTGCATATCGAGACACTTTTACATAAACATGTAAGTGCAAGTCTGTACTATTTATTATTATTTTTTTACTATTATGCAAATAAAGAGAATATTTACCTTATGCAAAATTAGTTGAAAGCGAAGCACACCACTTGTTTATTAATCTTGTACTAATACTTCAAGGTTAAGTCCTCTGTTTTAGCTACTCTTTGTTAAAATATAAAACAAGTATAAACCAAGTGCAACTGGATAAACATCTAAGCACAAGCCAGTGCCACTGCATCCACAAAAAACCAGTCTCCAAAACATGAGAGGTAAGGGAGAATAGATTTTGGAGTAAACATCTTAACACGACACCCATAGTGAAGCGATTAGATTTAGTTTAATTGTAGGTTAAGGTAATTATGAAGCTACCACACGTAGCCTTTTTTGCTTAGAAATGAACAATATTTTAAAAAGCAATAAAGACAGTTAATTAAAATGATGTATATAGAAACAAGAAAATGAATTATCAAGTTACGTAAAAACATAGCAAAAAGCCAATAATGATTTAAAATTTCTGGTTACAATAAAAAGTCTACTTAATTTATTTACATATATTATAGTTACTGCTACCGAGGCTACCTGGGCGCAAACAATTATTGTATCATATCTTTTTAACATTTGAAGTATTTGCGAAGTATACGACAGTATTAAGACACAATGGCGTTTTTGTGAAATATTTGAACTTCATACACGAACATTTTTTTGTAAATAATATGTTACACGTTTTGATATATTTTGAGAAATTACTATCGTCTTACTTCCTTTGACAATAAAGGAAGTATTGGATTCACCCCAAAAATTCGAAATTTAGTTTTCAACAGATCTTCACGTTTTAGAGTCCCCTGAACCCAAAAAATTTTTTTTTCATTGGTCTCTCTGTGTGTCTGTGAACAGAATATCTCAAAAACGAAAAGAGGCATGGCGCTGAAACTTCATATATAAACTTTATGTACTATTTAAATGCGACAGCAAGCTTTGAAGAAAATTGCTTAACCGGAAGTAGGTGTTTACTCTTGTGATTTTTCAGTTTTTTTTAATTTTTTTTTCAAAAACGGCTCTAACGATTTTTTCAAACTCTACATTTTTATTACATTTTTAATGTGTATTGATGTGAGATAGGTAATTTTCCAGTTGAATACTTCTAAAATACTTCTTTTGTTTTTTTTTCTATTTTTTTATTAACTCCGATTTTAAATAGAACAAACTGTATATTATTACATTTTTGAATTCAGCTTAAAATTCTATAGAAAATTTGTCTCTTTAACTAACGCTCTATTTTGTACCGTGTTTGAAGAATTTGTAATTTTTGAACATTTTTGACCAATGCTTAAAAATTTCAAATCAAATTTTTTTCTAATTATAAGATCACTGTAAAAGAAAGTAGTGTGCGTGTATCACACCAGATTTTTAGTTTATTTGGTCATATACCTTCTACTAGGAATTCATTTACATTAATTAGAAGTTCTATGACCCTTTTTAAAACGCCAGTTTAGCTTCATTCAAATAATTATTATATAATGTTAGTGTTCTTAATCCTAAACAGCAACATATTAGGCGATCCTTTACCCACTAATTAAATGCGAAAACTATTTTCTTTTCTGGTAAACTACCCTTTATGTTTATGATACGGCAGAATTTTACCAAGAAAAGCTGTTCAGAATGCTAAAATATGGCCCTATACAAAATTTCAAGAGGATCTACCTACTTAAATTAAACCGTTAAAATTGTATTTATTAAAGATTCTTTACTAAGCAGGAAATAATCCCACAATCTTAAAATAAATTCAAAATTTTTTAGTCAATCTCACTTCTTGTAACATCAATCCTGGGACACCCTGCATAAACGCGTACGGAGTGAGTGACTAGTGAGGCATTTGTTTATATTTTTCTTATAGCTTAAATACAGCAAATATTTATATCAAGGCTTTCTATTAGCTAGCATTATTATTAAATATTTTCATTAACCTTATTAGCACACAAATTTATTTTTTAACCAGAGTTTCTTGCAGATGTTGAGATATATTTATTCGGTGTCTATTTAGTTTTTTTTAATCTTATGGGGCGTTACCAAGATATTATTTTTTTGTGACATTCGTAGAGCCATTATTTGTATTAATTAAACATTAAATGAAGTGATCAGATGGTCCTAGTAATTTTCTATCATATAATAGTAATACAGTTTTGCTGAATCACAGAGGGCGTTTCTTTAGATGAAACCAATTCGGGCATCTCTAAATGTCTTTAATTCAAGTTTAGGGATTTTTCTGTTCCTGAGTTAATCGTCGATAACTTTTATTTAGTATTATAGTAAACACCAAGGAATTTAAGAACAATTAGGTACTTTATAAAAATACGGCTATAAAACGAAGAATTAGAACCAGAAGATTATCCAAATCAAACTATTAAGAACCAAATTTCGGTAAAATGTTCTTTGTAATGGATTTTTCAAGAAGAACCAATTGATACTCGTATGATATCTGCCCTTGTAAAATATGCAAAAACTTGACTGGCATCAAGCATTTCTGCTCAGCGATATCTCGAACGGAGGCATCCAGAAACTGTATGTTTTGACTCAGGGAAAGATGTTTAGGGAACAGGACACGTTCAGCATGAAAAACGTGAACTCAGGAAATTAGGTACCGATCAAGAAAACGAATTTATGGTGGTTACAAGTGCAACTGAAAATCCTTACTTAAAAACACCTAAACTTGGCTTCTACTTAAACATCACTGAACCATCGATGCCAAGAACTATTTGTAATAATATTTTTCATCCACATTTAGTTATTGTAAAAATTGGATCACAATGATTTCGAATATCGAACTTTTGTGAAAGGGACCAAACATCGAGAACAAGGATCTTTTTATATCGCATTATGTATTTGTGAAGCAACATTTCGCAAAAATTAACAGACATAATTTGCATTACCATACTTATGTCATATCCCACAGTCTTCTTCAATTGTTTATTTTCTTATTAACAAACCAAATATTTTGAAATATACAAACTGTTGGTAGAATGCGCCTTTAATAGAAAGCATAAGCAATTAGCCTTTTCCAAATACGCCAAAGTGACGCCACAGCTCCGCCCAACAACAGCTGATCGAGGACAACCTTTGTATGATTTGTTAGAAGGCTTGTGGTGATTTTTAGTTTTTTGGGCAAAAATCGATAATTTTTTGGACGTTATAAATGTAGTTTAGTTCATAAGTCATTAAGTTATAGTCCAGTCAGTAGGGGTTTTTGCCTTACAAAAAATGGAGTATGAACGGTTTTTATATATGTTGTTCAGGTCGGGATCCTGATGAAAAATCCAAGTTTTCGACCTTGGAGGGGCGCCGCGCGAGCAGCCATCTTGGATTAAAGGTGCTAAAAACTGGATTATTCCAGATGACTCCGCAACGGTTAATCCTACGCCAAAAAAGTTTAATTCAAAGTTAAAGAAGACAAGATTCTTGACATTTTTTGTATATAACTATTTTTTGTAAGTCTAATATGAAAGGAGTTACAGCGGTGGAAAGATGAACATTTCTCTAAAAAAATAGTGTAATTTATCATTTTTTTAAATTTTTTCTTGTATTATTTCTGGCTATTCGTTATGTAGTTATAATAATTTGATAAACGTATAGTAAACTCATTTCCACACCACCATGAGGTAGAGTTAATGGCGCTTTTTTTATTGTGGTATCCCCAGTAGGCCTAATCCACAGATGCTCCAGTTTAGTGATGTTTTATGTTCGCGGTTATATTATTTAGTTTTTTTAAATTTTTTAAGGCCCCGGTCGGTAGATGTTGACGTCTCCATAAGATTCTTTATTCTCAATGTTATCTTCGAAGTCATTGCTCCTGAGACTTGGGACTTCCATTGATGAAATGTCCTCATCTTCGTCCCCACTCTCGGTGTGAACTTCTGGTGCATTTTCGCATGATTGGCCATTACATAATCTACACAGACTAGAGCACTTCATCCCACTTTTCCTTATTAACGATAAACAACAAATAAATGAACAAAAGATAGACAGAAAGAATAGCAAAATGAGCATAGAATCAATGTAATAGGTATTCAAAGTTTTGAAACTTTGAAACAGAAGAACTTAGAAGATTGGTTCTTGAAGCCTTTCAAAGTATAACGCCAGTATTGCTGAATAATGTTTTAGATTCTACAGTTAGAAGATGTTATTTATGCTTAGAATGATGGCAACCTTTTTGAATACCTTCTGTAAATTTAACACCTATAAAATTGTTTCGATGTTCGTTTTGTTATTTTTTCTGTCTATCTTTTGTTCATTTATTTGTTATTTATTGTTAATAGTTATTGGTTGGTTATTAGACTAATGTATCAGAATTATGACATTATAATGTGCATTTCAATATTTTAACGGCATCTATAAGCGCCTAACTTACTGTGTGAACTTATTTCTACAAAATTATGAGAAATGCAGGTCCGTATCTTAAAAATTATCTGGTGACGATCAAAAAAAGCTCGAAACGTAATTAAACCATAATATGTGGTACATTGTTGAATTCAGAATAAAAAGGACTTCACAAATTTGCCATCAAAAGACCAGGACCGTATTTAAAAAAATGAAGTTGATGATGGTTTCTCGAAGACGAAACGTCGGATAAAAAATTTAATAACGCAATCATTAAGTCCACTAAAAGCTGCTTCAAAGAAGTTTAATCAGTTTCGCTCCAACTTTAATATTAACGCCAGAATATAATAAAATAGAAAATCCAAAAATTCGGTTTTTTGAGATAATTCAAAAACAAAAAATCATATCAAGGATTTCTAGGCGTAATTTTGTTAGTCCTTTAATTGCGCAACTTTCTTCCCATTTAACCAAATTTGTATCTCTTACAATTACCGAGATCCCCATACTGGCCCTCCTTATCTTGGACACACTGTATATGTGTTTCTTTCTATTTGTATGGGCTCTGAAACAAGGAAATTCTGGAATATTTCAAGTCGCAACTCCAATGAGATATAGTACACAAAGAATCATTGAAAATGAACAGGGCTATGCAACCAACATTATAGTAGTTGATTTACGTTTTCTGAATGGTCTATACATGATCAGAAATATTATTTGCATCGACAGTTCTATAACATTTTTGAAAATTATAGTAGCCTTCTAAAAACATTGTTTGAAATTTGTAACATGTGTTGCATAACCCTGTTTATTTTCAATGATCGTGTGTGTACATGCCATTGAGGAGTGCATCTATTCGTTACAACTCTGTAAATCTCCAAAACGGTTACTTTTACGAATAAAAGTCATAGTATTTTTATTGTTAAAAATTTCATAAGATACAAATTTGACAATCAATATTTTTCTGTAAAAGTGACCGTTAACGAGATATTCACGAAATACTGTTTTGGTGACCTTTGCCCAACCCCCCCCTTAAAATTTTTAGCGGCACTCGGACTGATGAGGACTTTTGACATTTTGTTTAGAACCACAATATCAAGGCTCATACCAAAATCCAGCTTTCCGGGAATTTTTCCGAAGAGCAATGTCTAATTTCTCTGGACTATGGTCAAATTATAAACACAGCAATACAATAAAAATGTTGATAGGCATATGTCCCCAAGGAGCGATAACATTATTTTATTTCTAAAGCCTATGGTGGACGAAGTACTGACAGAATGATCACATAAAAATGTGGAATTTTAAATAATCGTTTACCAGGCGATTTAGTATTACAGACAGGGGGTTTTTAATAGAAGAATGTGTGAGAATTAGATCCTCTTCAAGTCGAGTCCACAAGACAATTAGCTTCCGTTAGGATCCATGTAGAAAGAGTGATTGGTGCAGTTCGTCTAAAATACAGGATTTTACATAATTTACTTCCTATTCATACTGTTCAAAAAAAAAGAATATTGATTTAAACGTTCCAGCTATTGTTCAGGTATTAACAGTAACTTGTGCACTGACCAATTTGTGTCCTTCTGTGGTGCAGTAATAAAAGTCATAATAAAAAGTTGTTTATTATAAATAACTAGCAACCGGTGAGACAAATGTCTCATTTAATAAAACAAAAAAGACCGTTTTTCAAATAGAACGCGTATTAAATAAAAACAATAATATTTTTTAAAATATTTTATTTTCTCGAAAACCGGATGTATAACGTGACTGAAATTCGGTTCCGAACCTGACATGACCAATCCAAACATATAACTTTCATAACTTTTTTCTCTATCTCTTACGGTTTGGCTGCTGAAACAGCGTCCCGGACGGACCAGCGTCCCGGCCGGACGGAAATCACGTGATTTCTCGAAAACCGGAAGTGTCACGTGACTGAAATTCGGTTCCTGACCTGACATGACCATTCCAAACATATAACTTTCATAACTTTTTTCTCTATCTCTTACGGTTTGGCTGCTGAAACAGCGTCCCGGACGGACCAGCGTCCCGGACGGACGGAAATCACGTGATTTCTCGAAAACCGGAAGTGTCACGTGACTGAAATTCGGTTCCTGACCTGACATGACCATTCCAAACATATAACTTTCATAACTTTTTTCTCTATCTCTTACGGTTTGGCTGCTGAAACAGCGTCCCGGACGGACCAGCGTCCTGGACGGACGGAAATCACGTGATTTCTCGAAAACCGGAAGTGTCACGTGACTGAAATTCGGTTCCTGACCTGACATGACCATTCCAAACATATAACTTTCATAACTTTTTTCTCTATCTCTTACGGTTTGGCTGCTGAAACAGCGTCCCGGACGGACCAGCGTCCCGGACGGACGGAAATCACGTGATTTCTCGAAAACCGGAAGTGTCACGTGACTGAAATTCGGTTCCTGACCTGACATGACCATTCCAAACATATAACTTTAATAACTTTTTTCTCTATCTCTTACGGTTTGGCTGCTGAAACAGCGTCCCGGACGGACCAGCGTCCTGGACGGACGGAAATCACGTGATTTCTCGAAAACCGGAAGTGTCACGTGACTGAAATTCGGTTCCTGACCTGACATGACCATTCCAAATATATAACTTTAATAACTTTTTTCTCTATCTCTTACAGTTTGGCTGCTGAAACAGCGTCCCGGACGGACCAGCGTCCCGGACGGACGGAAATCACGTGATTTCTCGAAAACCGGAAGTGTCACGTGACTGAAATTCGGTTCCTGACCTGACATGACCATTCCAAACATATAACTTTCATAACTTTTTTCTCTATCTCTTACGGTTTGGCTGCTGAAACAGCGTCCCGGACGGACCAGCGTCCCGGACGGACGGAAATCACGTGATTTCTCGAAAACCGGAAGTGTCACGTGACTGAAATTCGGTTCCTGACCTGACACGACCATTCCAAACATATAACTTTAATAACTTTTTTCTCTATCTCTTACGGTTTGGCTGCTGAAACAGCGTCCCGGACGGACCAGCGTCCTGGACGGACGGAAATCACGTGATTTCTCGAAAACCGGAAGTGTCACGTGACTGAAATTCGGTTCCTGACCTGACATGACCATTCCAAACATATAACTTTAATAACTTTTTTCTCTATCTCTTACGGTTTGGCTGCTGAAACAGCGTCCCGGACGGACCAGCGTCCTGGACGGACGGAAATCACGTGATTTCTCGAAAACCGGAAGTGTCACGTGACTGAAATTCGGTTCCTGACCTGACATGACCATTACAAACATATAACTTTAATAACTTTTTTCTCTATCTCTTACGGTTTGGCTGCTGAAACAGCGTCCCGGACGGACCAGCGTCCCAGACAAGTCTATTATACAGTGTGGTCCATTAAGTGTGCAACAAATGGAACATTTCTTTATTAGTTGTACAACCAAAATTTAAATACCGTCACAAATTACTGCATGTTTGATAACCATATCAGATGCATTTAGAATGGCTTCAAGTCAAACAGCATACAGGGTAGGACAAAAAATATGAAATTCGTTCAAGAATAAAGTTATCTTATTTAAAAAAATATGGCAAAATTTTATTGAGAAAAGTTGTTTAGAATCAAAAGTTATGCTCAAATACAAAGTCAAGGCCTCCTATTCGAATTTTTATTATTTTTTTTGGAAAATTTTGTATTAGCCCCGTATTTTCATAAAAATTTTAAATAAAATTGTAGGCTTTAATTGTAAATTTTTTATATGTACATTATTATTAGTAAAGGATTTGCCTTGTTAAAAAGAATATTTGCGAAATTCTAAAGTTCTGTTAAATATCGTTGCAACAAACATGAAGTGGACGGTTATCTAAAAAAATATAAATCCAAGTAAATTTTAGAAATATGCTTCAAGTTGCTAAAAGTTATTTAACAGTGATGTGGTTGTAGCTACTTTAAATACATATAAAATCAGAATAATAAAAATATGCATAATACGGGGGTAATACAAAATTTTCCAAAAAATTATAAAAATTCGAATAGGAGGCCCTGACTTTGTATTTGAGCATAGCGTTTGATTCTAAACAACTTTTCTCAATAAAATTTTGCCATATTTTTTAAAATAAGGTAACTTTATTCTTGAACGAATTTCATATTTTTTGTCCTGCCCTGTATGCTGTTTAACTTGAAGCCATTCTAAGGGAATTTGATATGGTTATTGAACATGCACTAACTTTTGGCCGTATTTAAATTTCGGTTTTACAACTAATAAAAAAACTTCCCATTTGTTGCACACTAAATGGACCACACTGTATATATGGATGGATGTAGAAACATTGAAACAATAGAAATTTGTACGACTAGTTTTGAAAGACATACCTTTTTCATGAATTGGCATTTTGATAACGAGGGCAAAGCCAGAGTTAATCAAGCAAATGAACGAAAAAAGGACTTTCAAAACGTGTTGTACACGTAATTTTTTTGCATAGTGATCTCTGGGTCGAAATTTATTAGAAAAGTACTTCGGAATTGACAACTGTCAACCTGACATTTCAATAAAATAGTTAAAAAAAGTGTACCTTTATTCACGACTTTTGCGTTAAAAAAAGTGGAACCTTCAATACGATTTTTCGTTAAAAAAAGACGACTTGCACGATCACTATGCAAAAATAGTAGATTATGTTATTAGGAGTAAAAGTGATACTTTATGTGGCGAAGCTGAAGTTTATTTAGCCGAACGTTAGTGAGGCAAATAATTCAGCTAAGCCACATAAAGTCACTTTTACTCCGAATAACATATACTATTTTATCCGCAAACGTATTCAGGTAAATTTCAGGCTAGCACTGTACCCCTGCGCCAACCTCTGTTGTTCAGATAACGCGCAACTGTAATGATATATGAACATACTGAATCACCCGTGCTAATAGCACACGGCCACAGCAGCTGTCACACCATAACCCACGGCGACAGATGCTCCGATCCGCTGCTTAAAGGTTTATTTAAATTAAAACTTTTTCGTACTTTTTTGAAAATAAAAACCGGCCTACGAACTAATTCTAAAAATTAGCAAAATTTTAAGCCATCATACAATTTAATCGTCCAGTATCTTCGGAGGAGATGGCGAACAAACATAGAAAGAAAGAAAGAGAGCAATCATTTTGTGTGCTTAGGCAGATAAAGTACGCAAAAGTCGCTATTTTGTCTGCTTAGGCAGATAAAGTGACACTTTTACCTTGTCAATAAAGACAAATAAGTTGTCACTTTTGTGACGTTTGCGGATAAATAAAATTATACTGTAGTAGGTACGTATTGGATGACTGGTTTCAAAACTGAACATAGCAAGTTTTAATTTTTATTTCATACTGATGTCAAAAATTACATTTTTCGGATTATATATGGTACAAAAAAATGGAAACTTTAAAATGCTAGTACTTTAAAGTATTTTATATAGGGAAGAGTATGTACCAATTATTGAATGCCTTGCTTTGCACCTAATACAGGACATTTAAATTCAATTAACCTATAATTAACCTCAAACATTTTTAATCCGTCTGGACTACATGCCAACCATGGTAGCGAAGAATTAATTAAAAGACCTGTTTGGTATACTTTTCCAAACTGTTGCTGGTATGCCTCTCTGGCAGCGGTTTCGTATGTTTTACCATACCTCGTATGCTCATTTCCTCTAAATGACGAATTTATATATTTTTCAATGTTTTGGTCCCAGTTGGGGTTTTTATTATTACAATAAGTATACAACTGATAGCAACCAGAAGCAGTAATTCGGTATCTTCTGAACCTTTGCTACAAGGCACTATCTTGACCAATGGTTTTTGTGGCTATATCTAATGCAGTTTCACTTGACACTAACATTTTCATTAAAATACTTTTCCTCTTCTGCATCTAGCAGTATTGATGGAAAATCTATGTTTATTTTAGAGGAAAGGTTTATTTTTAAGGCCTCTTTTATAATTTCAATGTCACTGTTAATAATATTCAACTGTTGTTGATCATCAACCGGTTGTTGTATGATTGAAGATCCTGCATCACTGCTTTGTGCACCACCTGGATAACTTTACTGATATGTTAGTAAATGCACATTAAAATAAACTGAACCGTGTACATTGTCCAGCAAACAAGCAACAAACTCTTAAAATACAAGTTTACAAATTTTTTTATGTACACTAACATTGAAAGAGCTGATTTTCTGAAAAATGTATTAACCTTTCAGAGATAACGTGCAGAAATCAGACATAAAGTATAACGTGCGGAGCGATACTCCGCAACTGTTTTCTCCTAAGTTAATAAAAAAAAAGACTAGTATAATTAATGCAATTTTTTTTGTATTAATTTATTGTATTACATATAAAACTCAAGTTTACAATTCATATTCACCAAAAACAAAAAACAAATTGTTTAACAAAAACTTATAACTAGTTATAACATTACCTAAGTAGGAATTAAATTTTCAAAAAAACATTAGTCTTCAAATTGTTGACCTTCATTTGCGCAGCCATGACAAATATTTTCGGAATGTTCTAAACAAATGAATTTTCGGCACTTGAAATATTTAAACCGGGTGGGCCTATTTTTTTTCTGTCGCACTGAAAACATCTGCCTTTCTGGGCCTCGGGGTTAATTGGTTTTAAATCCTGCTGATCATTTATACCTAATATTTCCTTTAGACGAATTCTAATATTTCGTGGGATCCGTTCATTTAACGCTCATCGTCGTACGTGTTCATTTAGAAGTTCCATGCCAAGTGACTCTAAAAATATTCTTCGAGGTGTCTTATCCTGGTACCCTGCATTACTTTTGAAAATAATAAATGAGTTGATGCCAGCTATATTCAAAATGGTATAGAATATGACCATGGGCCATCGCCGGGTAGCTCTGGCACAATTATAAGCCTCACACATGTTATCTACTGTGTCAACACCTCCTTCTGTTCTATTGTAATCTAAAATGAGTTCAGGTTTTCCAGTTTCCTCGTCAATAGAATCGTTTTCGAAGTGCATTGTAGATAACAAAAGAACAATCTTATTTTTTGTGGGAATATAAGAGCAAATCGTACCTTTTCTTGGAATCCAAACATGCTTGTTTTCTCCGACCGAGGAACAGGCTGAGTGAACTCCAAAGGTAATTCCTTTCTGTTTTTCCTTATGATTCCAAGAATTGTTAGTTGATGATCGGTAGAGAGTGTATTCGCCACAGCCATACTTGTAAAGAAATTGTCCATCGTCACGTTTCTTCTACTACCGGAAATTGGTTGACAAAGACGGGATAAAAGGGAGACATTATCTGTTTGCACTTTGAAGGGTCCAGGGGGTTGCTGCCCAGTATAAATTTCCAATTTCGTTGTATAATACATTTTTGCGTCTACTAAAGAGTATATTTTGATGCCGTATCGATTTGGCTTATTGGGCATATAAACACGAAATCCACATTTTCCACGAAAAGCTGCTAACATTTCGTCCACTGTTGTATATTCAGACAAGCTAAAGTATTTAGGTAAGTTGGAATTAAATGCATCAAATACTTCTCGAACTGGTGCCAACTTATCATGCCTCTGACGTTCCTCACGAGTAGTTTTATCGTCAAATCGAATATAACTTAATAGAAATTTGAACCTTTGAAGGGACATAGTGAGACAGAAAATCTCCATAGAGGTTCCATTCGTTCTAAACAAATCAGCCGCATTAACATGATTATTCTTTGACATTGCTGAAATACATAGCAACCCAAATAGTGCATTCCATTCAGTAATGTCGGTTGGCCTTGCTGTTCGACTAGATGTATCATAATTCCCCATGCCAATTGAAATATTTGTGTTTTCTACAATAACATTTAGAATATTGTCTGGAAAAAAAAAGGCTCCAGATCTCTAGCGGACTTTTTATTCCTTTTGCGCTTTTTTTTAAACCAGGAAGAACCTTGATTATGTTGTCTGCACGAGTTCTTACTTGTTTATTTCCAGGATGCTTACGCCAGTGTGTCTTTCCGTCTTTTCCTATATAAAATGCAGCAGACTGTTGCCCCGTGTTTTTCCCTGACAGCGGAACATCCAAATTATCGATGGGCTCAATTGTTTGTTCGTCATCGGTGTTATGATCTTGGATTTCTTCGTGGTCACTTGTCAAACTCACATCATCGTCATCAAGCTCAATATCGGTCCCCACCTCTTCGAAGAGCCTTTGAAGATATTCCTGTTCCTTTTCATAATCCATAGCTAACTCTGGAACCACATAATTATCCATAGTAATTAAGCAAACAAATAATAAAAAAGCAATAACTTACCTTTAATGTTTTGCAAAAAGGATAACGTGAGGAGTATCGCTCCGCAAGAGGCTAAAATACCAGAACCAAGCGCACTCTCGAACAGAATATTTAACACTAATTTCAAGACGCCAAAAGCAACAGCTACTGAGCCGCCGAGCATTAAAGTCGGAAGAGTTCGTTAAATATCTGAAAAATTCCGAAAGTGCGGAGCAAGTAAGTTACTTTGCGGTATTTGTACGGCAAAGTCTCACTTCCTGATTAATCAATTTTACAGTAAATTCAGATGGAAATATGCATTTATTATTCCGTTTTGTATGCTAGTGTACAAAAAAATATACGAAACTCGTATGAAAGTAGCTTTTCCATACTCGTCTCAAAATTCCGGACTCGGCCTAACGGCCTCTTCCCGAAACATCTCACTTGTACTGAAAAGCTCCACTTTCTATAGTTATACCATAAATTACTATTACGTGGACGTTACCTAAGAGAAATAGTAAGCAATAATGTTTTTTTAAATTACTGTAATGGTTTATAATAATAATAATGGTGAGGCACTAACACCACATGAAGGAGCTTGGCCTGCAAGGCGGAAGGTCAGAGCTTCCGTCTCCTCGCTCTCACACCCGGCTGTCGCGTGTCAAATTCATGACACGTGGTGATGTGGTGAGCATCACGCATTAGACAACCGCATTATTACCCATTATTCTTTCGGTACCCAATTATTTAAAGCGACTGGATAGGCCGCCCGCCAGGCATCGATCTGGGATTTGAACTCCAGACTTCCGCGCCGCAGTCCAATGCTCTAACCACCGAGCCACGCTGGCGCTCAATGGTTTATAATATGAAAATATAAAAAGTGTAGTAATCCTTACCATTTTTTACTGTTGTAGTTGTAGTAAATGGTTTCAGAATTTTATGTAGCGCAGATTTGCAACCAGCTTCTTTATAATCTTCCAAAAATGTTACCACTTCCTTTCTTGATAAAATTTCCTTGGAAGATATGTTATGCACATGGGAAATTTTTTTATCCTGTGATTTAGAAGCTTTCTGCCATAGAGATGTTGGCGGGGTGAAGTCAATTTCACCGATAGACAGACGTATAGTCGACCGCACGGCTAGTTGGCTCGCCTCGGGCTCGCCAGTAGCTGCAAAGTACTAATACCTTAAATCTTTTAGGATTAACTACAACTTAACAGGTGAAGTATGCAGGGGATCGCAGTTCCAGGGCCGGCCGGGCGTTCGATGGTAGGCAATAAATGTGATATTTCTAATTCAATTTGATTATTTTAGAAATTGATTTATAAACAAACTTGGTGCGTCTGTATGTAGTACATATTTTTTATTGTTTAAATATAAATGTATAAGTTTAGTCAGTGTTTTATTTAAAAGTTTGGGTTTTAAATTTTTCGTAAAATATTCTTAAATACTGCCCATTACTGGCTCACCCGAGTTGGCACTGAACAAGAGGATTAACGCGTTCGACAAGTGCTTAGTATTATATTTGCAGCCTGAGGCGCTGCCAATTGGTCGTGCTGTCCACTATACATCTATTGGTGCTGGAGTTATCCAGTAAGCAAGTCTATCTGTGACCGACCCTTCTGGTTTTCTTTGGAGTAAAGCATATAACATAGCAGCAACATGGGTGCAAACCTCCCCAAGACCAGCTTTACAGTCACAATGTGCCACTAGAATTTTACCTTTTGCATTTAAAATAAACCATGGTTTCAATGAAACTTCGTTTAAACGTTCAGAATGAAGAACCTATGAATAAATAATACATGGATTAAACAATGAGATTTACATCTTTCATATAATTTACTCATTTTAACATTCAGAGTAATTTTAACTTCGCTTATAAAACTTACCTTTCCTACAAATAAGTAGTTTTGCAGAATCGTAGTTGTTAGATCTTTAACCCAACTGCACACTACTTGGGCAAAAGCAGCAACACTTTTATGGGCTTTCAGTTGATTGTGAGTAATAGGGCTAGCTATAAGAAGTAGGTATTCCATTATGACATATTTCTTAATGCAAAGAATATTGTCAAAGTCGTTTGAGAACGCATGTACTCGTAGTGCGTATGGATCAACATTTTGAATCAAGCTGAATTTTTGTAAATACCGTTTTTGATTTTCACTACTCAGCTTGTGGAAATACGTGCTTAAGCCTTCCATATCAGTATTTACTTAAACTCGCTATCTAAAAATACAATTAAAAGTGCTCATAAAAAAATATTTTGTACAACTAGTTATGGGTAATATTCACTGCTGTACACTTATAATCTTTGTCTATATTATACCACGGTTGTATTAACAACGCTCCACCACTATCACAAAATTATTATATTGAATAACTTAATGTTATTTTTAATAATTTTTATAAAATCCGCCATCTTGATGACGTCAATGGAAGTGAGCAATTTGGATTTACAGTATTAACGAAGTAAACGTATTTCTTAAATATGTTAACAGTAAGGAAACCTCCAACAAATTCACATTAGAAATCGAACAATATAAACAGAGCAACACAGTAAGTTATCTTTTCTTGATATACTAATCACAGCAACAACAAATACTTTTGACACATCATCAGTATACCACAAGAAAACCAACGCTAATAGGTACTTACGGCAGAGCCAAATTTGTTTGCTGCAATAATGAAATCTTAAAAAGAGATAATAAATTTATTATAAGTGTTTTAAAAGATGCTTACCCCGAGACACTAGGAACATTTTCGATACATGAATCAATAACACGCATGTACAGAAAAAAATTAAACAAATTTAAAATAGGTTTAATGTTAGGACAGTACTGAAAACTATAAACACTTTGCGGTGGATTCTTACAAAAACTAATCCGTTCAACGAAAATTCCAGGTTTTGACACAAACTGACGCAAAACCTAACCTGATAACCTCGAATTTGACATAGACTTACAGAGCAACCAACACAAACAAATATTTCAAAGCCAAGCTTGATTTCATTTTCGTTTGCTCACATGTTAGTATTCCTTGTGAATGCTGGAAATACTACATCTGGGAAATATCAATTGCTTTATAAGTTAGGGTCACAGAACACAAACATTTTATAAAAAAAAATCCAGATTGATAAGTCTAAAATTGCAGAACATGCTTGGAATAACAACCGCAAAATACACAAGATAACACAAAAATATTTTCTAAAGAATCGATATTATCTAGACGTAAAATTAAAGTAACTGGTAATATTTTACTTAGCAAAGACTAGGGTGATTTGATGTCAATTTGACGTAGTTGTCCGTATCCTGGAAAAGGTCAAATTGACATCAAGGCACCCTATCAAGGACAAATGCGTGCCCACATATTCTGTGGATTTAAATAATAGTTGGCTATTAATTCTTAAAGATATAATCAAGTAGTCGGCTGTCAGTGTCGAGCTGTTTATAGGGGAGGTTATTTGCACCCTGCTACATTTTCAGTAACATAAGCTAAGTTCTCCTAGTTAATTTTTAATGTAATTAGTTGATTGTTAAAGAAAGAAGCAGATTTGTCTTCCGAAATGTCGAAGCTCTAATATTTGTCACTTTGTTGTGGGGCGAAATGCCAAAACAAATGAACACGTGAACATGACCACATGTTAGTGTGAAATACGAAATTATTTATCACAGCGTTCCCCAAAACTTTTGCTAGGCTTCTTTCTTCACCACGTCGAAATCCATATGACTTCTACTTGTGGGGTCACTTCAAAAATGTATGGCATGCTCTTCCAGTAGAAAATATGCAAACTTTGAGGCAAAGAGTAACTCCACTGCTGGAAAACTATCAGACAAATATTAAGTCTATTTAACAGAATTGGCAATGTATGAGAATATATGCTAAAACGTGCGTTGAAACAAATGGCAGCCATTTTGAACATTTGCTATAACTTTGGCTAGGATAATCTCATTTTTATTCACCCATGGATATAACTTATGTTAGTATTGTAGTAGCTTTTATGTTTGTTTTTTCGGAGATAAGATGGATGTAAACTACTGGAAAGTTTGATATTCCTTCCGCGTACGTAGAGTACATCTGTAGCGATGACTTCGGAGGCTTTCACGGCTATTGTCATTAAGTAACAAACGATTTCCGGGATAGGACCGTGTCATTCTTGAAGTCAAAAAACCGTGTTCCTTTGATTTTACCTCCTTATGAAAGCGGGGGGGGGGGAATTTGAGGTCTTAGACCTCAATAATGACACAGTCCAATCCCGGAAGTCGTGTGTTACTAACATGTGTAGAGTGTGAAACAAATTTGAAATTTCACAGGAGCTATCAACACTCTACGGTTAATTTGTTAATTTGATGGCGATGGATGGCACTACTTAACCTCTTGCTAATTCACTTTCTCGTCTCTTGCTTCAAACATTAAATGTAGTAAGTTGTAAACGAAAACTTTGTATGAAAGCTGTCTTTCGATATTCGCTATTTATTGACAGAAGCTTCGTGACTTTACAATTCCTCGCCGGCTAGATATATTAGCTGGGCCAAATACTCAGTTATTTCTTTAGTAGAAGCCTATACTTGGATAAATTGTATCTTTACACACAAGCAAATCGATTTCACATAATCCTTAAAAAATTATATGGAATAATATCTCATCAGTTTAGTGGAGCCCACCTTTGGTGCTATATGCATTTATGCAACCTTTTGGATAATTATTATGTGATTGTTGGGGTGCTGTTTATATTATAGTGAGCGCCGTGTATTGTCTGAAACTCGCTCGGTTGTAATTGTGTATACATCGTCATTAACTACTACCTTTACGACAATCCATCACATCAGTAGTTTTATATTTACAAAGCAAGATTATAGGATTTTGTCTTAAATAAAATAGTTTCGTGGCCGTGTAGACTAGTTATTTTTTCAAAATGGCTAAATAACCATTCTCTCAGTGGGAAGTGGAAGATATTCGAAATAAAATTATATAGGGCGCAAACATGAAGAAACATTGAAGAAGAGACTAGTAAGACCGAAGATGATTTTGAGGTTATAAATCAGGACTGTGGTAATGCAGATGGAGATGGAAACGAATATCGAAGAGCGCTACATAATACACTCCTAAATCTTCAAGCATTACTCGTAGAAGTTGACAGAATATTATACCAGAACGTCTTGGATTACGTTCTGAGGGAAAAGCTATAACTAAGCGTTGCAACCTTTTTGAAAGAAGATATAATTTAAATTATTTTGACACATTCGAATCATGAGATCTCTGGTTACATCTAACACGTTTTTTTAAGTAACAGTCATAGTCAGTTTTGAATAATAATATTTATTATTATTAAACGGATTATACTATTTACAAATATGTACCCAAAAAGGGAAATCCAACAATAGTTAATGCCTAGTATATAAAATAATATAATATATCATTATAAATAGCAAATTTATGTATGCTAGGATGCTGAAGTGACATATCAAGTGAATATTTTATTTTCATAATATAAATGCAAAGTGGAATTCTAATAATATCTGTCTTCTTAATAGTTCTTACAATTCGTTGTCGCGGAATATTATTACATTAATTGGTACGGCGATGCTTTTGTGGGTGCTGTAACCTGACATTGAATGCAGGAACATGTAAATTAAAAGCAGATAGTAGGTATCTCTGGGCAGGATATAAATGGATATAATACTTTAAAAGCAAACCATAATCCAAAATACTGTCTCCGTACATGCATAGGATGAAATCTAAAATATTGTAATAACTGTTTATAGTTCAAATCGTCGTGTCTGATGTAAACCTTACAACAAAGAGTTTATTTTTTCTTTTCTGTCGAATACTTTCAATTCTGCCAATATGTATATAATAAACAGGTGACTAAATGATACAATTTGAACCCAACATGGACCGTACAAGTGATACATACCACATAACCGGACATCTTATATCTGTAAAATTTATTGTCACTCTCCTATTACATCCAGACATTTGCATAGCATACGTTAACAATGCACACAATTTTTTGCAAACCAACGTACTAGATTAGTCAAAGCATTTTGCAGAATAATATTGCGTTTGAATTTGTTCAAAAATTTTGAACTTATCCGCAAAAGGGAGACATTTTAAATTAATACATAAACTAACATTGTTAATATAAGTGCAAAATTAGATTGGCCCTACATGGGATCCTTGAGAAACCCCAGAACGGGCAATACATTTTTTCAGATTTAATACTATTAACATTTATCTGATGAGGATTAGTGAGCCACTCCAATAAAGTTCCTCCAACACCGTATGCATTTAGTTTGGTAATTAGTAAATTGTGATTGAACCTGTCAAACGCTATAGTAAAATCGGTGTAAACAGAGTAAACCAGAAACCCCTCCCCATAGAATCATAACTGAAATTTACATAGGGAGATATATTAGTTGCACTTCCGCTGTAATAAAACCCATGCTGGTGACTAACAATTATATTCTTTGATATCTGTTGGAAGGTAATACTAATTTATCTAATATTTAGGTATGACAGATTGAACACATATTGGCCTATAGTGGCAGACATCATAACTGTTGTCACTCTTAACAACCCGTACAATAAAAGTGTGCTTCCAAACACACACATTTGTAAAGCTAGACGCACCAAGCAATTAAAGCATATCGTCTCAGGTGGAAACACTCTACAAAGAAAATGCAATCAATGGCTTTATTAATTATCATATTTAATGAAACTAGGCAGCCCTCTTATTAATAGCCAAACATTTATTGATTTCATAAAATATTATATACATTGAGAGCCGTAATATGTAGTAACGAGTCAAAATGTTCAAAAGATACAACATCATTGTTACTATTTATATACATTGGTTTGAAGTAATCACAAAAGACATGTCCAACAGCAACAACTACATTATTATTGTAGCACAATCAAGTAGGTACTGTTTTCCTGCCGTTGCTTTTGCTTTTAACGTCATAACTCCAAATCATTTAATATCATTCGCGATTGCATTTTCTGTTGCTCTTACATAGTTTCTATGTGCTACAGATGTAAAATTATTTACCAGTTTCAAGACATTAAGCCTTTGTTTATATAAACAAAAGTAGGCTGGTAACTAAGTCATAACTGTATCTGGAAGGTAATAGTCCATTACCGTACATGACCACCATTACCATACTAAAACAGCTGTATTTGTACGGTAATATTCCTTTACCGTGCAAAGCAACCTTTACCATACTGCAACTAATAAACTATCGAAAAAACCACGGATGTTATGAATCATAACAGCTTAGATGTCTTAAAATCGGGCGGGGGTGAACTCCTAACAAAATTTAAGCCTTAGGCTTATCAACCGGCCAACTGGTAACCGAAATAAGTCTGGCAATTTTGAATGTACCTTTACGACACCGGTGAAGTCGTAACTCGACTACCTGCTGCCTAATTACATGCCATTTGCGATTATCGGCAGAAATCCCTGTGCTCTTTGCTTTCACAGGGATTTTCACTCAAATTCATTATAAAATTCAATATCTGCAGAAGCAACATCAAAGTAAGTTTCATCGAAAATGTTAAGTTAATGTTAATGCCCGTTAATGTTAATGCCCGTTAATGATATTTCCCGTTAATGATAATTCCCGTTAATGATAATTCCCGTTAATGATATGCATTCTTCAAAGACAAAACGTATTTAGTGACAAACCCCAAAGTATAAATTGACTCGTTTACCCTTCGATTTCATCAGTTTGTCACAATTCGTTAGTTCAGCAAGTTGTGCAAAATGGAAACCTTAGTTATCGACTTCATCTACAGCCAACGGGATCAAAAAATGGTGGTGGTAAATGACTTCAAATTTAAGAAGCAAAAAGTTTTAAAAAACGGGAGGATCTTGTGGTACTGTGCGGATTCCGGTTGTGCTGCGAAATGTCACAGCGACGGTAAGTTTGTTTTTCGTATTATTACTTAAACTAATTTTTTATTGACTATCAATTACCATTTGGAATTATTGTGAAAAGATGAAAATACAAATTAGAGTACTTTTTTTCACGACCGGGAGGATTTATCAATTTCTATGGAACAAAAATCGTAACAGAAATAACAAATTATTCCCTATATTATTCATTATAATTCAAAATTCTCCCTAGGGAGTTTAATTATGAGCCAAAGATTTAAACAACAACCGTTGTCATGATTTTTTAAAATTTATTAGTTACCATTGATAAAATTAGTATATGCATGTAATTGGAATGCGGTTTCAATGTACATGAAGGCAGCTAAATAACTTTTCTTTAAAGCAATCAATATAAATTTTTTACCCACTATGCAGGCCGTTAAGATGTATCTTTTTGTAGCAATATAATTTTGTAAGTCAAAATGTAGTCAATTATGATTAAATAAAAAGCAGCGTTTCAAGTAGTCACAGTAGCGATTAAGATACAAGAGCAAAATTGCAAATACAAAAAAATCTTATTTTTTTTTAACCGCGTTTATGCAAAGCCGTAAGAATTTGTTATTTGAAGACAGGAATCAGGAATTTGTTATTGAAGTCAGCTCACAAAAATGCACAAATTTTATTCAACCATAAGTAAAGCAGATTTAACAAATTACCGAACTATGTAATTCAAACGAGCTTTGCATAAAACATTTTGAAAAAGAAATTTGGAGCGAAATTCGTATTTTAAGGTTTTTTGTGAAATCCAACAACTTCTTTTAATGCGTTTTTGTTCTATCTTAATCCCTACTATGACATTACTTGAAACGCTACTTTTTATTTCAATTATAGTTGGCTACATTTTATATTGATTGCTTTTCAAATAACATATTTATTTATGCATCAAGGGAGTAAACTAAGGTTTTATTCCAGAGACTGTAACTAATTTTCAGTCGTGGGAATAACGAAGTTTACTGCAGAGGCATCCAAAATTTTTCTCTCGACAGTAAATCTAAATTTTTGATGTTTTATTCAAAATAAAATAATAATTACCTACCTACTATGTTATACAGCAACTGTAATGTTGTCAAGGTAACAATTTCGTTTATCTTGTGATTTTTGACACTTACTGCCGGTCTTATAAAGACCACTAATCTGACGTTAACTTTAATTCGCTGTTAAAATAAACAAAAGCGCATCAAAACGCCAGTGCTTATGACATTTTATTCATTAGTAAACAAATTTTGATGCGCTTTTGTTTATTTTAACAGATAATTTAAGTTAACGTCAGATTAGTGGCCTTTATAAGACTGGCTGTTAATGTATGTCATTATTCCCGAGGGAATAAAGTATCGAAAATCAGGTTAGTAAAATTGATTTTATACCCGGTCGGGAGAAAAAGTTATTTAGCTGTCTTCATGTAAAGTGAAATACACTGTATCTGTCAAAATTAAAATGTCAAAAAATTAGATTTAAAAAAACAACATTTTTCCAGTTTAACCTTACTTGGACCGTGAATAATTACCACAACCTGTAAAGAATAGCTATTTATTTAGCAAGTACTAAAAGTCGACGTTTATGCACGAGACATGAAAGTTATGAAACGAAGCCGAAGGCTGAGTTTCATAACATGTCTCGTGCATAAACGACTTTTAGCACGCGTTGCATACAATATTTTAACTACGACCTTAATTTTACCGTTATTAATCTATAAATATCGATTTAACAAAGGTTTGCATCTACGACATTTGTAATTTATGTCATAATAAACAGTAGACCATGCGCGGGCAAATGTTTGCGAAGCCAGTGCTAACAAGGTCTGTTACGAAATGTAATTATTAATACTCCACATCTGACTGTATTCATTACATAACGCTTTAATTATTTCAAAAACACTTTACCTGTAACGCAAGAAGCAACTAGAATAACTTTACAACTTCACTTCCAGTTCGAAATTGTAGTTTTATAACCTCACTTCACTTTTAGCACATGGGCTAAAAGTAAACAGCTGATTTCTTTAACCACGGTAAACTATAAAATGTCACTTTTAGTGAAACAAGCTAGCGCCAAAAAGCCTACTTTTAGTAGTGGTCGTAGATAAAAGTTTTCATGTGTGTTTCAGAAAACGGGGAAAACATTTTATTTGATAATGTTTCCCTTAATCATCGGTCTGATTTACAAAAATTAAGCCGGGAGGCTGTCAGCAATTCTTGCAAGCGGAAAGTGGCAGACATCTGCGAAAAACTTTCTAAAATTATTAATTTAGAAGTAGCCCATTCCTTGTACAAGGAGAACCTGACGTCGAGGGATGTGGATTTGATTAGACACAACATTTTCCGAAATCGTCAACGGGCTACCTTCAAAACACCCCGTACAATACAAGAGGCACACGAAGTCATCAAGTCTTCTCCTACGCTGACAGATAGACAGGTGTCGTTTATATTAGAAAATGATGCCGAAAATAATATCATAATATTTGGATGTGTTAGCAATTTAAAATGTCTAGCGGATTCAGATAACTATTATATGGACGGCACTTTTAAATATTGTTCTAAATTCTTTTATCAACTTTTTACTGTTCACTGCGTTCGAAATGGCCATTACATTCCCTTAATTTTTTGTGTACTGCCAAATAAGCATTATTCAAGTTATTGCAAAGTTTCACATAGTATTGTACGTATCTCTTCGAAAATTCACATATCCTTACGCCCTTCTTTAATTGTAGTTGATTTCGAGAGCGCTAGTCAGCGGTGAATATTGTTTGGCCTTCAACAAAAATTTGCGGTTGTAGATTCCACTTAGCACAAGCGTGGTACAGAAAAATCCAAAATTTGGGCTTAGTTAATGGATATACTCGTACACCATGGTTGCAACATCTTTTTGGTTTACCATTTCTTGATCCGGAACAAGTTGGTGGCTGTTTTGTAAACCATTTCATGGCTGATATTCCTTTATCTTCTTCTTTTTCCAAGCTAGCAGATTATCTAGTAGATAACTACATTAGTGAAGATGCCACATTTCCACCTTCTTTATGGGCTTCCAACTCTTCTCATCTATACCTTACCACCTATCCATGTGAATCTTTTCATTCCCATTTTTTTTATTCTTTTTATCATACCCACCCTAATATTAACATCTTTCTTGCTAGTCTCGTACGTTTTCAAACTTCCGTTTACATAAAAAGTATTACAAATAGACCCATAATTAAAAAGAAAGCTGTGCGTCGAGCAGAAATGTTTGTACAACAAAAACTGCACGAATTAGAGTAGGGTAGTATTAGTCAATACGAGTTTGTTAAATCAGTTGCGCATAGGTATAATGTGTAAATAATTTTAATTTGGGAATGACATTTATAATTTTAATAATTCGACATAGGATAGTGCAAGTTTTAGATTTAAGTACTTAAATAGGGCATCGTCATGTATTGTTAAGAATAGTAATAAAATCGTTCTAAAGTTATTTGTTTCAAATTTTATTTATGTGTTTCTTTCAGGTATAAAATAAGTGATCGTGTTCTACAGCTATATAGAGCTTTAAGAAGTATATTCAGTCATGTAGGTAATTCTTAGAAATTCCTGGGTTACCAGTTGGCCAATTGCTGGTTACGAGATAACTGGTCGCCGAAGGTACCTCGGTTACGAGTAGGCCTATTGTGTGAATTGCTAAATTAAATCCCGGATTAAAAAGTTACGAGTTGGCCCGTTCCCTTAAAATCCTTGCTCTACGGGCTCGGATTTCAAAACAAGATTTGCGGAAGTTATAATGGTATAATACCCATAACATTCCTAAATATGTTAATAGATATTAACGATACAACTTTGATTATGAGCATATTAACCAAACGAGTTTGATTGCCAAAACGAGGCGGTGAGCCGAGTTTTGCGGCAATCATACGAGTTTCGTTATGTGCCATAAGCAAACGTGTATTGTTCAATATTTTATCTTCATCATTAAACACTTTTTCGATACATTTTTTTATATAAAAAGAGTAGGGTAATGAAGCTCTTAAAGATACTAAAATTAATTTGGTTAAGAGTCTATAACAACACCGATGAAGATAATAGCAATCAACAGGTTTCGTAATTCACTAAAATCTTGTTAGTCATGGTTACATCTTATTTGTTTATAGTTTTTATGGGAAGCTTTATTCTGATTAATCAAATTAATCAGGTTCGAACCACGAGAAGAAGTTACTCCTGCTGTATTTTTTCTTTGGTACAAGGGCATCGAGTATTGTAGATAGGACATCATAGCATATTATAACACAATCTTCTACGCCAGTTTCGTTAAAAATATCTTTCTTAAATCAACTTTGGAAGTTACACTGTGAAGTGTTTGTATAGTAACGTTGACCGACTCATCTAAATAAAAAACTACTAGGTTGTTTTCACGCCTTCGACGATCACTAACTTCGACATTCCTTGTTCAAAAACTTGAGTGTGGCCTTGGCTTTCGGTCGGAATCGAAGCAGTACTTAATTTTAATAATTTGACTTGATTTTGTTATTCCCAAACAGTTTAGTTTGATTATGTAGGTAATACTGGGTAAGTGCAGCTTAAATTCTTACAATTAGGGAAGTGGTATGTGGGCTGACAGTATTTAAACAAGGTGTCTTATTTCTAGAGATCCCTCTTCTGTGTACATACATACGCCTTAGAAAAATCGCATGGAATTTCTCTATCTGAAGGCAAAACTTCACCACTACATACACAATACTGCATCATTACGTAGCGATATTGTTACTTTTTCGATAAACTAAAGTCAAATTAACGGAGCAAATAAGAGGTGACAGTAATCGGCGGTCATTTACTTTAATATTTTCACCTATTCAGTAAACGCTTTCACTTGAGACGAACTACTGCACTACACTACTATTGACGAAATGTCGTTATTTTGAAGTTATTATGAAGGACAAGCGCGGAGACATGGAAGCTGAGCATAATGCACTCAGATCCAGTTGGTTTGGTACTTGTTATCAATCGAACCGTAAGCAAGAAAGAATTCCTTTGCGGCTGCAAAAAGTGGACAATCTGCAGTTTCACGCGATTTATATGCACCTGCTTATCAAGAACACGACGCCACGCTGATAAAAGGCACATCCCAGCGCATTGTTATCTCTTTGCCACATTGCTAATTATGTAAAACGTTAGAGCAGTGTTGCCAACACTATTACTATAGTACCAGATTTATTACTTTTTACCCGCCAGTTTTGTTTTACATCCAGGAAAACAAGTTTTTAAAAACTAACTTAATTTTCCAATAAAACATAGACGGAAATTACATTATGCACTGAATTTGTCTAAACGTAAAGTAAAGCGCTTTTAATGCGTTCCCACAAAGGTAAACTCTAATCTAATGCAACATTCGCACTCTGGATGCTGCGTCGTTAATAGATAAGCTTATCTTATGCCAGCTTGCCTATCCTACTATCGTAACTCGCGCCTATTACGCTATTACTCTTAAAGCAAAATTTATTACGTTTTGCAATTTCTATTACTATTCTATTACATTTCTGTTAGATTTCGTTTTTATGTTGAAACAAAATATCTATAAAAGAATGGGCAAATTGCGTGGAAATAGGTAAAAATACTCCCCAGAAGTTTCATTTTCCCTCCCGTAGTAAACAGTCTGAATTCAACACTGTTAAGTTTCATGTTGACTGGTTGACATTTTAATTCTTTTAAATTGTAGTATTGTTTGTTATAAACTGAAATTGTCCTCAGTTCAATACTTATCTAGTTAAAACTAATTTATAAAATCAGATTTCAAATTTATAATAGACACAACCAGGTGCGCAGGAGCAGGGGGGGGGGGGCAAAGGGGGCGATTGCCCCCTCATAGAATATATTGGGGGGGCAAATAGTGTAATTTGCCCCCCTGATATATTTCATACGGTTTTTAAAAATGTGTACATAGGGTTTTCACATTAATCTATACAACATGCTAAAACTCGTTGTTCTATTGTAGGTGGTGCAGAAATAAAACACGAAGAATTTGTTAAACAAGTTTTTATATTTAGGTCGACAGCGGATATAGTCCATTTTTGTTTCATATAGTAGCAAATGCCGAAATTCTAGGGATATCATTGACAACAAGCATAATTTTCTTATGACTTTTGTGGTGAGGTTAGGCTTCATGTCGACAGGTTGACATTTCATTATTTTAAATTATAGCTTTGGCTATTATAAACTTGAAATGTGATTTTATAATTTGATTTTAACTAGTTGGTAGGTATTGCAACAAGAACAATTTTAGTTTATAATAGCCAGAACTACAGTTTAAAATAACTACAGTGTCAATCAGTCAACATAAAACCTATCCTCATTGCAAATATAATAACCACAAGTTTATGTAACACAATGCAATGCAGTGAGAATGTTTGTTCTCAATGGTTTGCCTAGATTGCATTTCCATATGAAAAGATCTGTAAAGAGATGTACACTGAACTTCCCTCGCACTAATTACATCCATTTGCAAAACATGTGAATTACATCAATGTTCGCTCCCAGGCGAATATTTCGAGCCGAGTTTCTGCTGCGTTAGAAAGACACCATATTATTCTGTCCCACTTGTGATGTTTACCCTGTATCTGCTAGGTCTCATTTTGACAATGATAAAGCCTGAGCTATGTACAAATTATTACATTTATCTACTTCTCAATTAAAGCAAAAATAAACAAAATTTAATTTTTTTAAGGTGCTCACCTTGTATATATTACTCTGAGATGTTTTCGGTTTTATGCCAGGTAGCTATATAATCTGAATGCAAAATATCGCCTTCCTCCAACAAATAGTTGTTGAGCTATACCACAGTCTGTATATAGACTGTGGCTATACCGCCAACAGGCAGACAGAGAGATAGACTATTATAGTTGTTTATGTATCAAGTACAGTCGTGTGCAAATAAATCTGGGACAGTGTTTTTTTCACATGCAGATTCAGTTAAGAATTTGAAGAATATTTCCATGGATTTCCTCTTATCAGAGAGAGTTACGGGTTTCAGTATCTGTTAAAGTTTAATGTAACTCTTTCTGATAGCAGGAAATCCGTGGAGATATTCTTCAATTCTTAACTGAATCTGCATGTGAAAAAAACACTGTCCCAGATTTATTTGCACACGACTGTACCATGAGATAAAAAAAATGATTCTAATCAGGCCTTAATATGTGTTATACGTTTGGCAGTACTGAAGTATATTGTCAGTCTATGTCAAATTCGAGATTTGCAGGTTAATATTTACGTCAGTCTGTGTCAAACAACAAACAAAACCTAACCTTTTAATCTCGAATTTGACATAGACTGACAATACACTTCAGTACTGCCAAACGTATAACACATATCAAGGCCTGCTCAGAATCATTTTTTTTTATCTCATGGTATGTAAATGCAGGACTTTCTTGGAGTATTTTATGCAGAGCGAGCGTAGCGTAGCGGTAAAGAGGACGAGTCAAATAAGGTTTGATTATGTACGAGCTGCATGCAAAGCTTTACGTTAGACTGCACTGCAGAAGATATTATTTTATCTACAATATCATTTATACTACACACAGAAAATTCAAGTTGATATTCAAACATTTGATAATTTCGAAGTGCGCTTCTTCTAGGTTAATTGCGTTATTAAAATCAAGAATAACGATCTATTACCGTAAGGTATTAAAAATTAATTTATTTCTATTATTTGTAAAGTTTTCAGTAACCTAATACAATCTTCTTTCCTGATTTTAATAAAATGACATTTATTTTCATAATAACTATTGAATATTGACAGGCGGACAGGTGGACTAAAGTGAAATTTTATGGACGCTAATAATAAGGTGTTTTTGAAACAGTCGAACATAGGGCTTAGTCATGTTAAACCATTAAAAAAAAAGGTTTTGCCCCCCCCCCCCCCATGATTACAGTAGTTCCTGCGCCGCTGGGCACAACTAAAATTTTAAATAATTAAATGTGAACCACTCAACATGAAACCTAACCTCATTGCAAAAATAATGTACCAACACAAATCAGTCTAGTGATAATGCTTGTTGCCAGTTGTTTCCTTAGAATTTCGCTACTTGCATTTCCATATAAAAAAATGGGCTGTATAGCTTTCCGTAGTTAGTCTACAGAGTTTAAAGGCCGAGTTCAAAAGTTAACGCTAACATACAAAAATCTGGTGTGATACACTCACACAACTTCCTTTTACAGTGACCTTATAATTAGCCAAAAATTTGTGTTTTAAGTTTTAAGCATTTGTCAAAAATTTTCAAAAATTACAGATTCTAATGAAACTGTTCAAAATAGAGCGTTAGTTGAAGAGACAAATTTTCTCTAAAATTTTAAGCTTAATTCAAAAACGCAATAATATACCGGGTGTTCTATGAATAAATAGGAAAAAAACAAACTAAACCCATTTTAGAGGTATTCAACTGGAAAATCATCTATCTCACATCAATACACATTAAAAATGTAATAAAAATGTGAAGTTTGAAAAAAATCGTTAGAACCGTTTTTGAAAAAATCGAAAACAACTGAAAAATCACAAGAGTAAACACCTACTTCCGGTTATGCGATTTTCTTCAAAAGCTTGCTGTCGCATCTACATAGTACACAAAACTTATATATGAAGTTTCAACGTCATGCCTACCCCTTTTCGTTTTTGAGATATTCTGTTCACAGACAGACACACAGACACACACACACACACACACACACACACACACACACATACAGGCATTACATTAGCAGTGGAGGATAAACTTCACACCACACTCTGGAGGCTTCCAAGATAACAGCTGTGAAACGTTCACAGTAAGGTGGCAGTATCAACCGTTTTTTGAAACACTCCTTTGTTAGTGAGAAAAAGAGGTTTTTGTAAATCCTCCAGAACAAATGGGGGCCATAAAATGTGTTAAGAATCTTCCACAATCAATGCAGACCATGACATGTGTTAAAAATCTTCCACAATTAATGCAGACCATGAAATGTGTTAAGAATCTTCCACAATCAATGCAGACCATGACATGTGTTAAAAATCTTCCACAATTAATGAAGACCATGAAATGTGTTAAGAATCTTCCACAATTAATGCAGACCATGACGTGTTAAAAATCTTCAACGATTAATATGCAAATCATGTGTTAAGAATTTGTCACAATTAATGTAGAAATGACTGTATGATTAATCTACCACATTTATATAACTGTGGCAACTACAGAAAAGCGAAATTCTTGACAAGATTTTATTCTATATGTCTATAAGAGCATAATAAAATATTTCCTGTTTAATGAAATTCTACAACTAAATTCAAATTATTTTAATGGAATGTACCTACCTATATTTTAGCTCTGAGGAATTTTATCTGAAAAAGACTTAAAACTAATTTGGTAGAAAATAATATACAATGTGTAGTCTGTAAGACTTTGTCCTTATTTTGAGTTTCTCCAGAAATGCAATAAAAATGTGTAAAAAATTCTATGGAGTGAAACAGGCATCCCAATAATGACACATGCAAGTGAATAGTAAACAATATTAAAAATCCGAAATAGATTGATTAAAGAAAACAATACTAGATAGAATAAGAAATGGAACATACTGGAAAATGCAAGCATTGTGGAAGAAATTATAAAAGAAAATCAGTCGAGATGGCGGGGACATGTACACAGAATTGGAGAACGCAACAACCAGAAAAGTCTATGAAGCTAAAGTTAGTAATGGGGAAAAACTGCAAAAGAAAAGAAGATGACAGAAGCATACTCAACTTTTACACCACAACTAGAAAGGCTTGTGATGAAGTTCATACATACGTAAATGAGTAAGTATAAGTAAGTAAGTAAGTAATAAAAAAGCAAGTCACTGTATTTCCATTTTGTATTGTTCACATGTAACTGGGGTTATTCTGTAAGCAATTTAAATAAAATAAATAAATAAATAAATAAACACATTTTTATTATTCTATTTCTTATAAGTACAAAAATGTTAGAAAAATAAGTAGGTACTTCAAATATAGTTTAAACGTTTAAAGGATGATTGATTTCGATTACTGGATGAAATTCACGCTTGAACGCACAGCGCACATTCTATTCCTATTTCTTTCTATACCATAAGTTTATACGACAGCAACTCTGAGGTGTACTATCAGTATGGACTAGCATACTGATAAGTACACATCAGAGTTGCTGCCGCATAATCTTAATGTTAATGGTATAGAAAGAAATAGGAATAGGATTTGCGCTGTGCGTTCAAGCGTGAATTTCATCCAATAAGTGAAATCACTAATTTTTTAAACTAAGTATATTTCTTCTAACATAGGAACACAGCTATACTATTAGGTCGTTCTGAAAACTGAACATATGGATTTAACATTATATTGACATTTCTGCTGATTTCTGGTCACCAAATTATCTTAAGAAGATTTTAACATAGATACGAATTTAAAATTTAAATATGACAGACTACGATTTTCAAATTTGACGTTATCATATTGTAATTTTATGATGAAAATCTTGTATGGTGACGTTGGTTTCTGCAGAATTGCAGCCTTATTATGTAGGTATTTACCTTTATATTATAGAAATAATGACGGAATACCTAAAATTGAAAGCAGAATATTAAGGCCGATTTCATAAGGAATTTTAAATCTAATTTTAACTAAAGTAATGTTAGAGTGTGCATGATGCCACATGTAGCACTGTCACTATGCACATCTAATGTCGCTTTAGTTAAATGAAGCTTTAAATTTGATTATGAAATAGGCCCTTAGTTACCTATGTTCGATTTTGAGAACAAGTTATTGTAAGAACTAATACATACAAGGTGTACACAACATATGCAATGGATGCAGATACCTGTAAGAACAAATTATAAGAAAAGGTTCATATCTATATAGAAATACCCAAAAACAATAAATTATAGAGTTAGAACTTTTGGAAGTGAGACTAATACCATGAGATTATTTAAAAGCAGGTCAGAGAGAGAGCCTCAAAATTTCTGTTTTACATTAATGATTTATTAAATCAGCTTCAAACAAGACACAAGCTTTTTTAACTATCAAACGTTAGTTATTTTTTTTTAAATTTTAATTAACTGGAGAATACTAACATTTGACAGTTGGAAGTTTATTTTATAAACTGACAAGTTGCACTGTCAATGCACACTTATTTGATTCAAATGGCTGTTAAGTTTGATACACTAAAACAAAAATGTCATGGCACAATCTATCATGTTTTTAAATGACCTCAGTGTAGAATACTTCTATTGTCAATTAACATTTTCCATAGTGGTGTCAAAATATTGTAATTTTACATGCAGGTGAGATACACATACATTAATGTTGATGCATAATTATTATGTCTGAATAGGTGGCATTCAACTTTCAACTTTATGAATTTTTAAGTTAATTATTCTCACAAATTGTTAATTGTGATGAGGTAAACTGTTTTGCATATTATATTTCCACTTTTATGAAAAATCAAGTTGCCATGCAAGTTTGGATAATGCGTAAAAGTAGCTACACTCTGGAAATTGATTGCCACATTCATTTTAAATATAACAGTTAGTACAAATATTAGTTACAAAATGTACCTATTGCTACAGACCTACAGAGTTAGAACTTTCTAAAGAAGTTGTATCTTGCTGCATATAAAATCGCAACTGTTGAAAATGTTAATGGTAAAATGGTCAGTCTCTTAGTTCCTCTTCCACTGCAACTCCATAAAAAGTAAATAAAATAAAAAACAGCGTAAGTATTATCTCCTTTTGTTTATTTTCTTGTGATAATTGTAAACGAAGTACTTGACATCTTTCCAGGATCTATGACGTAACACCTGATTAATTTCAATACACTCGGAACATTGTGAATTGCCAGGCGTGATACCCTTTTTAATAGAGTTTCGAAAAAATTTCAGAACTGCTGCTATTTCTTCATCATTCCAAGGTCGTCTCAAAGTCTGTTTCTTTTTCTTGTTTTTATTATTTTGTTGTTCTTTTTTGCTACCTTTTTCCTTTTCATGTTCATTTGGAGTTTCATCTGTTAGTATATCATCACTACATTCCTCTGTTTGCATATCATTACTATATTCTTCTACAATTTCCTTCTTCTGGGCATTATCTTCCTCTACAACATCTTCTTCTTCTGCTTCTAATTCAGGAAGATCTGCAAATACAGAATTAAAAATTAATAACAAACATTCAAATGATTGATAATCACTTACCAGAGATATTTATCTCATCCAGGCTTTTTCCTTTGAACTTATTAGCATGTCCATTTTCAACAGCTAAAAGTATTCTGGAAATTTTTGTTAACTCAATGGATGATTCATGAAGTCTATAAAATTGCCTATGTATTCGTATATCGTGCCCTAAATGTCTAGCTAGCCAATCAGTTTCCTTTTCACTTAGGTTGAATATCTGGGATACTGTGGCAATGTATTTCCTTAATTTAGTGCTCTTAATTAATTCAGGTTGAGCCAAGTCTGCTTCATTGGCGAATTTTCTGAGACAATCATGTCCTCTTATGTAGTCCATAGAAGGTGAAATTCGTGCAAATAGGTAGGGATTTTCTTTAGACACGAAATCGCTTCTATATTTGATAAGTAAATCTATTGATTCCTTGACATCATCTGTTACCAAAACATTAACGGTGCTTCCTCTTTTTCCTTTAATTTGAACTATTGTTAGTCTATTTGCCAATTTTTGTTCTAAATCTGTGAAGGTATTTTGAAATTCGGAAGTACCTTGCTGATGCCAATTTGGTCTCAAAGAGTAATTTAAAATAGTTATTCGTGATATCTCCCCCGATCTCCTTTTGTTAAATAATGTTATTTTGCATAAAACTGTTGCAGCCAAATTACCCCAATTTTGATAAGTACGAGTCTCCATTAGTAGTGCTTTGTATTCACTCAACTTATTGTTGAGATATTTATTGAGCTTTACGAGGTCATCTGTAAGTGGTAATAATTCAACAGCATTTAATTTTCTGTCAAATAAAGTTCTCAGTGCATTTGATGATATTCGTGATGTCCATTCAATATCCATTAGATTAAGGAAATTATTTAAAATCTGAATAGCATTTGTGTCATTCTTGCGAAGAAATTGAGCTTTTTCAATTGCAACACATTTTCTTAAATGATGGCCTATTTTTAATGCTAATGATGGGGTATTAAACTGAGGTCTTGATTTTACACTGCATTGTACCTTACAAATATTTTTTACGGCAGACACGATAGTATCGAAAGTTGCTGGATTTAACCATTGTGAAAGCCAACTTTAGGTGCATCAACCTTCCTTAATTCACACACTAATCGTGCCAAATGTCTCATAGACTGTCTAATTAATTCAGATTGTGTGGTATGGTATTTTTCAAACTGAATTTCACCAAATTTAACTATCAATTGATCTTGTCTGCAAATTAATGAAATGTTGTCGTCTTTTAAGACAGAGAGAATATATTTACCAAAATCCATGGAAAGTATTATTTCTGAAAATGTATGCATAAGTAGCATATTACTCTCAAAAATAGGTTTACGACGAGCAAGAACATTTTCTCTATTTTCTTTTGCTTCACAATGAAGCTTTAAGTGATGCCACAGGTGTCGCTTTAGCATAAATGATAAGCAATCAGGACAAGGACCATAATCTTTATACGTATGACATTTAGCCTCTTTAGGAGTAGGCAGACGAGCTAAAAGCAATTCTCCACGTTTTCGTTTCAGCACTTCACAGTTATGGTAATAGTTCCCAACTTTACCAAGGTGAATGAATCCCTGCCTTCTTGTTAGATCTCCTTTAGATTTTGCCATTAATTTTTGAATTTCCAATTCATCGGAATGTTTTCTCAATAAGTGTTTAGAAAGTTCTTGTAACAATTTATTACAGTAAAGGCAACAATACACCTTGTCTCGTTTTCTTCGTCCATCTTCTGTTTTAGAAGATACCCTTATATGAACTTCATGTGAAGAGTGATCTGGCATTTCATCTGTATGGGTGATAGGTTCATTGTCTGTTTCACTTGCTATCACTTTGTTTTCTATGTCTTTATTGGGTATCTGTTGCTTCTTTGTGCTATCTGTTGCTTTTTCTTCAACTTCTGTATCATGCAAATTACTTTTACTTGAGTGCTTTTTCTTATTATTGCAGAGAGGCTCCTCTTCATCGGTTTCAATATCTGATGGGAAATACTCACTACCAGATGTTTCAAAAACAACTGATTCATCATCAAAATTTACTTCTGTGTAGCGTGCACTATCAGTAACGTCAAAATTTACTTCAGTGTGGGGTACATCATTAATAACATCCGAGGATGGTCTCCTGGAAGTTTGTAGATTATTGGCGCTTACATCACCTACAAAATTTTAAGAGTGACATTTTGTCCAAAATAAGAAAGTTTACAAGAGTGTGATACTTCATCCACGAACACACTCTACATAGGTTTCACATTTGTCTTTTAAAACATATTTAAATTTATAAAATCGATCATAGAACGAAATTTTTGACCTTTAGCTATTTAAAATTATTAACAGAAAATTAATAAATAAACGAACAGTTAGTTACCTTTGAACTTTGTTATGGCCTGTGACTTCAGATCTTCATCCAAGCCCCTAGTGGTCTCATAGTGAGGAAGATTGAGTAGCGTAAGAATTTTTTGTGATCTGGTCACAATATAATTGTTCTTCGACTGTAAAAAGCCAATATATTCCGTAACTTAGAAAAAATAAATAAAATACCAGTGGAATTTATTTAAATATTGTTATAAGATAGCAATAATTTAAAGTTTGAAATTCCGAATTTTTGAACTGAACAAAATTTCAGTGTTCTAACAGCTCTATCTAGTGCAGTCGATTTGTCTTAATGCCCCTTATCTATGTTTGAACTAAAAATTGCTATAAAATGTAAAAATTAAAATATATTTTATTTTCTTACTTTTTTTAGTTACCAAATATGAGTTCATTTCCTAATAATTTTGTAAATAACATATTCTTGTCAGGTTTTTCGTAGCATTTGGCATTGTCTCATTCTGCAAATTGCGCATTCGTTCTTTTTTACTTTTCTTTTGTTAATGAAACATGATGACGTAAATTTTTTACATCGAAATTTTTACAAATTTGAATATCTAGCAGTGACTATATTTTGTAATTTGAAACTATAGACGACTACGAGTATCTTGAAAATTTAAAATTATTTTCGTTTCTTAATGCGCACTTACCAACCTTATATTGCAATATACTATTTTTCACTGGTGATCTAATAAGTAGGGTAGGTTAATTTTACCATTTGTTTGGAGGTTACTATGGCATTAAGAAAGTAAGCGAAAAACCCTGGTCAAACAATGTGCGCTTGCGCCGTACAGTTATTCTTATTCCTGCTTCTTTATAAAACTTATTTACAAGTTAACCCTAACAATATTATTTCGCAAAAATCACATGAGAAATATTTTGTAAGAAAGAATCTAATTATTTTTCCCGTACATTGCATGAAAATTATGAGGTTACTTTAGAGTAGATGAGAGTTTGCTTATAATATACGTGAATAAAAATATGTTTTTAACGAGTGAATAAAATATCGTTATTCAAAAGTGCTGTTAAGTATTTGTTTTTTTTTAATACCTACGCTTCAGATATTCACATATTGAAATTTAAACTGTTATTTAAATTTATATTAAAAATCCTTCTATTTAACTTGTGTAGTTAACCATATAAGCCTCGATATAAGCCAATAGAAACTGATCTGTTCAGTAATAAATAAAGTGTTAGACACTTTAGTAAGGAGATGTTTCTGATTAAAATTGAATAATCAAGTATCAAGGCATTGAAAAAACAGAATTATATAACTCCCTTCGAAAATGATTAATTTGATTTTTCAGAAAAAATAAAAAGTAAACAATAACGCGTAACACTAGTAAAAGTAAGAACAGAAATGACCAAGTCGAAAAAATCCATATGGCCCCCTAAGAAAAACAAAAGTTAATCCTATTTTCTCTTGTGTCCACTTTTAATACTAGCCTTAAAAATGATACAAATAATATGTCAACTTGACAGAACAGTAAAAATAAAACCGAAATCATGGCTATTAGTACGGGAGCCAGTGAACTGTTTTGTTACGTCATTGGGCTCACGGCTAAATTAAACTTCATGAATTAGTTTTTATGCTGATGTAAACAAAAACCGATTTCTGCAATCCCGAATCCGGGGATACCATTAAGGGTTACGTTGTGAAAGTCGTCGTAATTGACGACTATTTCACGTCATTTTTAAATACAAAATACAAATTGCCATCAAAAGTTTAATTAACACATAGCAATAAAATATATTTCTGCAATGTGGAATCGGGGGATAACCCCTTCTGCAAAGAGGGTGAATATGTAGGGTTGAAGTTGTAAAAAATTTTGTAAGATGAACGAAAATTTCTTTTTGCATGCACTCGTGCGAACATTAAACATTACAAAAATGATATTCTGCATAACAAACTTCGGGGTCATGACTTTCTGCAGGCGCCTCAAAAGCAACTTGTCGCGCGCCGTCAATTGCTCGTGCCGAGTCAATTTCACGTTATTATATTCAATAAATCAATGCGATTTGTACAACAATAAATATAAACGAATTTTTCTTACTATTCTCAATTTTCTCAAGCATGGTGTTATCGTATTTCACAAGTGCTGCCGGCATTACCTCTTTACACAAAATAGTACAATTTCCACAAATTAATGTAATAAACACGACCTTTAGAACGTTTATGAGATAAACTACAAAAAAGGCATGATCGAGGAATCGTAGATGCTTCCGAAAAGCTCGTCTCGATGTCTGTTTCGAGGTCTATTGGATCAGAAACTTCTTCTAGAGCAACTAACGATGAAGTGGTAATCTCCTGTGTGAGATGTTTTTCAGTGCTGCTCTGGGTTTCAGCAGCCAGACTGTGATCTCTGGAAAGATTTTTTATGGAATGTACAAATCTTTTCATTGTAATTATTTAGTTTAGTTGTCAGCAGATGATTTTTTGTGTAATCGGAGAGAAAAAGCGGAGGAGTTTTTAGCGAAAAACAAAATGATATTAAAATTATGATGTTCTGTTACAGTATCAAATTAACCTTACGACACTAACGAATGGGCGAGTATCGAATGCTACACAAATCCGGGAAATGGGGCATGCTCACCCTGACAATCGTTAAAAACAGGCTAAAGGCCTCGGCTCGAATGCCCTCAGTAAGATGGGCGTGGTTCAAGACGGTACACCGCAGGGCAAGCGTGTCGAGGTATATACAGGGTATTGCTAAAGAAATGGGTGCCACCAGATCTAACTCAAGATACCAACGTTCAACCGGACCTGGAGTTTTAAACGGAGCGAGAAGTACTCAAATAACTATTTCGGGAACCCTGGTGCAGCGACAGATACAAACACCTACCTGAAATGCCCATCCGCCACGTCCGGGCCTCACCTTACAATGGTCGTAACACAGTGACACAGTCCCCCTGTAAACAAACATGCACAAGGCACAAAAAGGCAAAGAATAAGACTGTTCGGTTAATACATCTATTGGCCACACCAAGTGACCTACCAAACACCATACAAAAATACAGGTATATTCGGCATCTATGCCGGGTCGTAAGAATGGCTTATAAGGTACGCTCAGCTGGGAGGCGCGTTAAGTAAAGGTTTCGGCGCATAGCTGAGCCGAACAACAAATCCAGGCTGAAAGAGGTGAAACGTCGATTTAGGCCTCAACAGGCATGACGCGCGAGTGCAAAGCCTGAACTTGGGTTCGAGTCACCAGACTTACAGTGAAATGTCTAAGAATAACAAACATGAACGGTTAATCTACACAAACAAAGCTGTCTGCCAGCGCAAAATATTAGAACACTACGTTAAAATTTATTACTTGTAAATTAAATCTCCCGCGATTGAAAACAATTTCGAAAAATTCCTGAAGTTTGTTCATAAACATAAAATACGGAATTTTGATCATTCTTAAATTCGTGTATATTTATTGTGAGAAACTATTGTTGTGCAAATCGCATTGATTTGTTGAATATAATAACGTGAAATTGACTCGGCACGAGCATTTGACGGCGGGCAACAAGTTACTTTTGAGGCGCTTGCAGAAAGTCGTGACCCCGGAGTTTGTTATGCAGAATATCATTTTTGTAATGTTTAATGTTCGCACTAGTGCATGCAAAAATAATTTTTCATTTATCTTATAAAATTTTTCACAACTTCAACACTACATATTCACCCTCTTTGCAGAAGGGGTTATCCCCGGATTCCACATTGCAGAAACATATGTTATTGCTCTGTGTTAATAACACTTTTGATGGGAACTTGTATTTTGCATTTAAAAATGACGTAAAATAGTTGTTAATTGCGACAACTTTCACATCACAGCCCTAAATGTTATCCCCGGATTTGAGATTGCAGAAATCGGTTTTCGTTTACATTAGCACAAAAACTAATTCATGAAGTATAATTTAGCCGTTTACCTTATGACGTAACAAAAAGTTCACTGGCGCCCGGACTATATACTTATGTCAGTAATTTAACATTCATACAACATAGATTTTATAACCGTCACTGTCAATTTATATTTATTTTTTGGTTATGCGATATTTAGAGTAACTAAAGACGAAATGCTTCTTGCCCCGCACCCCCTCCCGGGCGAGAATGAGCGGAGAACAATATCAACATTGATGATTGGCAAAAAGTTGCATTATTAGGACATGACTCACCCTCGATTTGTCGCACTCTGTAATCCAGTAAAGATTTATGATTTACTGTAGGTATTTCTCATGTTATAATTATAACGATGCTATGTTTACTACTTAGGCGTTCCTTACCTAAAATACTCGCTAAAATATAAGGTAGAAGTTTTTACTTTAAATTCAATTATTGATTACAGAAGTTGCACAATGGTAAAACGTCTCACAAGGTCCTTTAAAAATACAAGTATGTTATCGGGGCCAGTCAAATTTTGACGGAGCAATTAAGATGCAAATGAACAAAATGAATTATTATTTTAAATTCATTTACGTAGTAGACATATATCAGCATTACTTTTGGAAAAATTCTTATATGTAATTGTAGATTAATCCTGATGAAATATCGAATTATCGGCAATAACAGACACGGGGTTTTAATTCTTCTTATAGCCACTTTCCCCAATAATTTAAAAAGATGTATACAGGGTGTTTGTAGATCGCTAGACAGCTCAAGCTTCATTAATAATAGAGATATAAAAATTTTTGTTTTGTTTTAAATGCCAGTGCACAATCTACAAATTGATGTAACCCAATTTAAGCCATGGCCTCCTATTTTTGCTCAGTGATACACGACTTTGGTTTTTTAAATGGAACACCCTGTATATTTTTAAATATTTGCAATCAGCGCTAAATGTGCTTTATGGTAGCATTCTTAAATTTTAATTTTGGAACTTTTAATTTTTCAAAATTAAAAAAATCTGATTAGCCAAAGTAGGCCATGAATTATGCAAAATCACTACCAAGAAATGCAAAACAAACTCCACTGGGTTCGAAAAATTTCTCATGACTGAATTATAGTACCAAACGTACTAAAACAATTGAAAACTATTTTTTTTTTAGTTGGAATAATATGGGTTTAATTAACAATAACATTAATTTTTAAATTGTTTTACATATTTTTGATTTTTTAAAAGCTACTTCTAAACGAAATGGCGAATATGGCACACCGTTGGAATTGGAAAGCCCTTTTATTATAGTTTTCAACTGTTCAATGAAATTCATATTGTTCCATTTAAAAAAACATAGTTTTTCATTGTTTTAGTACGTTTGGTGCTATAATTTGGTTATGAGAAATTTTTAGAGTCAAGTGAAATTTGTTTTGCATTTCTTGTTCGATTGTTAGTGATTTTGCGTGATTCATGGCCTACTTTGGCTAAATTCTATTTTAATAATGATTTCCAAAATTTAAATTTAAGAATGCTATCATATAGTACTTTTAGTGCTGATTTCAAATATCTAAAAATATACAGAGTGTTCCATTTAAAAAACCAAAGTTGTGTATCACTACGTCAAAATAGGAGGCCATGCCTTAAATTGGTTTACGTCAATTTTTAGATTGTATACTGGCATTTAAAACAAAAGAAAGTTCTTTTCGATATCTCTATTATTAACGAAGTTACGAGCTGTCTAGCGATCTACAAACACCCTGTATAGTTGAAAGTTAAACATCCATCAAAATTCTAAAGGAATTTGTAAAATAAGAAAAGCAAATTATTTTAAAAAATTAGCTTTTATTACATCTCAAACTATTCTTGCTATAATAATAGTACTTAACAAACAACCGTACTACTGAACTGAGACCAGTAGTTACGTAGCGCCTAGCGAGTATTTGTAAGTATATGATATCTAAAATTCAGCAGCTGGGTAGACTCGCTGCATATTACGCGGCTGGACCCCCACTTCGTCAACGTAAGATAAGCCACAGTCGGCACAGTTAATGTAATACATGCTCAAATACACTCCGATAGAGGGCGTCAAAATCAGTGAAATTGTGGTCCTCCATAAATATGTAAAACATGGTAAAAGTTACACAATTGTTGGTGTGCACACTAATGGAGGATTTTTAGTTATTGACGTCGTCAGGCTAAACCGATCGCCACAAACCTGTTTCTGCTATTGAAAAATTGTGGAGGATCAAAAAATCCGCCACAATTCAAGAAACCTCCACAATAGGGTGTTTTTCACACACAAATCCTCCACTGCAAATGCAACGCATACACACACACACACACACACACACACGCACGCACGCACACACACAGACACACACACACACACACACACACACACACAGACCAATGAACAAAAACATTTTTTTTTGGATTCAGGGGACTCTAAAACGAAAATTCAGTTCTAATTTTTGGTGTGAATCCAATACTTTCTTTATCGTAAAAGGAAGTAAAAACTGATTATTTTGATCGATTTGAGTAGAATTTAAATTATTATTACTATTACCCAAACTGCCAAATCTATTACTATTTTTTGAAATTTCTATTACGGAAAAAAATCAAGAGTTGACAACACTGCGATAGAGTCATTCTTTGCTAGTTCGTAACAGAGTTAAGACGGTTTTTGCTTTATACCTGTAATTACGAAATAAAGTTTATTTTTAAAAGCTGTTTTTGCCAATGTAATCATTTAACTCGCGTTTATTAAATTCAGTAAGACATTCCACGATTTATGTAACAACAGATAGATAATATACTTCAGCTAAATAAGATGAGTAATGACATTCTGATTATAAACTCGCTACTGTTGAAACCTTGTAGTATAACCGAACATATTTCCAGTGATGTAGTGGCAAATCTGCCAGTGGGGGAACGCTATTTTTCTGAGGGGTATGGAACATCCCCCAGGAAAAGGGGGATCCGGGGATCCTCTTCCAGAAAATGTTTAAAAGTATAGGTGCAAAAATATGCGTTTCGATGTTTTCTGATGCAATTTTTCCGTATTACGATGTTGCCAGTTTCGTAGCTTTAATATATAAATATCAAACCTACAACTTTCTAATTCAAACTGTTTTTAATACTTTGCATATTTATAGCAAGTATCAAGTCATGTTTGACGTAATATTTCTAAATAATAACATAAACCACTAGCCTATATTTAAATGACACTGGAATGAATAATTATCAAATCGTTTGTGCTAATAAGTAAATGTCATAAATTATTCTTTATTTTTTTTAACTTAACAAAAAACGCCGTTCCCCGCGTTCCCCCTCGACTACATCCCTGCATATTTCCCAGAATAGAGAAAAGCCACTAAGAAACCTTCCAATGTTATACAGTGCGATAATGAAAATGCTTATGCCTCGAAAAAACCAAAATCAATGAAATGCATACTACAACTTAATAAAAGCTGGCACAGACATGATGAAAAACGCAACTATTGCCAAAGCTATGTCTTACATCCTTGTTTACATATTAGCTGTAAATTCTTTTACTATCGACAACTCCAAGTAGAACTCAACAAAAAAAAACTAGACGTCGACTGATTTACTGGAATTAAAGTCTGGACACACATTCCCAGACCGTGCCAGGACCGGAGCACGGCCGTCACCCGGTTGCGATTTTGTAAAATATACCTTGCCACAGTGCAGACCACGCCCCCGACTCCTCTTATTGGTTAATCGAAAGTATATCGCGCCAGAGAATTTTTAGTAAAACGTAATCTAATACTTTACTTACTTAGTAGAGGAGACTTGTCTTTTTTACTATTTTATAATATAGTTTCGTAGAAAATATAAAGATGTAATTATAACTAAGGTAAAACTAGAGTATTTATTTTAGGGTAATGTAAATACAAGTAGCATTAATGATGGTTGATGGTATAATACTTAGACAAAAAACAATGCACTTTCGCATTGTATATAGTTGCAGTAATATTTGTTGGTAGGGAATGTTTTCTTTTTTTGTAATTTGCTTGCTTTAGCCAGCGGTTTGTTCCCTGCTTTGGAAGGCCTTCCACTTTGAATCCTTTTTCTTTGCTTTCTACGGGCGCAAGACGTTGGTTGCACCCTAATGAGTTTGCCTCTTTTGATGCCTAGTATTTTTATGGTAAAAATTGCGCCAATTGCATTGGTGTATTAAGGTTGGTCACTTCTCAGTTCCAGTGAAAAACTAAGCTTTCCTTATTAATATTTAGTTTTAATTGTTAATTCGTTAGTAACCACATACTGTCTCTTGAAACGTTCGATATTTAATATTTTTAATTTAGTAGGCTAGCGAAATACCCATAAGAGCATGAATTGAAGAACCTTTGTAAACTTTTACTTTTTTGTGTCTGAGATATTTTCAACAGTTTCCACAAGCCTCATGAATTCCAATGTGAGATCTTTTACTGCTTCTTGATGAAGTTGTTTTTGTCTAAATCTGAAATGTTGAAATATAGGTTGTTACAAGATGGGGTTTCGTATCGAGGGAAATTACCAGTTTCATTATAGGGTAAATCATCTCAGTCGAGTGAATTGCTTGGGATTCTGCTCACTGTAGTTTTTTCTAGATTTTCCGAAACGCTTATATCGTTTATGTTATTTAAGTTTGGGATCAAATATAATGTACACCAAATTAAACCATACATCCCTAGCTCTGTCCACCAAAAAAATTAATGAACATCAAAAAATCTTAATGGAACCCAAATTATTATACTTCGGAAAATGAGAACAGCACCACTAAAATAGCTATGTTGCGTATTGTTTTACCATTGCTTACATTTTAAATTCCATATGTCTATCAATTTTATTAAATGTTCACCAAATTTAGAACGCTCAAGTTACGCGTTCGTGCTGTACATAATAAATATTCGCGCTATCCATTTATATTTAGTCTTTCTCGAAAAAACTACTTGTGCGTCAAATAATTATTCTGTTACTCCAAAAATGAAATAAGCTCGAGCAACTCTCCTTGTCGCTTCCAGAAAAACTTCTTGCAGGCTTCAGCTTGCGCCGCACACTGTGTTTGGTAGCTTTTACAGTGAGTGTAACCAGTGTATTGCCGTATGAAAAAACTTAATAAGTTTAATTTTCAATTTTGTTTTGTGAAATTTGTGTTAGATTTTTATATATATACTAGCGGACCCGACAGACGTTGTCCTGCCCGCTGCCTGCTATCAGTGGGTTCATCAAACGTTTTTTCGATATTCGAAGTTTCGATTTTTTTAATTTTGAAAAATATTGGGGGGTGGTGAAATTTTGGGGTTATATGTTTTGATATGCGAGAAATCTTAAAAAGATTAAAAAAGAAATTTCGTCAATTTTTTTTTAAATTGTCTAGAACCCGATTGCAGCGCTACTTACCGGGTCCAATTGTAAATCTAAACCATCCGGACACCCACTTAAACACAAAAAATTTCATCAAAATCTGTCCAGCCGGTTAGGAAGAGTTCAGTTACATACAGACGTACAGAAGAATTATATATATAAAATTATTGATTTATTTCCAAGAATTCTTCAGACTTATTTCTATGTCCCCATTAATAAACAAGACCTAATAAAACACGATAGATTTTTCTTATAAGTGATATTTAGGCCAACAAGAAATATAAATCTGAGTATACTTTTGAAATTGAATGTGGTATAAAGTATAGTAAACATTGTGTATTTTTGCCAAAGAAATAGTATTTTTTAAATGCTAAATAATATAAGACGCTGACGAAAATTAAATATCTGGGTTACATGTTAGAATTAAATGCGGAATAAAATTTGGTGAACATTTAGCATTTTTAGCCAACGAAAGTTATTTTTAGGAACAAATAATATAAGAGACTAGCATGATGTCAATTTTTGGTTGTCGCTCTAAGATTATGTATTTTCTTAATTTTGGTGAGCATTTAGTATTTTTGGGAAACGAAAGTATTTTTTTGTACGAAAAGGTTGGGTAAATTTGGTAGACTGTTAAATACCACCCTTTAAGTTTTAACTTTCTAAGAACATTTCTCTGTTCAGAATTTTGCCTGTTGCAATATATGCGAAATTTTGAATTCAACTAAAGACACATAAATATGTGTAGCTGTACTTTGCATTGAACAGGACAGATATGTTTACAATATACATCACCTGAACCTTGACTGCAATCGCGTCGTAGAGAATATCTTAAGTAAATTCAGAATGTTATTGTTTGAGTATCTGTTATATGCATATGACAACAATCGTCTTAACGTATGCCCCATAAGTTATGAGAACAAATATTGACAGCTACATTTTATGTTGCTTTAATTTTATATTAAATTCAACTACAAGTAATTATTTCCACAGCTATATTTTATAGAATTATATTTCATATGTGGAAAAACTTTTGGCAGCTAATGTTTACATTTATCATAAAAAAACGACATTGGTGTAAAAATATATTTCGACTTTCGTCTTCTTCAGTTTACATGAATATAAAATCTGTAAGTTAAAAATGCGAATTTAGACGCTATCATCACACTGTATGTAGGTAGCTGAGTGAACGTAAACATTCACCTCAATATGCAAAAATATTTTATATACTGAAAATCATAATATACCTATCAAACATTTATAATATTTTCAATAGCATACATCCAAGATTAAATTTCACAATAGAACGAGAGGATAAAAATAATTCTATAAATTTTCTGGATTTAAACTTAATTAGAAATAAAAATAACACAATACAAACAAACTGGTACAGAAAATGCATAAAATCTGATAGATATTTAAACTATAATACCATTATAACTATTAAATATAAATAATTGAATCTTCTTTTTCTCTAGGTTATGGATTAAAAAACAAACAGATCAACACAACTACAATCCTAAAAAAAGAATTACATAAATACAAGCAAAACAGTTTTAAGGGGAATTGAATGAGGGAAAAAAGAGGAAAACAAATCCAAGTGAGAAGAAATGCACAACTAGCAGTTTTCCAACAATTTTAGCATTTATTTGTAAGCTGCATATAACATTTTAATAATACATTTTCCTAACAAGGGGGTGTGAAATATCATCTACTTTAGTATTAGAGTAAGTTTCTTTTAAGACTTAGATTAATTTAAATAACAGAACAGTTTTAGGAGAATTAAATCGAAATAAAAGGTACTGTACAACAATCAAACCCATATTTTGCAAACAATCGTAAGCTGAACATAACAAATTTCATATTTCATATTCCTAACAAGGGGTTTCTATTTTTAAAACAGAGTAAGTTTCTTATATAGCTTAAATTTAATTTAAATAACAGAACTGTTATAGGAGAATTAAAACAAAAACAATCCAAATGAGAGGAATTCTGCAGCTTGCAAATTTCACATATTTAACAATCAATCGTAAGCTGCATGTAACAAATTCTAAATTCATTTCCTAGCAAGAGGTAGTAATAAATCTTCTATTTCTACAACAGAGTAAGTTCTAAAACCAATATATAATTTTAAATAACAAAAACATTTTTCTTTCCTATAGAAATAGAATTAAATAAATAGAAAAAAACATACAATAGCCTAATAATGTTTCTGATAAGAACACAACAATTTCTAGAACTTAACAAGGATTGTTAAAACAAGGATATTTTTGGAACTGGGAACTTTTTAACTAAAAGGTATTTATAATATATAAAATATTTTTGCATATTCAGGCGAATGTTTTCGTTCACTCACTTACCTACATACAGTGTGATGATAGCGTCTAAATTCGCATTTTTATCTTACAGATTTTATATTCATGTAAACTGAAGAAGACGAAAGTCGAAATATATTTTTACACTAATGTCGTTTTTTATAATAAATGTAAAAATTAGCTGCCAAAAGTTTTGTCCACATATGAAATAACTAATTAAACAGCTGTAAAATAACACAACTAAATGCTTAATCTACGGATAATGGTCAAAGTTTTTCAAAGCCAACCAGATTGAAAGCATATTTCCTATAATAAGCTACAATGGATTTTTTTCTCAAAACTTATTGGACATACCTACGTTATATGGCAATTTTCCAGATTATCTTTCATCACTTTAATAGAAGCTTCTACTATATTATTTCTATTATGAACGCACTGATTGTCAGAAATTGTTACTTATGGTTAACTTATTTTTAATATTATCCATTGTGAACACTTCAAATATCAATATCGTACGTGGTGGTGCTGACGTGGGACCAAGTTACTCCGGTATATTTTACATGATAACAATCTGGCCGGGTATAATTTACTTTAAAGCCATTATGGGCGTGGTCTGACTGTGGTAAGGTATATTTTATAAAATCGCCACCCGGTTATGTTCATCTACTAGTATAAACCACACCTGTCCGTGTGCCGGTCGTGTTCTGGACAGTGGGCTGATTAAGTTCTGGACACACATTCCCGGACTGTGCCAGGACCGGAGCACGGCCGTCACCCGGTTATGTCTCGGCCCGGTCATCTAGAAACCACACATATCCGTGTATCGGTTAAAAATATACGGGAATATTGTTACAATTTTCTTCCAGACTCTGTCTTTGTACTCTGCATTTCTGTACTTTTCATTAGCTTGGTTATAGAGTACCGCAAACTTTAGAATCTCCTCTATCAGTCGTTCCATGCCTATATTCACGCCGTATATAAACAATGAATTATAAAATTTTCAAATGCTGCGATCAAACTACAGTATTTTCCAAACGCTAAAACTTGTGTGAAAGCCACCGAGACCGAACCGTCACCGTCAAAAAGTGAGCAAAACTCTTATCACCCGGCCCAGGCCCGGTCCGGTGACGGCTCCCGGACATGGCACGGTGATGTGTGAACAAATGCATTTAATTTCACTGTGGAATTCATTCACCGAGTGACGGCCGTCACCCGGCCGGGCCCCGGGCATGGCACGGTCCGAGAAAGTGTATCCAGACGTTTTAGGAATAGAACTTGTGCTACCTGTAGAATGTGTCATATGTGCTACAAAGAATTCAGATTAAAGAAAATCAAATACAATACTCCAAGTAAAATGAAAGCTGTGTGCGTAATGTGTATATCAAAGTTGTGTAAGAAAAGATGAGTACACTTTAAAATTATATAAATAAGTGTACAAATTAATTCTTTCAAATTACATTTGAAATTTATTACCAATTCAAAATAATGTGACATTCAAAATTGGAGTTGCTTAGTTAGTTATATTAGAGTTGTAAACTTCCTGTAATATAATTAGTTTGTTGGATAAGTATTAAAAGAATATACTTTAAATTTATTACTTGTAGCCAGATTAATGTTTATTTATTTAGTCTTTGCGTATATCCTTTTCTTTTTTAATTGTTATGTATGGTACAACTGAATAAAAAGCATTTTATGAATAAAATCTCTTTGTTCACGTGAGGCATATAAAATTTTTTGCAATGCCCACATTTAGTTATATAAGTTTTAAAATTGAATAAATAATTTGAACTAAATACCATATGCCCTGTTTTTGTAGTATAGTATGATCTGTTAGGGACGAAATATTTTATGGCTTTGGAGCGTATTATTTTTAAGTTTTAGTTACTACGTTTGACCAATGTATTAGGCGTTGGCTGTGTGTAATCTAAGTATGTAGATCTTTCTGAAATTTTGAATAGTGCCATAATTTATCATTCTGAACAACTTTCCTTAGTAACATTTTGCCGTATCATAAACATAAAGTGTAGTTTACCTGAAAAGAAAATAGTTTTCGCTTCGCTGTCAATGCCGACTTGTTTTTTCAAAAACTGAAATTCTCTTCAGACCAAGCAGGACTTTGAATAAAATTCAAAAATTGTTAGCCCATATCACCTCCTGTAACATCAATTCCGGAACACACTGTATATATAATTTTACTAGAACTCATAATCATATTATCTTTAGAAACAATGAAATGAGTGAAATGAGAATGTCTAAAATAATAATCTTTCCAGAACTTGAGCAGTCTAAACCAGCCAACTGCTTCCAATCAAGAACAAACGTTTGTAATTTGTATTTAAATGTCTAATCTATTAATTTTAATTAAAGAAATATTTAAAAAACTTTTAAAATCTGTAATTACACATTTCATATACTGTCAATAAATTTAGTTAAAGACACCACATAAAAAGTGTAATATAATTTCTTCTGAGATATGAAATGGAGAGCAACAAAAACGCATCGCCTTTTGAATTTTAATTTACTGAAACCAGGCAATAAATAAATAATTAATCTTGGCAATAAAACCTTATAAAATAATATTTATACTCCATTACATTTAAAAGGGTGTAAACAAGGACTAAATAAATGAGTTTTAGTCTGGCTACAAGTAAGAAATTTAAAATATTGTTCTGGTGTTGTTTTTATGTTGATATTATTATTAGATTTAAATAAATGACCATAATCTCAAAGGGTTGGGCTTATACACCATAGCAAGTATGATTAAAGATAATTAAGATAATTATCGTGGTTTTCATTATTTTTAAAAGTAATCGCTTTAGCCACTGCTTGTTTATCCAATCGGACCGCTACAAAATTAGATATTTTAACTGATGGGAGCAACTTTACAAACATGGCGCTCCAACGTCACAATTTTTCAAAACAAATTGACCTCATTTTTTAATTAGATCGGTGATTACGTACGAGTGGGTTGCTTAGCTAATATAACAAACTTAAGTAAATGAGGAAAAGCGAATACATTCATTTCATTTAAAGCATGTATACTTACATAAAATTATTATAAAGTTGAAAATTGACATAGTGTTGAAATAATTACGACCATTTTTCTTAAATTATGAACTTCCCATTTTATTGTAATGTTAAAAATTGAGTATTAATGAGAGTAACATGTTGACAAATTTAACATATTAAAATAAAAGACGGAAAATACACCTCTAAAGGAGTGAACACTGTGTTTGGAAAATTTAAATATAACTTAACACTCGGTTTGAGCATTATGGAATGCAGAAAGTAGATGAATTTTTGATGCTTTTATCAAAAATTCATTTAAGAACGAACAAAAGTCAAGAAACTGGTGAAAGAAGAAAAACATAAGATCTGGGCTGAGTTCGGAGAGAAAATGAAAACAGTATTCAAAGACAACCAGAATTTTTTTTGGAACAATAAGAAAAGAGAGGAAGAATAACAATACCATGTTGAAAAATATTAAAAATGAAGATAACGAAATCTTAATAGATGAAGGTGAGATAATGGGAAGATGGAAGAGATATTATAAAGATTTATTGGAAGGAACGGACCTAAAAGAAAGAAAACGAACCACCTTGAAACTTAGAGAGCGTAGAAGAACAACAACTGGAAGATAATATATAACTATAGAAAAAACTAAGAGGCAATAAGCAAAATAATATTGGGAAAGGCGCCAGGATACGATCAGGTAACGGTCGATATCCTAAAAGCCGGAAATGAAGAAATGGCAGAAACCTTAAAGCTAATAATTAGAAGGTACTGATTACAGGAGAAGCGCAAGAAGATATGCAAAATGGCAGAACTATACCGATGTATAAAAAAGCAGACGCAAAGGATTGTAATAATTATCTGGGAATTGCGCTGTTAAACGTAGTGGGCAAAGTATACGCTAGAATATTAGAAAAGAATAAGAGGAGTTTTGGAGAAAACTCTACAAGACTCACAATATGGCTTTAGACCCAACAGGGGCGTCAAAGATGCAATATTCGTTATCAGACAAATAAGTGAAAAAGCAATTAGGGAGAACGGAAAGATACACCTGTGGTTTATAGACCTACATAAGGCCTTCCATAAAATAAATAGAAGCGGTATTTGGAGAATACTAGAAAAAAGAGGTGTAAGTGAACAGATGATAAATGTAAGAGTAAAACATGAAAAATTACGGATGTTCCAAACTAAAAAAGGAATTAGGTAGGAATGCATATTGAGTCCGCTACTTTTCGCTGTGGTGTTAAACGACGGAACCAAGGAAACAAAAAGAGTCGTAAAAGAATACAAAGTAGGCCACTGGAAATGAAAGATATAAAAATCACAGAACTGATATATGCAGACGCTTTAGTGTTGATCGCTAACAATGAAAAAATACTAAACGGAAGATGCACAATAACTCTCTGTACGCTTTAGATATGGAAATAAATGAAAAAAAGACAAAAATAATGATTATCAGTAAAAATAAAAATGAACATCAAATACATGTCCTAGAACAAGTGAGGAAGTTTAAATATTTAGGAACAAAATTAGCACAAGATGGTACATTCAAAGATGAAATAAAGGACAGAATGGGAATATCAGGAAGACTTTTCAACGCAATCAAGAACACGTTTTTGGATAAAAAGAAATATCGGAATACATAAAGACAGAAATATTTTTAAAAAGTAGCCCCCCAAATCTTGATATATGGGTCTGAAAAGTGGGTTTTAACACAAAACCAGAAAAGCGGAATACCAAGCATGTAAATGGGGTTCTTAAGGAGAATTAAGGGCAAAACAAGATTGGACAAAATAAGAAACAACGCCTTCAGAGAAAATCTGGAAATTAAACCAATATTAGATACGATAGAAGACGGGCAGTTAAAATGGTTAGGGCATGTAATGAGGATGGGATAAGATAAGATGATCAGAACATTTGAAGCACGCACACAAAAACAAACGAAAGGAAGACCAAGAAAAACGTTCAGGAAAGAAGTTAGAAATGTAGCCTTTGAGAGAAACATACAGTGGAGTGATATGAGGCTTAAAGTGCAAAATAGTAAAGAATGGAAACGGGAATAGAGAAAAACACCGAAGAAATAACACAACCCTACCCACTCTCCGTAGAAAGGTCCTAGAATTAAATAAGTAAGTAAGTAAGTTGTCCACGCCAACTAATTCGGCGATTTGTCCATTTTCGGCGATATGTCCACCGACAGCATTCGGCGTTTCGGACATTTTCGGCGATTTGTCCACTCAAACGAATTCGGCGTTTTGAGCACGATTCGGCGTTTTGGGCATTAAAATACGATTCGGCGTTTTGTCCATTCGGCGATATGTCCAGGTCCCTTTTAAGCGCTAACATTGTACAGTTTTGTGGTCAGCAAATTGACAAAGTGATGCTTTGTAATAAATATATTTAACGCGTAAATATAGCCATAGACTTTAGTGTCAAGTACCTAATAACCTAAGAATTCGATGCAGTCAATAATTAATTTTATCAGTTTGTAACAATTTTATGATAGTGTAGATGTAATTGAAACAAAATTTTTGTAGCGTTTAGTTTGTGTCAATTATATATGCATATATACATATTCTATACTTTTCAATTAAATTAGCCATGGTTTTCATTCAGAATATTTGCATGCGACCTTTGAGTCGTAAAATTCGTTTGTGTGAGTAAGCGAGTTGAATGCCTGCAAGGGGTTTAATTAAGGTTCGACGTCAAGAGAAGTGTTTCCATTTCCGGTTTTAAAGAAAGATCATGTCTTCAATTACAAAGTCGGTGTAGCTCAGGTTATTAACTGTAATACAATTTATCAAGTTGTCGCGCATAATAACAAATATCGAAGTGAGCCACGCTCCTACCGGAGCGTCTAGCTGGTAAAAATTTGCTACAGGACATTGTAACGCTGTTGGGGCGAACGATATTTATATTTTCCGGATTTGTGGTTTTACAAACTATCACAGAAAAGTGGCCATGTCCCAATTATGATTTTACCTGTAACAAACGCCACTGTACTACTTGACGCAATCACATAGAACTTAAAATTTCAAACACTAATTAATGATGGATGGCGCTAAACTGAAAAAGATCCGTCACATAGAATAGACACAAAACACTTTCCAAATACAGGGACCAATTTATAGATTTTATAATACTTACACTAACACCACACTATAGTAAATCTTCACATTTTTAGGGATTAATAAAAAGACACAAAGCAAATATACCACTAGTTGTATAGATTCACCGTGTCACACAGTTTAGCTAAATATTAACTTAGAATACCTAATCCTATATCAAGAAACACACATACCTTAAAACACACCACATTTCCTTGAAAAGCTTAAAGAGGCAAACATAAACACACAATACTTCATGATAAGCTTTGATATAGTTAGTCTCTTCACCAATGTGCCAAAACACTCAACATAATAAAATATTGTAGCCTATAACACGTTACGTACTTGAACAACATTAAACATTGACACGATTATGGAACTTTTAACAAGATGCATTAAAACAATATACTTTCAACTAAACACTGAATTTACCAACAACGTTCAAGATGGTAATGGATCCTCCTTTATCTTCCATTGTTAGTAACACTTTTATGGAAGACATTGAACAACAACGTGTCTACGCATATACAAACAAACCAGTTTGGTGCAGATATATTAATGATGTGTTTGCAATTTGGCATCACGGTATGGATGAGAGAGTGTGTGCCGGCTGGTAAAGCGTTTGCGTTTGCAGTCGGCAGGTATTGGGTTCGATTTCTACATTCGGACATTGGCAACATCTAACGCTCTTTGGCCATCATATTGACACCTTTGGCGGACGTGACTCATGGAAAGGATATTGTCCTACTAAGTAACTCAATGCGATAGGTTAGCCACCATCACATTAGAAACAGAGCAACGTAATTAGTTACATTTTCTTGATACACGAACCACACGCACAATAAATACTTCTGAAACATCAGGATACCCTCCGAAAACCAACACTAATAGGTACTTACATTTTAACTCCAACCATCACAAAAACATAAAGACAGGTGTTATCAAAAGTCTCTACGATAGAACCAAAGTTGTTGGCTGTAATAGTAGCACTCCAAAACAGAGAATCAATCTATTATAAATGTTTAAAAAAATAATGGTTATCCAGTGACCCTTGTTTGGAAAATTTGGAGAGAAATTACACTCAAAAATGTAACACTCTAACTATGCCTTACATTCCAGACAAGTCTAAAAAAGTCAAACGAATTGAAAACCGTTCAACAGCATTCAAAGAATTGTATATATCGGTTGTCCATTCTCATACTCGAACATAGGAATCTAACATTGCATTGAACGTTTTTGCTGACTTGTGCCTGCCAATTCAACTTACAGGAAAGGCAATAATATCAATAGAAAGATGAAATTATTGCACATCAAGTGACACTAGTAATAATAGTATTTACTGATATAGTATAGAAGTAATAGCAATATACCTAAAAATCAAATTCACAATATTGATTGCCTATGTTCGACTTTGAGGGTGGACACCTAGTGTAGTATTCGCTATAAATGCGGGAAATATTATTTCGGTGAAACATCCCAGACTTTCGAAGTTAGAGTTAATTAATTAAACTTGCAGAACGTGCTCGGCATAACAACCACAAAATACAATGGCATAACATAAAGATCCTTTCTAAGAATCGATGTCAACGAAACGTAAAACTAAAGAAACGGGGTATATTTTACTTAACGAAGAAAAATGCGTTTCGTCTCGACATTTTCAAACAAAAGGTATCTGTCGATTCTTAAAGATCAGATAAAGTAGTTAACTGTCAGTGTCAAGCAATTCACTGGAGATTAGTCACTTCTCAGTCCCAGTTAAACGCTAAGTTTCGGTTTTACCTTTGGTTTTATTTGTTAATTCGTTGATAACGAGTGCAGCTTCTTTCTCGAAAGGTTTGATATTTAATATTTTTAATTTTGCAGGGTGGCGAAATTCCCATAAAGAGAACATGAATTATTTAAATAATTGTATATAGTTACTATAAGAGAATTAAAATATGTTAGTTTGTGTAAGTAAGCATTAGAAATACTTGGAGTTTAATCTATTTTAAACTAACATGTCACGCCATTCTTGTCATTTTACGATTAAATGTACCACAACCATATTTATTTATTTGCTTCCTCTCAACAGGTATACACCCAATTACAGAGAAGAAACCAACTTCCAACATGATATAATAAAGAAGAATAAAAAAATAATGAAACCAGTTCCAAACATAAAACTAACTTCTAAATAATTGGTTTAAATGGCTATCCCTGATAATTTTTGAACGTGTTTTGTAATGCATAAGACTATTAGTTCTGGAAAACGGCAGATAAAATCTATAATATAATTTTCCTTGTAGCCTGACGGGCTAGTTTAATTTAATTTAATTGCTACAACTACCAGATTGAAACTGGCTTTCCAGGAATAGCTCAAAAATGCCAAGATCCAAATAATAAACTCAGATAGTAACGTAGGATAGAAACACAGAATAACTTCTTACCATTGTATAATAATCTTTAACTAAATACATTAAATTAAATTGTATTAAGCACATAGAATAATAGTATGTAAGACCATTTATAAAAGTAAATTAATTCTTCTAACGAGGTATTTCGCTCGCTGGTAATCGGGCAGTGGCACACTATTACGGGACAGCCTGTATGTACATTAGTTCCCTCGTCGCGAAGGCATCGCGCCGGTCCTCAACAGGTAATTTGGCAGATTAGCGGGTCGCCATGTAATGGTGGACAACAACAATACACTTGATTTTGAAATTGTTAAATAAACGAAACTGTGGTCAATATCAAACTAAATTGTGTGCATACCTAGTGCGTCTGGTGTTTTAACGGTGAAATTCCCAGTGTTCAAGCGGCGGACCATGCATTGAATTTGTTTTATTTGCCCGCTGTTTTGTTTCTCCAGGTGAGTGGATTTTGATTAACTAGGCGCTGTTTCTTGCTGGCGAAGGTGGCCGTTGGGTTACTCTAGCTTCACGAGTGCGTGTCTGTGGGCGGCGCCCTCTGGCTCATTCGACGGGAACTCCCGGTGCACGCTCCTCGGCCTCGGAGACGCCAAGCCACTCCAGACGCAACCAACCGGCCCAATCACGTCGGTGCCGCCGTCCCGGCGCCGGAAAACTCGCCTCACGGACGACGCCGCCGCCGGCGAGCACGACTCAGCCCCCCCGAGCGCCCAAACTCCGGAGAGCGCCGCCGGCGAGTTCGGAAAAGCTCTACCCGCAACCAGGTGTCTGACGTCGCCGCCCTCGGGCCCGAGACGGCTCTCCAGGTCGTCAGGTGCTCGGGGAATGACGCTGAAAAGTCGAGCGACAATCCGAGCGTCCAGGAGCTCGAGGGAGCGACGCCGGAAAGTATAGCAACAATCCGAACGTCCAGGAGTTCAAAAGAATAACGTTGGATAGTATAGCAACAATCCGAACGTCCAGGAGGTCAAGAGGACAACGCTGGAAAGCACAACAACAATCCGAACGCCCAGGACTTCAAGAGAACAACGTTGGAAAGTATAGCAACAATCCGAACGTCCAGGAGTTCAGGCAACCGGTCGGGATCCTCTCGAAGAGTCCTGGGGACACTCCGGAGAGCACAGGCAAAACGAGAGGATTGGGAAGATTCTAGGAAACTCTGTCTTGTCTGGGCTCCGAATTCTCCTTTTATACCTGGTGCGAGCGTAATCGGAGGTTCGTATCAGGTCGCTGGAGCGGGAATTCGTGGTCTAGGTGCGCAGTGGTGTTGATGCGGTCGTTTGCGGTGACGTCATGTCGTACTCTCGGCGCGGCGTTCCGGTACTTAACGTGGTGCAAGCCAAGGGGGAACGCGCAAATTAATTTTTAATTTATACAATCGCGTTTGCGCTGGGCGAAACGTTACATCCTTAATGTGTGTTTGTCTGTGGCACAAAATAAAATCTCACGTTCCGGCTTCACAGATGTTTATATTTGTTTAGGTTTTGTTTTTTTTATCTTAGCGCTCGGATCGGAGCTTGACCTTTCGCGTATCATATTTCACGTGCGCGTAGCGCGCAGTTTGCTTGTAATGTATTATTTCTGTTGCTCGCTCTAGGCACACCAAAGCTAAACATTTTAATTAAATGTAAATTGCAATCTATTTTCATATCGATGATCTTTTTGACAAAGGTTACCTATTTAATAAATCTTGTTTTTTCTGAAGACAATATATTATACTGACTTAATATTGTGCTATACGATGTTAATAAAGGATTAAATCCAGTTAATCTAAAGCTCGTTTTTGGATACTCTTTATTTCGTCAATATAGCAAGCATCTGACGGTGCCTGTTTGATTCACACAGATGCGTGCATCAAAACCTTTTTGCTTATAATTATTCATGTAATTCAAGTCATAACTGTTCTATCTCATTCAAAGGTCGTGGTAAAGTCAAATTTGCATCTTGCCGTATTTGTTTGCCTCTGTTAATATTGGAAAGGAATTTGTAAGCTTCCCTTAATGGCTTTTAAGCGGATGGATACACTTTCTAATAGGACTTAAGCCGATTTAGCGTATTTGGGACTCATGTGTTTATGGATTTCGTTCAATACAATGCCTCATTGAGAGAGCTTAGCATTAATATTTCTTAAAATAAGCATTTATTCCTAAACAACGTGCGACGCTCCGATTGGCTACGCAGGATCGCCTCAGCCAATAGTGTTTGAGCCTTCCCCTCCTTGTTGAATTTGCGAGTTCAGCTCATTGTCAATTCTGCTTTAGTTAGATTCAGAATTTCGAGTAAGCAAGTTCAGCTATGCTTTGTGCTGGTTGCGGTCGGTCTAGATCCCTGGTAAAGACGTTTTCAGGTTGTTTTGTGTGACGGTTACGCGCAATTCGCTATTTTCGCTTGGCCAATCCAAGCGTGTCACAACAGTTGAAGCTATTGTAAAAAACCATCGGTCCATCAGTGACGTTAGTAATCGTTGTTACTCAATATACTCGTGTTTGTTAAGTCTTGTTTCACTCCAACAAATAACTGAACCCAAGTCAAGGGTTATTAAGTGGCAGTTCCCGGCAATCCCATTGAACCGGAATTCGCAGAGGATTAACTGGGGGCCCCATTCGTGGAAGCCTCTTTTCAAGTTAATCATACAAAAAACAGTGCCCACACTAAAGAAGCATAATCCATGATAGAACGAACATAGCAATTATAAAGTTTTATTAAAGTAGTAGTGTTACGGAATCCTTTAGAGTTGCGCATTAAGAAACCTAGCATTCTGCTAGCTTTATTTTTCATTGTGATGTGAAAACTCCTTTTGTTATCAAACAATATTCCTAGATCCACGGTCTCATACTTTCTATTTGGGTTTACACCGTTTATTATATAGTTGAAAGCAAATGGCTGGAGTCTCCTAGTATAAGTTAAAACAAAGCATTTGCTGATGTTTAGAGGCAATCCGTTTTCATATGTCCATTCCACTAATCTGTTCAAATCCTCATTTAATTCCTCAAAATCATTTGATGTTTTAATTTGCTTCCAGAGTTTAAGGTCGTCTACATACATACAATACATGTTGGCAAATCGATTATAAACATTAAAAATAGCAAGGGGTCTAAATTTGCACCTTTGGTGTGCCAAAGTTAACAACGTACTTTTTAGAGTTAGAATTACCAAACACCACATATTGATTCCTATTACTTAGATAAGATCTGAACAGTTGAATGAGTTCTAAATCAAAACCAAACGTTCGCAACTTTTTTATAACAAAGCATGAGATACTTTGTCAAACGCTTTAGCGAAATTGGTGTATATGACGTCAGTTTGAATATTGTCGTTCATTGCTTCTGATACGTTTTGACTGAATAGTAATAAATTAGTTTCCATAGATCTATTGGGCGTAAATCTATGTTGGTAAGGTGTTATCTTTGATTTTACATGTTCAAAAATTCTGCTGTGTAATATAATATCAAATACTTTCGCACAGGAACAAATCAAAGAAACTGGCCTGTAGTTCTTAATATCTGATTTGTCACCTGTTTTGAATATAGACTAGTTGTTTTCCATATATCAGGATAAGTGCATGTTTTATTATTAAATTAAACATTATTAGCAATGGATAAGTTAAACTCTGAGCATGCCTTTATTACAAATGAAGGTATTTGATCTACGGCAACCGACCTCTTAGGCTTTAGCCTCTTAATAGCTACATAAATTTCTTCCAAAGAGATTTTATTAATGATTAATGTAGGTATCTAACGAACCCACTGGATCTTCCAATAATGGAAAATCTAGATTAGGTTGCGTCTTTGCATATACCGATCTAAAATTTTCTGCAAATGCTTCTGCCGATTCCGTTGATGTTTTTAGCAAGTTTCCATTAAATTTTAGCATAGGAAAATTTATTGAATTGGATTGGTCAGAAATTGTATGTAATTATTGTAGTATTTGAGTGAGATTTCATGTCCCATAGAGTAGCCTTAGGTTAAAATCATGTTTTGTATATATCGACGTTTCTCCTTTATAGATCCTTTTCTAGCTTTGCCTGCCTTTTTACTTCTCTCGTCTGAAAGACGAAGGAAGTTGTAATCACGAATAATATCACCTTCCGAAATTTCTTCAGATCTTCACGTTTCACGGTCCCTAGATGACGAAAAAGAGGTTTTCTTAATTCCGTCTGTCACTCTGCCTGTCTGTCTGTTTGTCTGTATGTCTGTCTCTTGGCAGTATAGTTCAAAAACTATTTGTCGGAGGAAGACGACATTTTGCATGCATATTCAATATCAACCTCGCATTAAACCGGTACAATTTCATACAAATATATACAGGGTAAGCACCTTAAAAAATAAAATTTTGTTTATTTTTGGGTTAATTATTAAATAGAAGGAAGTAATAACTTTCACATAGGGCGGGCTTTACATTTGCCGAAAATAAGGATAATGTCACAAACGAGTAAAAACGTTTCAACAATAAGATCGTTCTGTTCAAGAGAGGCCCGCGCCGCACTTATTTCTATAAGGCTTGATGGCGCAGTTGGACTTATCAATGGAGTGACGATCGCTGCGAATATGCGGTTATGATCGCCATGCAGGTGCGGCGAGTTTAAACCCCAACGGCATTTTTTACAATTGCAAATTGATATAATTTGGGCGAGGGGAGTTCTGGGTAAAAACTTGTACAGATTTTTTGTAGTTAGTCTTCTGACATTCCACGTGACTAGTCGTAGGTTATCCAGTCTTCCTAATCGTTTGTCTTTCTTCTCCCGTTTGGCGTTTTAAGCTTTCGGGTGTTACTTGTCAGCTAGGTAGGTTACCAGTTGATCGCTAGTATGATTTTTTATTTACGTATCTAGTGTAGGAAGCAGGATGTGGCTCTTCACTACGTACAGCGGCTCTATAGTTGCGCTACATCTATCTCTCGTCCAAAAACCTAACCGGTGCGCCAGTTTGATAACGAACGGGTTTAGTAAGGAGGAAAGTAAGGAGACTGACCCTGCTGCCTTTTGATGGCGTGGATACCAGAGCAGCAATTGTTATATTATCCTGTAGCAGTGGCATTAGGCCAAATAGTTCAGGGTTTTTACGATATAAGCCGTACGTGGGCACTTCGTTATAAGATGAAATAATAGTACCAGAAGTATACGTAAACGAAATTTTCGTAGAGCTTATTCCCACTGCTAAAAATAAACTTCAAAAACAGCTCTACTTATATGGTGGAGGAAGAAGTAATCGGCGAGTTGGGGCAAGCAACCCCAATTGTGGGATGACTGGCGCTACTTTATCTGACAACAAATTCGGTGCGCTGGGAAATTCGTAGTAAAGGTACTATTTGGTGAAACTTGGAAAGCGAGTCGACCCTTAAATTGTTTAAGGTACAAAACAAGCTGAGTCGATAGATTGCACTTCTGGACCGAGAAAACAAGCATTGAAAGTGGATTCTTTATTTATTTTTTGTTTGCTCTCGATTTACTTTATTTACAATACTTGTTTTATCGAACGGAACTTAACCTACCTACTGTAATAATGCAAAAAAGTTATACTAACCCCAAACAACGTAATCGCAGTGGTAGCCTACAAGAGTGTGATATAATGATGCTTCTGGTGCTCTATTTAATGTTAGTACAGGCATATTATCCAAAATGGAAACCTCAAAAGAATTTATTCCTTATTTTTGGCATAAACATTTCTTAGTACTGTAGGAGCAACCCTACGAAAGTCTCTGTCTCTCGGGTGCCGGCGTTTTAGTTTTTTTTATCAAAAAAGAGAAGAAACCGCGTGTTTATGAGAAACAATCGCGATAAAGTACTTTAGCCGTTTATATGACAGAAAAATGTAATTGGGAAAAATTGATTTGAATGTAAAATTACAACCCGCTGCAAAATTTCAGAAATATTGGCCTACTGTTATGAAACCGTGTGTATGAGCTGCGGCACTTTTGCAAATCCTTCTAATAAACAAGGTTTTATAAGTCACTAGATATTTCTAAAATTTTGCATGAACTGTCAAGGCCCTTTTGATACGACGCGGCAAGCATCTCTTCTAAATTACTAAGAAACATTTGTACCAAAAATCAGGACTAATTTTTTTTAGGTGGATATCTATTATACCTGGGATATGTACCAATCAACACCAAGCACAGTAGGTTCGGAAGGGCACTGCTAGATGACGCTAATTGTGTTTAATCAGAAACTTTTTTAATTCAATTTTTGTTAATCGAATCAGTTTGTCGTGTGCTGTTAGAATATTATAGGTGTTTTATAAACAATCATTTGCTCAACTATGAATGCATTATGTGAATCAAAATCACAATTTTCAAGTAATTGTGCTGACCATAGGCGTAACCGCCGAGGGGCAGGGGTGAGCGTATAATAGGTTATCTATACGATTCTAGATAAAACCCACTGAAGAAGAAGCACGCTCATACAACTTAATCCAGTGTATAATGTACCATCGAGCTTTACAGGTTGCAACAAGGGTTTTTCGTTTTGGGATTAGTACCACTCCTCAGCTCTCGTCCGTGGCAACAGCGTGGTTCAAAACTAAAAAAAATAATAATAAATAGAAATATTTTCAGTTTGAAAAACCAAATTCAAAGAGCGCCAATTAATGGGCGAGTATATAAAGAGCTTACAAGCTGATATCATGATATTCATAGCGTAGTAACTAAAATATTCACTCGCATTTGTCCCCTGACAGATGTTTCTGAATAATCTGGATGTGGATATAAATACACGCCAAATATCGAACGAGCACCAGTCCCACTTCCAGTACTTGAGTGTATAAGTGTGCGTTCTGTTCCGAGAAAAAAAGTCTAAAACCTGTCATGATTTTATAAAATACACAAAGTTATTTTATATAATTTTAACTCAGGCGGAACTGTGGTACTTTCCCTGGAAGCATACAAAACAATGCCAGAAAACCGCTTTAGCGGACTATGGCTGCCAAGTGTACACCAAATGATAATGGAAAAAAGAAGGAGCTAGAAGATGAGGGCATAAAAAGATCTGCAGTAGATTTACGAAAACGGATGTTAACTTAACTTATAATTTTCTTGCAATTCGTAAAAAATTAAGCAAACTTTAATAATATTAGCAGTTTATTGAGTATATAAATGTGTTTCCTCCTCTAACTGGAATCCTGGCTACGCCCTTGGTGCTGACGCAAGACTGTAGCAGCTAATATGTATTTAGAACAGGGTATTAATCATACATTTATCAAGAAAAGCGATTCCATAGGGCGTTATATACTAGGCTTGTTCAATAGAAATCCATTTTTATTTTTTTAAATTGTATTTAGACAGACAATTACAAACATTTGTCCTGTGCACTTAAGTACTTACCTCACTATACTGTAACGTTTGCCAGCAGATCAAATTTGTATTTCCGAATATTAATATAATATTTAAATTTGATCCTTGTCCGACCTCACGTTATCGTAATTTCCGTAATGTCAATGCACGAGGCGATAAGCAGAGCGCAGTGACCGACATCACGTTCGGTGACATCCAGTAAGTACAAAAGTGCGTCGCGCGCTGTTTCTCCCCACTTTTAGAAGCGTTCGAAGTCGCATAAAACGAACGGCGGAGCTCATTCCGAGTCAGAGAGACACAGAGATCCGAATTTACTTCCCCAGCGAAAACTTCCATCCCAGTTCCAGTTCCCAGTTCCACCTGCCCGTATCCCTGTTCCTGTCGAAGAGATTCTCCCGGAACCATTTATTTCCCTGAAAGCCAAATCCCGACCTGTTACCGTTATCAATTATCCCGGGCCTTAGTTGAATTGGTGGCTAAATATTGCATCCTTTTCACTAAAGCCATTATTAATTAAACCTGAACTTAGTTGAATTGGTGGCTAAATATTGCATACTTTTCACTAATACCGTTATTAATTAAACCTGAACTTAGTTGAATTGGTGGCTAAATATTTCATCCTCTTCACTAAAACCATTATTAATTAAACCTGAACTTAGTTGAATTGGTGGCTAAATATTGCATCCTCTTCACTAGGGCCATTACTAATTAACCCAGAATTCGCCAGTCGAAAATAGTCCGAGCGCACGAAATTTCCCTGCCGGCTTTGGAGGAAAAGCGGCCACATTGAGCTCACGTTCGGACTATGAAATTGAAGTCATATTTATTAACGCAATGCGGCGTTTTTAGTTTATCCGTTTCCAGACGTCCCTAAATTAATTTAGAGGCAGTACGCCGGGCTTCACCCTCGTCTTATCAGTTAAATCTCCAGAACCGTGATATGTTTTATTGTATAATTGGCAGACCGTTTAATTCGATTTTTTCCAGCTACCTACTCCGAAGGAACAGAAACGGGGCCGCTTATCAACCGCACCTGCAATGCCTGGCCGACCGCCGAGATAAGAACGCCGGTTATCAGCTCCAGCGGTCTACACGAGTTTATTGTAATTTCTTGTTAATAATGAATGTTGAAATATCTAAGTGTATCACAGCTAAACAAATTAAATTGTTTATTTGTATCCCGATGGTGTTTTTGTATGTTAAACTATCATATATCTGAGGAACCAAAATTATCTCCGACTGTTTAATAGCTACCCGACGAGCGTAGAGTTTAACATCCCTTACAAGATGGGACGGGTGTTACAATACCACCAAGCGGTTGGTACCCTGCTAAGCAAATATTTGTAGCTGCTGTTTGAAGAATTTTCTGCATAACTATATGCACTGCTGCGTCTGATTGAAAACAGCAACTCTAGCTTCTTCAATGGTCCAAAAATACAGAAGTCCCAGGGTGAAAACACTTGTACTTACACTTTACACTTCTGAATTTTCTCTCATGGATACACGACGATTTTCCATAATCTGACCCTCCACAAATGTCATGTTGCTATCAGTCGATACAGTATGTGCTGTACCCTACTTTTAATTTTTAAACATTTTGTACCATTTTTTCCAGTTGGAAAATGCGTTTCCATAAACAGCCTCAGTTGGCAAACAAATCTGAAAAAAAATCAACCTTGCTGTTCCTGCTCAGACAGGGTTTCGACTACAAACTACAAACGTATGTATGTATTATCAGTAACTTCATTTTACGTTCCGGTGTAGATGGTGGTGCTTTATACGCTTGCGTCTGACGGTACAATGCTCAACTTGTCCCGGATTCGAGTTACAAAGTTAGAGCGCACCTTTTGTGCTTGGGCAGCAACCATTGTGTGAGGTGTGTCTTCGTGATGTGTTGACCTTGTTACTCTACCTCTTAGGAATGGGCTATGAGTAGAGCACTTGTCCTCAACTCTTCTCATATTCTTGATAATAATAATAATAATAATAATTTGGTGCCCAACTGTGAATGGTCTCATCAAGCCCGATTCCAATCGTAAAGACTGCGGAAAAATTCAGACCCTCACGGGATTCGAACCGAGGACTTGCTTAATGCAAGCCTAGCGCTTTTCCAACTGCGTTGCCCGACTTCTTACAAACTACATTTCTATTCTAAAAATTTTAAACACGAAATGCCATTTAAACTTCTACAACTTACCAGTGTATTGATTACAAAGATAACTAATAATTAAAAACTCTAGAATGATTATTGCATTTGTTTCCAAGGTTAAATTTATCAGAGATGGATTTTTGTTGAACAAGCCTCATAGTAGATTTACGGCCAAAAACATTAGCAGTTATACTTTATCAACAGTATTAACTTGTGACATTTTTAGGCAAAATTGTATCGTTGACAAATTTATGACATTTCTAGAATTACCACTACCATGTCTTTTCACATGTAATCTCATAAGAGCATTAATTTTTTTCGGATTTTTTTTTGAGTGCGTTCCAACAACGTCGTATTAATATGCCCGAGCGGGACGCGAGGGTAAATTAGGACGTTGTTGAATGTACGAAAAATAATTACCGGATATGAATTAATGCTCGAATGCAGATTCGGTAAGAAAATCGTAACGACACAAACTCTCACTGTTAGGTTGGTCTACCGACAAAAATTTTCCAAGAAATTTTGTTATTGTCTTGGTTACGGCTCGTGAACTAATTCTTCTATTGCTCATTAATGAGTGCCGTACGATTTTCAGTAAAATTTTAAAAGCCAACTATAACAACTAAATTAAAGCAAAATATGTTAGAAGAGTTGTTCTACTTTTTTTAGCCTTAACTTTGCTACTAGCAGATTTCTTACAATATAATTTAGATGCACTAGTGGATACACAACTTGCAACACTTTCCATATTACGCTATCTCACTTTACATTATCAAAAGCCTTTCTCTAGTCAACAAAGTCTATGTGCTGAATTCTCTTGTTTTCATTATGAATTGACGTATATTTAATATTGAAAACTACCACACAAATTTTGATCTTCGGCGGGTCTTAAGACGCCGGCCTTATTTCTTCAGGTGCAACCCAGCTTTGTTGAAAAATATCCCCCCTGGAGGGCTTCTCGGCTTAGGACTTAGCTAGATCTTGGCGACTCTAGGATCCGGTGAAATAATATTTGTCCATCTTAGTGGCTCTCCAACATATTCCTCGTGTGCGGCGGAGCCGACACCATTCGCAAGGTGGAAGTATTTGGAAAGCAGGAGGACTTAAAATGGATTTAGTCGTGTGGCGACGCGCGCCCGCGAAATATTTCCAATATCAAAACATCGGCTGCTTTAACTCCCTTTAACCTGCTCTGATGTTATTCATGGTCGATACAAATTTACGGGACAAAAAAGGTGCGAGCGCTCGCATTTACATCGGACGCGGCGAAAATTGGTCCTAGTTGCTCCCGCCATTCATCTTGCGGCTCGCATTGCTTTTTCTAGATAGAAGAATAATTTACTTATGCTTTATTGATTCGCACATTAATTTCGGTCTGTCAGGAAACACAGTTCATAAATTCTGGAGACGGCACACTCTAATGACCTTTCTTCGCCAGCAATTTGGTGCTGGCATTAGTTTGCTAAGGCGACAGGGTTAAACAAAGAAAAGGAAGTGATCTTTATTCCCTTTAATTATATTTTTTGCCCGCCGCAATTTGTAATGCCTTGCGGCTTTTTGTGCTTTACGAGCTAATATTTTTTAAGGGTGCAGTATATAAATACACGTCTAAATTTTTTGCAGAGTTAGTATTCTTTTTTCGAAGAAGATGGACAAGCTCGCACACTGTGAAAAACAATCTGCACAATCTTGTAGAAGCAGATTAAATAAGTATGAATTTATTATACAACATGAACAAACTTACAGGATGAGGAGAGAACGTACATACAAAGTCTTGGACAACTAAAGTCTATAATTGCCTGCGGTAATTGGTACAAATTATATTGAAAGGTGATGTTAATAAAACGTAAAAAGCAATTTTATAAACATCTAAATGATAATAAAGCAATTTGACAGACCGTCAAACGTTCTCTTTACTACAAAGAAATATTTCAATCAAGATTCTCAAATTAAATGAAAAACGCAATACAACGGACGGGACTTCTTATAATATGAATATTGACGAAAAGATTTCAACAAATAACTGTTAATTGTAATCACACCCATACTATTTTTGTTAGTCCTGTTGGGAGTTAGATCAGAATAAGCAATATAAGGACCCTTTCGCTTCTGTCTGAACCTATTAGATTTATTGTTTTTAATTTGTGTAATTTACCAGATCAACATACAAATTCTATACATGGTAGGTATAATTATAATAACAGTTAAGTAACACTAAGAGGCTATTACTCTATAAAATTTTGATTTATTAAAATGATTCTACATTTCGCCGATGGTTACATGACTCTGACATAACTAGTACCCAACTAAAATTCGCTACGCAGGGAAATATTGCCAAATTTAAATGCAGGGTGTCATTAAGGGGTTTTGAAAGGATGTAACTTATTACTAGACTCAAAAATAACGACGGTACCTATCACAAGATTCTATAAACGGATATACTTTTCAAAATTAGGCTATTAAACAATTAAATCCTGCCTTGGCTAAGTTGCAATCTAAATGTGTGGTGGTTATGGATAACGCACCGTATCATACCTTGCTCGTCGATAAACCATTCACAGTTACTTATAGAAACTAAAGACATAAGCAAGAGTGGTTGGTTAATCACAATATCAGAATTAGAAAAAAATTTATGAAAAGCAATTCAGGGGTTAAATAAAACCATTTTGATGGGACGATAACAGACACTACGTAATCGACGATATTTTACAGGAGCATGAGTGTTCTGACTTTACATCTGATACCAATAGTCCTAATGAAATGGCATGGGGCTTCTGCAAGACCTATAAATTTGAAACTTTCGTCTAAAGGCAGAGCAGCAAATTTATTCTTTCAAGCTTTTTCAGAATGTGCCTCAGAAAAGTGGAATTTTTATAACGATTAGTTGACGGGACAAAACATATGGTAAAATACTCCTTCTATTATTACATCGGTGGGGGAATCCGATATTGTTAGAAAATATGTTTGATTTATGAAGTATTTATTGAGACAAACATAAAACACTAAGAAAACCTATATAAAAGGTGCTAGTTTTAAGTCGTAGTAGAGCTCGCTAGCTTAAATATTTTTTATAATTGTATTTCTTTGACGCACCTGAAACTCATTCAAAAATTAAGAATATGATCTACTAAAACGTATATCCGCCCATAGTTAAAAATATGTGACGAAAGACTCCTCAGTTGTGATAGAAACTAAACTTTGTCAAAAAAGTTTCTTAATCAAAGTCATGGTGACCGAACGACTCGTTTGGTCAAAACTTTGGAGCAACGAATATGTAAACAAATTACGACGATTTTTAGAAAATGCTATAGAGAGAAGTTATTCAACTTAGTTCTTCCACGGGTTAAAATTAGTACACGTATTTCTGATACACCGTCTATACGGACTGCATAAAAACTGCGATAATTTAGTGGTCATGACAAAGTGTTTTCCAAAATAGAACATATCTAAGTTCGAGAGAAGGGACTCAACGTTTCGTTTACTATTGTAAGGGTATTTTAAGAGAATAAGGAATGGCCTACTTCAGTGAATCACCACGTCAGAGACAAAAGTACCTTACCCAAAGTAAACGGAAAAGCATGGCAACTCAACGCTTGAACTATTCCAGAACCAAAACTCTTCTTGGATCCATTTCGATGGTACCAACGTAAGTTCGAGGTGCTATAGAACAACAGAAAATAGTAGGAGTTGCGAGAAGAATTACAAATTGGTTTAAATTCCTGAAGTTGTATAGTGTGTTTAAAAAAATCTATTTAGGGTAGGCATCGGAAAAAAAGATAGAAAATCTAGTCATGTATTAAGTTAAAGTCTGCAGGTGAATGTCAAATTGCATTTTGTTTATGAAAACATCTGTCACTGTGGCAGGCAAAAGTTTACACTGCATTAAGTTTACTTGTACCAAGCAAAAAGGAAAATAAGATGGCATTTGCAGAACAACAACGAGTGTTTTTGTCGGAAAGTTACTTTCGAAATGGAATAAAAGTCGATGAAAATTGAATTTATTCTATAGAAGACACCTTTACGGAATTTAACGAGGAGATTTCTGAGGTAGCTATACAATATAAGGTAGTTAATGATGCTTTATCAAGAATGGTCGATAACTTCCATGAGCCTGGAAGTATAAACCGGAAGCAAGGCAGTGGTCGACCAAAAATACGCACTGAAGAAGTAGTTACCAATGCGCCATTTAGGACAGCAATATTAAGAAGCAATTTGCATTATCTTCCTTACCGGTTGCATATGTATCAGGAACTGCTGCCAAACGATCCTCCAGTTAGATTGAAATTCTGTTACTGGTTTATTAATAATTTAGGAAATAATGTTGATGCGTTTGAAAAAACTGTTTTTTACTGATGAAGCATACTTTTACTTATCTGGCTATATTAATTCACAAAATATGAGGATATGGAGTGCTGAAAATCCTCACACTTTTTGTGAAACTCCCGTTAAAAGCTGGTATTTGGGTTGCTGTGTCGCGAAGATGTATTATCGGACCCATATTTTCCCACAAAACTGTTACTGCTCAGAGATACGGAAATATTATAAATGAATATATTAATCAGCTTCATGAGAATGAGCTCCAGCAAGACTACTTACAACAGGATGGCGCGGCTGCCCATACCGCTGAAAAACTATTAATTACATTGGCGAATTTTTTGACGATCGAATAATTAGTTTACGTTCAAATCCAGAATTTCCACCTAGATCACCAGACTTGACTATTTTAGATTACTTTAGATTACCTTATCTGCAAAATAATGTATGCAAACGAAACAAATAATAAAGATAATGCCAATTAAGTACAAAGTATCGCATCAGCTTTATTAACTAAATGAATTACACTGTATTATAAGGAATGCAACTCTCTGCACCAGCTCTCGGGCCAGTCTAGGAGTCGAATCTACCCGCTCATCAACGCATTCAAATTTATAACACAATATTGCTTTCATAGGGCAGTTCGTCTCGCAGACAGTTTTATGGGGTGTAATTAATAGCACCGGCGACCTCATGGGTCAAGAAATCGACACCATCGAAAGACCGAATTCGGCTAGAATCTAACATGTATGTAGGATGCCTATCAATAATATAGAAGAACTGCAAAACAGAACTATTGAACAGTGTGTCAAAATAATTCCCCAAATGCTTATAAATGCTTTTAATAGTATGGAGAGGCGAGTAAATTAGTGTCTTCACGAAAATGGGGACCATTTTGAACAGCTTGGTTATTTTTTAGCTATATTTTGTATCTAACTTCTAACTGCGCAATGAAGTAAGGTACAACTTACTTGTTTTTGCTTTTGAATCTTCTGCTAGTACATTGGTAAACATGGATTCAACATCGAAACTGACCAACATGTCGCGGTCCGTTACCTTCAATGGAGCTAATATTTCCACGAAATGCTCAGATTTGTTGATGTAGGACTTTGTTCTGCCTGCGTATGGTTGTAATAATGTTAGCGAGGTATCTGGCTAGCCCATACGTAGGAGATCCGGAAGTGCTAACGATTGGCCTGACTGGAACTCCGGAATGTGGTATCTTCTGACGTTCGTAAGTCTGGCCGGTTTATGGGGTTTTATTCTCGATGTCGAAAAATCGGAAGACTTTCTAGACGACTTATTCCTGATGAACCAGAGGACATGAGAAAGAAGTTGGAAACGTTTAGTACTAACAGAATGGCAGTAGATCTTAAGATAAATGAAAATAAAGAACAGGAGCTGAAACAAGAACAACATATTATAATCGGGTTATAGAGCGAATTCCAATATTTGAGTAGAATAGTTTTAAAAGAATTGGGACGGATAAAGACATACAACAAAGAACAAGGCAAGCGAAAGAGGTGTTTGCACAACTCCGACGAATATGGAGGTCTCAGCAAATTAGACGCCGAACGATATTTTTTTTTTTAATAATGTAGAACCAGGCTTACTAGGCATCTGAAAAACACGGAAAGCAATAAAAACTATAACAAGTAACCTGAAAGTCGTCAACAATAACTGCAAGGACCATTTATAATTTCTATCTTGCACTAGACAGAAAGAGCTGCCAACGAGGAACTTCGCAGGTTTGAACAAAAACCAAACAGAAATTATCAAAGAGGGAAAGTATGATTGTATTCATGTCACCCTTAGGAGAGCCGATAATAACATCAGTCAACAGGCCTGAAATTGAAAGTCACAAAAAAAGGCTGGCCCAGCAGACGCAAAAGCACTACTATGAAGAGGACTATAGAAATAGAAAAAAAAAGAAAAAGATGGAGAAGTTGAAGAGTATTTCCAAAAATCATGTGCGATGGTAATCTTTTTTTGAAGCCCTACATTCATGTAAACATTACAGGGGTCAAGTAGCTGTCGTTTTATATTATAATTTAATTAATTTCGAAATAACGACGGACTGTAAGCTATATATTGAGTTTCACATTTTGTTAACTTAATTCAAAAAATCTCTTGCTATGTAAGTCGAGATTCATTCTAATGCAATTGATGAAGTGATGTACAATGTAAGATAAAAGACAAACAATTCGGGAAAGGAAGCCTAGCTATGAAGTGGTGTTAATTCTGGCGTCCCCTATAAATAATTATTAATAAGTGAATAAATACTCTTTTCCCAATTCAGTGTGTTTGAAATTAATTCCATATCCTTTGTGTACGCTGCAGTAGCTTGCAGTAATTTGTGGCACCTTTATTTTAGAAAATGTGTTTGATTTGTGCGTCGAGTTTGGCTGGTTCTTCCGAGATTGTGTACGAGGTTTGGGCAGCTCTGTGAGCTAGATGCATGCAGCGACCTTCGTGGGAAGCAGTTGGAGCCCTAGGTCTGAGACAACAACCGAATTGGAGGCGTTTTCTGGAGTGATCAAGCAACTGGAGTTGTTCTGCAGGTCATCAGCGGCTTGCATCTGCAGACCAACGGAGAAAGATGGATCCAGTCATTTTTGGACTTGCTGAGGGCTCGAGTTAAGCCTTAGTTTCCATCGCAAAAGCAACAGAAAGGTCAAGAAAGTGTATTCTAAAAGATTGAATTTAGTGATTTCCAAGTGGCGTCGGTTTTATGTGCACTTCCTCCAGAAGCGTCGTATAAGTGTTTTTGTTTGTGACGTATATTTACTTACTGCTATTGCTATCACGTAGGCAACAATTTAATTAAGTAATTACAGATAATTGTCGAATAATATCGAATTTGTGTTGCGAAATTGCGAGGTTGGTTCGCCATATTTGAATTTGGTTCCCATTAGTTAAAATATCCAGCATTGTAGTGGTCCTAGTGGTTAAATAAGCATTGCTCAAAGCGTCTATAATTAATTTATTAAAAATATAACGCGATAATTGTTGATAGTAAATGTATTTCAGTAATTTATACTAAAATCAATATCATACTTGCTAGGATGTAGAACCCCGACCCATATGATATTGAGTAATTTATTTTACACAAAACTAATACTATAATAGCCGATAGGGCATAACCTCATCAATATATATTTAGTTCCTTCTGATCTATTAACATAATGTATTTCCATGCCTAGTGTTTCACGGTTTCAGTTATACCCGTGCTCAACAAATAAACTACGATTAGTATAAACTGATCCCATTTTTAAACTAATAACTTTGTTAACAGCATCAAAAAACTTTTAATTGTGTTATACAAACGTCCGCAGTAAAACGACCCCTCTGGCCACAACCTGCATGGCACATTTACAAAACAGTTTTTATCGCCGTCCATTACAGAATATCAGCGCAAATACAATTGCGCCTGTCCAAACGAGGCGCAGCTAGACTAATAATTAATAAAATAGGCGAGGTGCATACATTACAAGGTAATAAAGCGCCGCGATAGTATCAGCCGTAATGAAGAATGATCGAAGCTTTCTATAACACCGGCTTAAAATGAGATCAGAGTCACACCACAGCTGTCAACAGCGTCCCCTAAATCAAGATAGATTGAATATTGCACTCTGAGCGTTTCTTATAACACCTTTTATTATACATAGTTCTGCTTTAAATTCATATCTTCTGCTCATAAAACACAAAAACTCCGGGGGATCGTTCGAAAAAGCGGCAGCTTTAAAACAAGGGTGCGATTTGGAAAGCCCTTTCTCTAGTTCTAGAATTAACTTATCTCGAAGTAATTTATTTTCGGGTATTATTTTAATCAGCCGCTCGATTAATTCAGTCGAGCTGACTCTTATCCTAAGCTAGATTTATGGTGTTTATTGTGTTTTCCAAAAAAATGTGCAAACTGCTTCTTGTGTTTTAATCTATCGCTTCGCTAACGCTCTTTAGCTCTATCCTCCCGGAAAGTTACTTATGTTGATTTTTTATTCAAGACGAATAATTAGGTTAGGCTCTACTTAAAAAAATAGCAAAAAGCCTTTAAAGAATTACACTCTCGCGAAGGATGGTCTAAGTTAGATTAATGTAACTACAGAAGACGGCAAATGGACGACAAACTCATTTATCTTTTTCTGGCAAGGGAGGCCTTAAGTTGCATAATTTGAAATGATGATCCGCAAGACCTTGGCGCAGTTTCTTGCAGCAAGACTTACAAAGCACAATATATGTGTATATTTTTATTATTAAAAACTTTGCAATTAAAAAGACAGAGCTGAAGGACAGTATCGAAGACCCAATTAAACTCGTCATAAGTACGGAGCTACTGGGACAGGGTTAAAATTAGGTTTAATCATATTATTAAAATGGGGAAAATTAGCAGGTCAGTTCCACCAACGGAAAACATATTTATGTTTTTTGTTTAATTTTTACATATGGATTTAAGTGGTTAAAGTTATCAACACATAACGTATACTTTTTTTCTACAGAAAACTATTGAATTTAAGAAAAACACTAAAAGAGATAACACAATTTTTAAGTAAATCAGAATTTCCAGTAAATATTTTTCGTAAATCAAATTCTTTTTCCTTAAACAGTTCGAATATAATATGTATCAGGATTGTTTGCGCAGGTGGGTCAACTGAAATAACAACACGGTGATCAACTTCATTCGAACAATCTATTTATTCAAAAGAATAAAACACAGCTTGTGAACAATGACATGATGCAAATATGTAGTGCAATGGGTAACTGCGGATAGTTTGAATCATCAAAACTTTCCCTCGTTACCTAGAGAACCGGTATACGAACGCCTGTCATCTGGATACGAGTATTTCCCCCAATCACCATTAACCAACCTGGTAAATTTTGCCTCCGAAGGCCTCTACACGATCCCGGTGTCATTGGTACACTAAGATATTTCAATACGCGTTTTGTTGCAATCCAGTGTACATGTTGGCGATGGTCGTTAAAACGACTCAGCCAGTTAACCGTGTGTACTGTGTCGGGTTGTGATGTGCGTATTTATCACCAAATACATTAAATACCCGACCAATTTACGGTATTATATCTGATATCAATAATTGTCATTTGTCTTTTCGCTCTTCACTAACTTGGCGTTAACTGACACGGGTTTGCAAGCGGCTATTCCGAATCGTCGTAGAATATGTGATATGTCCCCACTTTTACCAAGATCCTTCAGCGAAAAACTAACAGCAATTTTGCTTTTAAATTCACCCCCCACCCCTGAACTGAGTCGGTTTTCCGTGACAACAGCTCCAGACCACGTAACTACTGAGCCAGCCTTTGGTAGCATCGTCCTCCAGCCTACCTCAACCCTTAGAGCGCCCTTTTAAAGAGGGACTCCTTTTCTCCTTCTTGAAAGTGCTGAAGCATCTTCGCTGTTGTTCTTCGTAATTTTGACTTTTTCGGTTCGAACAATATACTTAAGAGTCTTCTCGGTTATTCCCGGAACATGGGCCCGGTTTAGCGTCATGTCTTACGATTTTACTCCCGCCGGTCAACATCAGGCGTGGTTCATAGGGCAGCATAAGCAATTGCGACATCCGTCAATGACAGATGTCTACGTGTTATGGCCGGCCTATCCTACATCAGATGACTTTTCATGTTACCGCCCAAGCTGCTTAATGTGCAGCACAGTCGCTAAATCCGAAGCCAAGGACCAAGCTTGGGCTAAGCACTGCCACTGCTAATCCATCTTCAACTGCCCATATCCTGGTATTGTCTTGCGGTGCCAGTATTACCCAAAAAATTTGGAATAGGGTAGCCAAGGCGAACATTTTTAAGGGTAACATCCATGGAAACTGCCATTCCCTCTGCGCCCTCCTAAAAGGGCATTCCTCTTGGTACTCACATGTGTAAGCCCCTCTAGATCGTGCCAAGTGTTAAAATCTTGTTACGATTCATTTGGGCCGAGTTCTAATTTTGCAGTCTGTAGTATTCACGTTACTCTGTTGCGCATCTGTTCGCGCGATTATCTGTGAGCGCGCAGTTTTATATTTCCCGCGCTGCGCTACGTTCATTTTTGGCCTCGCGGAGATAACTCAAGCTCTGGCTTTTGTTTCGGCGACGTGTCCTTTCCGATCTGGTCTGCGAAGCGAAGAACATGCAGTGGTAACAATTAGAATTTCGGAGGTTTAATTTTGTGGACTGCTGTGAGTTCGATGATATGTGTGTGAGCCATCACTGTAAAATGAATTTATGCCCCGATTTTCGAGTTAAGGGAAGCTTGACTTCCAAGCCCTTAGCGGAATTTTCCATGTTGCCACGTACTTCGTAAATTCGCCTGGACACTTTCCGGGATAAGTAATGAATTCTCTTGGTATGCTATCGTGGGTCCCTTCATTCGTTATAGCACCTAGTGCCGGAGGGCCAAATTGAGGCTTGGAATACAGCTGTTTGTATCCGCATTCGGACGCTCCATGCATTGGCAATTTTTGGATATTCGGATCCGCTGAATCCTCTGCTGCAGGCGCCACTAGAACCCAGGAGAGGACCCGACAAGAAGGCTATATCTTCAGGTCGATTTTGCACCAATATTGCACGGTGAACTTTCCTTTGAAACACCAGCTTCAGGTCGCCCGAATTTGAGGCCAAACGAATTGAAGAACCATGATATCATTTGGCCGTGAGTTCACTGCTCGACTCGCATTTGTGTTTCCTCCGAAACCAAGCGCCGCTGTAATCCTTCCCTGTTCCGAGCCTAGTTTTAATGTGTGAAATAGGGCGATTGCCTTATTGTTACATATAAATTGTAAGTATTACTTTTAATTCTTATTTCGAGGTACCTTATACTATTACTGTAAGTATAGCAAGTAATATTGTGGCCACCTGTAATTCTGCTGGTGGACCGATAATTTTGTGATATTTACCTGTACTGTGATCCCGAATCTGTGATAATTATACTATGATTTTGTCAATTATTGGAAGTTTAATTTAGTCCCGTTTGTTTATTGTGTTTGAAGCTCCTCTTTCAGGGATTGTGTTTGTGCTTTAAGCCTTGTGAGTTTACGAATTCTCTGGAACACCTGGGTGCACTCGTATTTTAATACAAAAAAAAATCGTTTGCGCTGGGCATTAATTATTTCGTTCTATCAACTGTACTGTTTAAAGAAAACTGCACGCCTTCATCCGACTGAACTGGTGTCGGAAGAATGATCAACGAATTAAATTTGATAACAATCTGTTTTAGATGGGAGTCCCTCTAGGCTACTTGCACGCACCTCTACCCTATATCATTTCAGTTAACGACATCTTATTTCCTAGGCACCTGGGCTTCGGTAGCTCCGCTAAGCGTTCTATTGGTAAACGGCATAAAGTCTAACGTTTATCCCTCATAGGAAGATATTCTCAGCAATTCCCTGTTAATAAAGCTATGAGTGACCGCCGAGACGCTCAATTTCAGCGATGAGTTTTTTGCTGAATTTGAGAGCTATTCGCAAACTCCCAGTTAAGGAAGCCGAACAAGTGAGACCCGAAACCTGTCGTATACTAAAGCGTGCCAAACTACCAACAAAAAACATCACCAGAGCCGAAACACAAGCTGAAGAAAATCCGCAACAACCCGGCCGTTGTAGTTCTACGTGCTGACAAAGGAAACGCCACTCTAGTGATGAAGAGAAAGCACTACCGGAACAAAATTCCATCGCTACTGTGCACTTCCGGATCTCCTACATATGAGATAGCCAGATACTTCGCTAACATACTACAACTATACGCAGGTAGAACAATGTCCTACGTCAAAAATTCTGAGCATTTCGTGGAAATATTGGCTTATTGTAAGTAACAGAACAGGACATGTTGGTCAGTTTCGATGTTGAAACCCTGTTTACCAATGTACTAGCAGAAGATTCAGTAAATCTTATACAGCAATACTTTGTTCGACAAGGGCTCCAAGAAGACGTCCCTGAGTTAATAAGGATGTGTCCCACGACAACCGAGTTCTTTTGAGAAGAAACATATTACTAGCAAAAGGAATCAGCCGCAATGTAATTCTCGTTAACTCCAGTCATTGCCAATATATTTGTGGAAGCCTTTGAAGAAGAAGCTATTCAGTCCAACGATCATAAACATAAATGCTGGATTCGTTACGACAAGGATACTTTTGTTATATGGCATCATGGAAAAGCAGCCCATGAAGTTTTCTTGGCATATCTAAACAACTACTACGCCAAAGTAATATTTACTAGAGAAAGTGAAGAAGATGGATGCTTTTTTCCTGAACGTGAAACAAACCGCTAATAATAGATTAAGCCAGACGGTATATCGTAAGAAGACTCGCACCTACTGCTATTATAATAATAATAATAATAATAATAATAATAATAATAGATCTTTATTGAACAAAATAATATACATTTGCCCAACAGGCGAAGTATCGGAAAACCGTTTTTCAACTCTGCCTATAACAAAATAAATTGTCAATGATGCACAAAAATTCATTTAAAAAAAAAGTGCTAATATAAAATATAAAAATAAAAAAATAAAAAATAAAGGTAAATGCAGTCAATGCAGTTGAAAGTGGTGGAATAGATTATTTACAAACGCCAGATAAATTTAATTACCGACGAACTTAATAACATAAAATAGACAATAACTTAAAAAAAAGCGTAGATACAAAGAGTAAACTTAATAAATAAATTAAAATGTCTACATTCCCTAATGAAAAAAATAAACAAAAATCACACTATGCAAGCTGTCTATTTAACAAAAGTGACTTTACTTGCTTCCTAAATAAGTTTATGCTATTACAATCTTTAAATACAGTTCTCAATCTATTTAAAATATTGCATGCCACATAGTGAAATCCAGACTGAAATTTAGTAGTTCTGTGTGGAGGAATACAATAATAGTCGTCATTTCTAAGGGTCTTACTACGTACAGTATGCCTTTGAATTAACAACATCATTAAATATACAGGACAATTATTACGAACTACATTATACAACAAGCAACTATAGAATAGAGAAAACCTATTTTCAAGTTTCAGTATATTTTGATTATTGTAGTGTTGTGTAATGTGCTCTCGGCGCTCAACATTAAAAGAAAATCTAAAACAGCAGTTTTGAAGTACCTGAAGTTTATGTTTATATTCTTGCGTAAGAAAATTAAAATATATGCTGGAACAATAATCAAGATGACTTAAAATTAAGGTATTCATAAGGGTCCATTTGGTGTTTGATGGTAGTAATGATTTAAATTGATATAAAGACGAAAACTTTCCGTAACAAACAGCAATTTTCTTATTCACATGAGGCAAAAAGGATAAGTTTTTATCTAATATTACACCCAAACTTTTGACGCACTCACGCAATGGTATTTCACTATCACTTAAACGAATTTTGGCAGTCATTGTTGAGAGGGCTACACGTCGCACTGCACTGGAACCGATGCATATGGCTTCTGTTTTAGTCGGGTTGATTATAAGACCGTTGTTTTTAGACCACTCAGTAATCAGGTTTAAATGTTCATATTCACATGTCTCGTCTCATCATCATCATTACCAACAAAAAATATTCATTGGGCCAACGCTATTTGTGACGAGAATAGTAAACCACAAAAACTAAGACATGTGGAATTTCTAATCGTTATTATCAAAATAAATGTAATTTTATTGAACCCGTGAAAGGAGGTTATATTAACTAAAGCTTTACAAATAAAAAAAGTCATTCATCTTTAAACCCTACAGCAATAGTTGTTCTTATTATTAATAACGCAATTAACCTAGAAGAAGCACACTTCAAAACTGTAAAATGTTTCAATAGTCACTTGAATTTTCTAATGTGTCTAATATAACTTTTATTGTAGATAAACGAACGTAAATCAGGTCAGACCTTATTTGACATAGACATGTTCAATAAAGTCTTATATTATGCACTGGATACATAAATAACTATAATAGTTGCAATTAAGCTAAAATGCTTTTAGTCACGTATTGACTGCTTATAAAAAGATACCTGAAAGGTACTTGTACCCCAATTTTATAGTAATATTTTTTTTGCAAAGTGATCACGAAAGTCATCTTTTTTAAACGAAAACACGTGAAGAAATTAAGGTGGTTTTCGAAGTGATTTCTGTCTGTCTGTGTACTCTCTACAGCCTAGATGGTTTAATTGATCGGTTTCAAAGTATATATCTTTGTTTTTAATATAGATTTAGAAATAACCGTGGTTTTTGATTAAAATCGAATAGCCGGAAGTTTACTATTATGTTTTCTTCTTTTCCCAGAAAATTTTATAATTGATAAAAATAAAATTTCATAGAAGAAGAAGATGATATACAAAGTCCGGTAAGAATGCCGGAGTGGAAGATATATCTAAAACTATGCGAGTTACATGAATATTGTGTGTATAAAAGTGGTACGTAAGTACGAAGGTGGTGCACATTGCTAAAGTATTTTACATTATACAGGGTGGCTCAAAAGTGTGGCAAATCACAGTCTTTTTTAAATCGAATAATCTATAGTTGGGCAGCTTAAAAGTTTTGGATTGAAATACTCTTCACTTTGATATAAAGTTGTATGGGCCTAACGTCAACTCTTTTGGAAATAAACTGCTGGACAAAATTATCGCATCACAGAAAAAGTTCATAAATATCTCTAATCTTTTCAGAACAGATGCAGTTGTTTCGATTTGTTATTGTAAAGTGTCGTTGGCCCATCCTAGCAACCAAACAACACCAAACCAAAACAATTGGGTCCCGGGTGGTGTAGCTTGAACAAGCGTCCACGTTCGATCAGTAGAGTTAAGCAACGCTCTTTCTGGTCAGAACTTGGAAGGGAGTTCCACGGTTGCATAATCATGATAGTCGTTAGTGGGGTTGGAAGTCGCCATAAATGCACAGCGACGCTTATAATTGTCTTAACGGCTGTTGTGCAGGAAAAAACCTAAATAATGTCAAATTGTTCCTATGTATCAGTTTGCCTTTACATCGAGTAGGAACAAAATTGAATGCCGGTACTTCGGATTTTTTGCAAAATTGGAGGAAAACTAATCAACATGAACGAACAACGTTATTTTCAGATCCATCGTGTATGCTGAGTTAGGGTTAAGCCAGCGAAGTATTGCAGATCGCCTAGGTGTGAATCAATCTACTGTCTCCCGAGTATTGAGACAATTCAGGGAAATAACAGTAAGATAGAAAGGGACGACCGTTTTATCCGCTTGGCTGTGTCTCGAGATTTCAAACTAGCAATCAACTTAGGGGTGAGCTACGAAGGGCACGGAATGTAGCAGTGTCGTCACGAACTGTCAGAAGAAAGCTAAAGCAAGGTAACATGGCTGCTAAACGACCTGCCAAATAAGGACCTCTTCTCACCAGGATTGACAAAGCTGCCAGATTAAGATTTGCCAGAGATTATGCCCACTGGACAATGGAAGAATGGGGACATGCCATTTTTACAGATGAGTCCCATGTCGCTCTACATTCGCCAGATGGGCGCCAAAGAGTATGGACACACAGAGGAGAATGTTATTTAGAATGCACCATGGTTCCAAGGGTCGCCTTTGGAAGAGGCTCCATAATGGTGTGGGGAGACATATCATTAACGGCATGTATCGAGCTGCAGATCATTACCAGGGAAACATTGACTGGTGCAAGGTACGTGTGAGACATTTGTGAACAGTATGTGGTACCCTTCTCGACCTTTATTGGGGAAGAGTTTCTCCGTTTACAAGATAACGCCAGGCCTCACGTTGCTCGTGTCATCGGAGAATACCTTGCAGAAGTTGGCATTAATGTTTTGCTTATGCCAGCTAAAAGCCCTGATATTAATGTTATAGAACATGTATGGGACATGCTACTAAGACGCCTCCAAGCTCGTGTATATCGTCCCACAACTTTAAGCGAGCTGGAAATGGCTCTCCGATAGGAACGGAAAAAACATTACCTAGGAATACATTTTCCGTGTGATTCAGTCAATGCCCAGAAGGCTCAATGAAATAGTGAGAGCAAGAGGAGGAGTGACACGCTATTAAAATAATTTTCTTTGTGTTTTTTGTTTCAAATTTGTTGTTTATTATTGTTCAGATTTTAAGAGAGTTGTAGTAAAGTTTTCCTGTTTTTCCTCAAATACGCAATAAATTTCGACAAATCTTTTATAATAGTTCTTTTTACTATTGTGAAGCTTATGAAAAACGTGGTTTTCAGAAAAAAAAATTGTGATGCGATAATTTTGTCCAGCAGTTATTAACGATTTTATGCAAAAAAATTCTGAACTTCAGGCGGCTGCTGTAAGCAACAGAAAACAATTGAATGAAGCAAAACGTTATCAAAAAATTATTATTTTCGTGAACTACCTTTCAAGTGTGAAATGGTGTATCTAGGTGTTAATGCTATACAGGGTGCTCAATATTTGCAAATTTAATATTTTTTTTAAATGGAACGCCCTGGATATTTTTGAAAAGCCCTTTTAATGAGTTTTCTTTTGATATGTTTTTCAGATACGCGTGTCTGAACATAAAAAAGCAATTTATGCCCCTTAAGATGCTTTATTTCAAGGGATAACAAACAAATGCCTTTAAAATGATGATTAGATTTTTTTAGCGCAATTGAATAGCTTTTTACCTCGACCTAACAGTCTCGGCTAAAGGTGAAATTCCCATGCGCACATAATTAAAAAATTTCGGCCACTTAATACGAGGATAACTATTATTGTTAGAAATAGTAGAAAACGGAAGATAATAAAAGAAACACTCTATTACCAATTCAACTCAAAACTACTCTGTTTGTTAGAAATAATTTCTTTCAACAACGATATACCACAGTGTGGAGAAGCGTTATCTATTGACCAATACTCGTTGCTGAAAGTTGCTTTCTGTTATACCATGTGGATTTTCATCAGGTCACAAATGAGAGTTGTGTATATTGTTTACTTCCTCGCGGGTACACTATCTTAAAGTCATTGGTAAAAATTTTACCGCAAACGGTAGTCTGCAAGTTTAAATTGTTAAAACTTTTGCAGGTGGTAGAAATATAACAGATTGTACTTATTGTTGGAATGTGTTAAATTATTTAGAAAAGAATTTCCTGCTCATATAAATTGGTTGCACAAGGCATTCAAACCTTGTAGACACGAAGCATGCTTTGGTAGATGTTGAAACACAGAAGTAAAGTATTGCTGATCTGGCACCCTTCTGTATGGAAACAGTCGTTGATACTATCTACCAGCAACTCTCGCATTTCTATCAAGGATGAAATTCATGTACGTTTGAAACTTGCATAGAATTTTTTTAAAGTAAAAATAATCGAAACAGGAAGTTTGGGTGTTGGCGGTTGGGCGCCGGCGATTGGGCGACGGTGTTTCGGCGTCAGGCGTTTGGGTGCCAGGCATTTGGGCGCCAGGATTTTAGAAAAATGTTTAATGAACTGAAAGTGAAAGGAGTTCTTATGTTATCGGGCCACATTTTTTGAGTCCGACACGGGCCAGTTCAAAATTTAATGTATGTATTATAGTCCAGTAGTAGGGTATAAAAAAGGGACCTTGCCCTGCAGAAGGGGTAGTTTAAATTTTTGTATATGTTTACGAGTTCGCGGTCTTAATAAAAATACCAAGTTTTCCAGCTTTTCGAGCTGGTGCTCGCGCAACCATCTCAGTGGCGGTGCAAGAGCACCTTGGGCCCCTAAACAAATATAAAAATGGCCCCACTTGTAAAAAGATTTATATACTTAATGAATTGTATATTTATAATTATAGTATAGAGAGTAAGCGTATAACAAAAAATAAAATAACATCCTATTATACCAAATAGAGTAGTAAATGCCTAACATTTAGCACATTTTATAACTAACATATCTAACAAAATATCAATCAAAAATATAAAACTAAATAAAATCAAGTTGGAATAAGCACAAATACAAAGAAAACTGATGGATGAATATCTACCTAGGTAACAGTAGTAAAATAAAATATTATTCAGGCAAAATCCTAAGAACCCACGTCAAAATAGGTAACAAATACTTAGTGTTTATTAGTATCATTAATATCTGTAAAACGCCGTAAAAATAAATTGATCAGGAATAAAAAATGTATCTTTCTGGCCTTATTGATAGCAAATTGTTCCACGAGATTTTTATGTGTATCGTACACGATGCCTTTTGCTCAATTGACAAAACCGAAAGGTCATGTAACCTAGTATTTTAGCTCGTAGAATTTCTTAAATAATGTTTTTTTATTTTCAACTTGCTAAATCATCTTTTTATTGTGGGTAATGTTACAGGTAGAGTCAAGAATAAAAGATAAAACAAATGCAGTAATAATCTCGCCAAAATTGCTTTCGAGATCACTATGTTTCTGTAGGAATAAACTTGATAAATCTGGAACAGTCATGCTATCACTTAAATCCTCTTTTAGTAAGGAGGTAGGTAGCGTTCACAAACTGAATGGCGAGATTACTATTGAGGACATCAGGATACTTTTTCTGAAGCAAATCACATCAGACCTGTTCAGCTTCTTGCAATCTTAAAACGTTTTTCTTTTCTAAAAATTCAAAGCTCTCAAATCGAGTCTGATCGCTGATGAGTGATAACAGTGATAACTGAGTGTGGGGACTGAGGTTGCAGTGCTATCAATCTATACCCAAATGAAGTAGAAGATATCGAGATATTTAATAAGCGAATACAGAACTTACCGGGCCCCCCAAAGGGCCCTCTAAGGGCCCGGGCCCCTAAGCAACGCTTATTCCCGCTTATGCATATCACCGCCACTGAACCATCTTTAAAAAAATGGCGTTCTAAATCAGTTTTTCCACATTGTCTCTTTAGTAGTATATACTAGGATGGAAATACAAGTTATTATTAATATTATAGAAGACATAATTTTCTACAACTTTTGTTGATTTTTTTTTTTTGTAAGTGAATTAAATATCGAGCTGCAGCGCTGTAAAGTGGAGCGGATAAATAAAAAGGTCAACAGTGCTGATTTAATCATGATTATAATTTATGTTCAAACAAAAGTTGTAGAGACTTATGTCTTCTACGTATTGTATTATCTGTAACCTCTTCTATAATGTTCATAATTGCCATTTTTCTCCTAGAATGCAATGATAAGGAGATAATATGGAAGAACCGATTTTGAGAGCCATTTAGCCAAGATGGCGGCGCAAGCCGCGGCTCCAAACGTTGGTAAACTTGGAATTTTGATTAGAACCCCAAACTCGTAATCATATTCAACAATGGAAACTACTCTAGCTTTTTCAGAGTAAAACTACCATGCTACTGGACAATTACGTTGGTTAAAAAAATGCATGTAAATATAGTTCCACTTTCAGTCCATTAAGCATTTTTCAGCACACGAAAAGCCCTTGCAAATAGTAATGCATACCTAATGGATTCAATTATCAAAAACAATAACAACTAAAATATTTTCGAGATTAATTGTACAACAATTAAGAAAATATCAATGTTGCAAACTTTATCTTAAATATTCAAAAACTTGAAGGATAATCTAAAGTAGCATTTTAAAAGTTCGTTGGTAAAATTTGATTGCATGAAATAATTCCAGCACTCAAACGTCGGGCGCCCAAACGCCGGCGCCCAAATTCCAGGTGCCCAAACGCCAGGTGCCCCCAAACGCCGGTCGCCCAATCGCCAGGTGCCCAACCGCCGGGGTCCAAATGTCGCCTACCGCTGATGCAGCACCCTGTAAATAGTACATATAAGGTGTACCGCAGAACTTTCGTTCTTGAATAGACACTGGCACCTAATTTATGAATGCAACTATGTTTATACTTTCAAATTTCAAATAATTTCAAAATTACCATTTGATTTTTACTTTTAGTGCCTACTCGATAGCGAAAGTTTTGGCACACATGTTAGTTTCAAAGCAAGCAGGGTTGAATTCCAACTTTATAGATTGGACTACAATTTTTGTGTGAATCGTAACTCTTTTACTATCATTCCTGGGATACGTTTTTCCCGCTGTCCATCATGTAAGTCAGTGATACAGCTTTTGTAACAAAACGTGTAAGTCGGCGATTATATTTGTTTGCTACTTTGCCTTGACAAGGGAACTTAATAATATTATTAAGTCCCTAGGATAATAAAATTAACAACGCAAGATGCAGACTTAAACGTTTTGTCTATAATTGCAAGTGCTTATGTGACATGTGACACTCACAGGTAACACAATTCACGAAAACTAATCCGGGTGACAGGTGAAAAACCAAACGATTTTTTAAGCAGCGGGAAAAATATAATAATAATAAGCCTTTATTTCCTATGATTGTATATACAATATGGAAAAGTCGCAATACAAAAACACATTAAAAAACATGAAACAATGTAACACCAAAACGGTGAATCATCACAAATAATCGATAAGAAAGCTAATGTCCATAACATGTATCAATTGAGTTGAATTAAAAAATCTTGTACGGAATAAAAACACCCTTATACTAGAAACGCTTTCAAGTGTACTTTAAATTTAAACAACTCTGTAATTACCTTAATTTGACATGGCAAACGATTATATAACTTGAGGCCGAAGTTGGCAGTCAGCTTACTTGAGATCTGTAGTCTCGTAAAAGGTATTCTAAAATGCTAGTTCTATCTTGTATCAGCACTGTGTACCTGACTATTTATAATAAATTTGTTTATACTATTAAATACATAAACACAAGTTTTATATATATACCGGGTGCTGACTTCCGCGACGCACCATAGCAATTTGCATAGTAAATTCTTTATGATCAATTATTTGCTCCCCTAATTGTTTAAGAGCAAAAGTGTAAATACATTTTTTGTTGAGAAAAAAATACTGCATCCACTCATACTGTTGCTAATAATTTTTCATTTTCCGGAACCGAAGGAATGCAAAAAGTCAAACTAGCATTTTTACAAAAATCAGCGATGCCATGGAATTATTGAAACAAGCCAATGCCAACGCAAGAGCGTGCGGGGCGACAATATGTGTTGTTTGTTTGTTTTGTCATTGATGCTTGACATTTATAATAATTCATTATTATGTCCCCCTTAATTTCTCTAAGGGACCTGTACCTTGTCGATAACAAAAATGGTTTTATGGTGGACGTTCCTTAAGTAAGCTCCTTGTTTATTGTAAAATATCCGTATCGGCAAATTCCAAACAGTACAACTATTAATAGACTGACACATTAAGTTTAAAACTACAGGCACGTTATTAAATAATTGTAGGTGCAATAATGAGGTTCAGGACACCAAAACGAGAAAAACGCCAATACGTTCAATCTTTTGACGGCAGTGACCACGGTTATCTCTAATAACCGTGGCAGTGACTAGATGATCGCCCCGCACGCATTTGCGTTGGCATTGGCTTGTTTCAATAATTCCATGGCATCGCTGATTTTTGTAAAAATGCTAGTTTAAGTTTTTGCATTCCTTCAGTTCCGGAAAAAGAAAAAATTAGTAGCAGCAGTATGAATGGATGCAGTATTTTTTTCTCTACAAAAAATGTATTTACACTTTTGCTCTAAAACAATTAGGAGAACAAATAATTGAACATAAATAATTTACTATGCAAATTCTTATGGTGCGTCGTGCAAGTCAGCACCCGGTATATATATATATATATATATTTACTGTGGTGGGTAGGAAAAAGAGTATAAGTCGAGAATCCGCTCAAAACAGTTCAAGTTTAAAATACGCTCTTGTAGCACTACAAGTTAGCACTAAGAGTATAAGTCAAATGTATCTCTATGACATCATAAATGCGACTGCGCACATAGTGTAACTTCTACCGATCAAATTTCTGGTGAGAAAAAGCATATAAGTACACTTATACTATTGTACTCTCTTCAAACGTTTCGATCCTAGTGCAGGAAAAAGAGTATAAGTCCACTTATACGGTGTTACGCTCATTTTGACATTTTCTTATTTATTGATTGAAATAAATTAGTCAGATTTGGTTATTTGCTTTATTTTCCTAAAAATACAATACTTTACTTGGGATAGGCAACTTTGTTAACATCTACCTTTAATTTCAAACTTAATGCTAGACTGCTGTTATCAGTTCAGAGCACTCTGCATTCTTTAGTTTTTACGTTGGCCAACTTTCCAATTTTTGGGAACTTTGATAAGCTGAATTGGGCTGGTTTGGAGCATTTTTCGGTCATTTTCCTGGCAAGTCTTGCGTTGTGAAAGTTGGAATTGCTTCCTATGGGGGCTAGTCTCGCGGCTTTTGTAAGCCATTTTCATAGTTGGAAGGATTTAGAGGCTCCGCATCCCCTGCTGGAATGTTCCGGAGATTGGTATTGGTATCTCCGGCATTCGTTTCGTCACAGACGGATTTCTTGGGACGTTCACACTTCGCACGCTTGGCTTAACGAGTTGGCTGCACAACATCTTAAGGTTCGTACATGGTGTTTGCCTACGTTTCTCTCTTTTGAATGCCGTAATCTATTTGAGAAAATTTGTATTTTTAGCCTTTAAAAATCTGCTTTAAAAATCTGGAATCGCATTAAAAATATGGATTAAAAATCTGGAATCGCATTAAGTTTTGGGATCGCATTATGGATCGTATTTGCCATTGATTTTTGGATCCACCCAGGAAAATGCTTTGTTAATTGGAATTGGTTCGCTTCCCTCGTTTGGGTACTATGTGTATTGAGGCATTTGGTACTGGCATCGCCTACTCGCCACCCTCCCTGCGACGCTCGCTATGCTGTCGGAAGTCGGCTCCTGCTCCGTATGACCTTGGCGCACCAGGTGCTTCGGAGAAGCTGTTGGCCTGTGTTCGGCCCTGGAAAGCAGCATGTGTGAACCTTATGTAACATGATAAGGTGTGTATATGTGTACTAGCGTAACAACCGCTTAGCTAATTGTAGGCATTTCATATAGTAGTACTTGCATTGTAGGATTATTTGTGTGTAACTTGCATTAGGGCATATTTTGCTTACCGTTGGATTGCAGTAAATGTGATGAAGCCCGTTTTGAACTGGGCCCTGTAACGTAACAAAACATTCATATATGCTGTTGAACTATTTTAAGACAGTTTAGCTTACCTAGATCATAGGCTAGCTGTACTCTTATACAACTTTGGCCACTGCATTTGACAAACTTAATTGCAGAGGTTAGTTTCTTGAATGTCATTAGGGTGTAGGGTTGTAACTAGTGAACAGCTCACGGTAGTTTAATGCTCAAATTTCGGGTATTCGTAAATCGTTTTGGGCTATTTGATATTGTAGCTTTTGTTAGGAGCATAATTCAAGCCGTTGCTTTGATTAGTCATATAAGAACTTGATGAGTTTAAAACAGAAACCGCCACGCCCTGTATGATCTTACAACCGTAACAGCGGGCTTCGAGCCTTTGAAATATTGACGTCACATTTAAATTGTAAGCTAACATTCGGGGTTGTAGTTAGCACTTCTTTTGCTTGCATAGCTCTAGTTTATTGTTAGCCCTTGTTGGTTATAGATTTATATGAAATCTATTGATGCAGTGCCTTTGCCGATTTTAACGTGTTTATTGTTGGTATATTGATTTGTATTTGGATATTTGTTTATTGCTATATTGTTTGATCTTGTTTAATTTTGTGGTTGATTTTGTTTGTTGTCGAGATTGATGATTTGCCTGTTTGTGTTTGATTTTGTATGTGACGCACTATAGTACCAAATTGAATAAAGCTGTGATATTTTTATTGGTCGTTGCTATTTTGTTTATCTTGCTGGTTTTTATCTTCGACCTTGTGTACGGTCCGGCACAAGGATTGGATCTGAGTCGAGGACCTGGCGCCCTCTCCTATTTCTTTTTGTTTCTCTTTCAGCATAGTTGGAACCCCGACCCTCGCGACTAGTTAGCCCAATTAGGCCGATAGTTACCAGCCGGCAAAATATCAAGTATAACTTTCGCCAAAAGGTAAGGCCGACCTTCTATCTTCCCTTACAACTGTTAAGCTTTCGAGCATCCTTGGAAAACAAATGACTTGTACTAACATACCTAACCTAAAAATTTATAAGTGTCAGAATCAGAAGTGTTTGTCAGATTACGAAAGGAGTTTTTTTTTTCATTTTGCTGATATGGCTTCATACAGAACCAGAAGAATCCTTGACCTCGCCCGTAGTAACTTGGGTAAGTACATCTGTTGTGAATAACCATAAATTTGAGATATAAGATAACGGTAGTTGCTTGCTTTAGATCGTACCAATATTATTGATATTAACAACACAGAAGTGGTTGAACAAGGTGTAGTTAAGAATGGAATTCCAGTAGAAAAGCTTGTAGATCCTAGTGGTGGTAAGACAATTTTTGAAATAAAGCTGTTTTGTTAAAATATGTTAATTTATTATGGGTTGTCTTTCTTAGATGATACTATCAGTAATGTTGTAAATCAAGAAAGCATGCTAGTTAAAGAAATAGAAATTGGATTAGAAATGTGTCTTGAGAGTACTATTGATGATAGTAACAAAACTGAATATTTACACCAAATACTGGACGAGGTACCTGAAGGGGAGGATATAGACGATTCAGATGTTGACAAAGACTACGTGCCTACTGACGAATCACGTGAAAATGAAAAGTTTGCTAGAAGAAAACCAGTTTCAACGCGGAAAAGAACTGTTAATAGAGAAGAAAAAGGTATAAAAGATAATCCGAAGAAAGCGAGATCAAAAGGTGGGATTCATAGTGTAAAAAACAGATATGAGAGAAAGCAGAAAAGAAATACTGGGGAAGCGTATGTCACAGCAAAAGGCAAAAATGTAAAAACTAGAGAACAGAAGGAGCTACCAAAATGCAGACTGAAATGTGCCGAGCGCATTCCAGAAGATGCAAGAAAATTAATTTTTAAAGAGTACTGGTCACTTGGAAGCCTCAACAAACGTTCCCAGTTTGTGGCAAACCTAACTTATACAAAAGAAACTGCAACACACCGGAAAAGAACCTGTGATCCGGATAACGAAAAATTTAGAATGTGCAGTCATATCTATTATTTTAAAATAAATGGACAGCGAGAGAAAGTCTGTAGGGGCTGTTTTACAAAAATTTTAGGAGAGACCCATATGTTTGTTACTTTGGCAGTGGGAAACTCAATGGCTACTACATCTGGAGTTACATATGATGATCAGAGAGGTTTACGTGAACCTTCGAACAAACATTCAACTGAAACTATGGGAGAAGTTGTGGCTCATATAAAATCCTTTCCGTCATATGAATCACACTACACGCGGCGTGATAACAGCAAAAGGTTCTTACCTCCGCATCTTAATTTACAGATCATGTATAAACTTTATTGCGAAAACCGAGATAAAACGGTGTCTAGAAGAATATATGAAACAGAATTTCATAAATTGAAGTTGGCATTTAAACAACCAAAGGTAGACACGTGTCACAAATGTGATGTTTTGCAGATGAAATTGCAAATCACTGCTAACGAGGAAGAAAAACGTTCAATCCAAGAAGAAGTAAATGAACATCACGCCGAAGCAGATAATGCCTACTTAAAAAAAGATCTGGACAAGAATATTGCTAAAGAGAACGTCAATACCAGATGTTATACGTTTGACCTCCAACAATGTCTACCTACTCCATTTCTTCAGTCCTCGGTAGCATTTTATAAAAGACAACTGTGGACATTTAACCTTACGTTTCATAATGCAGGTTCTGGAGAAGTCACATGTTACATGTGGCATGAAGCTGAAGGGGGACGTGGTGGAAATCAAATAGGTACATGTATCTTTCAGGAACTGCTTGCATTACCTCCGGAAGTGGAGAAGGTAATTCTTTATTCAGATACGTGTGGAGGTCAAAATAAGAACTCCCATGTGGCCGCCATGTTCTTAACTGTAATGCAGAAAAAGAAGAATTTAAAAGTTATCGATCACAAATTTATGGTCAGTGGTCATAGTCACATGGAGTGTGACGTTGATCATGCCCTCATAGAGAAGCAAAAAAGATGCTATCTACGCAAATTTGCCACCCCCATGACTGGTACCAGTTGGTTAGAAGTGTTGGAAAAAAAAGAAAATTGGTGGTAAAGGAACAGACACATGATAAATTTCTAAATTTTTCTGACCTTTACAAACAGTCACTGGTCTTAAGAAAGAAAGACCTTGAAGGACAACCTTTTAAATGGCATGATGCTAAGTGGTTTCGATATACCTCTGAACCTGGTAAAATCTTCTTCAAAAATTCACTGGACGAACAAGCACCATTCAAAACATTTTCTGTGGGCAGACGTGGAAGGTCTAACGTAACATTAACGCCTGGAAAATGTTATTCAAGTACACTACCCGTTTCAGCAGAGAAGAAAAGCAATTTGTTGGATCTTTTGCCTCTCATACCTTCAGTATTTAAAGATTTCTATCAGAACCTTAAAACAGCTGAAATTGAAGATACGTACCCAGATATAGAGGAGTTCAATGAGAATGAAACAGCCACTCTCGAAATTTGAAATTATTAATAAAATCAATAAACTGTACTCATTATGAATAAAGTGTGTTTATAGAAGATCGTTTTTTCTTATCTAAACTTGTGGTTCTAACAGTATAAGTCAACATTGTTTTAAGTCAAAATAGTATGTCTATTTTTTTCCTTATCAAAATACAAAACAACAATGCAGAGTAGATATACTAAAACATACATTTGAATGATATAATTAAACCTACCCACCACACACACACACACACATATATATATATATATATATATATATATATATATATATATATATTGGTATGGTATATAGAGGCCATGTATTACAGTAATTATACTGAAATGATAAGATGTGGAAAATTGTGTTAATGATTGCTTATTTAATTGAATAATAATTGAAACTCAAAGATTCAAAGTACATTTAAAAAGAAAGTTATTACATAATGAGTACTACTTGATGATGGTAACAAGAATTAACAATAAATACAAAGTTGAATGTTGCATATGACAGAATAAAATTCTATTTGTAACAATTGATAAAGTGAGCACCATTCAAATTTATTTATAACATGTAGCAGGCAGGAATAATGGTAGTCTAGGATCCTATCCGGAAATTTGTTCGCCAACATTTGTTCCCCGGAAATTTGTTTGCCGACATTTGTTCCCCGGGGAATTTTTTCGCCCGGAAAGTTGTTCGCCAGGAAATTTTTTTGCCCTGCATTTCTACGCCGGAATTTTGTTCGTCGATATATTTTAGCATGCAAGTTAGCAGTTACCTACTTAGGTAAAACGGACAAAAGTAAAAAACAACATATCGAGTTATGTGCAAGCATTTATTGCCTTTCTAGCGGCCACAGTTTTGTTATCCGCTTACCGTCGTCGGTTCTAAAACGCCCTCACTTTCTGTATCTCTGTTTATATTCTTTGGCGCCCTAAATTTATCCGTTGTTACAAATATCGATCCGTCTATGACTGGCTTTTCTGAATGTTGTGGCAAGCAATTTTAAGAGTCAACGACCATGGCTGCGAGGTTACATCTAGTTTATGTTTTTTATTTATCGTGAATTATGCAGACATTGGTTCCATTAGTTAAGTTACATGTATTATGTTTATGTTTTTTAAATAAATTATACATAAATTGACTACATTTGTTGTCTTTTTTACTTTTGTCCGTTCTACCTAACTGCTAACTTGCATGCTAAAACATATCGGCGAACAAAATTCCGGCGTAGAAATGCAGGGCGAAAAAATTTCCTGGCGAACAACTTTCCGGGCGAATAAATTCCCCGGGGAACAAATGTCGGCGAACAAATTTCCGGGGAACAAATGTTGGCGAACAAATTTCCTAGATCCGTCTAGGATAGCAATAAAAATTGGGATAATTATTAAAATAACAAATTTTAAAAAAGAACGTGTAAATTTGGGTTTGGTGAAAATAAATTTGAAATTTGACCCTATTTATTCTATTTTAAATGCTATTAATATAAAATGGTTACTAATAAATGTGTACAAAGTAAAAGCAAGTGAAACATATGAGAAGAAAATAAAATTTAATGAAATAAATTTATGATATGGTATGACTACAATATTAACAAGTAAAAGAAGCAAGAAGAATAAGAAGTGGATATAATTGACGGAGTTTACAATACAAGGAATAAGGAGTTACATTAATTGGAGGATTATTATTATTGGTTGGAGTTTTTTGTGGACGTATCCTGATGAAGCGGGAACTCATTGGATTGGAACCAGTTGGAGGAGACCAGTTGGACTTTATTGACAAGGGGAGATCTTGAAGGTGTTATATTGTGCTGACGGTTGATGACGTTGATGGAGATGGATGGACCTAAGGCAGTATGCAGTCAATTTACAATTACATGAGGAAATAGACTTACCCGTGAGGAGCTGGACAGAAGGAGATTGCAGGAGTGACAGTTGTGCAGGGCTAGAGAAGGAATGGGTGACAGCCAGTATCTTGAGGTGTTGCGGATAAGGAGGGAGTTGGATAGTGACCAGTGTGTCGTAGCAAAGGAGTGAAGGGTTACAGGTAGCAGGACAGGATCATACCAAGGTGATTCTGAGTTGGTCTGCAAAGTAAGAAATCCAGGTGGGGGAACACTAAACTGTTTTGAGGTAATTCTGAAATAAGAAATAATTAGAAAAGTTTATTAAGATATAAGTGAATACTTATAGTAATATCATACAGTCAAAACCGTTGTAAAGGATTTTATTTATGTCATATTGATTGAAAAGTGTCATTAAACACTGTTTGGAAATAATAGTTGACAGCAAGTGACATTCAGTAACTGCAGTTCAAATAAAAATAAAATAGCAACAAACAACTAACTAGATTTTGGCGAACCATACCCTGAGCAAAGAGTACTCATGGAGTTTGAAATATAATTCAATTGATTTATAATAAAGTTAAAGTTTTGACATTTGAATTAAATAAGCATACAATAATAATATCATATTTGAGTCTTGGTATAATTATTAATATGTATTGGAACGTGAAGCAAAAGTAAATATAAAATCATACACACGTATCCAGTGCAATATATACTAGGAAGTATTAATAATCTAGTATTTCTAAAGAAGTCTCTACAAGTATTTCTACGATTGAGGTTGGCAATGCAGCGCAGAATGCGCTTTTGGACTATGAAAACTCGCTGCGACATTTCAGACATTCCCCAAAAACAGATATCATATCTCAAATGTGAATCCACCTGTGCATAATATAAACTGAGTAGCTGACTTTTTGTAAGTACTCCCTTAACATTTTGAAATAAGTACGATACAGAATTGAGTTTCGAAACTAAACATTCACAATGTGACCTCCAATTAAGGTGTTGGTCAAAATGAAGTCCTAAAAACCTTACATCATCCGGGGTAGAAGTAGTTGAGGTATTATTGATGTTTACAGTTAACGGATCACATATTTTTTGTCTGTTTTGAAATTTGACCGGCATACATTGTAAAAAAAGTGTTAATCAGTACTCTCTCAAGTCGGTTTATATAAATTATGAAGAGTACTGGACCTAATACAGAGTCCTGTGGAACGCCATGTTTTAGTATGCTGTATCCCGAGTTAAATTTAGTTGACTCGTTATTTACACTGTTATGATTCACTGAAACATATTGCTTTCATTCTGAAATAAAATCAGATATCCAATTCAAAGGAATGCATCTAATACCGACATCAAACAACACATCCAGCAGCAGTCGGTGATTAACACAATCGAATGCCTTGCTAAGATTACAGAATATCCCGACAGGGCATTCACCACTTTCTACGCAACTAACGATTCTGTTGTAAAATGTATGTAAAGCACTTATTGTCGACCACGGAAGCCGTGTTGACTGTCAGACAGTATATTAAACCTATTTAAGAACTTGATCAGTCTGTCTAGATAACAATATTCAAAAAAATTTGAGAATGTCGAACATACCGTAACAGGTCTGTAATTATTTAGTACATAAGGATCTTTTTTTCTTTAAAATAGGTAGAACTTTATCAATTTTTATATATAATATACAGTGTGTCTGCTTAAGTTCGCACCATATGGAAAACTTTTTTATTATTAATTTTACGAAAAAAAGTTATTCTTTATAAAAAGTTCTGCATGATCCAAAACTTAAAATGCAATCATCAGATATAATTTTTTAAACCGTATACGAGGAATGTAAAAAAATATGGATTCTGCTCAAGAGTAAAGTACCTTTATTTGTGACAATATCGAAAATTGTTATTAAGAAAAGTTGATTAGAATCAAAAACTACGTTGAAATATCTAATTACACCTATCTACGATGAAAATCAGGTTTTTATAATTTTTCACATTTCTTTTAAGTTGTTTCATATGGAAAATCATCAAAATAATGCAACGTAGAGGTTAGAAGACGTAAAGGTTATCAAAGTTTTAACGAATAAAGAGATAACTGAAAAAAGGTTCCGATATTGTCAAAAATAAAGTTTTCCATATGAAAACTTAAAAAAGATGTGAAAAATAACAAAACCTGATTTTCATTGTAGATAGGTGTAATTGGATATTTGAACGTAGTTTTCGATTCTAATCAACTTTTCTTAATAACAATTTTCGATACTGGCACAAATAAAGGTACTTTACTCTTGACCAGATTTCAGATTTCGCGGTTTCGCCTTGGCTTGTGCTTCACTACCGCAAATGTCAATATGACCTTAAATTTTTTGTTACTTAATTAGTTATTATTGATACAATGTACAAACTCTTGTTCTGCTGGAAGCACTTTCGGCATTGCTTTTAAATGCTTTAAATGGTTCAGTTATGTGACTGTATACGTGACTATCTGGGAATGTCCTGCTGAAAGCATTTAAAAGCAATTCCGAAAGTGCTTCCAGCAGGACATTCCCAGATAGTCACGTGTACAGTCACATAACTGAACCATTGAACCATTTTTTAGTCACAGGAATCCACTATAGGAGCGAAACCTAATAAATATGTTTGTAAACTTTGATATGCTAGTTGATATATAAAATGGTTTTAGAAGTGGTCGCACTTAATATAGAAAACAAACGTAATAATTGTAAAGGCGCATAATTATGTATAATAACTTACCATCAGCTGATTGTAACAAGTGGTTTTCTAGTCCTCCTGTAGGGACGTTACGTTAAAATAAAACACTTCGTACGCTTTAGTATGTTTCTATATTAACTGCCTTGTCGTTCATTTAGGTAGCTCCCAACTCGTGGCTACGAAGTGTCAATATCTGCCAAAACAAAAAGTTGAGCTGCAGATATAGTAAAAAACATTTTGGATCACATAAATAATGAAAATTATACTCTCGTTCACAGCATACACATACAACCATAAAGTAATTGAGCATTAAAACCCAAAATGAATAGCCATGCCTAAAGATATTGGCTTAATATACAAATACATTATTAACCATCGATAGTAATTAAAACCATTACAAAGATACCAAAAGAACTGTCTTGAATATTAGAACGTTAAACAGTATTGAAATCCGCTGTCGTGATTTCGTGCTTCAGAACCAGGTTTCTTAATCCACATACGTATTTATTTATCTATAAGGCGCATTCCTTCTCGGCCTGCTCTACGAGTTACCATTGACGGTAACATGTAATCTCCTTGAATATCGCTCCATGACTATTAAAAATGAATGTAGGGTGTTCTGATTTAAACATCTCCAGGAAGATAAAATTAATTTAAATGTTTTGATGCAAACTTCAGCCTTGCTAGCCGACTTAAAATACGCAAATACGCTATACGTGCTGTCAATATTACTATATGATTTGATTATATCTAATTAAGCAGTGGTGCATATCCATTTACAATCTTGGAAAGTACTTTACCTGTAAAACTGAAAACAACGAGTAGTACTGCTTTAACAACTATTAAAATAGTTGGATCACCAATAATTGTTACTAATGTTTTAAAATTACTTAAATTATTATTTTCTATGCGAGTGAGCTCTATTTATTACTCAGACTCTGTTTCTAAGAGCCTGCAAAGCTACTTTTTATGTACTTAAGCAACACCTCCTTATCATGGCGTTATAGATACGACAATTTAAATTGAATCATAATTTAGGTCATAAACTGCACGTTATTTTATAGGTACTATAACCCACTCCATTCCATATCCTAAACCATTGCAGAAGGAAACGGAAGCCCCACCTCAATTATTTTGTCCCATGAACACATCTATGATGACTTCGCTCACTGCCAAATTATCCGGAATAAAACTAGCTCTCCATTCGCATCTGCGGGAAGTGATAGAGAGACAAGTCGCCAATCAACGCATAGCAACGAAAGATGAACTTCACATAGGGTCATTAAATACATGAGGTCTACTACAGTCCGGAGAATTGTTTATTGTCGAAAACGAACTAGAAAGATACAATATCCAAATATCTGGTTTATCAGAAACCAACTGGAGGGGCCAGGGTCATTTTCAAACGTCAAAAGGAGGATTTTTATGATACCTTAGAACTAACGTTAAAATCAATACAAAAAAAAGTAACAATCATAACTGGTGACTTCAATGCCAAATGGAATCAAGAACAGAAGGCGACCACATTAGAATATAGTGGGAAAATTTGGTATTGGCATAAGAAACGAACGCGGGGAACGGTTCATAGAGTTTTGTATAAACAATGATCTAACAATTACTAATAGGATCTCCAACAACATACGTACGTTTATATACATGGAAATGTCCAAATGGTCACCGTAATGAAATCGGCAATATTTTAGTGAATGCGCAATGGAAAACATTAATAAAAATTACAAAAATCATCCCAGGGCCCCATGTGAAAGTGAGCACCGATTACTTATAACTAAATTCCGACTGACACTAGCATCACGAAGAGGCACCAAGACCCCAAAACCGTTACACATAAACGACATAGACGAATTTACCAAAAACATTCGACAAAGAGACTTTATGCCATGAAAACAATGTCCCACCCAACATAAAATGGTCAACAACAAAAAACCATATTCTGGATTCGATTTAAAAGCTAGGCCATTCTACATTTGGGAAAAATAAAGAGCCCTGGATAATCAACACACATTAAAAATTATTAAACAAAGAAGATTTCTCAAAAACTCTGGCCTAAATACGCAACGAAAGATCGATAGATATAAGCAAATATAGCGTGATGTTCGAAAAGCATGTAAAAATGACAAAAACAAATATATAAAACTCTTATGTAGAACATTACAAGTATATGAAGACCAAAATAACATCAAGTATCTATTCAAAATGATTAAGCAAATAACCGGACAATTCTTGCCAAGCTCGTGTGCTATAGAGAATACGGACAACAAAAAGGTAACTGAAATTGATAACATCCTAGAAGTGTGGTGAATAGTATACTACGCAACAAGTTCAGTAAAACCGCTTTCCTAACGTGTTGCGTATACTATTTTATAGCATTTCATAAGAAATGTAAAATATTAAATTTTGTCATACACACACGATCATTGAAAATGAACAGGATTATGCAACACATGTTACACATTCGAAACAATGTTTTTAGAAAGCTACTATAATTTTCAAAAATTTTATAGAACTGTCGATGTAAATAATATTTCTGATCATGTATAAACCATTCAGTAAACGTAAATCAACTACTGCAATGTTGGTTGCATAGCCCTGTTCATTTTCAATGATTCTTTGTGTACAAGTCACACTAAATGTCGAAACAGAACCACACTGAGCAGAACTCGTTCCAATGTACTAAGGTACAATAGGCAGCTTCTGTTGATGCTATGCGTTTGGCAATACTGAAGTGTATTGTTGGTGACACTGTAAGTCTATGTCAAATTCGAGGTTAGCAGGTTAGGTTTTACGTCACTCCGTGTCAAAACTGACGCAAAACGTAACCTGCTAGCCTGAAATTTGACCAACAATACACATCAGTACTGACAGATTTGATCGCCGTTGCTATGTAGAAAAGCGTTACTAATGCAGAAAAGTACCACATTTCTAAACGAGTTTGAATGTAGAAATATACGTACATTACCAAATGAACTGATATAAAATATTGTAAGCAACTGTAAAATGATGACGAAACACAAGAAACATTCTTCAATCAGGAAACGTCATGAGCAAAATAAAAAGTGGAAAATTACCAGGGCTCGATGGAATCAGTATAGAAGTCATAAAGGGAATGGATGAAATTTGATTGACACAATTCATAATATATGCCAAACAATATGGACTTCCGCCATGTAGCCGAGTGACTAGACAACGTCCACCCTAATACCACTTTACAAAAAAGGCTCGAAAACCAAACGCGATAATTACAGACTAATCGCGTTGATATCCTATACCATCAAGATAATGTTCCACATAATTAACGAAAGGCTGAAAAGATGTTTAGCCTGGAAAATCCCCGATGAACAGACGGCTTTCTAAAGGAAATAGAAACACGCGAGCAAATTTAGAACATTAGACAATTCATAGAGAAAGCAGGAGAACATAAAGTACTGCTGAATTTATATTTATTAACTATGTACTATAAACTATAAAAAAATCGACTGCATAAAATGGGAAAAACTGTTAACAATCGGGGTACCCAAACACATTATTTTGATCAAGAATCTATTATGACATTGTAACGCCTATGTTATGTTATAATCGACTTATACTTTACTTTAGTTTATTGTCAATAAATTCTCTTTAAAATTGAATTTTAATTAACTGATTTGCCCTTTTTTAATTATGGATAATCAATATTATTAAACTGCTAGCTTCGGTAGAAAACACTTGACTGAAACACAGGTCATATTCTTTATAATCTAGACTGCTTATATTCTGAAATTTGATTTTGTTATTTTATGACAACTCTTATTTCTGTCACCTGACACTTCAAATTAGTTTTTTGTAAAATTAATTACAAATACTTTCTCATTACATTTTTGTCATTCAACAATATCAAATGGTAAGTACTCCCTTAATTAAAATTACCTCACTTCCCTCTTTCTATATTTTCTTTCAGTTTTTATTTAAATACATGTATTCTGTTACCTGTTATTGGACTCGACGCTCTCCTCTATCAAGCCCAATGCATCCAGCAACCTCACCAAGATCTCCCAACTTCCAATAACAATGTCTGCACGAACTCCTCCAAAAACACACCTGGATCCTCAAAGACTTCCTTGCCCAAAAATACGACAAGGCACCTACCAATCCTTTGTAGCAGCAATGCCAGCAGCAATCACCATCCACGTCGTCCCATCAAAATCCTCAAGCTACCGACGATCTGGTGTCACGAATCTCGATTAGATGCAAGTTGGTATGGTCTGCACATCTTTTATCCTTTTAACATTATACTTTTATTTTTACACCACGCCAAGTTTATTTCAATTTATAACACTTTTATAGACTAAATAGCTTTTTAAAACTTTTATAAAGGGTTTATTTTTATAATTTCAACCGCTACAATGTGTATAACATCTTTTCATATCAAATTTTTTAAATACTAATCAATAAATATCTCCTTAGTGGTCTAGTTTAGCATCTATTTCACAGTCCAGCTTTACTAAATTTGTCTAATACCCACAATGTTAAATAGTATATCTCGAAAAAGTATTTGCCGTCAATTCCCCTTTTCATTTCAGAGAAATGAAATTATGTTAAAATCCGTTTCTTATGTAGCTTCATTTAATTGAATTTTAAATTCTATATCCTTTCTTCACCAAGTACATTTTAATAATTTTGATATCCATTTCATACCTCAATTCATCTTTGTAATTTTTAATACTATCATCTTTTAACCTTATTAATCTGATTTTAAACCACTATACCAATACCATAACACCATATATAAATAGTAAAGCAATCATAAAGGTGGATAATTATACATCAAAACCCTGCAACATTAAAAAGAGCGAACGACACAACTATCCTAGCAAACTCAGAAACAGAACTAATAGAAATAATAGAAAGACTAGAAGATATAAGCCGTCGAATATGGTTTAGAGATAAACCATAATAAGGGAAAAGTTATGAATGTTGATCGTCAGAGAGATAATGGTATAGATCTGAGAGTTATAGGGGACTTTATAGTTGCCAACAATTTCGTAGTCCTGGGATCTCTGATAAGTAATGAAGGGTGCTGCGAACCATAAATCAGAAAACGAGTTCAGCTGGGACGGAACGCTTTGACTAAACTACAAATAATATGGAAAGACGAGAAAATTACAATTAAGGCAAAGAGAACAGTAGTAGAGACGTTGGTTTTACCAATTGTGACGTATGGATACGAAACTTGGACCATTAAAGCAGCTTACAGAAGACGGATGGATGCTTTTGGAATGTGGTGCTGGAGGTATCTGCTATGAATTGCATAAACAGCACACAGAATCAATGTATCTGTACGGAACGAAATTAAAAGCTCTAATCGTGTTTCCAGTAGATTATATGCGAAAATAATGATATACTTTGGCCACATAACCAGAAGCACTAATCTAGAACGACTGATTGATCAAGGTCGTAGGTCACCAAAACAATGGTCTGACCAAATAAAAAATCGAGTGAATCCCTCTGCCAGGCGAGCAGATCAGCTATTAACAGAGAAAGATGGCGAGAGATTTTTCTGTTAAACAGAAAACTCACGAAGAGAGAGAGAGAGAGACAGAGAGAGATAACTCACTCAATGTGACTTTGAGCGTTTACAGCTATCAATACAAAATTTAATTTTGTTTTGATAAATATTGAATTTTTTGACAACATATATTGTGGCACGCGTGAGTTATCACAAATAAATCACTCAAGAAAATATTCCACTCGGTCTGACAACCACGAGGACTCAATTTTTTTCACGTAATTTAACACACTTGTACTATAAATAACTATTTTATTCATTTATAATTTATATATTGTGTGTTTTATTTAAAATTAGGACAGCTTGATGATTTCGTTATTTTTAGGGGTAGAGGCCTGTGCGTCTGCGTGGACTTAATGTACTAAATTTGAATTTAAACTCGTTCGCTTGAGGCCATATTGGATTATGAAGTACTTTTTGTGATAACTATTTCTTCTCTTCAACGCTAAGTAAGATATCGAGAAGTTGCTATTGGTGAATTCACAATATTCTATATTTATAATTGATTACCTCAAAGGATTCATCATACGAAGTTCTACGATTGTGCAAAAATTCAGTGACGAAAATACCAGGCTTTCTTCAGCTCAAATGAAGCACACTTTATTATTTATGGATTTTTCTGGCTTGCCATTTTTATTTAATTAAGAAAGATTAATTTAACGATTTTAAGGTTATATAAATCATAAGAACTATTTGCATTTATATTTTCCTGTTTTCAGGCAACTTTTTAATTTAATCGACTAAATGAACAGTTCGAACGGTATTGGTAGGATCAATGATTGACTTTTGACTGTAAAATTAATTTATTAATGTCAAAAATTAGTTGATTGAGTGCCATCTTGGTGTTTCACATTGAAGAAGCACCAAGTTGGTATTTAATCGGTGTAAAACAGTTACCATTGATCCAAATTAAAATATTCATGGCTTGTGATTGGTTGTATGCATTTATTACTATAATTTTATTATCCTCTATATCAGTGGTCTCCAAAATGACAGAACAGAATAACAAAATCAATTAAAAGTTAAAAAGTAGTAACTTGTTTTTTTCAATTATACGATTATGAATGTTAAGTGAACAAAGAATTGATAGCGGTAACACTATCACGTACTCTTAGCTGCCAACCTACGATATTTTAACAGTATATTTAACTTGAACTGAAGTCATTTGAGTATCTTCTATATTTTTAAGCATAATGAGTTAGATTATGGTGGTTTTACCAGGGGGTACGAGATCAAAAAAGCTTGCAGACCTCTGCTCCATATAATCACCACCAATCGGTATCGAATGATATTATATACACATTTCTATTTTAAGTTTTGATTTTATTTATGAGTACCTACCACTTTTACCAAGAATATGCAATCGCTTTGTGTGTTTAAAACTGTTCATTCGAATCCAAACTAACTGGGTTATTGAAATACGCATTAACGGCTCGATACCGACCGACGACACAAGAATAAATCAATCTGCGGTGATGTATAAATTAAACTAAAATTAGGCGTCCCTGTCTTGTAGATGATTAAATTCAGATGTGCGTCGCTGTTAAAAAAAGCGGCGTCCGCGCTACGCAAATTTGAATTTCCGCGAAGTGATTTATAACAGCGTGATGGAGGGTGTGGCAATTGACAACGTAAAATCGCAGTAAATTACTTTGTTAAAAGTTTGTTTGGTTAAAGCATTTTGCATTAACGAGGAAGTTGCATTTGCATAAAAAATTATAATGGGATTCGCGAGGGTCACGTGCTGGGCGAACTTATTACGTTATGCACCGTAATGACGTCGTTTTTTGAAATGGCAATAAAAGCACCGGCTGCATTAATAACATTAATACAGATGATATTACCCAACTTTGCGTTTCTGTAAATTCTCGTTTTGGTTTCGCAGCACACGGAAATCCGGGTAAAAATTGCCGGCATTAAAGAGATAATTTCGTGTTTATTCTGTGCTTCCAAATTTACTTGTACTCGCTGAAAGTTTAATAGTAGACAAACTCGGCGCATTTCAAGTGATAGCCATTACGTCCTGTATGAAAATGATCAACGTTTTTCGATTTTCACAGCTGCAATTCTGTGTCTCCATTCGTTGCAATTGGAGAAATTTCAGTTTAATGATTTCGGGTGCCCCACGTGATTCAAAGTTAACTAATAATTATAAGCAGGTAAAAGCAATCATTTCGTGAAGTGAATATACCTCAATTAATTCCGTATTGTAAACACACTGTGCAAAAGCATGTTATTGCCTTTTTAGCTTTGGATCGTAGAAAATCTGTCACAACAATCCAAGAATACCCCTCAGGTAGGTTTCGAAATGACTCAAAGAGCTAAAATATCATTTATTACAAAAACAGAGCTAATTTCTTTAATTGTGTTTCGACGTCGGTTTCTATTCACTCGATGTACCTACCTCTAATTAAATTTTGTTGTATAATTAAAACTGAAAGGTAGAATTTCTCCACCATATCAACGAGGTTGTAAGAGACAAATCGCAGCATAAATACAATAAATACATCTTTTCAGTAAAGGCAGCCGTGTTGAATTCAGACAGTTTCCTCTGGGGGGAGGGGGGTAGTGATTACATAATTTACAGAAACTAAACAGATTTAAATGGCGTTACTCATTTCCTCAATATCCACCCATTCACCCCCCCCCCCCCGGGTCACGCCACTGGATTCAAAACTGATTGTCAGACTTCCATGAGAAGTATAGTTACGTAAACAGAACAGACCTATATGAAGTAGCTAAGTTTCTAAGACTGACAAATATTACCATAACGAATTCAGAGGCTTGCATTTAGGGATGGGCGCGTGACGTGAAAACAGTTGTGTCACGCTGGGTCAAGGATGGTCCCGTCGTGAACGTGAGTAATATTTGAAAAGCGGGCCGTAAACGTGTGTGAATATGTCCAAAGAGTGACTCACGTATTACGTTAATTTCACGTAAAATATTTGGGAAAGAATAAAAGACTGCAGGTTGCGCCGTTACCTCGCTGCCCATTCAGGTGGAAGTTTTACAGCGGGTGCGGGAGGTTATTGTACTTCTCTGTGGCAACCTGCAGCGGCCTAGCTTCGCACCTGTGTTGTGTTGCGAATGTTGTGTTTACAGTCAATCACGTATCTGCATCGATAGACGACCAAGTAGAACTTACTTTTAGTTTTTCTGGCGTAATAGTAATTTACGATACAAATGCGTAAAGCTACACTTTAAGCACGAGTGGGGTAGAGTTAAAACGCGAGTGAGCGAGCGTTTTAAGCCCCGCGAGTGACTAAAGATGCTTTACGCATGTGTATCGTACAATATTTTATCTACGATTGAATCTAAAAAATACGGTAAATACAAAAAATATTTTACATGTAAATTGGAATTACTAGCAACCGGTCCTAATTTTGAGTGTTTTAAAAATGTTAAAACACGTTGCTACTAACTACGTCCCTAATGAAATTTTTTAAGCACGTTGCTATTAACGACGTATACTAATAAAAACATGTTATTAAACAGTCGTTTTATAAACTTAAAACTGCCGACTAAAAGGCAATTTTACACACTGTCGTAGATAAAAGTACTTTTAAACCGAGGTACTAAAAGACTTCTTTAGCAACTTATTCGTCCTTGTACTCGTATCACTAAAGAAAACGTCAACTTCAATGGCAGCTTTTGGTATTAAAACTAATATCTTTAAAGACGGTGGCAAGAAATGTTTTTGCGAGAAATCAGTATTTATCCCTTGCTGTAAGGTATTTAGTCAACTTTTAGTTATTTATTTTTGTGCCTGTAACCTATCACGTAAATTATTTATTTTTTTCTATAGCACATGTTAAAGTGTGCTTTTATCAACTCAAAACAAAAGGTCAAGTTTTACTTTAACAGCAAGGGTAGATAAAGTAGCACTTTAACATCAAGGATAGATAATAGTATATTATGTATCAAGTTTTATAAACGTCATTTTAGTCACGAGTTTTATTAATCACGAGCGAAGCGCAGCGGAGCGAGTGTTTAATAAAAGAGTGACTAATCAGTTTATAAAACGAGTTGCATACTATACTTTTTCTACGACCACAAATTTAGAGAATATAACATCACATTATTTGATTAAAATGTTGACATTTATTATATTAGGTTAAATTATGCTTGACAAACGTCAAAGTGACGGTTGAAAACTAACTTGATTTTAGTTTTGGCTGTGGCTAATAAAGTAAATACTATTTGAAGCTAACTTCACCCCATGACTAAAACATCGTTGCCAACTTCAGCTCATGACTAAGAGGCTCTTTAGTCATAGGTTATGAAGGCATGATTAAAAGGTCACTTAGCGACGTGTATGTTAGTATGTTAAATGGCATTTTAGTTACAGGAGTAGAAAAAGTAATTTAATTTTCTAACTTTTGTTTAAATTAAATATGACAGCTTCGTATTATCGTAGCAACCCAATCTAGCTACTGACATTTTGAAATGTGATTGACTGTCATTATTTTCTTTTGAAATTGTCAAAGTTCTTGCTATAGAAAAAAATATTGTATTATACACGATGATAAAGTTATTTCTATCCACTCTTGAATCATTAACGTCTCGACTTCGTCTCGACGTTAAACGATTCACTCGTGGATAAAATTTAACTTTATCGTCTTGTATAATAAATTACTATTAGAGTTTTAGTTCTGTTGCAGGTCCTTTATTGGTTTTGAATATGCAATTCTGTTCTATCTGAATTTAAATTTTCAAATAAAAGCTGCGGGCCACGACCTGATTGAAGGGTCACGCAGTAAATGTGAACGTTTAAAGCAAGCGTGAAATGTGCATGAAATGAGCGAATACTTACTCACGCGGCCATCTCTACTAACGTAAAAATACTAAGTCAGTTGACAGACTCAATCACCATACAATAAGGCCTCAAACATGGTGACCGTTGAGCGCCTGTGCTAATCACTATAGTCAGTCGATGAATCCAACATATTGTTCAGTATATAATCACAGTTGGCAGCATATGTCGACAATATAAGTTAATGGAAACGTGTATTGCATATGAAAAACAAATATCAAGAAAATTAAAAGAAACGATACAGGAAGTGGATTTCTCACCATAAAAAATAAAAAATGATGAACTAATGCTACAGTGTGGAAACACGGTTACTTATTCAGAAAACTACTGAAGCACTCAACACATTTGAAAGAAACATTATAAGGCGCATAATGATTCAACCATGAATTACGTCAATTACTGGGAAAACTACCAGTGGAAATGCTTATAAAAGGCAATCAATAGGTTATCTTAGAGAAATGGACGATTCGGGGAAAGCTAAGCGAGGTCTTAAGAGAAGAATGGAAGATAATTCACCAATAGGTAAATCTAGAAATGGATTGGTGCGATTCAGGATGCAAGCAAGTGCGAAACAGGAGAACGTCCAACTAAGCCATAAGAAGAGGTAAGAAAAAGTTGAAGGAGCCAAAGGGCCGATTTGGGCATGTTGGGCACTGTTCGTAAGGATCACTTTTCAAAACATATACCGTATATGTTTGATGGGATTGAAGACTGATGAACGCGGAGGAAGAATCCAATGTACTTAGCGATTATTAAATACCTGCTAGATGCGAATGCACATAAACAATCGTGTGATCTCAAATGCATATATCAGGATAGACTATTATCTATAATCCTCTGACAGATCTTTGCTCCGCTCCACGCTCCATGCCGACAAACATTTGGTAGACCGAATTTGAATTTGTTGCCAAACGGAGCTTGGTATTTTCATTTCCGATAATTTTTATCCCATCATTAACGCTACATTTTTGTGCTCTACTAAATGGAGCTGCTTGATATTTTGGATTACTTGTTAAACCGAACTCTCTGAGTCGATTCGAATGGACCGGAGGGGAGCGACTTGTGAGCTGTGAAGAGTACAAGATGAAGGTCTTCTTATGAGTAAATGTATATAAAGACTGCGAGTCTTATTTTATTGTTGTTGTTCGTGTGGTATTCCTGTTGTATATAAATCGATAATACTTAGAATTTGTAACCTTTTGCTCAGATCATATTAAATTTAGCAAAATTACCTTTTCTCAATTACTTGCTCGGTTAGCCAAGACCTTTAACTTTAAGTGAAAATAGGATAAGAATAGTATCAATAATATAGGTATTGTAATGATACACCCCTATATGTGTGTTAGAATCCAATTTAGAAAAGATTAAGGGATTAAAATGGTTGAAAATAATTTGGACCTGTTCAGGTATAAGGTGGGAATGTGAATGGTTAATAGGTAATTACAAAGTGCAAGAGAATTTTTAATTGAATGGAAAATAGCTATTTGAAAAAGAGATGGATTTGAAAATAATACAATATTGTAAAAATTGCAGTTTGAAACGAATGACAAATACTTAATTGAAATAAAATAGAAATTTAGTAGGTTTAAATCAAATATATTAAAACTAGAGTGTATAAAAAGGGATTTGATATCGTTAAGCAATTTTTGTTTCAGTTATTGAAAAATAACAAATTTGAAAATGTAGCAAAAAGATTTGGTGTGAGTAAAAATATTTAAAAATAACTCTGTGTTTATTAAGAAAAGGTGTTGAATAATAAAGCAGTAATTAAAATATACGAGGTGAAATAAAATGGAAATTTAAATAACAAGGAGAAGTAAAGACATAAGCTAATGAAGATTACAAGTATGGGTAAAAACTAATGGATATCAGAATTACTTACAAAAGTGAATCATTGGAGAAATAAAATTCGTCAATTTTATTGGAAAAGTCCATTTGACAGAATACATTAATCAAATTGGACTCTTCCAGAGAAGAATCACCAGGGTAAAAGAGGCGCATTCCAGGAGCTTGGTGAATGCAATAGTGCAGGTAGCTTTCTGCAAGTTTGGTCTGTTGAATGCGACCTGTAAAAAAAGGTTGAGTTGCCGATGTGGGACGATTAGGACGTCTTGTCTGTCCGCCGACCATTCATTGCAGGAAGGTGCTGGAGAGAGGCGATTAGTCAGCAGAGAGGAGCGGTTTGGTTGGCATCTGGATATTTGTGCGGACCAAGTGACAGGTGGATCATTTCTTATTAAAGTCATAACTATAAAAGGAAATAAAGACAATAAAGAGGTGAACTGTTTATGAATGAATTACTTACTGATTTAATATTGTTGTGTACCATTGTAACGATTGGGAATTTTTCACTTTAATTTTAAATCTGTTTTTACATTTGGTTGACATAAGTTTTTGTGGCTTATGCGAATGATATTGGAAATATAAGAACATCAATTTTTCAGAAATCAGATAACTAGATAAAGGAATCCACCACTGATTTCCAGGAGCTATCTCTAATAAGAATTATTGACATTCTAATACAGAATAGGGCAAAATTTTAATTTCAAAATAGATTAAATCTAGTTGAATTGAATGTTTATAGTATATTATGGCGCCGCAACTTGGAGCCAGTACAATATACTGGTTTTATAATATAGTTAAAAACTTTTTAAAATTACAATCAAATTTATTTTCGAAGCAGTACATAAAGAGCTGTATTTGAGTTTGGAAACTTTGGAAGCGTCTGTGTAGGTAGGTAGTCAATACGGCGTATTCAATCGGGTTCCGGCTTTTTGAAAATACGTATTCTGGACAGCGCTGCGTAGCTTACGGTGGATTCTGGAATTATAGCACTTTAGATTAAAGATGGGTATCCGTGCCAACAAATTACAGAGGTCATCGGGGCTTTTATGTTAATTCTAAAGTAGGTCGAATCTTTGGGGTACTGCAAAGTGTTATAATTTCTTCGAAGAAGACTGCATAACCTTAGTCTTTGCTAAATGGAAACTTCGTCACTACATAAGTAACTTGCTTAATTATGGTGGTGGTCAAAAGGCCTCTTATTTCTTAGAGCATGGTATGACTCTATGGAATCGGTGTCCCAATGTCAAGATCGGTGTAGGACGACAAATCCGGGCACCAGGAGCTTTAATTTCACACTGTGAAAACCGTATAGCAGCCGGAATAGGCAGTGTTGACGTGGGGACGGGCGCTAAGTTTTTCCGTCGCCGTAGAAAATGGCAGAGCCACCCCCGGGCGATGTAAAAGTCGATGTAAGGGTAGGAACGTCATAGTGGAATGGGATTGGTTCGGGAATGCAAGTTTAACAAAAACTTGTTCCAGCGAAGAGCCGGCTTGGCTGGGAAGGAAGACTCAGCTAGAGTCCCTGCATATATATATATACAGCGACTCTAGACTCAGCAGGGCAGGGACGCCACCTAGGTATCGGATTAACTCGTAAAAGTGGGCTTAGAAGACTTTTATATGAAAAGGTTTATAACTAGGAACTCACTGACGGGCGGATAGGTCGGCGGGCATTTTTGGGCTGGCAGAGCTGAGTGTTGCAAGCGTAGGGGCTTGAGACTAGTAAAGATGGGCGCTGGACTCCACTGTATTTCACGGGTTAAGCATCTCATTGTCATGCCTTGTTGACCGCCCATCGGAGGGACTCACTCAGTTTGAAGCATTTCCATAACTCGATTGGCAATTTCTTCATGTGAAGGCATGCTTGTGAAATTTCCAACATCCAGGTAAGTTTAATTAAGTTAAGATCTTCTTAAGCTTTTTCAGTTTTAGAGAAAGAACATATTTTTATTATTACTTACTACCAAGCTCCTTCATGGGGTTAGTTAGTGCCTCACCATTATTATTACCATTATTACTTATTATTTGAAGCACTAAGCTAGTTAACGATGAGAAATTTATTTTAAACTTTGGTTTCGAAGTTAGAAGCCGCAGAGGCAACACAGCCTCTTAAATTATATTAGCACTGAAAAGCTGAACTGTTGAAATACGTTCCATAAAAAATTGTGCAAAGATAATGTGCATGAGCAGTCCAGACCATAAGACCAAAAATGAGATAGATTTTATTCTATTAAATGACAAAACATGTTGTAGATATCTCTCTGTGCTAATATCATTTTGGAACTCGGAGCGATCGTAGACTTGCCAGAACAACTCTTGCACTAAAAACACGGCTATCCAGAAAAAAATACTACCTACAGCGCAACTAGCATCAAAGTACCCGTAACTGAGGCAGAAATCTTGAATTACTGGCTATTACGAAAACGCCACTAAAACTATGACTTTGATGTATAAATAACTTCATTTGACAAATCTACGGTTACTGACACTTACTTTTTATCGCTAAGGTTACTTTGTAGCTGCTTTTTCCAGTAGTTTTAATAGTCTCCGCGACATTCTGAAGACCTCTACTATCTCTTCTCTCTAGTCATGAAACTCCTAATTAACATTTATTAGTGATAATAATGTTTTCGTTATCTCCAGAATGGCACTCCATTGTGCGCAATTACAAGAAGGTGCGTGTTACTTCCTAAATTCACCATGAAGCAATCTTTACCATTTAGTACCCAATATAGATAAAATTTCACGATGCACATCGATGTGTAGTGTATGGTAAGGTAAATAAGTAGGTACTCCACAGTGTGGCTCCTAAAAATTACGTTGTCTATTTGCAAAAACAAGGCTGTTCACAAAAAAGAAACATGTCACCGACATTCTACGTGCTCATAGAAAATTTAAGCTCTTCCTATATGTTTCACTAAAACTAGACACATTAACACTGTCTGCAACATCGGACATCTGCAGAAAATGTGAGAGTAAAAACTAGGTAGAAGTTAAAATTCCATGGGGAAATATGAAGTGGAAACGTTAAATTGGCAGTTTGTAGTAGTCACACATTTACTGGGACGCTACAGTTACATTCGGTACTTTGTACTGAATATAGGTACTTTAAAGTAGCATATTTCCCCTTCTTTTCCCTCTGTTATCAAGTAGCAGTTACTAGCAAGTTATATTTATTAGTGAAAATGAATTCAAAGCTTTTTTTCCAAAATATGTAATTTTTATAGGCAAAACCTACGACGCCATTATCAACCTCCACGTTACAGTGGTACCAAATGTAGTAAATTCAAACATAATAATTAGTCTCGAGTTCTAAAGAACAATAGAAACAGTTTTCATTATATGGGATCTCATATTCTCGTATGACGTTGAATATTTTAAAGCCAATATTTTAATTCAAAATATGTGATTGGTCGGATTTGGATGTATCATCACTGCGTTTAACGGTAAATTTACATTCGTTTTAAGTTTTCGACTCATACCATCGGATTTAGTGTGTGAGCTAGCAAAAAAGATAAAGGAACATGGAGGAATGAAACATAAGTATAACAAAAACAGTTGCAGGATAAAGTATACAACACTATTCTAAAACAGTAGTAATGTTCTATGAAAGTCGCGACTACCAAGCCACACCGTAGCTGCTTCGTAACGGCAACGTCATTGTAACGTAGCCGAAGTTCCAGGAGCGTTGTTGAAATGTTGTGGTCACCAGAAATTATTCCTCATTTTGGTCGGGTGCACGTAATTGGAACATCTCTATTAACTGCCCCTGACTACAGACAAAACACTTTACAGTTCCTGCAATAGTCAGAAGTACCTTCCAGCGGCTAACTATGTTAGTTCCGAGCGGCATTCCCAACTATAAAGAGGTTAAATTACAGACAATCCGAATATACAGGGTGTTTCAAAACAAATGTAAAAAACTTAAGGGGCTGATTCCTTGTGCAAAATAAAGGATAGTTTATTATACAAACATTGGGTCAAAAGTCAACCATTAGGGAGATATCGCACTGCACTCTTATTACTGAATAATTAAATGATCAGATAATAATTTTTTGATTAAATTAGTCGTATTTTGTATTCAAACTAAGTGAGCAATGTCAAATAAAACAACAATAAGAAACGTCTTAAAAAGTGATAACAGCCAACTAGATTATTTTTCTAAAATAAATTTCTTTTTCTCGACATGCAATGCTTTACGTTTTATTTTTTTATTTGGAAACGGTAATTTTATGAAAAAATTGCAAGAGACAAAAAAGTTTCTAAATAAACCAGGCTATTAATTGATATTTTCCATGTCATTGCATAAGTTTTTCTTACATTTAATTAAGAAGAATGATAGCGGTAGTCTAATTCAATCCCCTCTACTCTTTTTAAAAAAAGTTGAGAAATATGCAAAAAGTGTGTTTTTATAATAGTAATAATTCCATAAAATTTTATTGTTCTACTACCTCTATTCGTTTTTAAGATAACAAATAAAAACATTATTTTTCCGCCATATTTGCAGTGCGATATCTCCCTAATGGTTGACTTTTGACCCAATGTTTATATAATAAACTATCCTTTATTTTGAACAAGGAATCGGCCCCTTAAGTTTTCGCATTTGTTTTGAAACACCCTGTATACATAGTTACATAGTTAAATTAAGTTCAATTTAATAAGTATGTGTTGGATGTGATTTTTGGCCGTTTTTTAGTTAAAATTTTTTGTTTATGCAGAGTAGACGGAACCTAGCAATAAGGGATTATATTAAATTAATATTCTTATGACATAGACTATTTTATTTTATGTTTAAGGTGTATTATCAGAACTGCAGGGGTCTCAGGGGCAAGCTGAACGAATTGTACAGTAAATCGTGGGAGCAAGAATACGATATAATATGTTTAACTGAAACATGGTTAACAGGTACCTAACATATCAGATGGCGAACTGCTTGATATTTCTTTTTATGACACTTATAGATGTGACCGAAATCTGAGTATTACAAACAATACAAGAGGGGGTGGCGTCTTAGTATCAGTTAGTAGTACCTAGACATAAAACGTTAGAATTCTGTAAAGTTGAAAACACTCACTTTGAAGCAATTTATCTTAGAATTAAAATTAAAAGAAAAATAATCGTAGTAAAACCTTGGACTTAGTTATTTCATCAGAGGAATCGTGTTTTGATTTCAATGTAGTACGTGAAAATAATCCACTTGTTAGAGAAGATTATCTACACCATCCGGCTTTGATATTAGAAATAAAATTTGCTGTAGGTGCTAATAGTAAACCTGATGCAGGCCCCAGTTATTACAATTTTTAAAAATGTAACTTTTTAGCTCTGGCCCTGGCTATCAGAGATGCAGATTGGCAAACTGTTATAAGCAATGGCGATCCAAATATAGCTTTAGAGAATTTCTATAATATTATATACCAAATTTTTGATTCTGTTGTTCCTAGTACTGTAAAAAAGCGAATAAAATATCCTATTTGGTTTACCGACGAAATTATATAATTATGTAAACATAAACAACATCTTTGTAAGCTTCGAACTGTATCAGATGTTTTTAATAAGGAATACAAAATAATACGACGTGAATTGAAGTCTCGGACAAAATCGGCTTATGGGGAATACTTGGTAGCAACAGAGAATGCAATCAACACTGATTTGCACAATTTTTGGGATTATATAAAACACAAAAGTTCTTCTAATAATAAACAATCAATAATAAAATATGGAGGCACTACATGTAAGGGCAAAGCTGCTGCCGATGCTTTTGGCCAGTACTTCCAGTCCGTTTATTCAAATACTTCACCAAACTACAAAATCGCGTCTAATGGCAATACAGTAATTACTCATGTACATGAATTTAATACGGATGTAATCACAAAAAAAGAATACGGGGAAGCTATTAAAAATATGAAACCAAAAAAAGCAGCAGGTCCAGATGTGATTCCTCCATATGTATTAAAAGGGTGCTCCGAGTGGTTAGAGCAACCACTATTGCACATTTTCAACACTGCTATCAGGTATTCTACATTCCCCGAAAAGTGGAAAGATTCGATCATCATTCCACTGCACAAATCAGGCTGTAAATCTTCGGTCAACAATTATCGTCCTATTGCAATACTTTCAGCTCCAGCCAAGTTATTTGAACAAATAATTTATAAAAAGCTATTTTCTCAAGTTGAATGTCTTGTAGACGTAGCACAGCACGGTTTCGTCAACAAAAAAAGCACGGTAACAAATCTCCACGTGTTTACTAATCATATATATGATGCACTTGAACAAAAAGAACAAATAGACGTAGTTTATACAGATTTTCAAAAAGCCTTTGACAAAGTCGATCATGACATACTACTGGAGAAACTTGCCGAATGTGGGCTATCCTTCGGTATGTTAACCTTGTTTTCCTCTTATTTAAAATCGCGATCGCTCAGAGTTAAATTTGATGGTAATACGTCAGGCAAGTTCACACCAAACTCGGGCGTACCTCAAGGCTCTAACTTGGGACCCCTACTCTTTTTAATATATATAAACGACTTGCCTGATGTTTTTTCCTTCTCTAAATCTTTACTTTTTGCCGATGATCTAAAAATGTTTATCAAAATCAAATCAGTTGCTGATTGCGCAAGTTTGCAATATGACATTGATCAACTATACGAATGGAGTTATACAAATAAACTTCCTTTAAACATACCAAAGTGCTCAGTTCTAACTTTTTCACGTTCCAAAACTCCAATCATCTTTGATTACAAAGTAAATGGAGAAGCACTGGAGCGTAGACAGTTGATAAAGGATTTAGGTGTAACTTATGATACCACGTTAAGTTTTAAAAGGCACGTAGAAAATATTACGTCAAGTGCTTATAAGTCATTGGGTTTTATTATAAGACAATCGTACAACTATAAAAACATAGAAACGGCAAAAAGATTATATTTTGCACTGGTTAGACCGAAGCTGGAGTATGCGTCAACGGTATGGTTCCCTCATGCAGTTGGAATAATAAAAGATGTTGAAAAAATTCAAAATAAATTTTTACGTTTTTTGTACTTTAAAAAAATTTCTGTCTATCCCGATTATAAGATAATCAGATCAATTTATTTGAGAAATATATTTGAAATTCAAAGTCTTGAGAATAGAAGAAATATATCATTACTCATTTTCGGATATAAACTATGGAATTACAGAATACATGAGAGTTACATTCTATCATTGCTAAAATTGAAAGTACCAACAAAACCTACCAGAACTAACATAACATTTCACATACCTCATGTAAATTTCACTTTCTTCATACCTTATCTATGCATGCTAAGATTATTGAATGAAATACTAAAGATTCCAGAAATTGACTTATCAGTAAACTATAACATTTTTATTTCGGAAATCAGGAAATATTACAAATATGACTAAAATAATATTTAAAACCCCACTACAGTACATTAAAGTACATATTCATAACATGAATATTCAATGTACACGTTATATGCTGAACCTGAGATCCTCGTAGTTTTATGTAAGTTCTAGTTGTAAGTAGTTTTAGGTGGTTATATATGTATTTTCTTGGGTGCTGCTGTTTTATGCAACCCCTTTTCTACACTATCTTAGTTTTACAATATTGTTATTTTAGTTATCTCCATTTAGATTTAGAATAATTTAGTCTCTTGATTTGGTTTATTTAGGAAATCCTAATTACTTTATATGTTTGTATTAACGGCTAATTTGTTATTGTTTAATTTCTAAGTTACATCCTTGTAATTAGCGTAAGCTGTTAGGGTGATAAATAAATAAATAAATAAATAAATAAACCGAGCAACACAAGCAGAAATTAATCTGCTAAGCAAAAAAATTAAATATGCTGTTCAAATATTCACCAAAAAGGCAAGTGTCCATGTAAAATTAACAAAATATAGCAGTCTACTGTCAAAAACTCTCAAGTTGGTGGACTAGAGTATAAAAAACAACCAACTATCTACAACGAATTAAATAAAATTGTGAAAACAGAAATCTAACAAGACATATGCCAGGCCTGAAGAATTGAAAACCCGATGTAAATTTACAGGCTAAAGATATAATTGGACATCTGAGTAGCCTTTGAAAAGTATGCTACCTATGTAACTAGTTTCCAACGCTTGCAATCTGTTTAAAGAAATTCAACAGAAATTCCATATTTCATAAGAAATGATACAGTAAATACAACAAATTGTGTATTTGCATGACTCGCATGTATAAAATTGTAATTTCTTTTATAAATTGTTTTCCGCATGTATGACGTTATCTACAAAACCAACAAACGAGCCATAGCTAGTGACAGAAGTTATCAGGAAATCAATTAATTGTACGTTACATGTTTATTAATCAAAGGAAGGTTTAGCGAAAAAATCAATAGGTACTTGTAACTCATGTTACGACAACCCCGCTGTGTTTACTTGGAGGAACAATGAAATAAGCAAATCGCTTTTTATTGATCTAATATGTATGCAAATGAAAAATTAAAAGTATGCATATTTAAAAGAAGGGTTCTAGTTTCTTACCATAATAGCGTTCAACGTTGTTGAAGCAAGACAATTTAATTACATTGTTTTATTAAAACATTTAAAAAATTTGAGATTACGAATGCAGAATAAATATCTTTGACATTAGTAAAACCGCTGGTAATCTTTGACTGTTCTAAAGTGTCTATGTAAAATTCACTACGTAAATTTGAGCTCGTAGTCTGTACACCTTTAATTCTCACTTTTAATCTGGAGATTTCAATTTTAAAGTAGAAGTCTTTACCTCAAAGTAGAAATATTGTTTTAAATAATATTAAGATGTAAGCGTTGAGTCGACGTTCTTATACTGAAGAAAAATAGGTTGTAGCAACATTCAAATGGGAAAAGCCGAAGGGGAAGAAGAATCCAGATTTCAGTAGTAAGAATAGAGATCATTAATAATATTATGCCTAAGCTGTTAGGAACCGCCGTAGTGTTTAACAGTTTCTTACCAAACGGAAATTTCTTCTCTACCGGAAGTCGTGCTGCTTTTATTTAGAACTCCTGATCCATGCCAAAAAACTAATTATTTCCAGAAAATTCTAAACTTCAGAAGTTTTAGACAAAGGACAGAAAAAGGTCTTACAAACATTTACATGCGAATTAGTAGACACTAAGTGACATTATTTCTTCGATATATTGAGACATCAATTTATTTTTCAATAGAGAGAAAAATAAATTATTTTAGCGGAGCTTTGCGAAAGTTCTAGTTTTATTCAACGGGCGAAGACCTTTGGCCGGTTGAATTTTCTATCGTTTTTTACAAAAATTGCAAAGTATAAATTAAATTAAATGTAATTGATTTGTCACAGAGCTAGTGGAAAACCTAAAAACGCACACGACTAGCTGCAGTAGAAAATGGGCGGAGTTTTACTTCGGCAACGCAAGTATCTACGTATATAGGTCAACTCGGTAGAGCCGTAGACCATGATTATTACTGTTTGGGCGCACCTTGGTAATTTGAGGGAAGGTCCTCAAGATTCTATCAGGGAAACTTCATCAGCGATGGTGGAATTAGTACTGCGCTTGGTTCCAGATTTGGAACCTACTTTGTTTTTGTAGTTAGTCCACCTTTGTACTTCAAAAATGTTTAATTGCAAAATACGCGCGCTGAGGACCAACTTCTTGAACCTTCCATTAGGCGCGCTTATGTCCAGTGGGCCTATGCCCTTGTATTTTGCTTTATTTCAAAACCCGATTGAGTTATTGGGGTAGGCCTTCATTACATCTCAGAAGGATCTATTTATAACCGTTTCCTGAAGCGGCATATCGATAAATGTCTTAGTTCCCGAGTAATTGATGAGTAGGCGGAACCGTACGTTGCTTATGTCAGCTGGACCTGACGCGCCCGCTCGCGTCCCTGTTATTCTGCGTATTTTAGCGCCGAGCGTGACAGTGTTTTTCGTCGACTGTGGCTTGTTTTTATTTATAGAAGACGTGATTTTTTAAAATATTTTTGAACAACAACGGTGCAAGATGAGTGGGAAAATGTACAACTTGAATAATCCTCAACATATTGAAGAGCTCAATCGACTTATTTTTGACGAGGATGACTTTGGTGCAAATGCTATACCCGAAGAAAACATCGAAGAATCAGATGAATCAGAAACTGAGCACAATTTGGAAACCATAATTCAGACACGGAACATGAAATTGATGAAAGTGATATAGAAATCCAGGAGGAAGGAGAGCCTGATAACTTTTACAGTGGTAAGTAAAGATTGAATCTAGTTTTGTTTTTTGTTGCTATTGAAAGATGCGTTTACTTTCATATACACACTTCTTCAACTTGGTACTATCCTCATATCATTAGTATAATTGTCACGCTCAGATAAAACTATCTAAATTATTTTTTAGTTGAGAAAGTTACATCTCTAAAAAATTAATTTATGTAAAAAATAGTTGTACCAAACGAACTCATTTTTATTGTTATAGGCCGGGATAGTACCAAATGGAGGAAAATCCCCTGGAAAGTTACCCACACATCCCCGCATAATATTTTACTCAAATTACCCGGAGTCACTGGCAAACTGCAAAAAATGACAAAAGCGAAGTAGATTGTTAGCGACAATTTTTGATGACAGAATATTGACGTTGCTAGTAGAAAAAACAAATATTTATATAAATAGTATAAGAGAAAAGTTTACTCGTGAAAGAGACTGTAGAGAAACTGATCGCATAGAAATGGAGGCATTTTTGGGTCTTTTATACTTGATAGGAGTTTATCGGGGCGCCCTTCAAAGTCTTGCCGATTTTTGGTCAAGAGATGGCCTTGGTATAGATATATTTCGGATGACAATGTCGGAAAAAAGATTTAGAACTCTCATCAGATGTGTTCGTTTTGATGATAAAACTACACGGGCTGAAAGACGTGCAATAGACAAATTGACTGCCGTGAGAGAAATTTTTAATTTTTTCCTTGAAAACTGCAAGTCACATTACCACCTTGGGCAAAATGTTACCATCGGTGAAATGTTTCCTGCATTCCGGGGACGCTGTGGGTTTAGACAGTACATCCCTTCAAAACCTAGTAAATATGGAATCAAAATTTTCTGTCTCAGTGATGCTAAACTATTCTATACATACTAGCAACCAGTGAGACAAATGTCTCATTTAATAAAACAAAAAAGACCGTTTTTCAAATAGAACGCGTATTAAATAAAAACAATAATATTTTTTAAAATCACGTGATTGAAATTCGGTTCCTGAACTGACATGACCATTCCAAACATATAACTTTCATAACTTTTTTCTCTATCTCTTACGGTTTGGCTGCTGAAACAGCGTCCCGGACGGACCAGCGTCTGATCAAAGAGTTAGAAAAGAAAAAATTGTCATATGTGGGAACCGCGAGAAAAAATAGACGGGAAATACCCGTCTGTTTTGTTTTACCGAAAAATCGCAATAAATACGATAGCCTTTTCGGATACACAAAACTAGAGACATTGGTGTCATATGTGTCAAAAAAAGGTAAAACTGTCGTATTGCCGTCAAGTTACCACACATCTAGTTCTCCGGTATCAACTGAAACGGATAAAAAACCAGAAATAATACAATTTTACAAAATCAGGTATGGATGTTGTTGATACATTGTGTGCTACTTACAACACAACACGATCAACAAGAAGATGGCCAATGGTAATTTTTTACCACATGTTGAATGTCGCTGGAATTAACTCCAGAGTAATTCATTTGGGAAACGGAAAGGAATATTTTTCTAGACGAAACTACTTGAAGAAAATAGCTATGTGTTTAGTAACTCCCCAGTTACAACGAAGATCTGTATTGAAAAATCTCACCCAAATAGCTGATTTCACATATATTTGTTTAACAGAATTATGTGCATATAGGCATAGTAACCTTCATAGTAATCACTCCCGTACAATGGCAAAACCTAGTAACGACATTTTTTCATTTTTAGGGAAAATAATATTTTTACATATTTGTGTGGCCGTTATACAGCAGTGACACAAAATTAATACGAATATGCTTTAATAGGTTAAAAAAATTGTTCTTTTCATTTCTAATGCTTAAATAATCACCAAATAGTCCAGTCCTCGAGTAAATCGAGTTACTATGTTTTGACAAATATAAAGTTATGTTACCAAGGCACAATGGAAATACAAAGTTTATAGTATCTCTAGTTGCTAGGTTTTAGATATGCGTTTTTGTCATGATCTTCCGAGTTACTAGGTAGGTACAAATACAAGAAATTGTAGGTAATAATAAATCAGACAATGTTAAAGAACTTTTTATATAAGAGAAACCATTACGATAAGTATAGAAATATTTCAAAAACATACTACTAACTATGGCGAAGCTAAAACTGACACATAGTGCTGTGCTACTCATCTTCTGCTGAAACTATACATAAATCTTTAACAGTATCATTAATCGGCAATTGTTGCCAAAACAATTTTGTTCTAGCTTTCTAGCTACCATAGAGGGGAGTAGCACCTTCTCAATTTTGTTCTTTTTTCTGTGTTGATGCCTCTGTTTTGTGGCAAAGTGATTGGAATTTCTAAATTGTATTTGATCTTTAAAAATTGGGACTTATAAAATTCTTCATCAAAAGACGTTTTGTAAAATAAAGATTTGTGTCCTTTTATAAATTCCACGATTGTTATGGTGTCCAAAAGTGGCATATTGCTTTCACCGGAGGCTGTCTTCCGGCGCAGTTTACTGCCATCAACAAAACTGAAGAAATCTGTGTGATGCAACATAACTGGTTGGTTTTTTTTCAGAAGATTTAGAAATTACATCTATCAAATCATTCATGTCCAGTATTGCATTTCTTTTTTTCCACTCTTTTCCAATTTGTCCGTGGACCGAGTCCGCCTTCATAAAGGAATGCCCCGGCTCAAAATATTTCATCGTAATACTATTTGGTCCCCAGTCACAGTTGACAATTGAAACGAAAGCAGAATAAAGTAACCAATTTTTATTTTGCGCCAAACAATTGTCGGACCAAAATATGAAAGACATTACTTCTGGATTTGCGTTTCTAATTATGTAATAGAAAGCTGAAGCTACATCTGCAGCATTGCGACCAGTGATAGCTTCATGCCATACGACACATAAATTCTCACCTTCGTGAAGTGGAGCAAAACTTTCATTGAACACGACCAAGCGCGAAACAAATACAGAATTCTTAATTGCCATCTTTGGCAATAACAAACCTTTTTGCATGTCAACTGTAAAAATGTTAATGTTTAATGACCATTCCAGTCTGCATATTTTTTAGCATTTGACATAATGCGTTGTATTCTGGTCATCCCTTTTGTATTGTTTACTATGTTAGAATCCGTTGTTTTTAAGCCACTAATAGCTATTTATGCAACAAGTGCTAAAAATCGACGTTTATGCACGCTTTGCATACAATATTTTATCTACGCCCTTAACTTTACCGTTATTAATCCATAAATATCAATTTAACAAATGTTTGCATCTACGACACTTCTAATTTATGTCATAATAAATAATAGGCAATGCGCGGGCGAATGTTTGCGAAGCCAGTGCTGTCAAGGTCAGTTAAGAAATGTAATTATTAATACTCCACATCTGAGTGTATTCATTACATAACGCTTTAATTATTTCAAAAACACTTTACGTGTAACGCAAGAAGCAACTAGAATAACTTTACAACTTCACTTCCAGTTCGAAATTGTAGTTTTATAACCTCACTTCACTTTTAGCACTAGAGCTAAAAGTAAACAGCTGATTTCTTTAACCACGGTAAACTATAAAACGTTACTTTTATTGAAACAAGCTAGCGCTGAAAGGCCTACTTTTAGTAGTGGTCGTAGATAAACACCATTAAATAATACTATAACCTCCAAACCACAACTTAACTACACTGACAACTTAACTATACTGCACCGATAAAAACAAATCACGGAAGGTCTAGTTACAATACAATCCTGGGTTTCAGTGGCATATAATGAACATCTGACCCTACGTCAAAACCCAGTAACTGAACTTGCCAGTGAGGACCTGTAATTTAGCCACATGAAATTCTGAACACCAGATACTACAACAAAACCCAGTAACTCAACTTGCTAGTTTTAATTAAGTGGGATTGAAGCAAAAATCATATAATCAAATGATGGCACTTCCTAGTAACTAAACTTACTAGATTTTGCTATGGTTTTGAATACGATAATCCAGAGTTACTAGATTTTGCCATCACATTTGTGACGAAACCATAAGGAATATAAACCATTTAAAAATAGCAACATGTAGCTTAGATAATGTAGAGTTAAATACTAAATAAAACAATAAAACGTAGCAACTAAAGTTACTAGGTTTTGCCATTGTACGGGAGATCACTATAAGCACATTCAATCATTGTTTGATTCACACAGATGCGTGCATCAAAACCTTTTTGCTTATAATTATTCATGTAATTCAAGTCATAACTGTTCTATCTCATTCAAAGGTCGTGGTAAAGTCAAATTTGCATCTTGCCGTATTTGTTTGCCTCTGTTAATATTGGAAAGAAATTTGTAAGTTTCCCTTAATGGCTTTTAAGCGGATGGATACACTTTCTAATAGGACTTAAGCCGACTTAGCGTATTTGGGACTCATGTGCTTATGGATTTCGTTTAATACAATGCCTCATTGAGAGAGCTTAGCATTAAGATTTCTTAAAATAAGCATTTATTCCTAAACAACGTGCGACGCTTCGATTGGCTACGCAGGATCGCCTCAGCCAATAGTGTTTGAGCCTTCCCCTCCTTGCTGAATTTGCGAGTTCAGCTCATTGTCAATTCAGCTTTAGTTAGATTCAGAATTTCGAGTAAGCAAGTTCAGCTATGCTTTGTGCTGGTTTGCGGTCGGTCTAGCTCCCTGGTAAAGACGTTTCCAGGTTGTTTTGTGTGACGGTTACGCGCAATTCGCTATCTTCGCGTGGCCAATCCAAGCGTGTCACAATAGTTGAAGCTATTGTAAAAAACCATCGGTCCATCAGTGACGTTTGTAATCGTTGTTACTCAATATACTCGTGTTTGTTAAGTCTTGTTTCACTCCAACAAATAACTGAACCCAAGTCAAGGGTTATTAAGTGGCAGTTCCCGGCAATCCCATTGAACCGGAATTCGCAGAGGATTAACTGGGGGCCCCATTCGTGGAAGCCTCTTTTCAAGTTAATCATACAAAAAACAAACATAACTCCATAGAAATAATCGACAAAACGTGTGATTTCTAGCTTTATGTCCACCGGGCCTAGCGCGACTAAGCGCGTTACGTTGCGGTGCGCGCCTAACTGATGGTTAAGCAGATCAAAGTTTATTATCCTGCCGGCTAAAACCGATTATTCAAGGCAGCAACAATTAACTGCACCGCTTATAATGCGGAAGGCAAGAGCACTGCGTTCCTGCTTCGAATTGTGTTGCTGTATAATGCTTCTCTCGCAACGGCAACCTTCTTCGGCCTTCAGTTACTGACCCCAAAAAAAAAACCGACAACAAAGAAGCAATAGCCTCAATTTCTTCCCACGTCGAGGGTAGGGAGGTAGCGCCCTCACTGCCAAGCAACAGGACTCCTCTAGGTAATGTGCGAGACTGAGCGATAAGAAGCGACGATGTCGCGCATTTGCAAGTCACGACCATCATCACAACTAAACTATCGCGTCTTCCATCGATCTTGGCCTTAAAAATTCCAGGGTTATTTAAAATTTAAAGTATACTAATATGAGTGCCTGTTTAAAATCCAAACAATATAGATACAGCGTGCTATTTTACAGCCTTGCTTCTTAATTTTACTATGAATGTGATATCCACATGGTTACTCTTACTCTAGAGTATTTATATGTGAGCGGTTGCAAGATCAATACTAGAAGAACGGTTTCACCAAAGTTATCTGCGATATTCTTGTTTTCCTTTAGCCCCATCTTAACGCCGTTGGTGGTGCCAACAAGCTCCACTCCTCATCTCACACTAGAGAAAATGAAATTCCTGGCTTCTGCTAACCTGCGGATGGCTGGAGCTCAACACGATAAACAACTTTTCAGCATGGTATGGAAAGGCGGAGAGACAGTCTCGTAGATAGGCGCAAAGTGAGGTACTCATCGCGACGCCGCTGTTGTAGACCTTCTAGTTAAAAACGATAAGGCCCGGTACCTTATTGCACAGGAGCTCTATTGTCTTCGAACTCTGCATCTTACCAGTTAAACCTGAAACGGTGGCGGTTTTGACAATGTTGGATAGGAAGTCGTCCAACGACGTTGAAGATTGAAAGCAGGTTTGGCTTCGACGGGTTATTTCGGTCCAGGGAGTAGTTTTAGGTTGAGGATGAATAGGCGGTGTAGAGTGTTCTTCGAAGGGGGTACGTCGACTACAAGTAGAACGGTAGATAGGGCTGGGTTGGCCTAAGACGCCAGACGAATGTTAGGGCAAAAGTCAATGGAGCAGTCGCCTGCGAGTTGTCTGGTGGTGAATACATACTGAAAAGGATCGGAACGCTAGTTGGTTGTTCGTTTTCTGGTTGGAGTCGCTGTTGACGTTACCAGGAGGACTTCTTCTGTCTTTTTACACTGTACCCACTTTTTACTTAGAAAATTATACATTCTTCCAGTACACCAATCAGGTCTCAACGAAAAAAAAACTTTTTTTTTATTTCTACAGCTGCGGTATTCGCCAAAATAAGCAGTACCGGCCAGTGGTCCTTATTTGTTTTTTGAGGGCGAGAACGAGTACCCAGTTAGTGTTAACCAAGCATTTGTTAGTATCAAATGATTCGTTGGTTAAATCTGTCAATAACATAATATCAATGACTACCTGGATACAATTTCTGGCCGGACTAATTCAGGGAGACTGGTGCAGCTCTTTAAGTACTAACTAATAATCAAAAAGCCAAAATGAGCACCAACGAAGTGCGTCCAGGTATCATAGAAGATTTGAAGACTCCAGTAGCATAAATATTTTGAAAAAAAAGCTTAAAACAAGCGCATGTAGCAGTAACAATAACAAAAATACAATGCTAGTATCAACAGTATAATAATCATAATATCGTATCGTAACATAGGTTAACATAGAGTAATAAATCTGGACCAAAACTTAAATAATACATAATACAAACTCGGCTTGGAAGAAAATTTGCTTATAGCACAAATGAAAATGTACAACTATACATTACAACAGTTTAAAAAGGGTGTTTTTTTCGCGGATGAAAAAACCTTGAGTGCATTCAAGCACGAAGCTCATGAAGCAAACTATAGATAACGGCCAGAGTTCCAAATACAGCCTCCAAAATTCTGACGGAATTCGGCGGTTACGGTAGGAATCGAATGAAGCACGCAACATCGAATCACTATCCACAGTATTAAATAGTTTTATATAAAAGGAAAATCGAAACTTCTTACATAATTCCTTTGTTCAACCCTTTTCTCTCCAATAGAACGGTTGCGTAGCTGGCACAGAATCGTGTAAGATAGAGCCCCAAACAGCTCATGCGAAAGTCGGGACTGGCAGGTGCTTTACAAGGTCCATATCAGATCAAGATCGATGCCCTCAAGGTGAGAATAGTAAATAAAGAGAGCTCCAAATGTATAGCTATAATGAAAAATCCCGCAAATAGAATTATGGAATATCTTAAGCACGGCACAAAAATGTTTAAATCAACTTAACTCAAATTAGTTTTGGGCCGCGTGAAGTAGTGGATCAGCAAGGTCAGAATTGGCGTGAGAAGAAATTTCTCAGTAAACCGCCAAGGTTGCATAAGCCGCAAACATCCGTGGGTGCAAATTTTATCAACCATTAACTGCATGTCTGCAAAACCACTGGACAATTTAAAAGGCGCTAAAACTATTCGCGGTCACGGCATCGACCGGAAAAAAGACGCTGTGAACAAAAGCGTGTCATGTCATTTCTTGTGTCGATAAGGCCATCATCCAACCAGGCAGAAAGAGCGCGAAGTTAAAAAATCTGTACAAGAGACTCCGGAATAACCTAAACAGCGCGCACAGACTTGCGAGGTTTAAAGAGACGCATTCCAAACATAACGCGTTACAGACTGAACATTATTACACCTGTTGTAAAAGATTTGAGAAGCTTTCGCCGCGCAAGAAATCTGCAGGTGCACAGGCAATGGTTTCAACAGAATGAAGCAACGAGCCATACAGTAATGAAACAATAGTAATTTCTCGTAGAGCAGACTTCGACTACCCCTTTTCGTTCACATGATACATACATTTGGGGTATGCTAAAGGAGTCAGTATTTCGGTCAGAAGATTCCCCAGCAAATATTGAGGAATTACGACAAAAGATAATAACTCATTTTCAGCAACTGCAGCAATCAATCTTTAGAAATATGTGCGATGATCTTTAAAAGGCGCTCGAGAAGACGAAAAATGAATGTCATTGGTAGTGATTCTGGAGAAATGACGGAATGGTTTGATCAAAAGGAGTTATTTGCACCAGAGGGTAAAAGGTAAAGGTTCAAATAATTTCAATTCCCCCAACTGGGGGACCTTGCGTCCCTCTTCAGCCAAGAACGGGAATTGTAGGATGGGTAAGAGAAAGGAGGGGTGGAAAATGGAATAAAGGCCAGTAAAGTAGAGAAGTACTGCACCGGTATTCGCCGCAGAGCAGGAACCTTGTTGACTCAAGAAAACCACCTAAAAATATGGATCAGAGCAGACAGCCAAGGGAATCAAACCCGCGACCTCCGAATGCGAAGTAGGCCTGCTAACCACTAACCTACAGAGCTCGGTTTTGCGTCAGAACCAATAAGTGAATGAAAGGACCGCGATTTTTGCTAGAGTCGTTTTGACAGTCTACCGGTGATTGTCAAGAATAAAGGGTAGAAGATTTAGAAGCGGATGTGATGGAAACCACAAAAGTGAAGAAGATAAAATAGAACTAGACAATTTGCGTAAGTGTGCAATCGGTGTTGCAAAGAACAAGCGACCTTTCAGCTGGATTGAGAACACAAAGTAAATTGATCGAGTAGTCCATTTACTAAAAGAAAACAGCTCTAACTTCGTTGACTCAAAACCGATTTTGAACATTTTTTTTTGTTATTTCGGAAAAAGATTATAGAAAAGTTCCCCATAGGTGAGACGGTGTGCTTTTAATTTTTTTAATTGTTATTAACAAATAAGTGTTTTTTAATATATTCTTAATTTAAAAAAATCTAACTTCTTTATATATTTAAACCATTGCCTGGAATTTGATAACATAAGGTTTTTGGGTTCACAGATTACAAATATGGGCTCAAAATTGGTCTAAAAACAAATATGGCGTGTACAAAATGGCGTCGAAAGTATGATTTTTATTTTCTTTTTTTTAATTTTTATTAGATGTCGAGGGATTTTTGGGGTCGCTGATTACGAATTTGACATTAAAACTCAACGAAAACAAAATATGGCGGATCCAAGATGGCGAAATTCGTTTTATTCGGACTTTATTTCTTACCTTTTTAGGGATTTTTGTGTCGCTGATCTCAAATGTTATGTTAAAAATTATCAGAAATGACATATAAGGTCTTTAAAGAGGCAAAATAGCTTCATTTGTGAATGCCGCGCGTTCCCCATATCTAGGGGGTTTGGACACAGTGATTATAAATATAGCATTAAAAGGTAAATTTTTATTTTGTACGATTATTATTACTGTTTAATAAACATATACAAACAAAAATCAAAATTGTTAAATTAACTTAAATTTAATAGATTAAATACATTTAAATATAACATACGAATACATATAAATTCCAACGCCCAAAATGTGTTTTCTACGACCTCCTTGTACAATTTCCAGAAGTTATTACTGAATTAAAAGATTTTTCTGTTTGTGATCGATGGAGGAATGTTATTACTTAAATACAAATGGCAACTTGTTCAACAGTATGGTGCAATTTTAGATATATTAACTTTATTGTACGTAGTTATGAAAAAAGCATGTTTTTGTTGATTATCAGAAACATAGAATAAAATCTCATGAAAGAGACCGACGTTTAAAAACCAATGCTGCACCAGATATTCGATTTGAAAGAGACAGTTTTTTTGAAGCTGTATCAAGAAGCATTTTTGGCAAATGTCTTTCATGTCGTTTATTGATTTTTAAAAAGAAAGTTTAGCTGCAAATAATGTCCCTGCTCTTAAGCTGAAAGTGATGCTGATCGGTTAATAGTTACATCAACTCTCAATGCATCAAATGAAAACATAGTCATAGTATCAGAGGATATAGACGTATTACTTATATTAACAGGTTTAGTTTTTCCTGATAAAGATATATATTTTTTAAACCTGCCAAAAATAAAGAAAATAAAAAATATCTTCTTCTAAAGGCCTGCAATTTGCGCATCCCAATTGTAGTGAGCTTGTTCTTTCTGTACATGCTTTAACTGGTTGTGACTCAGCTTCAGCATGTTTTAACAGAGGAAAGAATCTTCTTTTTCTTCTTGTTCAGGTGCTTATCCGATTTCGTGTCTTTGAGATCAACACGGCTATCTTCACTTTATTGGTTCCAATGCTAGATAACTCATTGGATGATTTCCCATACCACGCCCTTAGAATTTGCTACCAAGGTATTCTTCTGCGTCCTGGTCCACGTTTGCCATATATCTTGCCTTGTATAATAATATATTGTAGTAGGACGTACTTATTCTCATTCCTCCTTATATGTCCGAGGTATTAGAGTTTGTGTATCTTGATTATGTCTGTGATCTCTTTACGTTACTCCAGAACTTTAATATTTATTGCACGGTCTTTCCATAATATCCGGAATATTATCCGGTATAACCACATTTCAAAGGCTTCGATTTTTTTTGTGATTGTTTCAAGTATCCAGGACTCGACCCCATAGAGCAAGATGGAAAAATATAGCATCTTAGCATGCGAGTTTTGGTGTCAAGGTGCAGATCATGGCTTTTGAATATTGTGTAATATATTGAAGATATATACGGATGAGGAAGACGAATAGGACCGGCACCTTATTAAAGATCCACATGTATAAGTCCTAGTAAATGATGCAATGGCTATGTTCAGGAAAGAATACATTTACCAAAATATTTGAAAATAGCAGTGATTTACAATAGACTGCAAAAATGTATATACAAAAATGCTGGTATAAAATGTATGTTTGCAATGTATCGTGCAAAGAAAAGTAACTGCTTAAACTCTTACAGGAATGTTTAATTGATTGAACGTTTTTTATTATCATATACCGCAAGGTAAATGAGGTTACAGACAATACAATATATATATTTATTAAATAAAAACATTTGAGTTTTAGGTTTGACTCTTTTATTAAGGCGTCTACTAAAAAAGTAGCGTTAATTTAGCATAATTGTGCCCTACTATGGAATCAGCAGAACAACATTTAAAGCGCGTGTATTTGCAAATACAGTTGTAATGACACAAGAACCTGCTCTACAAAACATCTTAAAAATTATTTTTTTGCAACTACAAAACTAATTGCAGGCCAGCTTGTAGGTGTAGGAAAAGTGGCCTTTAGGCTCGGTGGCTTGCTGAGAATGTGGCGAAAATAGTTGCCTTAATTCACGACCGGCAGTGTCAATGGAAGAAGTAGAGGAAGACGAAGCTAAAGCTAAATAATTTTTTTCTTGTTTTTAAATGTCTTGGGTTATTTTTAATAAATCAATTAAAATATAATATCTTTAATACTTTTAACTCTTCTATCATTTGTTTCCGTCATTTTTCAGACACCGTTTTCTATTTTTGATAAATTTTTACATAAAATTTGGGATGAGAGACCCAAATAACCGCTAGGTATATAAGAAATAAAAAAAATTGCCCCCTTTCAGCCATTTTGAATGCGCCATTTTTTATTTTAGTTAAGTTTTAATGTCAAATTCGTAATCAGCCACCCCAAAACTTCCCAGACATCTAATAAAAATTTAAAAAACAATAAAATAACAAATTTGACCCTCGACGTCATTTTATTTTTAGACCAATTTTAGGCCAGATTCGTAATCTGCGACCCCAAAAACCTTATGTTATCAAATTTGAAGCAATTGTTTGAATAAATAAAATAGTTATAAATTCTTTAAGTAAGAGTATATTAAAAAACACTTATTTGTTAATAACAATTGAAAGAATAAAAAGCACACTTTCTCACCTATGGGGAACTTTTCTATAAACTTTTTTCCGAAATAATAAAAAAAAATATTCAAAATCGATTTTGGGTCACCGAAGTTAGAACTTTGGCGAGGTTTTAGCGTTTAGAAAATGGACTAGAGTATATCTATAAAAACTAATTATAGTAATACAGCTTGTCGTGTGCGTATGGTCCAATGTACGGCAGGTACCAACGTATTCTGCCGTATTGTGAACATATTTTGAGGCGTTAAACTGCTTATTGTAGAAGAAAAAGTAGAAGGCACAATCAAATTCGTATCCTAATAAGAACGAATATACAAGGAGCGATACGTGCTGGATTCTATAGAGAACAACGAAGAGAGATTATGACAATGACAGTCACCACACCCGTGTGGGGCCTCCCGATTAACAACGAACAATCATATATTAAAAACTTCTACCGACTCAAAATGAAATGTAGTACAGGAGGATAACACAAAGAGCGTGTTCTGCAGGATAGAAGATTTATGTATAATTTTCATGTAAAATGCCTTCAGATCACGATATGAAATACGTTTGCTTCTAATTAAATCAGACGAACTAACAGCCAAGCCCTTCTTGGCGTAGTAAGTCTCGGTGAAAAATCAAAAGCAAATTCAACATCTGCTCTTTATTCAAGCGTAGGTACATAATTAATTAGATAGCATGCTATGGTCGCTCGTGTATTAACTATTCTTTAAGTGATGGACTAACAACGTCTTTTATTATTATTTGTTTAATGTATCAACGAGCGCGGCTTTTCCAGTTGAATAAAAAACTCTCTACATAATTAAAACATCAAATGGCTTTAATAAACGCGAATTAATCTTGTCCCACATAAGAGAGAGCTACAAAGACAAACACTTCGCCATGTAATGATGTGTTCGTACTTTAGCACTCGGAAAGCTTGCTCTTTCTGCTTTGGAATTCGTTTTTCCCATTTGTTAATTATTTATAACGCTGCAAAAATGACACCACGGAGAGTAGAATTAATAACACATTCTCCAGATAAAAGCAACAGCTGCCGGGAAAAGCTTTCTGGGATTACTATCATTCGCAGAGTTAAATCTGTTCTCCCTCATTTTGATTATTCCAAAAGTTGCTAATGCCCTCGCGAAATTACATTTTATTTTTAGAAATACACAGGTGTGGCGTTGAAAGAATGGCCTCCAGGCTTCTGGTACTGAAGTGCTAGCGTGACCTTAAAATCGTTATCACTGCACTTATTTATTTATTTATTTATTTATTATCAGCACCTTCCAACAGGTTAAACCTAATTACAGGAAGAGTATACTTATATACATATAATATAATTAAATTAATTTAAATCAGAAAAAATAACTAAATACTATAAAAATTAAACAAACGAAATACGTGTCATCTCAAAAATCAATTGTTTTCAATGTTTTTTCAATCTCTGCATATTCACTTCAAATATATCTAATACCGCTGCAATGTTATTATAATATTTACATATGCGTATGAGTGGCGAATTCATTTGATAGTTAGTTCTAGGACAGCTGTATGAAAAAGAAACAGCGTGTCTAGTGCCTAAATGTGGAACTTGAAGGTTTACTGAGCTCAATAAATGTGGAGCATCCAAAATACCATGAATGATTTTATATAAGAAAATTATATCTGAATTTTTCTTCTTTTTTCAAGTGTTTGAATTTGAAACAGATCTATTATATCTTTATAATTGCCTTCCCATTTAGAATTTGTCTTTTTGTAGTAGCAGTACCGCAAAAATTTATACTGAATTCTTTCAAGAGCAACAATTTGGTAGGTGTATAGGGGGTTCCAGATTATTGCTAAATATTCTAGTTTAGACCTTATTAGACAGTTAAACAATGCTATGAGAGTATCTACGTTTGTGAATTGTTTACATGTGCGTAATAAGAAACCCAGTGTCTTATAGGATTGATTGATTAATAATTCTATGTGTTTATTGAAATTTAATTTATTGTCAAATGTAATACCTAAATCTTTTATATCAGTTTGACGAACTAATGTTACAGAATTGATATCATAGTACCAGTTAATGCTATTGATTTTCCTCGAATATGTTACAACAAAACACTTGTTAATATTAAATTGTAGGTTGTTCTTTTGGGTCCACTGATACACTGTATCCAAATCTGATTGTAACCCTTGACAATGTTCAACTGTACTAACCTCTTTAAAATTTTAAAATCATCGGCATATAATAAACAGTGAGAATATTTAACACTTTTGGTCATATCGTTTATGAATAGTATAAATAATAAAGGACCCAAGTTTGACCCTTGTGGTACCCCCGATGTAGCTAGAAAAAATTTTTATTTGTACCCCATACACTCAACAAACTGTTTCCTTTCACACAGATACGATTTAATAAGATTTAAAAGTTTAATGGTAAAGCCCATTTGCGATAAAATGATAAGCAGACAGCAATAATCCACTTTATCAAATGCTTTGCATAAATCCGTGTACACTACATCTAACTGATTTCGTCTTTGCAGCGTTTCCGATGCAGTTTGGGTGAAATAGCAAAGATTGGTTGCTGTGGATCTGCATTTCAAAAAACCATGTTGGTTTATGTCGATTAATTCTTTTACTTGATTATAAATATTATTATACAATACTGATTCATACACTTTCGCAAAAACAGACATTATACAAATAGGACGGTAATTTTCTACATGTGTTTGTTCTCCAGACTTGAAAATGGGGCATATTTTTGACGTTGACCATTCATTGGGATAAATACCAGATTCCAGTGATAAGTTAATTATTTCATATAGCGGATCAACTAAGTATTCAGCACAACCTTTTAAAATGTATACAGGAATACCATCCGGACCCACGGATTTATTGTTTTTTAAATTCCTAATAGCTTTAAGGATTTCATCTTTATTAATACGTAAGACGGTGATTGTATTTGAAGACGGTTGTATTAAATCATTTTCACATATTTTTTGGGATGGGGTATATACCGTATGAAAATAATCTGCGAATCCTTGTACTATATCATTGGCACTTTCCAGTTTACGTCCCTCAAAATATAATACAGCTGGTAGATTCGGCTTTTTCTTTCTACTTCTGACAAAACTCCAGAAATTTTCAGGTTTTTCTCTTAATTCAGTTTCAACCGAGTTAAATACCTTGAGTGTGAATTTTGAATTTCTTGTTTTAATTTTGCTCTGATTCTTTTGTAATGCAAGTTATAACAATTTAATTTAGTTTGGTTAAATTTCTTTCTGTAATGTCTTTTTCTCTTATCATATTTATTATTTTGCGATCAAACCAAATGGGATATTTTCTAAGACGTTTCTTTACAACTGGGACCGTTTGTGTAAGAATATTATAAAGTTTGGTGTAAAACTGATTAACTTTTAATTTACATCAGCAGAGTGCATGCATTCCTGCCAATTGGTGTTTTTAATTAAATCATATAGCAGCCTGAAGTTCGCTTTCTTAAAATTAAAAATTGGAATGTTTGATGATTTTAAAGTCTTTATATTTTGTGACTCGCTACTTAATGTTATATTAAGTGCGGGATGATAGTCGTCTTCAGATACCAACACATGTGATTCTTTTGAAATTTCCGCAGGCATGTTACTTAATACTACATCTAAAATACGCCCTATTTTGTTTGTGATTACGTTATTCTGGGTAATATTCATAAAATCAACAAAATTTATGTACGTTCTAAACAAATTTGAGTAATTGTACAGAGGTTCCACATTTAAGTAGTATTGGGCTAATTCAATTAAATTTAGGTCGCCTAATATTAAAATTTGAGATTCCCATAGAAAATCCAAGTTGCCAATAACATCAAATAAATTCATGTACTCACGCTGTCCTTGATCCGGAATTATATACACAACCAATACATACAGAGATTGATTATCCACTTTGTTAATTTTAATACACAGTAAGTCCCAAGTTAAACTGTCATATTGAATTTTTATTTTTTCCGATGAAATATGTGAGGAAACCGCTATTAGTACACCACCACCTCTTGTTTGTTTTGTAAGTTCGTAGTCCCTATCTTTTCTGTAAACCCTGTATCTATCCGTAAAAAGTTCACTAGAAAAAATTCCATTATGTAACCAAGTTTCTACTAGCACAATTAACTCGAAATCACATTCATGTACGTTCATAAAGAAATTATTTACTTTTGTTCGTAATCCACGCACATTTTGATAATAGACACTAAAGTTATTGTTATTTTTTGGTGAATTATCCGCTATGCTGATAGACACCTATTTATCACCTGTTTTATTAACTTGCAGTTTTTCGATATCTTTCTCATTTTGTATCTTAATTGCATCTGAATTATCTTCATACCTGATGTAAATGTTACCTTTATATGACCAGATATACTTAAAATTCAATTCATTTTTCAATGATTTTATCTTCCAGAAAAGTTTTTTATGATAAGGTGTGAGATTCTCGTTTATGTATATCATTGAACCACCAGAATTTTCTACAATGTCGTTGTTAGTTAATTTTGTGTATTTTTTTGTCCATTATCATGTCCCTAGTAGTTCTTCTCGCGAATTGAACTATAACCTTTGCACCTTTGCATAGTAACAAAATGTCACATCGTAAGATCGACGCATGCTCTCATGCACTAAATAATGCCATCGCAAGATAAGGTTACGTGCATAGCAATGAAAGTATTAACATTTTAGTTTAATCGATAACAATATCGTAAATTTATGTAACCCATTCAGAAATTTATGAGTGTACCGGGGCAATTTACATAATTTATTAAAGCTAAATAGGGCCGTTAATTTCTGATACAGAAAACTAGGAATAATGAATTTACTGCATTAGGGTGATGCAGGTACATGCAATTGATATTAATTGCAGCTGCCGAGGCGGCAAGCTATGTAGAGCTGAATTAGAAATGTATATGCAAATTTCATTAGTAACATATTATCCAAATTTGAGATGGGTTACGTATAGTCTAATTAAGCTCTCCTTCATCTTAAGCTTGCTTACCGTTGAATGTCAGAAATACATCGCATCCTAAGATTGTCAACCTATATTAAACGCAATAACTTTGTTTACAGTAGAGCTAATCAGTTTTATCACATGAGTACATTAGCAGCTGTAAGAAACTTGAAAAAATAGCAAAGTCGTCTTTGTTGGATGACAGATACAGGATTTGTCTCAGATTTTCAGCACACAAAAATGGTACTATTCTTAGTCTAGAATATCAAATCCATAATAATTTCCCATAATGTGGCCGATTAGGTTTCTACTGAAGTCTACTTTTTTTAATTGACTGTTATTTTAGGTGAGGGACAAGCAATTGTCAAAATAGATACAGCAAATACAAGGGTTAATTTTATTTCAAGATGTATGTACCATATACATATAGAGCCAGATAATAATTAATCGACATATTCAAATCCATTAATTGCATGTGATCGTATCAAAAACTTTTATCTCAAAGTATCAAGTAAATTTTTGACTGTTTTGCGATCAAAATTCAGAAAATGCTTCATGCTGTTGATAATGCAATATATTGTTATGAACACAATTTAAGTCTCTGTGATTACTGTAGCAATTAACAACATTTTAAGCATATCGAATATTATTTAAAAAATGTTCCAGAAATGTGCTAGATTAATTTTTGTAAATGGCATAATATAGCATTGGCCTCATAGTAATTCGTAAAACGTTATTAAAAATCGTGCTAGCCTTGATTTGAACCAAATGTAATCAGAGTAGGCTTGGAAACAAAAACAATGTAAGATCGAATACAAACAATTGGAGACAGGAAGCCAAACCGTGAGGTGGTGTTAATTTCGCTTCCCCAATAAATAATTATAAAATTGTGATTAAATACCCTTTTCCCAATTCAGTAAGCTTTAAAATTAATTGTATATCTTGTGGGTATGCTGTAATAGAGTGCATTGATTTGTGGCACCTGTGCAGAAGTTTAAGGAAGTGATTGGTGAGTATATCGACCGGTAGCTGGAATTTCGGTAGCTGTTTTGGTAATCCGAGCAGAGAAGTTGGAGCGCCTGGAAGCTGGAGGTAGGCAGTGTCCTTCATAGAAAGCTAGAGCCTTAGGTGTAGCATCAGCGTGAGCTGGAAGCAGTTTTTGTGTCGCAGCTGTCGAGCTACAGGCAGGACGTTCAGCGGCTTGGATCGGTAGGTCAGCGGAGAAAGATAAGGAGCACAGACATTGCGAGACTTGAAGGGAACGAGTGTTAATCCCTAATTTCCATTCCAAATGCAACAAAAAGGTCGGGATTGAGTGAATTTTTGGGTGGTGCTGGTTTTATAAGCACTTCCGGCACAAGCGTGCTTGAGTGTTTATTGTTTGTGACGTGTATTTACTTACGGCAATTGTTATCACCTAGGCAACTCCTTAATTACGTAATAACTTATAATTGTCGAATATAGCGAACTTCTTTTTGGGGATTGTGAGGCTGGATTGCTATATTTGGGTTAATCTTCCATTTAGTTGAATAATATCTTGTATGGTAGCTATCCCATTAGTTAAATCAGCATTATACACTATGTTTATTTTTAAATTATTAAAAATAATACCACGATAATTGATTTGAAAGAACATGTATGTCTTATAAACTATGCAAATTAAAATAGTACTTGCTAGGGTGTAGAGACCTGACCCAGAAGATAATTAAAGTTCTTTATTTAACTAAATAAAATACTACGATTGGCGCCCAACGTGGGGCAAGAAAATTAATGAGCTAGAGATCCTATTAGTTACGAAATACATTACTCTATTCAAAAAATACAATTTACATTGAGTAACCTGCATAAATACAGTTTAATAAAAAAATGGAAGACAGAAGGAAAACAAGGAAAGGAAAGAAACAAGGAGAAGAAATGGAATAGGTGCAGATGGAAGAAACAAGAAACGGTAGAAAAGGCACTGCAAGAAGAAGAACGAGGAGACCAATAAGGTAGCTGAGGCGAAAAGGCAACAAAAGAAGTAGATTTGGCGCAATTAATGAATATGATTGCACAACTAAATGTAAACATGCCGGAATCTATTAGATCTAATAAAAACATGTAAGAAAATATGAAAGAAACAAGACAGTGTAGCGCACAAGAAAACCGATAAGCAATACAGCGTAGTGGAGAAGAAAGCAGGGAAGCAATACAGCGCAGTGCTGAAGAAAGCAGAGCATATGCTTTAGAAAATGTTGAAATAATAAAAGGAAATAAAATGACCAAGCAGATAGAAACACTGGCAAGAATACAAGCCGAAAATAAGGACGAGTTTCAGCGGAAATAAAAAATATTAATTTTATTTTGGAACCATAATCTTGTTTATTGCCTCTCGATGAAGGGCGTAAAATGGCTTTTATAGCCATAGGGCCTATAAAGTTTCTAAGCAGTATAACAAGCACCACCGATGTAGTATAACAACACCAACAATCTGCATAAAAACCATAGCACACCAAAAATGCACAGCGCCAGCACAACGATGACGCAGTAGGCGCAGTAGTCAAAATACGGAAACCTTGAATTTTGTCCATTTTGAGGACTAAAATGAAATAAAACTTTGTATGTACCACGTGCCTAATCACGTCTCTAGCGCTCGGGAAATTTAAAGCTCTCCGCTTCGCGTCTCGCTTTAAACATTTCCTCGTGCTATAAACTATTGATTATGCCCTTAATACATAAATAACTATTACGACAGAATTAATACCTACGACGCTGAAATCAAGAAAGAAATTAGAGCAGAAATGCAAAATGAATTGGACAGATTAGAAAAGAGTTTTGAGCAAACGATAGCAGAAAAGGTAGAAGCTACTAATGAAGAAGTAAAGACAGAATGGCTTATCAAAACGAATGTGTAAACAGCAAAGTAGGTGTGATTGAAAGAAAAATGGAGGAGATCGTGGCCAGAAATCAAAACGATATCAAGACAAGCGAGTGCAAAATCTAAGTAAATTTGTGAGAAGTAGAAGAGCAAGTAAGAAACGTGCATTTAGTACAAGCAGCGGGAATGGTTATCAAGGAGGAAGTACGGACTCTGCGTTCTTGCCTCTTGAAGGTGCGAGTTAGGCGCTTTGTTGCTGGGAAAATCCCTGATGGTCGCTGTCCGCATGGTCGCAGTTACAATAACCTCTTGGGTGCTGTGCGAGTTCGTGTCCGAACAGATTGAATGCATTATAGAAAATTTGAATGTTATGTAACTAGTCCTCATTTATTGTAAACTTTATTTGCTGTCCCACGTTCTCGATTGAGATCTCTCAAATCTCTTCTGGCTTTACTTGCATATGTAAATTACTGTAATTTTGAAGCAGGTGTTGCTTGTGTTTATGTTAATTTAGATATAGTATCCTTATATGAGATGATGTGATACGGGCAAGAAGCTTATTTCCTCTCAAGATTCTTTTATAAGAATAAAGTTCAACCAACCTACCGTAGTATAAATTGAGCATGAATTGTGAATTAACGCAGTTAATCCGGCTCTTTACCTTGTAACTGTCACTGAAAATTGCGTTAATGCAATGCATATTGCACTTCACCCAGTTTAAGTAACCCAACCAAAGGCATGTGCAAAAATGAAGGTAATGAAGTATGCAGTTGAGCTACCCGTTGCTTGTTTGGGTTTGGAGTGCTGCTCCCAGCTTCGCAAGATGTTAGGAGGGTACAATTGCTGATCGGAGGTTCAGGGAGAAAGGCTGTACTGCGGGCATGTCTGGCTTCAGGGTTCTAGGTAAATTGCTCGAATGCAATTGCTCGAAAACAAATTGCTCGAAAGTCAATTGCTCGAATGTGACTTTGCTCGAATTGCAAGTTTCTCGAACAGCAACTTCTCGATTATCTGTTGCTCGAAAAAAATAAAGTTGTGAAATAGCCTTAACTCGAATCAGTTAATATCAAATATAAAAAAAACACAAGTTACAGATTATAATCTTTATTAATAAAAAATAGGTATAGGTATGTGATTAAGTTAATAATTATAAAAATCAAATATTATATGTTTTTAATGTGATATGTTATGTGCTATTCCACGGACATAATCATATAGATTTCTGTCATGTCCATAATGTTATTCACTAATATTAAAAGTTTCTGTGCACTATCACGATATATTCTTCGACTTATGGTGTGTTGTTGACCGCTGACATACTGTTCTATCCGTAATTCGTTCAAACTCTGCTCCCTCTTTAATGTCGAAATAAATTTACAGATGTTAAGACCATATAAATTCGAGAAAAACATTTTCTAGAAATTGCGATTCGAGGAACTTGTATTTCGAGAAAAGTTACATTCGAGCAATTTGATTTTCGAGCAATTGATTTCGAGCAATTGATTTCGAGCAATTGCATTCGAGGAATTTGCCGGAGACGTGGCTTCAGGGCGGTTGGAACATCACAGTGAAGCTATTAAGGGGAACAACGCAGGTATTTGTTTAAAAAACATAAAAAGGTTAATTGAATACAATATTAATTAAATACGATTTAAAAAAATAAATGCATGGACCTAACCTAAACTGGAGTCGATTGTTCTGCCAGAGCTAGTCAATTAAATTTGATATTTAATTTAATTATTGAACAAAAAGGTACAATATTAGCTAGTGAACTAAAATTCCAAAATTCAAAACAATGTATAGGATTTGAATAGCTAAAGTAAACTATAAATAAATAATACAATTGCTATAAGTACCACAGAGCTATAATGCATCCATTGCAGTATTTATAACACAAAATGCAATATTTTATTTGTGTGCTTTTAATTTTTAAAGTCATCAAACCAGTATTAGTCTCCAAGATTGCACTCCTTTAACATCTACAAGCGTATGTTGTAAACTTGGTCTATGATTATGTAAACCAGCATAACACTTTACCTTTAATTCGGAGAAAAATTTTCAAGCCAAAACTAATGGGTGTAGAGCGGCAATCTCCTAAAGTTAAAATTTCTTACAAAGTCACTGATAGTGGATCCGCAAATCAGTACTTGCACACTAATTTGTGAAAGTAAGATGAATTTTTCCGCTAGCTTATTTACTTTTTCATTCGTGTGTGTTAATCGTTAGTATTTTCAGTTATCTCACTCTCATATTCTTCAAAATCATATTTCCAAAGCATGAGCTGGTTGTAATTACCTAATTTAATAGAGCGAAATGAAATATATCTGTTCTTATTAGCATTCATCATAATCCATAGGATGTATTAGAAATACGCGTTTTAATTTTAGGGCATAGTGTATTTTGTTAAATTAATCTTTTTTTATTTGAACACCCTTCAAATTGATCTTAAATAAGGAATATGTTATCTATTAAAATGTATAATCGTCTAGGGCTAAAAATATGCAGCAAGCTTATTCTCACTTGTAATAGAAATGGAACGTTGCCCAAAAAGTTCCATTGTTGAGACTCATGGTGACCAACTTGTTAGATTGATTTTAAAGGTATCCTTTTCTCAATATTTTGGACTAAGTAAGTATGTCTCTGTACATTTTCAAATAATTTGCGAACACTAGCTCGCGTGCTCCTTATCGCATCAAAAGCATTTAATTTTAAAAGCGCAGCTGCGTTTTTATGATGTATTTAGAAAATAAAAATTACAGTTCCCCGTATTCCAACTAATTGCCGCCGAAATAAGTTTTGTTCTTCCTTTTAAACTTGGAGGAATTCAAAATATCCCGTCAACTTGCTAGCATTACTTGCAGGCCTTAGAGACGGTTGCCGGTCTAAAAACTTTCCCGTGCTATTTCACCGAGTTGTAACTGAAAGCGTGCTTCTCGAAATTTTCTCCGTTGTCCAAGATTGTAGTAGCCGTTGAGTATTAAAGATTTTGCGCACCGCAAGTGCTACAGGGCACCGAAAGGGATGACAAAATGCGCACCTAAATTTCCCGAGCGCAAAGAACTTTATACTTGTGACCGGCTACTGATACAGTTAACACGTGTTTGTTATACGCTGCCTCAGGTGTGTGCGAGAGCCCAGGATATTCCCATTTGGTGCAAGTGGCGTAGAGTACAGTGTCGGGAGGAGCGCACGAAACACTGTTGGTTGCCGAGAATTATTGCTACCTACTATTAAAACGTTGTTTGGTTCTGGTACTCAGGAGCGTTCGCTAAATGGTGCAACTCGAGGTACCAGGTCCATTGTCAGACTTTGATAAATCGCGCCTCAGCGATTGAACAAAGTAAACGAACTTATTAATTGTGCTCTGGGTCATCGTTGAAGAAACCATTGTTGGGGAAAAGCCGTGTGTATCTAATGTTGCTTGTCGTGGCGGTTCGCCAGTAGTCCACGAATAAAAATTCCTGATTTATATTTCGGCAAATTTTCTCGAAAGTCAAAAAATTAAGCAAGTGAGTCGTTTTTGCTTTCGCTTTGCGAATTTCAAACAGTGAGCTGATAATAAACCCGGGGTGTTTAAACGACCCTGTATATTGATGAAAGCCGAACAAGGACTATCATCGCAGAGGGTTGTTTAAGTTCAATACATCTCATTTGTTAGCTAATATTTTGCGTTATTTTGAATAAAGGTGTTAGTTATCCAAGCAGTAAGGAACCGCGCCTTTCAGACGCGTTGAATTTAACAGTTGTGTTTAATCTTTGAGCGAACAATTTTTAAGAGATTGTAAAAGAAAAGTAGCACTTTAGTAGCTGAAGCAATTAGACCTTTAGCTGATAACCAGTTAAGCCTCTACGTACCTAACTACTTTGTACCAGTAAGTAACAAACGACTTCCGGGATTGGACCGTGTCATGATTGAGATCGAAGAACTCAACGTTTTGCACACTTTCGTAAGGAGCTTCACCAGGAGGAAAAAAGCAAAATAGCAGGGTAACTCAACGTGTTAACCACGCCAGAGGCAAAACTCTTTGCAAGGGAAGGGACAGAAGAGCACGGTAACTCAACGTGTGAACCACGTCAGAGGTAAAACTCGACTGACTATAGGAAGAAGAAAGGCGAGAATTTATAGGCAAGCGCCGTCGCGATTCAGCAAATGCCGTGGCTGTTCAGTGGCGGAGGGCGGGGCTTAGGAATTAGCACTTTCCACATAGAAGGAAGGGGAAAGCCTTCGTCCCGATTGAGATTATTAGGGTGTTTGCAAATCTCAATGGCTTCGAGAATCTTTCTGCTAAAGAAGAATGGGGATTTGCAGGTGATGGAAGTTTCATCAAAAAGGATGCGATCTTTTGGCCAGTATCGCGTTGGTGTTCGGCGATGGCCGATGATGAAACGAGACCTGACTTGAGACATCGCTGGTGCTCAGAGATGCAAGTTTTCACTGAACGACCTGTTTCAGCAATGTATACAGCATTACAAGAGCAAGGGACTCTATAAACACCTTTTTTCCACCTGATGAAGCCCCTTACGAAAGTGGGCGAAACGTTGAGTTTTTCGATCTCAATCATGACACGCTCCAATCCCGGAAGTCGTTTGTTACTTAATGACAATGGCCGTGAAAGCCTCAAAAATCATCTACTTTGTACCAGACCGAATCTGCTTCGGCCGTGAACAGACTTGATCTATCAAGCTAAGTGTCGAAATTCACTGTGGCGCCATGCCATTTCATTATAATTGTTACTATCCGAAGATACAACCAAACTTCACGAGTAACGTAAACCATACCCTTTTGCGAGCTAGCTGCGGACGATCGGGGGCTCTACTACCGTTGCCGTTGCCAAAGCAAACCAACGTGTGGTAAGTGCGGTTTGGTGTTGTCGTAAAATGGCGTATATACAGTAGCAAATTACGTTAGATGCCGAGCGACTAGTTTGATACAAAATGTCAAAATATGGGGCAAAAATATGGAAAGCACTGATGCACTGTATATAATCATAAAAACATTTACCTCTACGTTTGTTTTTCTTTTTAGAAGCTGAAGTTTCTCAGGCATGTTTTAGAATTTAGTTGTCTAGAAATTTCGTGTAAATGTGTCCGTGATTATATACTTTAATATTTATTTTAATAGATTTCAGATCAAATTCTCTGCAATCCATTACATTGATTATTTTCATACTTATTATTACATTAAAGACTTAGATATTTTTAAAGAACTATGAATTACTTTCGTTACATTTAATAAGCTTATATATGTTAAATTCTGATTCTGAAATAAGTATATAATGAAAACATATTTCCTGCATACTCCAAAAAGAAAATAACTGATACACGAGCAAATTACGTCAAAATAGATTGCATGCTAGTTAAAATACCACCTAGTTAATTAGTATAACTTCCAGAATTGCCCCACAAATGCAAACAAACACGCCTTGTACTACAACGCGTCTAAGTTTAGCTCTAATCTAAAAGTTTGCCGAGGCATCCGTCAGAAGGCAGACGAGCGCTCAAAAAAGAGCAGAGTGGGTTCCCTTCTAGTTAGTAGTAGTAATAATTGATGATAAGGGTGATAAGCTACTCTGTCATCTGTATTTGTATTACATTTGTTAGGCTCTGGGGAGCTGCGTCATTACATAACCATGCGCTTCGTGAGGGGTGATACCTTCTCGAGTACTCTTGTCCCTCGCTGTGGACTTTTTACCCTCTTCGTGTTCGATCAGGACGGGAATGGAGTAAAACGCACTTGTTTGAAGTTGCAGTGGGGGCGATATCAGACTTTGATTGCCAGATGAACGAGTTTGTGGGCCCGCAAAAGTTCTCGGTTTTGCAATAATGCAGGATATATCGAAGCAGTAACAATGCAGTTGCTAATATACAAAGATATTAAAATTTTACAGCTCGTTCAATAATCAATGCGGTATGGATAGAAATAAATTAGTTATAATTAATTAATGAATAGAATTGCTACAAATATTGTATAAAATAGGTGCAATACTTGCTTAATTTTGCAACTGTTGCCAACATAATCACATAAATTAAATTAAACTTTGAATAATTATTATAAGTTGTATACCAAAATAGTTGAGTAGTTATGCTTTGTTATAGATAGACATTATCATCAGGTGATTTTTGCTTTATCTTATCATTAGTTGTTACCTAAACAAACAAATTCTCTTTATTCTGTATCTTTAGTATGGCACTTAATTTAATTTTTTTATAAGCATTTCTACAGCATATCCAAACGTGTCTAGTATCGAACACTGCATAACATGACTACCAAGATATAGAGTTTTTGGTTTTTTGGTAATACATATATTTTTGTCAGAGTTTTAAATTAATTTTATTTGTATCCTGGCTATATATCCTATTGTATGACTAATTTGCTATTTTTATATTGAACAGACACGGTATGTAGGTCTTCACGCCAAAGAAACAGATGCGATGAAAATTATTTAGTACCATGATCCTTAAATATAACCAAGTTTGCATCGCTAACAGACGAATTTAAAGCTAAGGTTGAAAGAGCACGTGAAGAAGAGTTGGTAAACTTGGAATTGGTTTTAGTTACGAAAAAGGACAAATGCCCGTCAATTACACAGAATACAAAAAATATGTATAGTGGTCAGTTATACTGAGATATAAAGGAAAAACATAGATGGCCATAGCAAAATCTAAATAAAAATACATGACAGCTCTTAAAGTCTAAAGTTTCTAAAGAGTAAGTATTAATTATAAAACGTAAAAGAACTGTATAAATATCCAAGAAACTTATATAAAATGACTTGTTACGTTATCAGATTGGCCTCAATGCCATTTTTCATACTAAACACAACAAACTTTTACAAAGTAACTAGTGAAATATAGGTATTTACGAAGAATTTGAGAATGCAAATACTGACTAATAATTTGTAAGAGTGTTAAGTAACATTTCAAAAATTTATAGTACGACTCGATAATATGTTAAATCTGAAATCACTTCTCTTCTTATATGTGGACTTAACTGTCGATAATTTCACTATATTTTATAGAAAAATGTTAATATCTGGTGAGAATGTCTGAAATTATGATATATTAGTTATTCTATGCCTTAAGAATTCCGTCGTCAACCTTGTTATTAAGATACCCACTCTAGGAGCATCGGTTTCTCTAACGCTGTATTGTTGAATCGTAATGAAGTCAATAATATATTATTGCGACTGTTGGAGTCTGCCAGAATGGATCCCACAATTTCTGGTCTTGAACCAGGATATACACCACTAAGTCACCTCCACTGCTTAAGAATGTATGTATTGCAATGGTATGATGGTTAGAGCAATTCTGGTTGCATTAATAACTCACGAATGTTAATGAAAAATTCAAATAGGCCCAGAACTGGTATTGTATTTATTGCAGCGTTAAGAGTCACTAGTAAACATTGATAATTACATAAAACATGGTTAGCAATAACTGTAATTAATTAACAAAGGTTGGTGATGCTTCTTCTTCTCCTCTTATATTAGGTCAGTAGCCTGTTTATTCCACACAGTTGTGAATCTATGAGCCCTCTTAACTCGTAAGTCGGATAGGTGGCTAGCCTTGCCCGTCGAAATTGAGGAAGAATTCTCTTGTTAGGAGTAAGCAGCAATCTGAGAATTACTGAAGATTAGAAGGAGGTTCTAATGGTGTGTTGTTCAGTTTTTATTAACTAAATGTGAAAAAGTGCGACCAGTTGTAAGGTTGGAGTTTCCTGATGGCATTTCCAAAACAATTAAAAATTAAGATCAAAGAATGTACACTTACAGATAAACAATTGTAAATCATGTTGCTATGGTGACCTAGAGAGTCGTTTGAAAATGTTTTGTTGGGGTAGCCTAGCCAAAAGCTTGAGTGTTTTTGGCTTCCCAGTTTTGATCAATTTTGTTGATAAAAGTAAATTTTTTGTGCCCAGTTTGCGTTTTATTTATTTGCCTGTGTGTGGAGACCAGCTGTGGGTAAATTGGCAGTATTCCGGAGTAAATTGGACTTGGAGTTTAGTCTGTGTCAGATCTTCTTCGAAGCTGCAAGATGCGGACAACAAAGTGCAGGAGCTAGAGGAGCCTTGGCTCGTAATCTAGAGGCAGGCAGCAGCGGCTCAAATATCACCAAGAAGCAAATACGAGCTTGGCGTCCTTTCGCGCAGACCGGAAGCGGCATAAACGTGCCTTGGATAATAAAACAAAAGCGAGTTGGCATCCTTTTGCACTTGAGAAACAAATTGTAGGTTAGCCAATTTACTTGATTATTAGAAAAGCATTTCAATAATTTACCTGAGGTGAACTGATTACGAACAACTTTGTTTGGGATTAATATTTTTAAGTTATCTGTTACTCGCTAGAATCGAGCATTTGACATACAATGGTTAAATTTATCAACAGTGTAACAACCTAACCCTGAAGGTACAAGTGTCAAATTGCTAGCCGGCGCATAAGTTTTTAATAAGGTGGAAATGATTGAAATATAGAAAGAGAACATACCTTTATGACAGTAAAGCATAATTAAATAATAATTTTTTTATAACCCACAGAGAAAGGCTATAACATTGAGAATAAGCTATGTTGTAATTTTGAGTGCGTGATCAAATTTATTATTTATTTATTACAAAAGATATGAATTTATAATAATAATAATAGGCATTAAATAGAAGATATCATTACAAAGAATTTTAGAAAATATTTGCTATACCTATGATTCCTATACGAAATATTATCTTACTATACAATAAGCAAAAACGATAATAATAGTTGGGATGCATTTCTCAGGGAAGCAGTTCAAAAGCAAACTCTTGTTTCTACGCCAATACTTCGGAAAACTTTATTCCTTTATTAAAGCAAGACTATGATAAATTTAATACTAGTAATTACTTGTAAATTATAAAACATAGTTACTTACAGAGCGAGGCTATACATCATAATTGGCACAATGAGTAATAAGGAAAGCACATCATGACTAGTAGGTCAAGTTCACCGTTAAAACAATTGTTAGGTGCCCTAATTAATAATACAGCTGCGTTATTAACAAAATATAAGCAGACTAACATTTCGCGTGTAAGACGGACAAGAACATCACATTGTTAAAACATATGACAACGCATTGTTAGAAGAAAACCAAACAACTTAAAAAATTACTAAGTGTGAAAGCGGGAATTGTCAATGTCCGTACACAGGAAAATAAATAAAAATCATGCTTCAGAAATGTACGACATAAGCAAAAAGTAATCTAATTTGTAGTGTTAGTGTATTGTCATAACTCATTCTCGGCTTGAAGTTTATGAGATATGTATAAATATTGCTTGAATTCTCCACGTGAGTTGCTACACGTGGAATTTCTGTACACAAAAAAAATGGTATTGCTTTACTAAGTCACAACACGGTGGCACAGGAATTGTTCCATGCTGTAGCAAAGTTTGCCAGCTTGTTCCTGAGCAGGACTGGGGTGGGTTATCCGAAAGCACCACTGGTTCGAGTCGGTTCAAACCAAATAACCTACAGTTGTTGGTGTAAATACCTAAACCACATAGCGGATTCACAAAACAATAAATAAAAGAAAATGCCAGAAATTATGATAACCTAATTGCATATTTACACTATATATATCTGCATAATGATCAAAAGGCCAAAAGCGAATTATAAAATGGATAAGCTTACGATTCTGTATATTTTAATCTTTCCCTAGAAACCTATTCCTAATTCAAAGTTCTATACTGTTAAGAATGTACTTAGTTGAAGTTTGGAGGTTTTATTTTTAAGTGTTGTCGAACTTGATTGATGGGCACAAACTGTAGGATTTTCCATGCAATACTATACACGATCAGACTTAATTTAACCATCATGGGTACCTAATATGAAACCAGCGAAAACGGATAACAAGAGTCACACTACGCATAGAAGTCTAATCATTCTGGAACGCGAAAACTTGCGCAAATAGGCCTATACGTTGGAGGTATAATGCACACTTTAAGTTGTGTGTTTAAGTGATTACAAATAGTTTTCCAGTCGCTCTAATATTCCCTTGCATAAACATTAGTTGTAAACCAAAACGTAGTAGAACGTGACATCCGCAAGTTGATTGCACCCAAAGGTGCTATCACTCTACTGTATAATAAAGGAACTAAGCTAACACTAACGCTCAAAGTCAACACATCATTATGCCGACATATGTATTTCAGGAATTCTCTCTACCATCCCAGAGATTTGACAGGGCAAACCATTATCAAAACGCTTACAATATACCGTGAGATCATTTAAAAGCGGGACAGAGAGTGCCATGGAATTTCTGTTCTAGATTCGAACTTTGGTTAACAGCCATTTGTCAATTTATTAAACTAACATCGAACAAAAGAAGCTTTATTAAACGTAAAAAATTACAGAAAATGTTCAAAGGCAGAAATTCCGACGCAATCTCTTTAAACATTTACTGTAATTTTTGACGTTTAATAAAGCTTATGTCTTGTTTGAGATTATTTCAATGATTAACAAATGGCTGTTAACCAAAGTTCGAATCTAAAACGGAAACTCCATAGCGCTCGCTGTCCCACTTGTAATCACTTGAATCAACTATACCAACCGTATTTCACAGTTCCTGAGTTTATACCATCTAAAAACGTGGGGGTTACACGAATAATGTACCTGGGCGAAATACCTGAACTAGGGTCTTGCGGAAAAGCCGTCCAAACAAATCTGCAAAAGAAACTTTTCTCCAAGTTGTCGCTTGCAATTCGCAAGAGGAGAAACCATGTGGGTTCAATCTCGTCAGCAGCTCATTAAATGGCACAGAACTGCCTACAAATTGGTTCTCCAAGTTCCTGAAATTACACGAAATCGAGGACGGTGTCCAGAAACAAACAATAGAAACCTACCGAAGTTGTAAGGTGGCTAGGAGTACGTAAGTACACATAATAGGGTTTAATTTTAGCATGCCTAGATTGATTTCAGCAAATCCACACACAATTTCTTAAAGCTAAGCGAGAATCTCCGTCATACTAAAGAAATTATTTGGTCGGACGTATTAAAATTTCCAAATCACATACACAGCAGTAAACAATCATCTCACGCCATCAGCGGCATAAAATGGCTCACGTAAATCATGCTGACAATCTATTTTGAAAATTACTTAGAATTATGTAGAGCTTACAGCTTACAAGGATATCCAAAATCCATACAAAAACTGAAAAAAGTGACTAGGCAACCAGACATACAATAATGAATATCTGGCAACTCAAGATAGTTCTTGAACATTAACTTAATTTTCACTTAAAGCAGAAATAGCACATAATGCAGTACTGAAATTAATCAAATTATAATTATAATTACCGTGGCATATTTCTATAAAAATACGTTTATAGTAATTGGTTTACTGTCTACTCGTATTAGAATGCTTGGGTTTTGGAAATCAATGTTACTATAGTTGAATGAATATGAAGTGCAGGAGCGCTTGACTTTCCTTTGGATTTCAATTTAATCATTTTTGTGTTGTATTATTCCATCTTTTAGTTGTTGAGATGTTCGGAACACGTAACACTGTAGAATCAAAATAATCGAGTTTGTATACTACATTACCTACTCTTTTTCAAGTTGGAAATTGAATCTTTAAGTTGTGACAACGGATGTTTTATTGCAAGCACGCTACCCTTAGCTATGTTAACATAGATCTCCTTAAGAACGGTAATTGGTTTATTAATTATATGGTTCATATAAGGGATGGGTTTTTTTTTTTATTTGACAGTAGTCGTCGTTAGGTGGTTCCAAGTAAATATTCCTAATGTTATAACTATTCAATTGTTTTTAAAGTCCTGTAAAATGTGAATTCTCTTTCGGTAATTTGTCTAGCTTTCTTTGAACTGGTGGATGCCTTGGTATTTTGAGACAAACAGACAGGTAGACAGACAGACAGACAAACAGACATACGGAAGTGAGAAAACCTGTTCTTCGTCATCTAGCGATCCTGAAACGTAAAGCTCCGGAGAAATTCTGAAAGGCGATTTTTTCGCGATTACAGTATCTTCTTCGTCTTCTAGAAAAGCGAAGTAAAAAAGAACTTACTTCCGCAATGTATATTTTCACAGACAATAGTTAGGATTGAATGCAATTAAAATGAGAGTGTTACAGATGATTTGCAAAAGAAATGTAGTATCTAGTTACAATCTACATTAATTTTAATCACAAACTGTACGTAAATCAATTCTACGTCAAGGTTTACTATTCACAAGAAGTATTTCAGAGTCTGAAAGTAAGCTCTCCACGAGAAATCGTCTACAATGTGATGGCGCACATATCTGACCTAGCACATACAGAATAGGGATAGGGGACTGTAAGAACGAGTAGTATAGGTTTCTCCAGGCATGGAGTGCAGTTATAAAAGGGAAAAGACAACGAAACATCTCTGAATGCTGGGTGAAGATCAGCGCAGGTTGGTGATCACTTGTAAATTACTTGCCGAACGATGGCTTCGAAATAACTATAATCTAGATGGTGGCAACTGAACTAAAGAGAAAAACGGCTTGAAAAAATGTGAAACACCTCAAAAAACGTGCAAGGGAGTTTCAAATTCCATATCAGAAATAGCAAGTGGCTACATGTGGGTTTTGTTTCTAAATACTGCCTGATCCTGGTTCGGCCAGTTGAAGTTGCAAAACCAACAAACAAATGCTGAATCGAATATTCAAAAATTTGGAAAGATGGAATCCAATTTTGGGCAGGCTTTTTCTTCGGTTGTATGTTATGTTTTTTGTTTAGGTATTCTCGCTTTGTCCATTATGTACACATAATCCCTACCGATTGCCTGTAATGTCTTACTTTGTCGTTTATGGAGAAGATTTACAGTTCATTGCTAATATATTCGTCTCTGTGGTACAACCTTGACTTTTTCTTAGGGATGTTATTTCGGCTGCTTGCATCGTTGATATACCGTTTTGGAGGGCGTTCCACATTTTGCATCTGTATGTAAGAATGGGTACAGCAATTGTTTTATAAAACTTTAACTTGGGTTCTCTTTGCTTATTTCGAGGTTCCATGAATTGTTTTACAAATGTGTTCAAATTTCTGTGTCTTGTTATTAATGTCTTGGTCTGCTTCATTACTTATATCACAACCAAGAAAGTTAATCTGCGATATTTGTTGTATAGGGTGATTTTCTAGTTATAACTATTTTACTTCCAATTGCTTATTGGCGTTTAAATGCCTTAACCTTAGTCTTTTCTTTTGTAATCTTTAAATCATACTTGATACACAGCTGATAGGCTTTGTATAATTATCTATCGTCTGTGTAGAGTAAAAAGTTTAAGATCGTTTCCCTGCTTGTTTGTCTCCCGACAGTTTTCCGTTAGAGTGTCCTGTCGTCTAGATATTGAATAAAGTCCGCACTCTTGCCTTAAGTATTTATTGATGTCTATTGGTTTTAATAGAGATATTCTCATATTTATGACGACAGTGGTGTTTCCATGTATGTATTTAAGAGAGCTAATTAAATATTGCGGGTAACCCCATTTGTAAAATCTAGGAATGCTGAATGATTTTCGAGATTGAATTCTCTATAATCTGTTTTATTATGGAAACACGTCAGAGCATGATCATCCTTTTCTGAACCCTTTCTTTCTCTTCCAATAGGAGAGTTTCAGCTATGTACTGGAGTCTTTTGTTTAGGATTTTGGTATATATCTTATACGCACTATGCCTTGGTAGTGCCGGAAATTAATTAGATCATTTTTCTTGAAATTGGAAATGACTAGAGCGTTTCTCCCTGAATCTGAAATTTATGATTTTTGACAACATTTGTTGATTAGATGCAGGAATGTGACTCATTTAATTTCTGTATCGCGATCGGGTGTACCTCGTGATCTTTTAATCTCTGCCATTCTTCTTTTTGTTCGGTTACTGAATTTTCTTTGTGCCATATATCTCTAAAGTGCTGTATCCATTGTTATTCTCGAATTGTGTGTATTTTGGTTATACCCTTTTCTGTTTTACTAAAATGTCTGATTATCTTCTCCTCTAGCTGTTGCCTCCCATGTATATCTCGTTCTATGTTGCTAATTAATTTCTCTTACGGATCTTCATGTGCATTTCTAATTAGAGCGTTTGCATGATTTCTTTTTTTTTATATTTTGTTTAGTTTAAATCGTATTTTTCTACAAGTGTATCTTATATGCTTTTTGATTTTTGCACCGTATCTGCTATTTTCTTATTAAAAATTTTCAGGTCTTTATTGTTCATTCTTCTTTGTTCCGAAATCTTTCTGTGTAGCTTTCAACCGGTATTGTTTAATATTATTTCAAACTTCACTTATGTCATCTATTGTGGCAGATTTCTTTTAAATACTTTTATAAATTGTTTTGGTACCGACAAGTAATACCTTCATCTCTTAGTATATCCATTATGAAAATCTCCATCATTGTTTCAATTTTATTATTTATCTTTCTTTCATTTCGTTAATAAGTTGGAGGTCGATATGCAACAAGAAATCAAGTCACACAAACACAATATTGAAAAAAGCCTTCTAAAATGTATGATGTTTTATAAAATCCTACTTGTTCGAATATCCTACATTTTGAGTCAAACTGTTGTATAAGATTGATTTCTTGTTCTTAATGTAAGATTAGAGTGAGATTTTCAGTAAATTGTGTTATGAAATTGAAATTGTGTTGTTTGGTTATATATTGTGTTATGCAAAATTAAAATGTTTATTTAAAAACATTTTTAAACATTAACTTAGTGACAGGGCATTTTATTGTTGTATATGTATATGAGTCTGTACATAAGAAGTAAATAATAATAAAGACAGCAATAGAATTAAGAAGTACTTTAATAAGTACCTTTTTATTACTACTCATTTTGTAACTTATAGAAAAGCTAATTCTATTAATTTCTTAGAAAGACTATGGTTTTTATTACGTTCTAAAGTTTATACTGTTCTATAACATCCTACTTGTTGGAATATCCTGTATTTTGAGTCAAACTGTTGTATAAGATTGATTTCTTGTTTTTGATGTAAGATTAGAGTCACATTTTCAGTAAATTGTGTTATGAAATTGAAATTTTATTGTTTGGTGCCTTATTGCATTATTCAAAATTATTCTTTTTGTATTTTTAGACATTAACTTAGTGACATGGTTTTTTATGGTTGCATATGTATATGAGTATATACATAAGAAGTAAATAATAATAACAGCAGGATAATTAGGAAGTACCCAATGAATACCTTTTTATTACTACACATATTTTAACTTATGGAATAGCAACTTTAATTAATTTATTAGAATTAAGTGTCAAAATCTAAATTTCAATTATATCCATCTTCATCATCGTTGACGTTTATCTGTCGCCCCACTATACCTACAGAAAGTCGTAAAACAATAGATTACTTCAATGCCGATTTCTCGTATTTTAATGACTATTCAACACTATAACATATAAGCCAATCACATTGCAGACATTTGCTTTTTTCAACCAATAACAGCAGTATATCACTGAATATTGGGCACCATGCAAAATATTCACAAAACAATGTACGTACTCAAAAAATAAATAGCCTTGTTGCGAAGTATCGCTTAGCAACGATGTTCTGCCCTTAGTGATATCGTTAGGTTACGTAGCACTAAGCCCCAACAAACTGTGTGGCTTGTTTTAAAAATTTAAAAATGCTGTGTTTTGGAAGTATTCCGCTGAATTTAATTGAGAATGAATAATTATATTAATTGATGGATTATTTTTCAATAAAGTTAATCGTTATGTATTAATATTGTTAAATAGTCGTTCCAAATACCACTCGAAGTGGATATATATTTTTTAAATATTTTGCCATTTCCATAGAAATTATTGCAAATTTCACTCAACAAAATCACATTTAAATGTCACTCGCCTTCGGCTCGTGATATTTTTGATGTGATTTTGTATCGTGAAATTTAAATGCAATAATTTACATGGAAACGACAAAATATTTGTCAAAAATATATCCACTGCTTGTGGTATTACCCTTGACTATTCAACACTATAATGAACGAACCAATGAAAATTGTTCAATTTGTCAGAAACGGCCAATCAAAATTTGACTGTGTTTGAAAACACCTAATTTCGCAGTGTTTTCAAGCCAGCCCGATTGTTTTCAATGATTTCAATTTAGTCAGTAGCCTTTGACTGATATTTCACCAAAACGTCAAAGTGAAGTTTGCAAATCAGCGTCGTTCTAAAAACTCATAGTAATCGTCTTGGAAGCTTCAGTATTAAAAGCAAAATTTGGTTAGAAGGTTAGGTTTTTCGTCCGTCTGTGTCAAAACTGACGCAAAACCTAACCTGCTAACCTCGAATTTGACATAAACTTACAGTAAAAATTGGGGGTGTTCTGCCTCCCTCCGATACCGCTATCAATAAGAATCCTTACAGATGACACTTATACAAGCCTCCAGCAACATTCTCTCAAAAAATAGGCCTTAACTAAATAATGATTACTAAAAAATTTCACCAGCTCTTAGACTATATGCATAAACCCATACAGCTTCAAGTAGATGTGTAAGAGACGGCCATGGCATTTCGGAAACTAGTTGAATTCCAGTGGTGCAGGCTTCCGCTGCTACTGGGTGCGAGTCGGAAAGGCCGGTAAGGACATTTTTAGATTGTATGGACGTACGACTAATTAGCGTTATATCCTAAATTACGACCTCACTTGGATATGGGTTTTTCGAATTATTTCGCCTGAATTTGAGCATATCGAGTTTTGTGCAGGCATTCAGTGGCTTTCTATGGCACACAGCTGCGTTATTCGCTTACAGCCAACGGTTGTTGAAGGCACTCATTCTGTGTATCTCTGTTTCGATTTGTTGGCGGTCTAAGGCTATCCGCTTGTTGGAAATATCGACCCGTCTACGACTTGCTTTCCTGCATGTTTCTGGCGTAAATTTATAACAAGGATGCCTTGTGTCTGACAGAGCAAGTCGGTAGTTTTTCCATCACCACTTCTCTATGCGTCCGCCTTGGCGCGGTTTTGCTGTCCGAATCGATCCGGCGTTGCAAGAGGAAACAGGTTGTGGAGTGCTGTTTTGAGCCCCGTTTGGCTTTGGCCACGCCAAGTGTTGCGTTTGTTTAATGTGTGCCAATTATCGCCTAACGGTCTTTTCTTTGAGTATGTGTTTGTACCGCTGTTTAGTTATAATTTGGACTCCCGTCGCTTCAATGCAAGTGTCGTATTTTATGGGACAACGCAAGTTAAGTGTTCCGCCTTGTTTTGAACTCATTTTACTGCAGGTGGTTGCGGACGGCGATCGAGATGGGTGTCGTAGTTGTTTAATGTAAGCCTTGAGTCTTTCGTATCGTAGAGTGGCGCTCCTATTACGTCGTCTAACTGACTACCTGTAAAACCTCATTAGCGGCTTATCATTGTTTCGTGAAGCAATCACTTATCGTTTCTGTCGTTCCGCCAATTTACCGTGCAATGCTTTGATGTCGCCTTCAGTAGTGGATAATACCCCCATGGCTCCGTCGGCCCGCAGCTCGTTGAGTTGGTGCAGTCTTCTTTACGTATCTTCTGAGGAATTTGGGAAGCGACTGAGTGTAGTAGCATAGGACATCAAAATGCCGCTATCCAAGCTTCTTTAAAGGTGCGAATTTAAAGTATACAGTGTTTCGCCGAAGAATCGGACAGTTGACGTAACGCTGCGGTCATTTAACTTTTATTGTGTGCCGTTTTGCCTTTGTCAAACTATTATAGTTGTTTACCTGTCATTACAAGTCATTTACCGTCAGTTTTCATGGTTCTGTCTGACTTTATGTAGTAGCATTTGTGTCATAGACTGTAACTTGTTGAGTTGAATACTGCCTTTTATTACCTCTATTTTATTCAGTATTTCGACAGCTTGATGTTTATATCGTTTTTCAGTAACTCAATAGTTGATGTCAAGTTTACGGAATATTTTAATAGATTAAGACGTTACGCAATTTACCTAACTGCCGAATACTAACCGATTTCATGTTTTTATGTGCGTTTATATATATTCAAACACTTTGCTAATACATTTCATGTTTACTTTAACTGTGGTTTTCTTTGCTCTTGTGCATGCGATGTGA